>OU343224.1:179504753-179700712 GCA_910596185.1 Chrysanthemum makinoi
ATTGATTGTCCAAACTGATTATTCTAAATGATCAGAAATGTTTTCATAAAACATAATCACTAGAAACTGATTATCAGCGACTTGAAAACGAAACAGCTAGATAACCAGTTTTAAAACGCAATTCCAGACACCCCAAAATTAGAGTTATTCAAGGTACCTTTGAACATGATGTATCTGCTGCACGTTATACATACAGTAAGGTGCTGCTGTGCAATTTTTTCAAATTTTAACCTATGACTTGAAATGACCAGGCATCGGCATCCTGGTTTGTTGATCATGGCCGATGGTACTCCCAAGACTTCTTCACCTGCATCCAAGCTTGAATCCCAAATACTCGAGGCAGTAATACGTCGAGAAGCCAAAGGAACTTCCATCAAGTCAATCAACAGAATAATCTTAAAGTTCCCAAAAATTGACGAGAGCCTAAGAAAATGCAAAGTTATTTTTGAACAATTCGGTATGTACTGCACTTTAATTTTACCATAATACCCTCACATCACTTGTTGATATTACCATACTTGCATTTAAGTGACTATATCTTTTTTCTATAGACGAGGATAAAAATGGTGCTATTGATATAAAAGAGCTGAAACACTGCTTTGAGAAGCTACAATTGAAGTTCACCAATGACGAAATTAAGGATATCTTTGAGACGTGTGACTTAAACGATGACATGGGAATAAGCTTCAATGAATTCATTGTCCTTCTTTGCCTTGTGTATCTTTTAAAGGAAGATTCTGCTGCTGCCCATGATGTATCCATCACTAACTTCTTCTTCTTTTATTTATTTATTTATTTATTTTTATTTTTTTAAAGTTACTATGTTGTAAGGTTTTTGTTCATATTTTCATACTGTTCTGTTCTTGACGTTGATAGAAATCGCGAATGGGAATCCCAGATTTGGAGGCAACTTTTGAAACATTGGTGGAGTCATTTGTGTTCCTGGACACTAACAAAGATGGTCATGTCAGCAAGAACGAAATGATCCGTGCAATAGAGGAAACTACAACTGACGGCCGATCTGATGGCCAAACTGCCTTAAAAAGATTTGGTCTTTCCCTCTCTCTTGCTCGCTCTATATATATTTTTTTATCTATTACACACACGTACACATAAATACTGAATATGGTGTTTTTCTGAATTTACAGAAGAAATGGACTGGGATAAAAATGGAATGGTGAACTTCAAAGAATTTCTGTTTGCTTTTACTAGGTGGGTCGGAATTGAGGATGATGAAGAAGACTAGTAAATCGACGCTTTCCAAGGTCTGTTTAATGGGACACGTGTTTTTTCTTTAAATTGGTATCTAATGTATTGAGGCTCTCGGCTCAACGTTGACAAGAGTATGTATTTTCTTCGTAGATGTCGTTTTTATCCTTCTAAAAGAAATTCAATTTTGATGATGGAACTTGTTGCAATTTTCTTGTTTATCGTTTGTTGTATGTAAAATGTCTTGGATCGACATTCAGTTGTTAGGTAGATACCTAGCCATGTCAAGTGCGATGACAAGTTTGAACAGTTATATTTTATGCAGGTCTTATTTAACTTTTTTTTCAAGAGAAAAATGTTGTTTGTGTTCATTCTTTAAACAAACAGAAATGAACCTTTCTACATCCTTTTTTGCCGATAAAGTCATGCATTCTCTTTGGGCAAACTAGTTTATTACAGTCCTTTTTCGCCGATAATAAAGGTAAGCTCGATAAACGGACATTAAGCTTCTGCTCTTTCAATTATTGATCAGTTCATAAAAATACATATGATTTTCAAACACAAATTAACAAAAAAGTAAAATACCAAAACCAACCATCTAACTACTCATTTTACGAAACTGAAACAAAAAAATTATATTTACCAAAATCGACCATAAGTGTCGGTTTATAGTGGTCCATTCATAAGATTTATTAATAAAATAAAAAGAGTGAGGCACCTGGCATCTTTTACTTTGAAAGTTGGGCGCTTGATATGTCCTTTTCATCTAGCATTCATACTTTCACACCATCTTTAAAAATTAAAACCTGTGAAACTAATCTCATTTTCAGATCCTACAACCTTCAACTACTCAACATCTTTAATCTCTATTTTCACCACCATCTTCGATCTTCATTTGCACAGATAAAGATGTCACACAAGTTACACAACCACTACAACTAAAGATGCTACCGCTCATTAAGAAAACTGCTACCGCTCGCCCCTGCCCTCGGCCAGCCATTCGCGTTCACATCTTCGCCCCAGCCTACTCGCTCATTAAGAAAACTGCTACAACTCTCCCTTTTGCCTGCCTTGTGGCAATAGCTCGCCCTGCCCTCTCGCTTGGCTCCAATACTGCCCCATACTGCGCCCGGCAATCGGGTGATACACGTGTACGGTTAAAAAATAATCTACTAATCAATCAGGATGGATAATATTTGAAAGTTCATTTTGAAAAAATTTATGTGCGAGGTTCATATCGGTAAAATAGTACGGTAAATAATTCATTTTAGAAAATCTCTCTTAACAAAATTCACTAATGCAACCAAAAGCCTCTGTTTGAAACCTTAAGCATAGGACTAGGGGTGTTCATCGGTTCGGTTATCGGGTTGTTCGGTTTGTTCGGTTAATTTTTTTTTCTGGGTATAACCGAGAACCGAACCGAACCGAATAACCCGAATTACATAAATTTAATTATTTATTCATTTATTTATATAGATTTTTAGAAAACAAAAATATTAAAGCTTAAAAAAAATTTATTTAAAAGAGTTTTAATTTTTTTATGTATAAATATATAAAAAAATATATATTTATTTAAATTCGGTTTTTGGTTCAGTTTTCGGTTTGGATTGATAAAACCATAACCGAACCAAAAACCGAATATTTAATTCGGTTCGGTTCGGTTTTGACCAATTTGATTTGTTACGAGTTTGATTCGGTTATTTTCAGTTTGGTTCGGTTTCGGTTTTCGGTTTATTCGGGGTATTACCCAACCTATGAACACCCCTACATAGGAGTAGGACCTTAAAAAAGCTGGTTATTTTGAATTGAGTTATGGGCCTAAGTATTATTTAAGCTTAGCCCATACGTAAAGTATTGTGTCAAAATTTTAGAATAAATAGATGCTCAAGTAAGTTTAGTAATGTAGGGTTAGGTAGTGGGGTTGGTAAGTGAACAATTATACATTCTCAAGGTCGTTGGTTCAACTCTACAATCTAATTCTGTTTTTATTTTCTCATAGCGGCTTTGTAATTTTTCTAAGTATATACGGAGTATTTGATACACTCGTTGTATGTAAGAAATTTAAACTTTTGTATGTCAACACAACACGTAACAAAACATATTTTGACTTGTTTCCCACATTTACAATAACCAATTTCCACGAAACACGCAAAATTTACCTGAGCGAGGATAACAAGCAGCACTAAAACATGGTCCAGGCAACATTTAATTTTGAGAATGATAAACTGGTTCCGAATCAAGTTGATTTTGCAAAAAAGGAGCGTGTTCTTGGTGTTAAGCTGAGAGCGAATATTCATAAGTGATGTTTTGAGTTGTTTTGTGTAATGAATGTAGAATTGAAGTTTGTGTCATGTCGAGTTTGGGAATCAAAATGACGCCGGAATAACATAACATGATATGTATATACTATACGTTTGTATCAAATAAAGTTTGCACATATGTTCCGTACTTCTACTAAGGGGGTGTTCGGATTTGCATTTCATCAGTTTCTAAGACTATGTTTATCCATGGGTTAGCAACTCAATCGGTTGGGTGTACCATACCAAAATAATAATATTTTAATAAAACTCATCCAATCTTTTCATCAACCAAGGTCACAAAGCAATCTAGGTTGACAACCTTCAATCTGCCACATAGCAACCGGTGAATGACTAATTTTTTTTTTTTTTTTTTTTTTTTTTTTTTTTTTTTTTTTTTTAAAGAATAAATTGGTTGTATGTATTAGTCATTTAGTTGGGTTAGGTTTTTGATAAATGGTAAAAATAGGGTTGGGGTATGTAGGTTTTTGTTAGAGATTGGTTGTGATAGGTTGTTGATAAAGATAGTCTAATGTTTGAAATCATGGATCGTGCTTCTGGATCTGACTAAGGGTCACATTGACTATCAGTTCCTTAAACCGTTTTTTCATTTAATCATTGCAAGCGCAAACATAAAACGCTTTTGGTGAAGGGATTCAATCCTTAATTTTCACTCAAATGGGCTTTCTCTCTCAGTCCTTGGTTTGGTAAGGGACACCAAGTTTGTTTTTTTTTTCATTAATAATTAAAACGTTACATAATAATTCAAATAAAATTAAAACATTATGAAACTTATTAAAACATTACAACACTTATTAAAAATCTAGGTTGTGGCGTGCCTTGATCGCGTCTTTGAGTTTCTGCATTGTTTGTTGTTGTACTGGGGGCAAAGATGGGTCGATTAAGTGCGTAGAACATGAGATCATAATATATTTCTTTTGTATTCAAAATTCAAGTTTTTGTTCTTCTAGTGCCAATTTTTGTCTTCCCTTTCTTATCTCTTTGCTCCATCTCTAACACCACTTGTAGTTGTTCTAGCTATTTCTTCTTCAAATCATAGTATCGTTTGCATCCTTCTTCACGTACGAATGCCTTGGACTTGATGACATTCCATTTCTCGGCAACACCTTCCATGTAGGTAGCTTTCGAAAACTCCGAAGCTTTCTTTTTATTCTTCTTTCAATTATCACGACCAATTGGTCTACCATCACCTTGACGAGCTAGACACATCAGAGTGCACATCCGGAGTCGGTTGAAGTCCTTGCTTTTCGACCATCATCTTGGCCAAAAAGTGGCATCTCATTATCCTTCAAAGCAGAATGGTCCCTCAAAATCTTCCAACAATGCTCCAAAACAAACGGATGATTACACACTAGTTGGTATTTATCACACGCTCGTGTATAAACAGTGAGTCATTCTGCACTTCAAGTAATTCCTCGAGCATTGTTGTAAATGGCACAAAATTGACCAACTCTAGGACGAATCCTATTTTTCCACTTGGTAATGATAGAGTTATGCGTTCTTTACGCACCAACCTCCTTCCAAAGTAAGCAATGACTTTTGCCAAAATCTTTAGCATTTTGGTTGTTTCCCGTTATACTATTCTCGGATACATCACACAGCGTTACAAGGCGATCTCTTCTTCTTTGACCAAAGCGACGAATCATTCTTAGCTTCTTTTCTCGACAACCTTCTTCTTAGCCTTTGGCTCGTTTCTTCGGTTTTGACCGGTGGCGTCTCTTCTTGACATTCTTCTTCTTCTTAGGTCATCAATGTTAACGAATCTTGATATGATCCATAGTAGAAACCGTGCAGAACCGTGATACTCTTGAGCGGATAACCCAAAGGTTCCAACAAAAATCGAGGATCGGTATAATTGTTCGTCGAAATCAAAACCATCAAGATTGATACGGTTAACCGGAGAATATTCTTGATAATTTGAATATGAAGGCGTTGATGAATCCATTGTTGGGCGGTACCGCAATTCGGTGACCATACATAGATTGGTTGCTTAAGCGGGGTGGCTTTGTTGTTGTTGTTGTTGGATGTTTTGATACGGTGGAACAAATTGACGATTCATAAAAAATGGATTGTTAGTTTGTTGTTGTGGAGCTTGTTGGGATTGATATTGAAAGTAGGGGGTTGGAAATTGATTCTTAATGAGAACCTGTTTAACAGGAAATTGGATCGGTGTTAAAATATGCGAGGCGTTTGTGACAAACGGGATTTTGACGCTTTTTGTTGTGGTGTTTTCTTAGACATTTTTTATAGAGAGGATTGTGAGATTTTTGATAGTGAGGATTTGAGGGATTTGTGAGTTTAGTGTGTAAATATGTTGTGTATTTATAGGGTAGTTTAGTAGTATTTTTTTTTTATACCAAACGATCACAAAATAAATTTTCAAACGGCTTGATTTTTTTTTGTTTCGACTTGCAACGGCTAGTAAAAGTGGAATGTTTTTGGTTTGTGGTGTCGATCGAGCACACGACCAAGTTATCTTTTTTTTCGGCGATCGACAATCACCACAACAAGCCGATCAACTTGAATCGATCGCCGATCACTCCTCGATCGACTCTCGATCGACCTTACTGCATGCAGCCTAAGAACACTGGAACACTTTCTTCTGCAACCCATTTTGGAACTACTTACTATCAAACTTAGTTTTCATACATAATTTGACACAATCAAATGATCAATTGAAGTATTCAATCTAATTAGATATTTCTTCTTCTCGATTTCACTTTTCTTATTAAAGGCCTCAACAATGGATTGATGTTGTTTAAGAAGATTTTCACATTTTTGGAGTGCTCTATTATGATAACTATCAACATTACCAACATGTTGATACAAGCTGTCCTTTTTATTCCTGCTATTAAAACCATTAACCACAAATGCATCATTCCCACCTTGCTTCTCAACGTTATCTCTAAATAAGTAACAACACAAACAAAATGCTTTGTTCACCTTTATGCTATACTCTAGCCAACGAAATTCCTTAAACCAGGTTACAACAAATCGTCTTACCTTGCCCCCTAAGTTCTGGATGGAAATATATGAGCACTTGGTTGACAAGCTCCTCTATCCCAATATAGTCGCCTTATTTCTTCTCTTTGGTTTGGATCATAATCAAAAATTCGAGGTCTATCGGCGGGATCCGAGGGAAGATCATCTAAAGAAATTGTAATCGGTATTGAAGCCGAAGGTTGTGGATGTAGGATGAGGTCTTTGTGGATTATCATTCGTGGCATTTTCTCTTGTATATTCTCCATCAATAGTATCATTATCATTATCGGATGGAACTTTTCTTTTTAAATAACTCCCAATTTTAGCCTACAATATGCAAATTAGAAATTCATGTTCAACAAAAAAAAAATAGTTACAACAAGTAAACAACATAATGATATTATACAAATATACAATATACATAAAAAGCACACGAGACAGTTACATATTCAAAAATTAACTAATATAAAGAATCAATCAAGTAATCAACAATTACGAGTTCAACATAGAATTTTAAACACACATTATGATAAACTGGTCATATGAAACTTTATGAAAATAACAATATCTAATAGACTAATACTAAAAGACCAAAATCCAAACCCTAGAAAATAAATAGGATAATCAAACCTGTTTCATTATTATTGTGGCAAGTGACAACTATTTAGCAATTTGATAATTCTTTCCCCAAATCATTCGATTGAAATTGTGTTTTTTTTAGTCTCTTCCATCTGTTGCAACCAATGATTATGAGGGAAAAAAAGAGGATCGATGTTTTTAGCTAAAGCTTAAAGGGCTTCAACATGTAAAAAATGCAGTTAGTATTTGTTTTGGGCTTTAATTTTTCAATGGGCTTTACTAAATTTTGAGTTTATATTGTTATTTATCTATATCCTAACTAAATAACACTATAAACATATTTTCAATGACCAGGTGCATTTAACGTATATTTAGAAGAATTCAATTGTTTTTATAAAAATTAACACTACGTTGTAAAATTTTATGGGTGTCCCAGGACCCACCCTGGTTCCGTCCCTGCAAATATATACAAACTACAAAAGATAGAATATAGTAAATAAAACTAAAAACACACTATTCAATATATACAATTAATACATAATTTAATTCACCCCTTCATCAAAATATACAACTCTTTAACCATAATATACAATCTAATTAAGCTTCCAAAACATAAATTTAAAATCTAACAGCTCAAAATAAAATAACATTTCTTCACTAGAAAATTTAGTGAAAGGGTACCCGCCGCCGTATCACGCGGGTACCCCGCTAGTATGACGTAATAAGTGAACTATGATGATATGATAACGTATTAAGTGCTACTCCAGCATTTAAATAATTATCGTAATATGTGATATAATATGTAAATTAATAATGTTTTAAAAGCTACTTTATCTCTTAAATAATTATCATTGATTGTATATAGTTCATACAGATGATTATATTGAAAATAGTTTATATCCCAAACTTTTGTTTTCCAAACAATATATCTATATCTATATTGCTTATAATAGAGGGATAACCTTCTCTTCTATTTATGAGTTTAAGATTTTTTAAATTATAATTTTAAGCAAATACTACTTATAAAACATAATGTACAACTATGTAAAACACAATTGATTTTAATCAAATACTATTTCTTACATATATACAATTAATACACTCAACACAAATATATACAACTACCTAAGCACAATGTACAAATATAAATAAAACTAAAAACACACTATTCAATACATACAATTAATACACAATTTAATTCACCCATTCATCAAAATTTACAACTCTTTAACCACAATGTACAATCTAATTAAGCTTCCAAAACATAAATCTAAAATCAAACAGTTCAAAATAAAATACTATGATGATATGATAACGTATTAAGTGCTACTCCAATATTTTTTCGCTAGAAAATTTAGTCACAGGGTACTCGCCGCCGCATCGCGCGAGTAATAAGTGAACTATGATGATATGATAACGTATTAAGTGCTACTCCAGCATTTAAATAATTATCGTAATATGTGTTATAATAAGTAAATTAATAATGTTTTAAAAGCTACTTTATCTCTTAAATAATTATCATTAATTGTATATAGTTCATACAGATGATTATATTGAAAATATCAAAATAGTTTATATCCCAAACTTTTGTATTCCAAACAATATACAATGCTTGTGCTCTTTGTCATTGGAGTTTTGTTCCTCAGCCCTACATGTTCATTTGCTGATTCAACTTTAGGAAAGTGCATAGGCATGCCTAAATGGCATATGTTCGTAACAAATGACATGCAGGAAGAATTCGAAATGACTGTCCATCTAGAATCTGAGTGGGGTTTTGGTTGTACCAATTGTAACATGACTCCTGGGCTTGTATATGATTGGTACTATTGTCAAGATTGGGAATGGTGGTATGGCGACTTCTATTGGGGTGCAAGGAACGCTAGTTTCTTGTTGTGGAGCAATCACATCTATAAAAAGTGCTTCAAATATATATTTCCATTTGGTACGGTACATTGTTATTGGTCAGTTAGACCAGAAGGATTTTATGTATCTAAGCATAACTCTTCGTTTCCAGGACCGGATTGGCATTTCGAAAGTCCTTGGTCAGAGCCGAGTATTATGTAAACATATTAATTAGACTTTATGTTTGCAAGCAATATCAAATAAACATATATGACATGTTTCCTTGATTTCATATATTTAAAGCATATTTTTCCTTTATATTTTTTTTTGACGTTGTCTCGACATATTTGCATCTTCAATTCCAATATGGGAAAGGTAAACTTTACTAAATTTGGCATAACGAGGTCGACCGCGACCACCGCGACACGAACACGATAAGACGGTACATTTAAGACCTAACCGCGAACCTGCGACGATAAGCTAATGAGTGTAGGATCTTAAACACGAACACGAACCGCGAAAATTAACAGGTTACACGAACACGAACACGATAAGACACGATAAGAGGTCTTAACTTCTTGACAACGCTAAAACCACGAAATCTTAGGTCTTTAGCAGTGCGAGCGGGTCTACCAGGTCTTATCGTGTCTTAACGAGTCTTGACACGAACGACCGCGTTATGTAAAACACGAAAATTTAAAATCGAATAAAGACTAAAATACCCTTGGAACTAAAAATTTTAAAATACGTAAAATATATTTCTAACACTTAAAGAAATTAAAAGATTAACTTGCGAATATTTAAAAACCCTAACTAAAATATATTACGTAATTAATTTTAGTGCGACGAAGAGTTAATGTTTAAGTAAATGATTTGGGGTCGTGTTTGTTTAATTCGTGAGCCTAGGGCCGAAGCCCATATGGTGTCGTGTGAATGGTGTGACCGGTTGGACCAAACCCAAACCCAATTACTTTCCTAGTTTAACTCAAATACTACAACTATAAATACAACACATATTCATTAAATTGGAACCCTAGTTAATTTGCTCTCTTTTTCTTTTCTTCCTTTGCTCGGCCGAAACTCAAACAAACACCCTTGGTGTCGATTTTGCTCTATCAAGTGAAGGTATATCGCTTATTTGTTTTCCTTTGCGTACCTTGCATGTATATGTCAAGTTATAATTGTTTAAATTAAGCTTTTTGTTCTTTTCTTTTGTGGCGAGGTGTAAAACAAAACCAAGAGAAACCCTAACTCATTTAACCTAGTAAATAATAAGAGACATGTACGTAAGATGTGATATTTGAATCGAGTCATGTTTGTGTTTGTTAATATTGGCGAACCATATTAAATAGGACCGAACCATGTTTTATTTTGAATAATGAATATAACTTAATAACTTGAGTAAGTAAAGTATTTAGATGAGCTAATATCCGAAAACCTAATAACCCGAAACATGTGTATAAGTTTTGAAGATGCATTAATTAAGTAAAGGTTATGTTAAACATAAACCCTAGTTTTGATATGTTAATTTAATAAGTTATACTAAACCCTAATAGAGTAAATGCATAATTAATACGAGTAATGAGTAACTTATATGTCACATAAAATCATAAACGTATATGGTGAAACATAAAAGGAAAGATATTATGTGGCGTGTTAGGTTAAGTAATTAGTCATTAAAAGACGTAACAAGTAAGCTAATGAATATTAATGAGGCATTAAAGTATGAAAACCCTAAACTTTAATAAAGGCGTATGAAACCTAATTGTGATATTAATATTAAAACATTTAAGTCTCATTTAAATATAGAAACCCTAAAATATTAAAGGATCATTGTGGCGATTTGAATCATTAATAATATATCGACATTAATGTATATAGGTTACGTGAAGAAGGAGTAATTCTTTGCTTCCTGTTTGACTTTTGATCTTTTGCTTTCGAATAGATGCGGATATTACGACCTTTTCATAAAGGTTTAGTATAAAGTTTTCTTTTAAGTTTTCATATTAGGATTTCCTAAACCTTTGCTATGAACCTAATGTGTATATTTGAGTGCTTATCTGACCTTGATTTTGAATCATAAAACATTTGATTTTGAAACTATACGATATGAAGACTTTGATTTTGAAAACATGATTAAACATTTGATAAAATATGATCTATGTCAGTTATGACATTCTTATTTGATTCGATAGTTTGACACCCGAGCCAATTATAACTAGTCATGGGGTTCCATGTCCGTGTCGACAAATGCACTTCGACATGACTCTGAGGCGATGAGTGATGTTACGCCCGTCCCTATCTGTTATCTGTATGAGCTCAATTTGAATTATATTATGAATATTTGATGCGTAGAGTATGGATGCATCCTCTGTTATATGCCATATATTATCTGTTATTTGTTATATGTTATCGATGATTGATCTTTGCGTGCATCTGCGTCCTTCATAACTCGGTAGGTCTCCCTACAAATATGTTGCCTTATGTGATTATGATATGTTTACGATATGGCATATGTTCTGCAGGCCGGTAGTTAACTATAAAACTTATTAGTATATACTGATTATCTTTTGAAATGAATATGACTTCCTTTGTTTTCTTTCACTTTATTTAAGTATTCGTTCTCGTTTTTGTATTCGTTTTGCTTGTATATCATTCCTTTGGGCTTTGAAGCTGCGCTTTTCTTTTCTTCCTTGAGTATCTAAGCATTGGGCTGAGTATTGCTTTGGGATGAGTCTTGAGTGGACTTACCTTAGAGATTTAGCTTTGATATTATGATGCCATTTAGACTTATGCTTTAGACATTTCATTTGGAGTTTTTTTTTATTTGGGACCTGTATTGAAGTCTTTTGACTTGGATTATTTCCATATTTATGTTAAAGATTTCTTTTGGTTTATATGTTTGCTTTGATATGACACCATTACTTGTGATTCCTTTTACTTGTGGGGTGAGCGTTACAATTTATGGCATGAGCCGAGGTTCACGACTTGTAGTCGGGACACGTGACATATGGAGCCTAGGTTTTGAGACTTTAGGGTTTAGGGTTTGACTGAGAGGTTTGGGTAGACTTTAGGATTCCTTACATACTTCCATTTATATCTCACCTTTGTTCATTTTGCTAATCGTTTGGATATCGTTCGGATGGTTCAAACTCGTCGTAGCAACAACTTCGGGAGGGGCGATGATGCTCTTGACATGGATCTGCTGCGATTGCGAATGCTCTCAACTCTCTTTTCCCTGGTTTGACTACACGAGATGATGGAGCGGTGATCAACAACATTAAATGTCGGAATGGTGCCGGGTAGTGGTGGAGGAAATCAACCCGTCGGTATTCATACTTGGCTCGGCGTTGGTAAAATTTGAAGCCTCTTTCGTTTAGCCTTTCGCTACTCCTCTTGAGGCCGAGGATGGATCACTCATATTGAAAATTTGTTTGAAATCTTGGGTTGTGGAGACGAGTTTAAGACTCGTTTGGCTTCATTCAAATTGGAAGGTGATGCTTTGAGTTGGTGGAAAGCATTGAAACAAGCAAGAGGAGGTGGCGCTTTTCTTTGTGACTTGTACTTGGGCTGAATTTGGACTATCTTCTATAACCGTTACTTCCACGATCTTTGGCGGCAAAGGTATGAGAGGATTATCAGGCGATCTACCAGTTTGATCATGAGACCTCTAATGAGTACATGAGTAGGTTTATGAGGTTGGTGCGTTTTGTTGGAGTGATTCTTTGGAGATGGTAGGCGTCAAGCTAAGCACTTCAAGTGGGGGCTGAAGAAGTGGGTGTTGGACCGACTGCTAAATATTGAGTATGAGATGTGTGTAGGCTGCAATGGCCTTGACTGTAACATTGAGATCTTCCATGAGGTTTCGGGTTCTAACAAGCGTAATCGCGATGGTGATCGGATTCAAGGTAGGACTCAAGGCAATGACTATAAGGGAAACTCTTGTAGGAGTTATGATTCGAGAGGTCATGTGGATAGGAGTTATGATCGTGAGGGTCGGTCGGGAAGGAATGTTGACCTTTGGGCGTTAAGTCGAGGGTCAAGATAATAGAAATCTTTGGTAGGAATGGAAGTGATCGTCGGAACCAAGGTAACAATAACGGTTACAACGGGGATCGACCCGGCTAGAGGAACAAATCAGGGTCGTGGCGGGATCTTCTATTCGGAGAGGCGGTGAGGTTTTGCCACCCCACCTATTTGTACTACTTGTGGAAAGCTCATCAGGCGGTGTTTCAAGGCTCTTGGTGGATGTTTTGGTTGTGGTTCCACTACTCACAAGATTAAGGATTGCCCTAAGAAGAATAGTTCTGGAAACTACATCAAGCCGCCAACTACTCTTGGGCGTGTCTATGCTACTACTCGTAACCGAGGAGGGCGAACTTGAGGTACCATTACGGGCACTCTTTTCATTGATGATTTTCTTTGTCTTCGTTTTATTTGATCTTGGCGCCACACACTCCATTATATCTATCACATCTGCTAAGAAACTTAATATGAAGCCCAAACCGTTAACAAATCACTTATCGATTTCTACGCCTATGAAAAATCATGTGATCATTGATCATAAATATGTTAAGTGTCCTCTTCGTTTTGATGATCGTATTCGCTTTGCAAATCTGTATCCTCTCAATATGGTCGACTTTGATATCATTCTAGGCATGGATTGGTTGGTTTACCATAGAGCTTCAATCATTTGCCATGCTAGAACGGTGATCTTTGGAGGCGTAAAACATCTGAATTCGTTTATCATGGTTCTCAACCCCTTAAATCTGTTAAGCTCATTTCGCTATGAAGACGCGGATCATGATTGCTCATGGGTGCCAAGGTTTTCTAGCATCTGTTGAGGACACATCTTTGGAGAGTCCTAACATTGAAAATCTTTCGGTTGTTTGCGAATTTCGGCGTTTTCGGGATGAACTCCTGGACTTCCCCGCTCAAGTTGAGTTTAGCATTGAGTTAATTCACAGTGCGGAACCGATTTGAAGGCTCCGTATCGTATGGCACCTGTAGAACTGAGGAGTTGAAGGCAATTTGCAAGAGATGATAGAAAGTGGATTTATTGCCCTAGTGTTTCTCCATGGGGTGCACTGTTTTTTGTTTGTGAAGAAGAAGGATGGAAGCATGCGCCTATGTATCGACTACCGTGAGCTCAATCGTATTACTATTATTAACCGTTATCCTTTACCGCGTATAGGCGATTTGTTTGATCGCAAGCTGCCTTTTAGAAGATTGACACAGTGCGGATACCATCGATTCGTGTGAAGGAGCAAGATGTTCCTAAGACGTTTAAATTACGGAATATGGTCATTCACAATTTCTCGTTATGCCTTTTGGTTTGACCAATGCTTTCTTTGTGTTTATGGACCTGATGAATCGTGTTTTCCATGAGTTCTCGACAAGTTCGTTATTGTTTTCATCGACGACATTTTGGTGTACTCTAAGTCTGAAGAAGAGCATGAAGAACATCGTATAGTTTTGGAGATTTTGAGGAAGAAAAGTTATGCGCCAAATTTTGAGAAGTAAATTTTGGTTGAGACAAGTTGCTTTCCTTGGTCATATCATTATCGGTGATGATTACCATGGATCCGTCTAAAGTTGAGGCTATCACTAAATGGCCAAGACCTACGACGTGCTTGAGGTCGAGGAGTTTTCTTGGACTTCTTGGTTACTATAGGCGTTTTGTTGAAGGTTTCTCTCGTCTAGCTTTGCCTTTAACCAAATTGATGAGGAAAGGTGAAAAGTTTGTATGGGCGGATGAGCGAGAGAGTTTGAGAATTGGCGGAGATTGGTGTCGGCTCCCATTTTGACTCTTCCAAGCGGTTGGGGAGGATTTCAAATCTACAGCGATGCATCTAAGAAAGGATTGGGCTGTGTTTTGATGCAACATGGAAAGGTAATAGCTTATGCTTGAGAGGCTAAAACCTTATGAGGAGAATTACCCAACCCACGATCTTGAGTTGGCTGCGGTGGTTTTTGCGTTGAAGATTTGGAGACATTACTTGTATGGAGAGGCGTGTGATATATTCACTGATCATAAGAGTCTCAAGTATATTTTCACTCGGAAGGACTGAATATGAGACAAAGAAGATGGTTAGAACTTCTTAAGGATTATGACACTAACATTGATTACCATCGAGGTAAGGCTAATGTAGTTCTTGGCCTTAGCAGGAAATCGAGGCATTCTTCTGAGTATCAAGATTGAGCCTAGGATTTTGCGTGACTTAGAGAGTTTGGATGTTGAGTTGTGTCTGGTTTTGATGGATCTTGGGCTAGCATGAAGGTGGAGTCGAACCTTATACTGCAAATTAAAGAAGCTCGGAAAGATGACTGGCGCTATGGGCGTGGCTGCAAAAATGTTGAAGAAGGTAGCGGGGGTTTAAGGTTGATAATGGCGGTATTGTATGGTATGGAGATAGGCTTTGTGTTCCCAATGATCAGGTACCATTGAGAAATTATGGTGAAGCTCATAGTTCTCCTTTCACTATTCATCACAGTTCTACCAAGATGTATAGGGATTTGAAGCAGATACTTTTGGTGGAGCGGCATGAAGCAAGATGTGGCGGCGTTTGTGTCGAAGTGTATGATTTGTCGGCGGGTTAAGATTGAACATCGGAGGGCTAGTGGTTATTCTACCATTGGAGATTCCAACATGGAAGTGGGATAAGATATCTATGGATTTTGTATTGGATTACCTCTTTAGGAAGAAGCATGATGCGATTTGGGTGGTTGTTGATCGACTAACCAAATCTGCTCATTTCTGCAATCAGGAAGGATTATGGTATTGGTAAATTGGCGGAGATTTTTGACAAAGAGATCGTTAGGCTTCATGGTACTCAGGTCTATTGTGTCCGATAGAGATCCGCGTTTTACTTCTCGTTTACGGAAGGGTTTGAGAAAGCTTGGGGTACTCGACTTAACTTTAGTACGGCATTTCATCCTCAAGCGGATGGTCGGTCGAGAGGACTATACTGGACCTTAGAGGATATGCTAAGGGCTTGTGCTTTAGAATGGTTGGTAGTTGGGATGAATATTTATGTTTAGTAGAGTTTGCTTATAACAACAGTTGGCATGCTAGAATTAAAGGCGGCACCGTTTGAACTTCTTTATGGAAGGAAATGTAGAGCACCTATTTGTTGGGATGAAGTAGGTGAGCGTCTAATCGAAGGTCCGGAAATGATTGAGATCACTAATGAAGTAAACATTTGCTAGAGAAAAGTTGAAGGAGGCTAGGTCTGGAAAAGTTATCTTTGATAAGCATCGTCGTGATTTGGAGTTTGAGTTGGTGATCGTGTGTTTTGAAAGTTTGTAGAGGTGTGAAAGCGTTTTGGAATCAAGGGCAAGCTTAGTCCTCGATTTATTGGACCGTTTGAGATTCTTGAGCATATATAGGAGAGGTTTAAAATCGTTTAGCACTTCCTCGGTTATCGCATGTTCATGGCGTTTTCATGTATCACTCTAAGGGATACAACTATCATCCGTTACCCGTTGCTTCTTATCCGTTTGATCAAATTCAATCCGATATGTCTTTATCTGAAGAACGAAAGCGATTACGGAAAGACAAGAAAGAGTTATGAGGAATAAAGTTATTCCATTCGTTAAGATTCTTTGGAAAATCATCACGAGCGTGAGGCTACTTGGGAAACCGAGGAGTCGTGCTAGTTACCCTCATTTCTTTGAATAGTTTGGTATGTTCTCATTTCGTTTTCATTTTTGTTTTCATTTCGTTTCATTCAATTTTAGGGGCGAAAATTTTTCTTTAGAGGAAGAATTGTAAAACACGAAAATTTAAAATCGAATAAAGACTAAAATACCCTTGGAACTAAAATTTTAAAATAAGTAAAATATATTTCTAACACTTAAAAGAAATTAAAAGATTAACTGCGAATATTTAAAAACCTAACTAAAATATATTACGTAATTAATTTTGGTACGACGAAGAGTTAATGTTTCGTAAATGATTTGGGGTCGTGTTTGTTTAATTCGTGAGCCTAGGGCCGAAGCCCATATGGTGTCGTGTGAATGGTGTGACCGGTTGGACCAAACCCAAACCCAAACCCAATTACTTTCCTAGTTTAACTCAAATACTACAACTATAAATACAACACATATTCATTAAATTGGAACCCTAGTTTATTTGTCTCTCTTTTTCTTTTCTTCCTTTGCTCGGCCGAAACTCAAACAAACACCCTTGGTGTCGATTTTGCTCTATCAAGTGAAGGTACATCGCTTATTTGTTTCCTTTAGCATTACCTTGCATGTATATGTCAAGTTATAATTGTTTTCGTCGCTTTTTGTTCTTTTTTTCTTTTTGTGGCGAGGGTTGTAAACAAAACCAAGAAACCCTAACTCATTTAACCTAGTAAATAATAAGAGACATGTACGTAAGATGTGATACTAAATCGAGTCATGTTTTGTTTTAATATTGGCGAACCATATTAAATAGGACCGAACCATGTTTAGTTTTCGAATAATGAATATAACTTAATAACTTGAATAAGTAAAGTATTTAGATGAGCTAATATGCGAAAACCCTAATAACCGAAACATGTGTATAAGTTTTGAAGATGCATTAATTAAGTAAAGGTTATGTTAAACATAAACCCTAGTTTTGATATGCTAATTTAATAAGTTATGTTAAACCCTAATAGAGTAAATCGTAATTATCTGAGTGATGAAAATAATATGTCACATAAAATCATAAACATGTACGTTGAAACATAAAAAGGAAAGAGTATTATGTGACGTGTTAGGTTAAGTAATTAGTCATTAAAAGACGTAACAAGTAAGCTAATGAATATTAATGAGGCATTAAAGTATGAAAACCCTAAACTTTAATAAAAGACGTATGAAACCCTAATTTACGATATTAATATTAAAACATTTAAATCTCATTTAAATATAGAAACCCTAAAATATTAAAGGATCATTGTGCGATTTAATCATTAATAATATATACGACATTAATGTATATAGGTTATGTGAAGAAGGAGTAATTCTTTGCTTCCCTGTTTCGACTTTTGATCTTTTGCTTTCGAATAAGGTGCGGATATTCGACCTTTTAATTAAAGGTTTGTATAAGTTTTCTTTTCGTTTTCATATTAGGATTTCCTAAACCTTTGCTATGAACCATAATGTGTATATTTGAGCTGTTGCTTATCGAACCTTGATTTTTGAATCATAAAACATTTGATTTTGAAACTATACGATATGAAGACTTTGATTTTGAAAACATGATTAAACATTTGATAAAATATGATCTAATGGGTTATGACATTCTTATTTGATTCGATAGTTTGACACCGAGCCAATTATAACTAGTCATGGGGTTCCATGTCCGTGTCGACAAATGCACCGACATGACTCTAGAGGCGATAGAGTGATGTTACGCCCGTCCCATTTATCACGTATGAGCTCAATTTGAATTATATTATGAATATTTATGCGTGGGGCGTATGGATGCATCCTAGATCTGTTATATGCCATATATTATCTGTTATTTGTTATATGTTATCGATGATTGATCTTTGCGTGCATGCCGTCATAACTCTGGTAGGTCTCCCCAAATATGTTGCCTTATGTGATTATGATATGTTTTACGATATGGCATATGTTCTGGCTTCGGTAGTTAACTATAAAACTTATTCGTATATTCTGAATTATCTTTTGAAATGAATATGACTTCACTGGTTTCTTTCACTTTATTTCATTATTAGTTTCGTTTAGTATTAGTTTTGCTTGTATATCTGTTCCTTGGGCTTTTGAAGCTCGGCCGCTTTTTTCTTTTCTTGGCGGTATCTAAGCATTGGGCTGAGTATTGCTTTGGGATGAGTGCTGAGTGGACTTACCTTAGAGATTTAGCTTTGATATTATGATGCCATTTAGACTTATGCTTTAGACATTTCATTTGGAGTTTTTTTTTTTTTTATTTGGGACCTATGTATTGAAGTCTTTTGACTTGGATTATTTCCATATTTATGTTAAAGATTTCTTTTGGTTTATATGTTTGCTTTGATATGACACCATTACTTGTGATTCCTTTACCCTTGTGGGGTCGGGGCGTTACACGTTATCTTATCGTGTCATCTTACACGAACACGAACACGACACGAAACACGATAAGCCCAAACACGAAACTTTGTTAACCGTGTGTGTTTTCGGTGTTTAGATATTAATACTGACTTCGTATTTCTTTGTTTATAAGAAGCTTTGTAGTTTCTATCAATAGTTTTTTTTTGCATTGAATGAGAAAACTTTTGGTACCATTAACAAAGTAAACATGAAATCTTTACTACCAAGCTTTTATCAAGCAACTCAAGCTTGAGCTTTTATCGAGCCGTCATGTACACTCATTTTTATTATATATTTTTATATAGACAACCTAAATGCTAACGTGAATATTAAAATTCATCGTAGAAAGATTTTTAAACCCTAATGATCTCAAACGTTTTATATAAGTTCATTGCGCATTTTCTTGACGCTATTAATGAGTTAGCTATTGAATACAATATTTATGTATACATTTGAGCTTTTCGAGCCGAGCTCGAGCCTTATTCAAATATTACTTGAGCCGAGGTCAAGCTTGGATAATTAAAGCTCGTCGAGCTATCGAGCCGAGCTCGAGCCCACCTTATAATTTTCGATCCAAGGTCAAGCCCTCTCGAGCTAACTTAGCTTGATTAATGGCCTAATGTTTACCACCTCGGAACATATTCAATAGATAAAAATATATTTATTATTAGTAAAATTATGGGTGTTGATACTCACACCATTTTATTTGATAGTTATACTACTTTATACAAGCTGTATAGCACATTGTACAACACTGTATTGCACAGATTGTGATGAACGTATAAAAAGTTGTGTTGTGAATATCAACACCCAAAAATTATAGGCAAAAAATCTTTTATATAATAAAAGAATCACATCATTTCGAAGTGTTTTTGCAAAACTCTTCTCATTAAAAAAAATTAAACCAATAGGAGAGCTTGATTTTTGCCGTGGCAAAATGGGTGATATGATTGGTTAATAAAAATCAAATTTAATTAATTTTGGTGGACCTTTAATTAATTTGGTTGAGAAGAAACAGCAAAACATAGGTGTCAAATATGGAAAACAAACTTAAAGGGTAATTAATAAAACTTTAGTGGTTAAATTTTTAAAAATTGTATAGAGTTAAGTGTAATATTATAAGTGTTCATATATTTTAATAACTTTGTAAATTAAACAAATACTCCCTTATACTTTATACACCTTATACTTTATAACTTATAAATATAATATATATGTTGTTTTAAAACTCCAACATATAAATATACATAAGATTATAAATATCATTTTTTTACTATATATGTTTACTAAGGACTCATTAATTTCATATTAAAAGTATGACAAATGTGGACACGAATTTGTATATTAAATATGGCTAAATTAATGAAAACAGGAATATAATTATCAAAAGCTGTATCTTGCAGCTCTTTAATATATGAAGAAAAAGCATTGATTGTACTTATAACAACTACTCATGTAATTTTATTTATTTATGAATATGTAAACATTTTTAAAAAACTTTAAAGTGTATATTTTAACATTATCAGCGTTTGTATGTGCAACTAAACTGCATCTTGTGTGAAATTTAAATAGTAACATCAACATGTATATCTGCTAAATATAGTTGAATCTTGAGTTATCTAACAATTTTTTTACAAAATTTGATTATATAAAATTCTAATGGATATTAATGGATAATGAAAAACTCGTGCATAAATATATAATTATAAGTAATTACCTTTAAAGACACATTATTCAGCATTGATATAAAATATTTTTTTTTTTTGTCTAAACCATGTGCTTGCACATGTATTATAACTAGTAAAGTTATAAGAAAACTGATTGGCAAAAATAAAAAGTCTTTCGTAACTTTATTTCAGTAGATAAAATATATTTTATTATTAGTCAAATTATTTTATTTTATTAAATTTCTTTCTTTTTTTTTTCTTTTTTTTTTTTTTTTGTTACTTTAATTTTGTTTCAGGTAACATAAATAATTAAATATATCAAACCGATGAAGCATAATTACTCCACTAAAAGAAAACTTAAATTCATTAAAGGTGAATCTCATACATTAAGGTGGATGTTTTTTAGGTTCATTAAAGGTTATTAAAGTGAACCGTAACCTTTAATGTTTACTAAATTATCAGATTCACATTTAACTCATTAAACTGTATATTTTTACACGTTTAAATAACCTTTAAACTTATTAAACATTATTTTACTTTTTTTTTAGTAACATAGCAAATTCACCCTAATCCATTAAACTTTGCTTTTACTTTTTAAGTTTACTAATATAGCATACTAATCTCTAAAACCATTCAACTTAATATTTCGACTCCTTTTACATTATCTATGCTATTAATAACACATTTTTTTTTAAAGAATATGTTATTATGAAAACTTTAATTCGTAGATAAAAAATAAATGTTATTGTATCTGTTGAAATGTGTAGGAAAATAGTTGACGTTATAAACATGTGTAATTAATGTTTAATCTCTAAAATATCTTTTAAAACTTAAATTCTCACATACAAATTCAAACAATCTTGACTTACTAAAATAATTGCTTTGACAACGTTCAAAATAAAATAAAAATGCATAACAAAATTTTTTTTTTGAATGAGTTTCTAAAAAAAAGGATATATATTTTTTAGGAAGGATATCATATATACCCAAATAAATTTCAAAAATTACATATTTCCTCAAAACACAAGTTTTTAATGCATGATGTACAATGTTATTAAAGCATGCTTTAGGAAAATACGTAATTATTGAAGTTTGATTGAGGATGTATGTAAATGTCCCTTTTTTATTTGCTCTCAACTTTAGTAATTTATAAAAATTCATCCCTAAACTCTACTATATAAGACATCATATTACATTTTTTATTATTATTTTGTAGTTAATGAAAATGAATAACAATATGAAAATGAATAACAACAATACCGCAACGATAACTGTTTGTCGCTATAAAATCGTGTTGCTATACACAAGTACTCGTGTAATAAACAATAATTTGAAAACGGAAAGAACTAAAAAAAACAAAAAGAAATGCTACATCCACATATATTTTACAAAATAAACTTTCACATGCACATATATCATATGAGTTGCACCAATCACATTGTGTTAAATTTTTTGTTTCTTTTTTTCACTGTCCATATTTATCTAAAAGAGTAAAGTTTAAAATACATCTTTGTGGTTTGTCCATTATCTTGCAATACATCTATGTGATTTTTTGGACACACAAACACCCCTCCGCTATTAAAGTTAGCCACCATACATCCCTCCGTTAGTAAAGTAAGTCAATAAGGACTAATGGTGCAAATTATTTCTCCATTATCTCTTAACGCATCTATATATTATATATAAGAGGAGGCATACTGTATTATTCGCGTAATCCCATAATGTCGATCATAAATCATGTCATCATTGAATACATGTTGCATTTTTTTAATACATGTGGCATTTTCTTTTTAAATTTGATTTTAATGTTTTGTAATTTTAAATTTATAAAATTAGTATATGTTATAGTGTTTTTATAATTTTAATGTATTAAATTCGGTTTTTAGCATGCCACCTATTAAAAATTGGATTTATTTTTCAAAAATTCAAGCTAGATGAACATGGGTTGTAAATATGTTGGACATACATCTTTACCACTTTCTTATAACACAGATATTTATTCTACAAATTATAATCTATAAAGGTATGCAAATTATTTTAATGAGATAAGAAGTATGAAACAATTTAGGAAAATTATTAGGAATGTTAGGATTAAAGAAAAAAAACTTCAGTACATTATGTTCGAAGTCGACTCTCTTTATTTTTTTCTCAAGCGTTAATATTTTCAAGTTCACACATTAACTAATAATGTTTTGTTTTATTTTTATGCGGATCTCGCTAATGTTTGTTCTTTGCATTCATTTATCTTGCTTTTTCATGCTATAAGTGAAGATTATGGGAAAAGACATGGAGGTTAATATATATCATTGTTTATGCATACTTAGAACTCGATCTAGCTTTCATTACATTATAGGTTTGTATTATGTTTTTGTTTAAAATATAAACGTATAGAATTCATGTTGGTTTATGTTTTTTGATTAATGTGCTTATGTATGTATTAATTAAACTACACTATGAAAATTTGTAACAATATTTTTCTTATTAATTTAGGTGTTCAACCTTACGTAACTACAAATCGTCAAAAAAGATACAACATGGTTGACTTTTTGTATTCACACGAGGAGAGGCGGTTCTTGACAAGGTTTGTGAAACTTGAAGATGATGGAAAGACTAGGTAAATATATAGGTCACGAGAACTTCCATATAGTTCATTTGAAAATATACCTGAGGTATGCTCTTTTATACAAAACGAGTTTCAAATTTTGATACTTTAGATTGCTATCAAAGCCCTTCGAGTGGTACATGTTCGCAAGCTAATCATAGTGTGTGGTTTACATTAATTTTTAGGCTGAATAGTCATTATATGATCGATAAATATGACATGGATGTTGACATCGACCACTGAAGCGGGTGAGACTTACCATTCATTAAATTGTAACTGTTCATCATATCACTTTTCACCATTATTTTTATACTTTGCCTTCATCGACTATATTTTGACATTTACTAAAATTTTGAAACCTTCACACCTGCTTATTAGAAACTTTATACTTTACCTCAAAATAAGCAATTGACCCAAAGCTGTCTCGATGACACAAAAATATTTCGTCGAGATTAAGACATGGATTAAGTCAAGTGAAATCGGGAATAAAAAGGTTGATAAGCTCCTTTTTTGAGTATATGCAAGCTGAGTTTATTTACAATTGCTTAATTTGAGAATAATTACTATTTAATAGGATTATATTTGATTATTTATCGGTTTATATGCTTATTTTGATATCGGAAAAAGCGATAAGCTCACTACTTAGATATCGGTTGTGTAGGAAAGGATGAAAATATGGAAGGACAATTGTTAACTATTAATTAGATAAAGCGAGAGCTGCTTCTTTGATACGGAGAGGCATTACCGCGTACTCTTCTATTCATGTGTATTGCCTATCACTCTTTAAAAAGCATCCCCTGCAATAAACTAAATTGGATATATACTTTTTGATATCAGGGGTACTTATTAAAACTATGAAACGATGGGGTCAAATGTCTTACTCTCTTTGTCATCTGGAGTAATGTTTTGGTCGTAATTACATTCAGTCTATTAAAATCATTTATCCAAGTGTCTTTGTACTTTGCGACCCTCTATTTGTAATAATAGTTAACGCATTTCTCTGTGTGCAATGTTTACCTCATAGCTTATTGGAGAATGCAATTGAGCTCATTGAGTGTACTGGATTAGAAGCTCGCATACTACCTAACATTACAGTTGAAGTTCACAAACAATAGTAAATACAACATCACCAGTTTTTTCTCAGGATTTAGCCCTGATCAGGGGATTTAAATTCCTGTCAGTTTTTCTGCACTTTTTTGATCTTGTGTGACTGTATTCTCAAAATAAATTTTATATTACCGTTATTCTTGACGAATGTGTGATCACCCGTTAGCCGTATTCATACAGTTTAACTAACAACCCTCGAGACTTGGCTGACCAACAAGGAAATGAAGATATAAAGAATCTCTTCTTGGTATTAAGTTCACAATGACCATTAGAAAAAAAGAAAACTTGGTCGTGTTTTCATCCATATTTCTTTTCAAAATTTGGTCATGTTTTCATCATTAGCCATTGAATCATGTTCGTGTTTGTGAGGTACCTTTGCACCAACCCGTTTCAATGTGAATTAAGTATCATATTTCATAACAAACAGACACAATAATAATCTATAGTATTTTTCTCAATCGATTAGCATGTTCTAGAGAAGTTCAGTTCTGTAAGATGCACAATCAAGTTCACATGTATGTCTATATTCCTTATCATAGAAATTAGTACTTTGTGTGACTTTTGGGCTTTGACTTTCGCCTGAATAACGAGACGATGTGGTCAATGAACTTTGCACATGTATGTGTGTTTTGTGAGGGTTATGTACACATAAACTTTGTGGTTGTTTAGATTAACATAAACTTTCGCTTCGAGGATTTGTATAGCGACTTATGGCTCCCTCTGACACTTGCCGCAGCAAGCTATCATGATGAGGACAAATGCAAGGCAATCTTTTTCCAAGTATCAATTATAACTTTTTTTTAAAGTATATTTTTTGAATTTGTTCTTTTTCATCCTAAATCGAATCATGGAAAAAGTTATACATCTTGAACCATTATCTTATCCATCCAACCACCATTATTTTTTGTGAAAATGAGTAACTTAGTAATTGGTCATAACATACCAATGGGTCAGCGAACATGTGAACTTTAAATTTGGTGTGTGTGTCGTTATTAGAAGTGGTAAAATGAAGTATGGTAGATGTATGTTATCGACACCAGCGGTTAGTTCGATTTCGTTTGGGTATGGTTAGTATATCTGAGTCAACCTTTTCTTTCATTAATATAAGAAAATGGTATAATGATACTAAGGATGTGGCTGCAACAATAGAACAAGTCGTTTTTTTTGCTCAATAATTTCTGTATAATATTTTAAGATTTGGCCAATTCTGCGGATTTTATAATGATTTTGATTTTAAGTAGTATATATCCTGATATGTGGCATCCAAGCATTGTTTCATAGGTATATCATCTTTTCTCATAAGATCTGAAAGATGACTATTAAAGTGTCACTGAAATAGTATTTAAATAGGACTGCCCATTAGACCTAGCAATTGGACACGTTTGAAGAACTATTGACGAAAAGAAGTAGATATAGCATAGACATATAATGCGACCAACTATCATGCATTATCATTAGACAATTGGCCCTTCTAGCGCTAAACATCTAAATAGGAATTTAGAAGGGCTAGACGGTTAAGTGACCTTCTAATCCATAGTAATCTGTAAATTCAATTCATAACACCCATACACGCGAATAGTGAAAAAGTTAGTAGTGTTCTAGGAAGTTTTATACAGGGTTAAACACTAATGCTCTCTATGTTCCAAGCTGGAGGGAGATATTCCCTCCACCGTGTGTCGACCAACACTTCGAAGGACACGATACATTGGCTCTATGAGAACCACCCCATCTCCGGCAACAAAGCTATAGACACGATCATGTACCTCAACCCAACTCCTACCGGCACTTTCTTATTCCCGATTTGTTGATCAAATTCCCCATTTTAAACTCGATCATCCCACTTACCATCAACGGCATACATATTTGCCATCGTCACATAGATTCCCGCTTTTTGCGGAATCCAACACTTCTTTGGCGATCATCTTCCCATAATGGGAAGCCCTCGTGCTCTACAAGCTCCAAGATATCTTTGCCTGAGGCAATTCATCGGTTTGAATGGCATACTCAGTATCATATCGTGCAGCTTCTTTAAATCTTCCACCACGGTAGCGGATCAATAACACATGCATAAATTTCTTGATTTGGGCTAATTTTGTACTCTCTTTCATCACTTAAAATATCTTAAACTGTTTCAACAAGTCGGCATGACTACAAGCACTAAGAACCGCCATGAACACAATCGTGTCGTGCGTGAACATGAATTCACCATCTCATTAAATAATTCAACGGCCTCTTTTCCATATCCATGGCTCCGAATCCAATCATCATTGAAGTCAAGAAACCAAATCTAGATGGACATTTCACAAAAGATCTTTTAGAATTTTGAATGCTTCACGATTTTGCATACATGTCGATTAAGGAATTTGCTAATGGTAAGTTGTTCATGTCCTCTTTTATGATCCCACTATGAATTTGTTGCCCATGTAAGAATCGATAAATTAGTACAAAACTTTGCTATAATACTTGAGTATGTGAAGCGGTTTGGAGTACAGTGGACTCCATTTTCAAAAGTAATTGTAAAGACTTCATTAGGTTGGACTCTTCGTAACCTGCTATTAGTGTGTTCCATGTAATCTCATCTCTTTAATTCATTTCATTAAAACACTTTTCTGCATCATCAGTGATCATATGTAGCGCGTATCAGGGTCCCAAGTCATAGAACATACGCCCACAGGGTGAACCTGGGGGAGTGACATGAGAAGTGGACAGTCTTGGATAATATCAATTATGGGGCTCAAAAGCTATTAGGTCATACAAACAAACACACACATACACACACACATATTATCCAAGGGCGTGTATTATGTATATACCGTATATGTATATCCATAAAATATTTATTAATTATGTACCCATAGATCTATCCGCATGTAATAGTTAATTTTAAATTTATGATGTGTATTTTATCATTTGAACCATCTGAATGTATTAACTTATACATGTTTATGACTCTGCAGGGATTACTTAAACATATTATGCTAAGAATCAATAAACTGCTCAAGTAATATACCTACAATGTACTTTAGGGATTGCGATCAAGTACTTTAAATATAATGATTTACAATGTCTCATACATACGATCTTACAAATATTCTGGGTGTAAGAGTAACGAATGACATTTGTGACTTTGAGGCCAAAAGCTAAAGGTAAGTCATGAAGTTGGGTTGATTCTGTAAATTGGTATATCCTTGAGACAAGAACAATTGGAACTATGTTGTTCGCGGTTGTTATTGACCTTTGGTCTTGGATCTCTTTGATGGTACCTTAAGTCAAAGAATAAGAGTAGTGGTCTTCGACAAATTTTGACACTCCCCAACGCTATTGCAATGGTGAGCAAACAATGTTTAGGTAACCAAAACTGTAAAAATAATCATGGATGATATCAACTATCTAATAACAATCCAATACCCATTTTCCTTCCAACCACCCTTGATCGCTAATTAAAACCCTTAATTTACATCAAGCGAATGGAATTAATAAAAATGGGTGTCTGACAATTGAAAGATGAGTTTTTGTATCAACAAGTGAATTCTCTTACATATCAGTACATTCATGTTTCATCTCATAGCGATAATAATCTAATCGCCCATTCGGCTCATTACACATAAGCTTTAAAGTAGAACGGTATATTTTACTTATGTTCTTTTGCACTTTTCATTCTAAGATTTCATACGTTGAAATTCACGCTACTATTAACTTTTTCTTTATATTTTGGCGATGGAACCCACAATCATAGTGAGTTAATGGCTTTTTGTTCTGAACATGTATTTTGCTCAAATGTAAAAATTAAAATTAATGACACAAAGAGCTCTTGTAGCTTGAAAGAATATGCAATTTATGATAACATGTATTTCCTTAAGGTTTAGGTGGCCATGGCTATTCTTATTTTATTATTTTACATGCGAAGTAACATTAGCCATCATCGACACAACAAAAGAACAAAGATTATTTGATGCTTGGTGTATTGTTTATTTGTGTTAACACACGAAGCTCTGCAAGTGAGGCTAAAGTTCCAGTAAGATGGTTGTGAGAAACATTCAACAACTCTAACATTTCCAGCTTACTGAAACCCAAGGGAATTTCACCTGTCAGACCATTGTTGCTAATATTCAATATGCCAAGTATCTTGAGCTCTATTATTGATGAAGTTATGGTTTCACCTAATGAATTTCCACCAAGCCGAAGTTCCATCAGACCCCGTAACTCAGTTATAAAGCTTAAGATGCTCCCTACCAAATGATTTTCACTTAGATCCAGAGTCAATAAGCCAGATATGGTCTGCAAAGCTGTTGGAATAGATCCGTTGAACATGTCATGACTGGCATCAACAACTTAGTGCAGTTAGCAAGCTGAGATGGCAAAGGACCTTCCAATTCATTGTAAGAAAGATTGAGTTCCTAAAGTTGAAGGAGCTTCCCAGGCTCCTGTGGTAATACACCAGAAAACAAATTCATTGAGAGGTCAATTTATGTAATGTTAGTAAACAGGCCGCGAGTGTCAAGACACCTACTTCAGAAATTGGCAACCAGCTAGATGTAAAAGGTGAATGATCTAAAGGAAACCAAAGAGGAACGAGACAGGCCTTTAGAAGTGGCGCGGCGGAAGGTGATAGCTCGAGCGTCAGCGAGATGAAAATATCACCTGAATATCTCGAGATATATTTTATCCATTCTGAGATTGAACTTAAGCAACATCCACTAACATGTAATTACGTTTCCTCTTTTGATTAATTTGGTAGTCAATTATGATCTTCGGTAATTCATAAATCTCCTTGAGCGGATAGCGGTATATTTGCATCAATTGGTAGAACGTTTTGGTCACAAGGGTAAGGTTCATTAACTTTGTTGTCTATCTCTTATATACAACAAGTTCCTTGTCAATCAAGTTGTAGTTTATGGATCGTATAAAGATGTATTAGTTTTAGCAACATTTGAGAATATCTCAATTCTATTAATTTGTATATTTCATTGCAATTAAATCATAAGATGGTCTCAGCTAATGTACATGCAAACACTTTATTTATGTAACCCGAGTTGTATTGAACTTAATGTGTGGTGATACAGATGATAGGATTATGGTAAACATAGAACGTCACTTCTATCATTTTGTTGCTGATGTAAATCCTTAAACTATACACTTCCTAAATCTTTTTTTGGATGGCAATCAAGCTTTCGTTCAAATTTCATGTAAAAGGCATAGTGACATAGATTGTGCTTTATTAATATTCTATCTTTCACGGTAAAGTTGTGAATGAATGCGTGGCTATAATTTCAATTTAGGTTTTTAATTTTGAAAGATTTATAGTTTTAGATTAAGTGATTAACTAACAATGCATTTTTTTGTTGAGCTAAAGTTTACGGATTTGAAGGCAAAGAGGGCCACTTTCCTTTACTCATGAGTCGTTTAATGTTTATCTAATCCATTTTCATTTAGGAAGTTCAGTAATTTTGTAATTACAGATTGGCGTAGAATGACATTAGAAGGGACAACATAAATGTGGTTGGCTCAAATAACAACAACAATGTTACTTCCACTGTTGTGATTAAGCAGAAAACAAGTGATAGAAGTGATAGAATTATTGATGCCGAAGAAAGAGCAACGGTTTGAAACGAGGTAGAAGGCGCAAGATAGACCTAATTACTATGGAGGCGGTTCAGAAACATGTTGGAAAACCAATACGTCAAGCTGCCAAGAGTGTTGGTGGTGAGTCCTCATTATGTTTATCTACTGTCTTTCATTAGTTCACATTTAGATGGCATAATCATAAGGGGTCAAAACAGTCTGAACCGTACCCCTTTAACCTCACCCTATGTTAGTGAACCATCTTGATTATTTTTTTATGTTTTTTCTGTAGGTTTGTTAATTTTGAGCTTGATTGGTGGAGTTTCTATGTGTTTTAAATACGTTTAAAGTTACTAATTGGGTTCTGTAATTCCAGCCAAACAATTTTTGGTTCATATTATTACGGTGATTAGTTTAATAGCGATAATATACATATATATATGTATGTATTTGTATTTTGGATTTGTGACAAAGTAGTGATTGTCATTGTGTTTGTTAGTATATGTAAGGAATATAGACGTGATGGAGGCTTTAGGTTTCAGATAGCAGGTTCATGTGGGAAAAAGAGTTGGTCGCAAGAAAGTCTAATGTTACCAAGCTTTACATCTCGGACTCGGACTATGAAGTTACTAACGAGGTTACTATTGTGAAACTCTATAGCTATTAAGGTTGTATTAGTGTTTAACTTTTGTTAAATAATGTTTTTTAAATTTTATACCAATAATTGAATGTTGTGACATATTACATATAGGAAATTTATTGAAGGCAGTGTGGTGATTTGAAAGTGATTGTTACAACTCGGGGAATCAAAATTAGGTAGATAATCAATAAATTACATATGAAATTAGGAGAATGAGAATGGGTGTCACTTGGTATTTTAATGTGACTAAGACATGGGTACATAGCCTTGGAATACTGTAAAACATGGTGATGAACATGTTCTCCACTTGCTAATTGTTGTAATAAGATTTCCGCAAAAGGTTTAAACGCAATGAAAAACTACTTCGTTGTCCCATGACTTTGTTACAATTGTGTGAGGAGGTTAATGTGATGCAAAATCAAGGGTTTTTGGTGGGTGAAGATGCAGCCGTTTTGTCTATTTCTTAGACTCAGGCTGCAAGAGCTAAACATAAGGTAAAAATATTTTACTACTATGAATGATTAATTATTATACATTATCGTATTTTTGCATTTTTAGAAGTATTTAGGGGTTTTGTGGGTAAGCTTATTGCAATAGCTTATTTGATTAGTGCAATTTTTTTGTTGCAACTCAATAAGGTGTTTAGGTATAATTATAGATTATAGGTTAACACTTATTTGTTCTAAATAATATATGTTATAGAATTCGGGATGGATAAGTATCAAAACGAGTAAACGAGCTTATTTAACTCATACAAAGAACTCAGGAATGAACTTTTTTAAATAAGCATACAAAAGGCCCGTCTTAGGTTTGCTAAAAAAAGATGAACACTTGGTATGTTTGGATCCAATTTGACCCGTTTACCTATAAACGCCACCTCTTATTCCTATCTTCTGATAATTGAATTATGGATTATACAAATGTATACAGATTTAGGAACCCTTTATTGAGCATGATGAAATATTGGTGAACAGGAGGATAAAAGTTTGGTGGGCTAAAGATGAAATGTAAGTATCATGGCACATGAGTGAGATTCTTGAATCTTTATGGCTCTCTTAATGTTGCTTGTCTTTGGGCTGGGTTGTCCTTTGACTCTATATACAAGATGCACAAGGTGTGAAGTTGACAAACATTTTCTCCGAGGTCTTGATTAGCATTTTTTATATATACTTTGTATGTTGAGTTATCTTTGTTCGTGAATCCTTTTAGGTATCGTTGGATGATAGCTTTGAAGTAGTCATAGACCTCAATTGAAACAATAGATGTTTGAAAATTTGTCTTTGTGTTTAGTTGTATGAATCATTGCTTAGCAATTTCATTGTCGGTTATGGTAGTAACTAACTCCTCTTATGCGTTGCTAAATTCATGCCACCATTGTCTATTAGGTCTCATTACGGGGTTTCTCACTCTAGGAAATGAAACAATAAGGAAACTAAAGAGTTATTAGGTCCTCAAGTTGAAGCGGACTTTTCTACACGATGTTGAAACGTCAAATCTGCGGTATATATACTAATACATTTTTAGATCACGCTTAGGATTGTACTAAAACGATGTTATTTTTGTTTCTACGATATATGATCTGATCTTTTATTGCTAATGATAGAAGTCACAGGAGCACATGTTTTTAACACATTTGAGAGGATCAATTGGGAACTTAAGTTTTTATAAGAGACTAATAGTCTGATTAACAAAAGGGTAACGTTGGCATTAGGAAATGGTGGAATTGTTGTGAACGTAGCGCGAGGACTCCTAGGAGCAATCATCTATGAGAAAACACAACATATTACGGTTTAAGGAGTTATTGCAAGTAAGAAGAAAAAAAAAGTTCATGTTTCCCATATCATGTTTCCCATTTGATCATATCTACACGCTAAAGAGGCAGTTAAGTCGCTCAAATATATATGTATCTCTAATATACGGTAAAAAGAAACAGTTACATAATCTCACAGGTATTGTCTTGATTTTGATATATTATTATTTGTTCTAGGTTTTTGGATCGGCCATTTTGTAAAGAGTTTTTTGTGTTCATTTCTTGTTTCTCTCTACCGGGGAAATGAAGATTGAAGAAGAGAGAATTGAGGCCGAAAAGATATGTAAAATTATTCCTGACAACAAAGATCATGTTTAAATGGATGCAACCAATATGAATTATATTTCTTAACCGTTTAATTTAACTTTTAATAACTTTTAACTATATATTTGTTCAACTAAATCCTAAAAATAAAAACAACAAATCAAAGTACTTACCAGCTTTTAGTCGTTTAATGGATTATGGTAACAACAATTATAGATATTAACCCTTTCTTTTAACTTTTAATTACTTTTTAGTATATAATTGATCCACTAAATCAAAAAAATAAAAACCATAAGTCATACCCGTCCATCGGACGGGTTTTGACACTAGTATATATATATATATATATATATATATATATATATATATATATATATATATATATATATATATATATATATATATATATATATATATATATATATATATATATATATATATATATATATATATATAGTTTGAGTTATTATGAAAGTTTCTTGGGAATGAGAATGAGAGGCATGTAGGTGACATATTGTCGCAGCACATACATCATCGTACTTCATGTCTTACACCCCCCCACTAGCCCCGGGAAAAAAATTTTTCAGCCAAAAAAATTTTTTTTTTGGGCAAAATTTTTCATCAAATTTTTTACTTTGCATCACGGTTATAAAGTTACTACATCACAAATCATAATTTTAGTGCATTAAGGTTATAAATTCGCGGTTGCCATGATTCTTTAGCATGCTTGTCATGATTTTAGTGCGTTAATGTTATAACATTGATTTTAGTGCATCATAGTTGATGCACTTAACTATTAACTATGATGCAATAACTTATAATAAAGATGCACCAAGACTTATTAGTGCATTAAGGTTATAAATTCTTTGCATTCAATTATGATTTTAGTGCATTAAGGTTATAAATGAGCGCATCACGGTTATAAGTTTTATCATACAATCATGATGTTAGTGCATTTAAGGTTATAACCTTGATTTTAGTGCATCATAGTTGATGCAACGGACTATAACTTATAATAATGATGCAAACTTATTATTTAATGCATTAAGGTTATAAGTTAGCATCACCGATTCTTGCATCATAAGCATGATTTTAGTGCATTAAGGTTATAATTAATTGCATCACAAATTATAATTGTGATCACGATTTTATAAAATTGTGATCTGATATAAATTTACATTTTTTTGCCCAAAAATTTTTTTTGAAATTTTTTTAGGTGGGGGTGATTGCATTAATCTAATGGCATGGCGTGGTGATGTGGCAAATGTGACATGTGCCTCCATACCTTTCTTTCATTATAAGAAACTTTCATTTTAACTACCCCATATATATATATATATATTATATATATATGCATCATTAGTCCTCAAGACTTCTGATTGCAAATTTTTTGAAATAGATTAAAAAGGGAGCGATGAGGTTGAACTTCGAGTCTATTAAGCCCAAAATCAGCGCTTTATTTGGACTAAACATCATAATTGGTAATTATACCAAAATAAATTTTATTTAACCTATTTTGTTGATTATAGTATATTAACCGATTTATACGTTTTCATCCGTTTTACATTTTCGTCCATTATTATACGTTTTCGTTTGTTTTTATACGTTCTCATCCGTTTTATCGTTTTAAATGCATTTTATACATTTTCATATGTTTTTATACGTTTTCATTCGTTTTTATACATTTTCATCCATTTTTCTTACGTTTTTATGCTACATTTTATGGTTCTTATATATTTTTATGCATTATTTATATATTTGTTTATACGATATTTATCGTTTTTGTACTTATATATATTTATGGTTTTATAAGTTTTCTTACATTTTTATCCATTATTAATCATTTTTTCATCCGTTTTCTCTTATGTTTTCATACTTTTTATCTGTTTTTATACATTTTCGTCTATTTTGATATGTTTGCATATACTTTCGTCCATTTTTTTTACGTTTATGTCCGTTTTCGTCAATTTTTATACGTTTTCATAGGTTTTATCCATACAAAACGTAAATAAGCGTACAAAAGCGAATAAAATCTAGAAAAAATAGATAAAACGTTATAAAAAGCAGAAAATGTATAAAACAGACGCAAACTTATAAAGCAATGACTTAACATGAAAGCAACAAAGTATAAAAAACAAACGCATATAACAATAGGCGAACTGTAAAAAAGCGGATGGCGTACTAAAACTAATGAAAGCGTATGAAATAACGTGTACTAACGGACAAAAGCGTATAAAACCGGATGAACGCATAAATCGGTTAATATACTATAAATTCAAACACAAAAAAGTTAAATGAATTTATCTTGATATAGTTACACCATTGGATGATTAGTCTAATGGTTTGGGAAGTATTTTGCTGGGCGAATAAACTACTTTAATTTGGCCTCTTTTTAATTTATTTCCTAAATTTTTTTTGCACCGTTTATCTCGAGGACTAACGATACAAATATATTCTTTTGCATTAGGAGATAATGGAGAAATAATTTGCAGCATTAGTCCTCATTAACTGACTTTACTAACGGAGGGATGTATGGTGGCTAACTATACTATGAAGGGATGTTTGTGTGCAAAAAAAAAGCGACGGTAATGTATTAGGGACAAAGAAAAGAAAAGAAAAAAAGATTTTTGGGACTTTACTCTATTTAAAATTGGGTGGGAATATATTATCCACTTAAAACTTAAAATTACATATATATCCACCTTAAACTCATAATTACACATATATCCTTCCAAAACTCAAAAAATATCATATATATCCAAATTATTATTTTTATTTTTTAAAACCAAAATACTTGATCATATTAGTTTAAGGGCAAATAAAAAAGTACTATACTTGCCACCTTTCTCTTAGGGGTAGCGAACAAAATTTTTAACCTGCGGGTAATATACTTTCAAATTCATCCTCTTTATGGTATTTTCATGAACAGTTGGACAATTTTGCCTATTACCCGAAGAGGAAATGGAAAGTATGATACTTTTAAATAATAAATAATACTAGCCGTACGGAAGCGTGTTTTGGCTAAGAAGCGGAATAAATTAACAAGGGTTAGCGTATTTGTGATAGGAAGCGAATGTATATTGGCGAATTTGATGCGGCGATCAAACTCAATAGGTTTATGGGTTAAGATGCCGGGTATTTGCTTTTGATACCGGTTGATACACTTTCTACAGGAATCAACGAGATTCAAATAAGAATTGAGCGCAAGAATTAGTTAATGGGATTTGTTATGGCTTCTTGACTTGTAGAAGTTTATTACAAGAGAATTACAAAATCAAAGCAGCTTACAAATGTGAAATGAATTGTGTTTATATACAAATGAAATGATGAAATGGTAATGCTTGAACTTTTCCCGCCTAAAATGGTAAGGGTTAAAAGCTTATTTGAACCCCACACGTGCCATGCAGCGTATATATTTAAACTCATGTCCTTTGCAAATGGAAGTGGCCGGTGGAACTAAATTATCTTAATAAGTAAATAGTGTAAACTTAAAACAAAACATTTTTATCATAGATTTAACACAATTATAAATCATTAAATAATTTATCTTAATACATATCTAAAATTTAACATAATAAAAAATTAGGGCAAATGATAAAAAAGTATAAATACTTTCCATTTCTATCTTTTGGGTATAGGGGCAAAATTGTCCAACGTTCATGAAAATACCCAAGAGGATGAATTTGAAGTATATTACCCTTGAAACAAAAAATTTGTTAAGCTACAGAAGGGAAAGGGTGGATATATACTTTTTTATATTTGCCCTAGTTTAAATATTAAATGTCTATTACACCCTTCTTCTTAATTCTAAAACAACCCATACCCATTTATTATCACGCGACTTTTCATATCAACATACATACGCTTCTACAACAATTGATCCTATTATATTTAATGCCTTTTAAAAAAACAACAATTAATCCAATAATTGACTTTGGTAATTCACATTGTTTTGATAGTATTTGTTTTCTAAACATGCCGGAAAGAAAAAAAAAACATATTTATTCATGTAGACTTGATAAATCTACTCATGGGTCATTATGAAGTTATTAAGTTAGTTTCAATAACATTGTTAGAATAATTGGCTAACTTTTTTTTTTAGAAAGTGGCACTCTGTTAGTCATGTTCAATTTTGAAGATGAAAAAGTATAATGAACATCAACTTGTCAGTTCATGTCAGAAATAATTTGGGTGTGGGTATATTAGAAGGGTGATCTAATCTTGCACCCCCATTTTTCCTTCCCTTGCACCTCATTAGGTCAATCATTAGCCCAATGATTGGTTTGTCCTTTTTTTTAGTTTTAGTTTTTAGTTTTGTTTTGTGTTTGTGTATAATTTTATTTGTGTAATGTATATATATATATAGTATTTTTATTTGTAGAGTATATAATGTGTATTTATTTGTGTAGTGTTTTTATATGTATAGTGTATTTATTTGTGTAATATTTTTATATGTATAGTGTATTTAATTGTGTACTGTTTTATATGGTATACGTTTTTAATCTGATTTTTAAAAAACTTTTTATAAACTTTTTATAAAAAAAATTTATAAACTTTTTCTAAACTTTTTTTATAAATTTTTTATAAACTTTTTTTATAAATTTTTTATAAATTTCTTATAAATTTTTTATAAAATTTTTTATAAACTTTTTTTTATAAACTTTTTTTATAAATTTTTTATAAACTTTTCTTATAAATTTTTTATAAACCTTTTTTATAAATTTTTTATAAACTTTTTTTTATAAACTTTTTTTATAAATTTTTTATAAAAAAAGTTTATAAAAAAAGTTTATAAAAAGTTACGTAAAATAAATACCATATAAAAACACTACACAAATAAATACACTATATATATAAAAACACTACTCAAATTAAATATCTGCACACAAATAAACACTACACAATTAAATAAAATAAATACATTATACATATAAAACACCATACAATTAAATATACCACCTGAAATAAATACTACACAATTAAATAAAATAATAAAACAAAAACAAAAAAACAAAAAGATAGTGGCAGTGATTAATAGAGCCATGGCCTAATAAAACAAGTGTGGAGAAAATTTTGAGGGCCCATGACCTAATAAAACAAAACAAAAACATGAATTAATAGAGCCGAGAGAGCGTAGGAGGAGAGAGAAAAGGCTGCATATACAAAATTTTCTTGGGGAACAAGCAAAATATGAGACCCTATTAGAAATGCCCTTTGTTATGACGATACTAAATGATAGCAAAAATGTTAAAAAAGAAGACTATACATAATTTTAAGTTTTACCGATACCTTTTTTGCAACAAAATTATCACCACGAGGAAGAAGAAGAAAGGTATTTTAGACATTTAAGATTTAAAATAATATTATCATGTATTTTGAGGTTTTAAAATAATAATAATAATAATAATAATAATTTGGATATATATATATGACATTTTTTGAGTTTTAGAAGGATATATATGCAATTATGATTTTAGGTTGGATATATACGTAATTTTAAGTCTTTGAAAAGATATATATGCAATTAACCCTTTAAAATTTAACAAGCACAAAACTGATTATTTCAATTTACCCCCTAATAAATTGGAAAATAACAACTAGACCCCTCAATTTCAACAAAACCAAAATCTTTTTTCACAGACCCCAAATCAATAGTAACAAAACAACAACAATGGCAGAAACCATACCATTCAAAAACCTTCACAGCAGAGAATACCAAGGCCACAAGAAGAAGGTACCGAATCTAACCCATAAACCTTAACTTCATATCTTAAACCCTAATTTTTATAAAAATTATTGAATAGGTACACTCAGTAGCATGGAACTGTGTTGGAACAAAGCTTGCTTCTGGCTCTGTTGATCAAACTGCACGTGTTTGGCATATTGAGCCTCATGGTCATGTGAGTTTTTATGTTTGCATGCCACGTGTTTGATGAAATGTCTCAGTGAGTTTAATGTTGTTTTTTTGGTGATTTAATTTGTGGGTTTTGTGTTTTGAAGGGTTTTAGGTAATGGGTTTTGTTTGTTTTTAGTGGAAGTGAAAGTTAGGCTTTGTGGGGTGTTTTGGTTAAAGTCGAGGCTTTTTTGGGTCTGATCTTTGCGGCGTAACTGGTATTCCTGTGGCTGTTTTTGGAGTTTTCCGTGAGGTTTGAACCTGACTGAGACGTTCACGCCACCTTACCACTAGGCCACCTTGAGATTTGTAGCGTATTTCAGAGGGTGTTTTAGATTGATTATTTATTGTGTTTTCGAGCTGTAGATAATCAGGTTCTAGCGTTTGGGTATAGTGAGATTGGTTCTGGTTGTATAATTAGTTAGGGGTTAAACATTTAGTTTTTGATGATCGATTTTAGTGGTCTTTAGGATCGCTTACTAAAACTGCGTATTCGTTTTGATCCATAGATAAACAGTTTTCTGGGTGTTTGGGATTGCTTCTCCAGATTGATTAATCTGAACATTTGTGAATGAGATAAGCTGTTTAAAATAAGCAGCTTGACACCACTTATTCCAATCAGCGTATATCAAGAAGCAATAGTAGAGAAGCAGTTTTATAATAAGCAATCCCAAGCACCCAATTAGGACTAACTTCAGCAAAACTGATTCAGATTATCTGATTAGTTATGGGTCATTTTACATGTAAATCCCTAATTAGCAAAATCTGCAAAAGACCAAAAATAAGTGAAATCTGATCATCACGACTTCAAGCAGTAGAAACACATTTACACATTCAAGCACTATCTCCTGCAGCGCTTTCTGTTGCATCTAATTATCCGATTTGCAGTTTTCCGTGGCCATTTGAAGATGTTCTCCCTGTGAGGTTTGAACCGAGTCTCTTCTGAGACCTTGAGATTTGTAGGTTATTTTTTGGGGTGTTTTAGATTGATTATCTGATACTTGTGTTTTCGAGCTTTAGATAATCAGTCTGCAGTGTTTGAGAATTGAGTATATCGAGATCTATCCTGGTTATGCGGTTAGTGAGGGGTTAGATGTTTAGGTTTGGACTTTCAGTTTTAGGGCGTGCTTTGGATTGCTTACTAAAACTGCTTATTCATTTAGTACTTGGGATTGCTTATCCAGATTGATTATCTGATCATTTGTGAGTTAAATAAGCTGTTTTGAATAAGCAGCTTGGCACTACTAATTCCAATCAGCTTATATCAAATAGCAATAGTAGAGAAGCAGTTATTATAAGCAATCCCAAACACCCAATTGGGACTAACTGTAGCAAAACTGATTCGGATTATCTGATTAGTTATGGGCCATTTTAATTGTAATACTTAATTATCAAAATCTGCAGAAGACTGAATATCTAATTATGACAACTTCAAGCAGCAGAAACACATCCACACACTATCTCCAATAGCCTGTTTTGCTACACCTAGTTAACCAACTCTGATTATTCTATATTACATTATCACTTTTAAAATGCATTTCCAAACATCCCCTTGCTCCATCTGACCTAGATATTGTGTGGTGTATGGGGCCTTTGTTGCAGAGCAAGGTTAAAGATCTTGAGCTAAAGGGGCATACAGATAGCGTAGATCAGCTGTGTTGGGATCCTAAACATTCTGATTTGATTGCCACTGCATCAGGTGACAAGACTGTTCGTCTATGGGATGTTCGCAGTAAGTGATGCTTTATTTGCAAATACCAAATATGTTTGATGGTTACTGAACTTGCTTTGCTTTATTTATTGATAATATCTTGAAGGATTTTTTTAGTAATCTTTATTGATAAGTTTTTATCTCATAGCTGGAAAATGTTCACAACAAGCAGAACTTAGTGGGGAGAACATTAATATCACTTATAAACCAGACGGGACTCATGTAGCTGTTGGGAACAGGGTACATTTTTTACTTTCTATTTTCAGCTCTTTCAGTGACCTACGTTTTCATATGTTCAGTTCCTGCCATCTTATGAAGTATCAGGAGTGGCAATTGCTTAATTTTACTGTATGTTATAGGATGATGAACTGACAATACTAGATGTTCGAAAGTTCAAGCCCATTCATAAACGCAAATTCAACTACGAGGTAACATTACATTTAAGCAAGTATATTTCATGTATGTTCTTTTTAGTAATATTAAGTTATTAACCATGTTATAACTTGGCTGAATGGAGTGATGAAATAGTTAATAACCAAAGTTAAGTATTATGTATGATGCCATTGGAATGAAGGCCACACATTAAATATTTGTTATGTTTGCTCAGAATGTTGCTCCATTGGTTTTGAACTTTATTATTGCCTTCTTTTATGCTTCATACTATTCCAGTATCGAATCTGTCTAGTGTATTGTTATTCGTTATAATCATGCTACATTGACTAATAGTTGGTGCATACTGCAAACTTGTATTTTAGGTTTCAGGTTCACATAATCTCCATGTATTATATCTGGTTCACTAGATCAATTATATAACTTCTACTAAGTTTTAGGGATAATCGAATTGTGTGGTTATCATGTTAAGAAAAACAATTAGAACAATGCCATGTATGCACGATATATTTTAATGTTCTCGCTGCTTTATTTGGTTAGGTGAATGAGATTGCATGGAACATGAAGGGGGATATGTTCTTCCTAACTACTGGAAATGGTAAGAATACTTGAATTTTGAGTAGACTGTTTTATATCATTTAGTCAAGATCATGTTGTTGTTTACCACATGTCACACATATAACTTTGTTTCTTGATATATTTCTTTAGGTACTGTTGAAGTACTGGCATACCCATCTCTTCGAGCAGTTGATACCTTGACAGCTCATACTGCTGGTTGTTATTGCATAGCAATTGAACCTTTAGGAAGGTATGTCCAACCTACCTCACCGTTTCTTTTAAAAACTCTATACCTAAAAGGATCTTTTAACTTATGGCGTCCCATTTTTGTCGTGACAGATATTTTGCTGTCGGAAGTGCTGATTCGTTAGTCAGCCTTTGGGATATCTCAGAGATGCTCTGTGTGCGTACATTTACAAAGCTCGAGTAAGTCATTTAATACCATCTTTTACATGGTTTTATATAGTGTTGCCGTTTAATGTATAATGATGATATTCGTATGTGTTGTCAGATGGCCAGTGAGGACCATAAGCTTCAATCACACGGGTGAATATATTGCTTCTGCTAGTGAAGACTTGTTCATTGACATAGTATGTTTCATTGTACATTAACTTCACCAGTACTTATTGTGTTTACTGATACTTAATATTAAGTAAAGTAATGTTCCTTTTTATTGACAGTCGAATGTACAAACTGGACGATCAATCCACCAAATCCCATGTCGGGCAGCCATGAACAGTGTGGAGTGGAATCCAAAATACAATTTGCTTGCATATGCTGGAGATGACAAAAACAAGTATTCTGCTGATGAAGGTAAACAAGTACACTTTTTTTACGAAAATAAAATGTGTCAAATGGGTCAAAAGTCAATTAAGGTGTTATTTACAAAATGTTCCTTTTGATGCAGGTGTTTTCAGGATATTTGGCTTTGACAGTGCATAGCTTCGGTATTGGAACATCTAGGTGTACTTTTGTACTTTATCGGTTATTAACATTATGGACAATCTTTCTCGTCATCCTTTTCTCAATTTTGTAAACTAATTTTAATGGGTTTAGCGCACATAACACTATAAAAAGTCCCCTTTGTCTATGACATGTTCCTCATCATATCCGTTTCAACTTCGTTGGAAAAGTAGCATTAGCTTACACAATTAATGTAACAGTTAACTTCATTTGCCACAACTGAAAGGCCTGTGACAATTATGTTTCAGTTCTATCTTCATTTGCCACAGCTGAGCTATGACTTCGCAATGAGGAGAAACTGAAATCAGAGGTTTGAGCAATTAAAGCATGTGTAATGCCAATGATGTATTTTTTTCTAGCTAATCCAAATTTACCCATCCGATCTTGGATACACATTCAGATTTGTAACACAGATCATAATACCAAATGATAAAAAAGAACAAAATGAAGTAGATGTTATAAATGATTAAAGACCATCAAAGTAATTGATTTTACATAAAGAATTAAGAACACAAGCTGTGTTACACAGGGCTGATCTTCGTCAAGCTCATTGTGAACCTTATTCAACAGTCTTTACAACAAACAATTAGTCGGACCCAAATGCTTCATCCCCAACTTGATGTACATCGATCAAAAACGCCTTTCCAAATTGTCGAGTTTCCCCAAAAGCTCTACTTTTTCTGAACCACAATGCGTCTGCAAGCAAAAACAGCCCTTTCAAAGGTGAAATTTCCCCCAAAAGCTTTTTCCTTTTCCTGAACCACAAACATAAAAAACCCAAAATCAGCCTCAAAATTTACCGCACGAAAAATAAAACGATAAAAACTAAAAATTTAATCGAATCAACTGTTATCTCATACCTAAGCACAAGTCATGAATCTGCAAGCAACAGCAGCCAAGCCCATAACACCAACAAGCCAAACAGTAACCAAATACCGCGAACACAAACTCAAAACAGTCCACTTAATCTCAACGCTCGAACTCTTCATCCTCTTCCCATTCGCCCACTCTTTCGACAGATCAAAACTCGCCCCTTTCATCCTCAGCTCTTGAACACATCTAGTCAACGCGCGGCTCTCATTTCTCTCCCTTTGCATATCTCCATACACTTTCCAATACCTACAAAGTTTCATATGAACCAAGAAAACCGTCATACAAGAAGTACATAAATTCACAATCAGCGGCACCCACCATTTCTTACGACACGAAAAATTATCACTAGTACTATTTTCAAAAGACGTGAACAAAATCGTAAAGAAAAACCCGTGAAAAGCTAAGAAAAATAAACAAAGGTGGAAAATTTCGCTTTGGATGGTATCAAGCCGTGTTTCTCTTTGAGATATCCGACGCCCGAATAAATCTTCTTCTCTTTGCCAAAGTTTGAGAAGAAGTAAATGTCCGGGTGACTCGGATATTTCCATTAGAGGGTGGTCTTGGATTGCTTCGAGAGCCGACATTATTTGCTTTTGGTGATCCATGGTTACTGGGATCTCGACTATGTGGTGTTGGACATCTTTAGTTTCGGCCATTATTAACTTATGTATGATAAACAAAAAAAAAGTTCTAAAAAAAATGTGTAAAGATTTGTTGGAAATGAAATGAGAAATGTATGAGAATTGTTGGATTTGCAGACAGAATATGTTGTGAGATTTTAATGATTTGAATGTGTGAGATATTTAAAGTGTTGTGGATAAATGTAACGTTTTGATAAAGTCATGATATCTAACGGTCGATTTTTTTTCCAACGGTCGGATTTGTATAAGTAAGATTGGTTCGGATTTGGGCCGAAGACTGAACGTAAAAAGCCCAAAGAGCCAAAATTCAGTCACCCAAATATATGTTTGAATTAAGACTTAAGAGATGATCATAGCCTCATAGGTAAGGGGTTTAAAAAAAACTCAACCCAACCTGGACCAAATAAGCTTATTTGGGTTTTCGGGTTATTCATGTCAACCGAGTAACCCGACCCAAATACTAAATAAGGTCAGGTATCGGATTGAAAATATTTGTATAACTCAAGTTCGGGTAGACCCGAATAAGGTTTTAATATTTTTTTGATATATCTTTTATGAATTATGTATGGATTTAAGATCATTTGAGGACAAAAATTTCTTTACATACTAAGGGATCAATCTCCACCCTCCATTTTTATTAGATCTAATGGATGAGATTAATCCCAACAATTAAAAAAAACCGCTTTCATCTTTTTTTTCAAATATAAATATATTTCAAACCGTTAATCGTCAAGCGAAAAAAATATATACTATTACGACGATCATTTAATTATCTTTCTATAGATAGGCACTTTGATATACTTTCGACAATTTTTTTTTTCGTGTTTTTCACGTTTTTTTAAAGTTTTTTTTTTTTTCGTTTTTTTACGTTACTGAAATTTGCATGAAAAAATCATATATGATTTAACACTAATTTGAATACCACATGTGATATTAGTGTTAAATCATATATGATATGTATATCATATATGATATGTATATCATATGTGATTTATCATACGTAGTATATGATTTAACACTAGTATCACATATGATATTGCATATCATATGTGATTTAACACTTATATCACATGTGATCTTCAAATTAGTGTTAAATCATATATGATATTTCATGCAAATTCCAGTTTCGAAGAAAAACGAAAAAAAATACGAAAAACGTGAAAAAAATATATTTTTTTCTTTTTTCGAAAGTATATTAAAGTGCCCGTCTATAGAAAGATAATTAAATGCTCGTCGCGATGGTATATTTATTTTTGCATAACGATTCACGGTTTAAGAGATATTTAAATTATAAAAAATATGTGAAATAATAAAACGCTTTTAATCTCAGCCATTGATTTATTTTTAGATGGATGGCGGAGATGAGTCCTTTAGTATGTAAGAAAAGTTTGGTATGTAAAATAACTCTCCTCTTATGTATGTATCTAATGACCTAGGCGACTTTTTTTTTGATTATTTTACTCATATTAGGTTGACCTCGAAACCCGAATAGACATGAACCCGACTAACCAGAGATTTTAATAAGGTCGGGTTCGGGCATGGTTTTTTTAGCCTCAACCCGACTCTGACCATCTCGAATTGACCCGAACTCAACCAACCTAACCCGACTAAGACCCTGATCACAGGCAATGTATACTGTCTAAACTTGAAAAATAACATAACATCTGCTCTCTTTAAACAATTTTTCTTTTGAAAAAGCTCTCTTTGAATATTTTCGTGTTAAAAGTTTGTCTCTGTACAAAAATGTGAAATTGTTTATGATTGACAAATGAATCTTGACTAACGAATTGTTAAAGTTGTTCTTAGTATATGACTAACAGATAAACTCAAATCCAATGCATTTAGAAACTCGTCTTTTTGGATGACCGGATATTACCTTCCAAAGCGTGCCAAGTGACGAGCTAGTTTTTGAACTTCTTATTTATCAAAAAGTTTTAAGGCAAATAACCTATTTAAGCATCATACTTGTCACAAATGTTAGTACGACGTATCGAATAAAAAAAATAACCCCTTTGCCCCCTCAACTTGTAAATCTTGTCTTTAACCATACATTTAACCACTTGTTTATCCGGTTCCCAGTTTTTCCCACACTTTTTGCCTATTCGATTTCACCGGAAACCCGTACCATCCCCACACTTCCAGTTGGTCCCCCACACTTCCAATCTTGGTAGGATTGAAGTACGATGTTTATTATATAGAAGTACAACTTTCATCTTTATAACCACAAACGTGCACCCTTATCCATTCACACATCATTTTCCTTATCCCCACAACTGTGAAACCCTAAGTGTTTAATAATAGCAGTTGATTGTCGTTTTCCTGAAATTGGCAAGACAAAAGGTACGTTCCATATTTGTTTTGAATGTTTTATTACCCCAATTGTGTTAATTTACATTATAATTTAGTGTCGGTGTTAGGGTTTTTTTTCAATTAGGGTTTTGATATTTTTTTGTATTATCTCCATTAATTCAGGTCATATGGAAGTACCACTAGATGTGGTCTTCAAAATACACTACAATGGTGTATTTATGTTTGACCCTTTAAGGTATGACTTTGGTAGGGAGATAATAATGGAGGCATCTTCATCAGATAGGCTTATGTGTAGCCCTCTTTTAGATATATTAGTTGCCAAAGTTAAGAATAATATATGGGCTTTGTACATGTGCATTCCTACATTAGACATTGACAATGGTGGTTTAAAGATAATTGAAAGGGATGCAGATGTAATGTATTTATATGATCAAGCAAAACAATTTCAGATAGTGGAGTTGTTTGTTGCTCATTCCCCCCAGAACTTAGCACCATACTACCACGGGAACCTACGTTTAGATAGTTCAGACTCAGAAGTTACATCCCGGAAAAAGAAACATACCAAGTTGAAAAAAGATGCTGATAATATGTCTTGTGAGTTGTTGATAGCATGGGCTGAGGAAGAATCACAGTCGCCTTATTTAAGGTCTCCACCGTTAAAAGATAGACCACTAAGAAAGGACTTTGAGGGTAAGGTGACCTTTACTAGAGTTTGGAATGCAGACGACGATTTCACTTACGATTACCCTATGCTTACAGAAGATGAGTTGTTTAGGGAGTATAATGTAGTAGTTAATAATGTAGTGGACAACGTTGTGGATGAATCTGCTAAGGTTAAGGAGAACCAAGATGTTGTTAAAGCTATGGTGACTGATAGGTATTTGTTATAACTGTTTTGCATATTGTGCTTTAACACCATAGTATATATGAAGGGGTTATTTTTTTAATTATTGTTGTTACACTTGTTTCAGGATTGAGATGCTTGATACTCTTGCTGAACCTGATAAGGATACGCTGATGGAAACTGATTTGAATGCAACAGAGAAAGAAGTTGATACTGATAAAAGGGTCGACGATGTTGATGATTTGCATTCTAATGATGCCTCAGATGGGAATTTATCAGATGCGGTGCTTGCTAGGCAAAGAAAGTTAGACAAAGGGAAGTCCGTGATGACTAGGAAAAAGAAGATAGCAAGGAAGACCACCACTAATGTGCGTAGACCATCAGGAGTTGTCATTAGAGACAACACAAATGCACCTGCATCATCACAGTCTGATACAGGCAGTGACGATGAGTATGAAAATCCCTTTAATTCTGATTCAGAAGGTGAAGCTTTAAAGAAGAAAGATAGTATTCGTCAAGATTCTTCAGGATACGAGTCTTATGATTCTGCACTCCAATCCGAAAAATCATATGATTATCTAAGCAATGGAGAAGACGAGGTCATCCAATTGAGAAAGATGCTTCTTAATGATGATCAACCTTTGTCGGATGAAGCGGAGGAACAAGATGCAAATGCGCGATGCTTGGCGATACAAACGATGATGTTCTTTCAGAGGGGCCAACTGGATTGGGTCCATTAGTTAGAGAGCATGAGAGGTATATGCAAGCGTTGTTGAAACATATCAAGGGAAAAGGAGAGGGTATAACAGATCCATTTGTTGCTGTTCAAAAATCACAAAAAGAAGACATTTACCCAATCTATGATGCTGAAACTCATTGGCGATTGAAAAAACCAACCGTAAGTTTTTCAATACTTGATACTTACATTTGTTTTTCAAACTAAGTATGTCAACACTTTACACTAAAGTATAAGTAACTGGTCTGTATATTTATTCTTATGTTTAGCTTGGACAAAAGTTTCCCGACGTTGACAGTTTTAAAGAGTGCCTTACGTACTATGCTTTGGCGAATGGTTTCTCATTATGGTATGAAAGGAGCACAAGATCAAAGGTAATTGCAAAATGTGGACAACGAAAAGAGACGCTGAAGGATCCTAGCCTTGGAAAGCAGACATCATACAACAAGTATCCTTCAGAGACTGCTGAAACTGTATTGCCCATGGAGATGTTACGGCAAAATGCTAAGGGGAGAAGCTACTTTTCAGATAATTTCTTTGAACGATAACCATACTTGTGTACGTAGTTTCCATTACGGTAGATTAGTTAACTATAAATGGATTGGTAAGCAATTTGGAGATAAGATTAGGATGAATCCGGATATTACCATTAGCAACATACAGGAACTAGTATTAAGAAAATACAAATGCAATGTTAGCCGTACCCAATGTCGTAATGCTAGGTCTTATGCCCTGAACGAAAGAGATGCTACCATCCAAGATCATTATGGTTTGCTAAGGTCATATGCTAAGGCGTTAGTTGACTCAAATGAGGGTGCCACAGTTAAGGTAGGTGTCACGGTAAATCCGGAAGAGAAGACGTATTTTGACAGATTTTACGTTTGTTTTAATGGATTGAAAGAAGGTTGGAAAATAGGTTGTCGTAGAATTTTAGCTTTGGATGGTTGTTTTCTAAAAAAACCTAACACTGGGGAGATACTAACTGCGGTCGGGAGATACGGTAATAACCACATTTTCCCAGTGGCTTGGGCTGTGGTCACGGTTGAGAACAAAGACAACTGGAGTTGGTTTTTACAGTTACTGGGTGACGATTTGGAAATTCAAAGTGGACAAGGTTTGACTTTAATGTCAGACCAACACAAGGTATGGTTCATTACTGTCTTTACTAATTAGCGTATACTGTTATCATTTGAAATACGCATAATTATACTTGATATTCTTGTATCTGGACCAGGGTTTGATAGAGGCAGTGAAAGAGGTTATGCCCTTGGCAGAGCATCGTCAATGTGCTCGTCACATTTATGAAGGTTTTAGGAAACAATTCCCTGGTGTGGAGTTTAGGCAATTGTTTTGGGCTGCTTCAAAAGCATCATATCCCCCGTTACATAACAAGGTTATGGAGAAGATCAAAAGGGCTAATCCAAGGGCACACAACTTTTTAATAAAGAAATATCCAAAGAGTTGGTCAAGGGCTTTTTTCAGGGAAGGAGTGTGCTGTGAAGCTATTGAAAATGGGTTTAGCGAGTGCTTTAATGCGGGGTTGGTAAGTCTAAGGCACAAACCAATAATCACAATGCTCGAATCAATGCGGGTTCTTGTAATGGAGAGGATGCACACAATGAGGGTCCTTATGGATAAGTGGAAAGGCGATATATGCCCAAATATTCAGAACATCTTGGAGCATTCAAAGGATCACCAAAGGTTGGACCTTGAAGTTTTCAATATAATGTTTTGTTCTCAGTTAGTTTTACTGTTGTCAATAATGATAATAAATGTAAATAATTTCTGGTGTATTTTCCTTTTAACAGGTTTTGGCATGTTGTCTCATGTGGGGGAAACAAGTTTGAAGTCAGGAAAGGATACGATGCTTTCAAGGTAGATGAGCCAAACCGGACGTGTTCTTGCCGAATGTGGCAAATTTCAGGTTTGCCTTGTTGCCATGCAATAGCTTGTATTTTTAAGTTGAATAAGAAGGCTAAGGATTATGTCCCAGAATGTTTTAGGAAGGATAGGTATTTACTAACATATGGTCAATATATGAAACCTGTTGATGGGATTGATTTTTGGCCAGATGTTAGCCACCTTTCTAGGATTTTAGGACCAATTCCTAAGACAATGCCTGGTAGACCTAAGCGAAAAAGGGTTAGGGCATCCCATGAAAAGAAATCGACAACTAAGATCAGTAGGTCCGGTATTGTTATGACTTGCCAAAAGTGCGGTGAAACTGGGCATAATAGGAAAGGATGTGTAAACCAGCCTAAACCACCTGCTTGTAAGGAAAAAGGCAAACCGGGAAGACCATTCAACTAACAAAACCAAAACACAGTTGGTAGATGACCATGACATACCTAGATTTGTTAACACTGATATAAATGAATTTGAAATGAGGGCTACAAACATAAGAGGTGTGTTAGGTGACGGTAGACCGTTTTACTTGGGAAAACAAAAAAAGAAGAGGGGTGGTGCTAGTGTCGATAGGGGTCATTTGAAAATGAGAGGAGGTAGGACCAAAAGTGGTAGACTTATTCCAGCTCAAAGGGTCGCCAGGATGGGAACGTGGTTGGCAACCGATTGTGCTACTTCTGATACCATTGAGGATGAACAACGTATGCATTCTGGTATGCCTGGGAGAACCGCCAGAGCTAGTAACGAGCCAAACATAGCAGGTACTTGTGACTACACATAATTTTGTGAAGCGTTACGTTTATTAGGTGTTAGACATAACCCTGATGTAGTTTTATTCTGTATTGAATTAATGATAGAAACTCAAGAATCTCAAGTGGGTGGGTCAGTCAATTTGGCAAGTAACGTTGTAACAAGATCACATAAAGCTGCAGCGTCGGAGATTGTTGAAGTCCGAAGAATGCCGAGAGGAGCAAGGGGTGGTGCTAGTGTCGGTAGAGGAGGCAGAGGCGGAACAAGGCAATTACTTGGAAAAAAAACCATGTCAGCTGAAGCTCCACTAGTTCAACATGCTAGAGAAAAAAGTGGACCAAAATTGCTACCACCAAGGTTGCCTAGCCAAAGAATCCTTAGTAAGAAGCTAGTTGCACCACCTAAAGGGCCTGGTTCCAGTGTGGACAATGAAATTGTCCTGGACTAGAGCCATAAAAAGACCCAACTGTTAGTTGTATGTATAATTAGATTGCCCTATTTTGTTCATGGAAGGGCCAGGTTTAGTGTGTAACTGAAACTGTAATAGTGCAGCAATTATTGCCACTATTTGGGATGTGTAAGATAGTAGATGTAGTTCTGCTTTTTATGCCACTACATAGCCCTATTTTGTGTATTGAAGCGGCTCAAGCTGAATCAAAACATTATATGCCTGTGTTCTGGATGTAACAGTTGATGGTGCTGAAGCACAAACTTGATGTTATGAAAGAACACCTTTGGTGTATGTTTATGGTATCTTATAAGTTGTATTATATGATTTGGATTCTTGTGTTGCTAACAAGATTGTTGGTTAAAAAGCAAAAAGGTTAAATGAAAGGTTGTATGATTCTGTTAATGTCTTAGTTAATATAAGGAATTTAAGAAGTTTGTTGATGTAGTTTATGTGCTACAATATGGAGCCTATATCAAAGATACAAAAGAATGCAATACTATAGACAATATTCATAAACTTGTAAGCATAAGTCCATACTGAAACAAATGATAATATACAACAACACAGTTTCCATAATTTGCCTAAAATAACATACCATTCATCAAACAAACAACCAACATTTGCTCAATTGCTCCACACAACAAATACATTAACCTACATGAAAAAGAAGAGACAGTAGTTTGCATCTAGTGTCTTACAGACACAGCCAACATAACGACCATGAAAAAGAAAAGCATGACCATGAAGCATCCGCAACCTCCCAAGAACATGTCATACATTTTCCCCTTCATCTTAAGGTCATTCAATTCTTTGTAAATGAGTTCGACAGGTAAAGCATCATTGTGATTCTTTTCAGCAACATGCTCACTCACTTGTGGATGACTTAAGCTCTCAAGGTTGCACTCCAAAACCTGGTTGTCCTTATGCAGCCTAAACATGAGGTCTTTGTAATACTGTGACGGTAACTCATCATCAAGGAAACCATAGACCTCACATTTTGATTCCTTATTCTTTACAAACACATTAAACACTAATGATTAGCATAAACCTAAAACACGAATCAAGTAACATAAATGTGGATGAGTCTAGTACTTACACGTGTTGGACATGATTTGAATCTTCGACCAGGATTCTCAGGCGTCCAAGAGACCTGTTCATAAATTGGGTGCATACATTTACAATGAGTCAAACGTGCAATTTCTTCTTTCGTATATTTCCTTCGACTATAACGAGTAGAAGTAGAAGACGAGGTCATTTACTTGACAAATTATTTGTTAACGTGATGGATTGGGGAATCGGTTGTCAATTTTGCGTGGATTGCAAAAGATGAAAATTAGGGTTTATGTTGGGAGAGAATTGGGGAAAGTGAAAGAGGGAAAATGGAAGAGAGAGAGTGAAAAAAAAAACGTGATATATGTTTGAGTTGGAAATGTAACGTGAGTTGGAAGTGTGACGTGGACAAGAAAACGTGACTTGGACACAACCGGCTATCACAAGTTGACAATGTATCAAACAATCATTGGTGGACGAGAAAAATAGTCAAAGGGGGTTTTTTTTTTTTATTCGATACGTCGTACTAACATTTGTGACAAGTATGATGCTTAAATAGGTTATTTGCCCAAAGTTTTAGTATGTGATCACAAACTCAACTTGTCGATATTTTATATACAATGAGTATCAAAAGTGGTTAAAACTTAAAATGTTCAGGTTACCTTAGATTGAGGAAGTAGTAGAGAGAACTTCAAGTTGTTAATACATTAAACAACAATGCAAAAGATACTACAATTATTTTGGAGTGCTCACTATAAGATGATCTTTTTGTTTAACATTATGCTAAGAACATCATATCACTAGATTTATTTTTTGGATCTATATTTAGTTAAACATCTTATTTATACTAAAGGGTTCATGAGATCATTAGATGGTAGATCCCACAAGTCACAATCCGGGCTAAACATACTTGAAACATGTCTTTGATCTTTTTCGCCTTCAGACTCATCATCACCATTCTCATCTCCCATTTTCGAGTGAAACTGACCTTGTTGGTCCCCTGCCGTGCATGTGCTCCCCGTACAAATGCTTTGGTTCCAAGGAGATCCTTCGCCTTCATGACCAAAAGACGGTAACACATAATGAAATCCAGGAAAGTTTCCTGAAGATGTCCCGTTATTGTCCCATGGTTTGTTTGATGGTGTCATGGTTTCTTGATCATGTATAATCGCCCTTGATAATCCAATCTTGATCTTTTCAATAGTATCATCGTCAGTTTCTTCGTGTTTAGATGTCATGTTATAAGAAGGTGACATGTGTCCATTACTATTATTAACCATCGTTGGCGTGGGACCAGGGGATTGGAACTGAATGTCAATGTGTTTCTTGGTGAGTAGATGAAGCATTTCATCTTTTAGGCATCCGAGAGTTGCTTCAGCTAGATTAGCCACTTGTGGTGGCGCTAGAGTGTTAGCTATTTCCGCCATTAGGTGAGAGTATGGCTTGTGTGTGACGGGATCAATTCCCATACCAGATAGCTTCTTTTTGAGTTTCGTATTCCAGTGGTTCTTCACGTCATTATCTGTCCGTCCTGGCAATTGTGCTGCTATCACAGACCACCTATGGTTTCATTTTTTAAGTACCGTCTCTTAGTTTTTACTCATGATAATACATTTATATATATGCACTACTTAATGTGGCGCATCTATGATTTTTTACTAGGATATGTACTACCACACAGGTTATGGGTACCTATTTGTTATAAGGCACCTCAACAACAACAACAACATACCCAATCCCGCCGAGGCGAGGTATGGGGGAGGTAAAATGTAGACAGATCCTACCCCTTCCCCAGGGAAAAATCCGGGAGAAGGGAGACTGCTTCCAACGAGACCTCCGGCAAGTGCACGTGTGCAGGTGTGCGGGAGAAGGGAGACTGTTATAAGGCACCTCAAAATTTTAAATTTTTGCGAGTTAAAATGATGACATGGCAGCCGATATGTTGGTGAGTTTTACCTTGTCGACTACTTTTTTTACATATAGTTTATGTTAAACTGACTTACTGCGTGAATATCATAAAAAGTTTTTATGCAACATGCTTTTATCTGTTACACTAAAAAAACAGTTTTTTCAAGTTATGCACGTGTGTGTCGTTTGTTTCATGTAGGTCCATCCCATGATATGCATGAATAGATTGTTTAAGCGTACCTATTTCCTAAGACAGAATGCAGCCTCACAATGATTTGTTCTTCAGCATCGGAAAACTGTCCATGTTTTAGATCAGGACGTAAGTAGTTAGTCCATCTTAACCTGCAACTCTTCCCACATCTTTGGAGGCCTGCATTTTTGGGAATCAAGCGCCAGTTACGGGTTCCATGTTGAGCAATGTAAGAAGATAGCTTATGATCTTCTTCTGGTGTCCACTGACCCTTCTTCACACTCTCCTTTTCACAACACGGGATTCGACCCATTGCTTCTCCTCTTTTTAAAATTCCCACAATTTTAAATTTTAAAAATTGGAAAGAAGAAGAAAACAAGGGCGATTTGGTGCTGAAATAGAGAGGAAATGTGAAATTATTTTTTCTGAAGTATAAATGTTTATTTTTCTTCAAGAATATGAATGCTTAAATATATTAATTTGTGGTTGATTGAGGTATTTAAGTAATAGAAATGGAGGGCAATGCATGATTATAAGCATAACAGGTGCATGACTGTATGATTTGTGATTAAAGAATTCAACGCCGTTGAGCGTGTGAGACGTTGGCAGGTAGCTCACTCATAAAACACTTGGTCAACTCCTCTCTCTCGTGTGCATAAGCGTACGTGCGTCTAAGGTTGACTGCTAAAGAGTTGGGTGGCTTACCAATCTAGTCATACAAAAGTACTTATGAAAGGTAAGGTTTTTCGAGCACGTGTGGTGCACATACACTAGTACATGAATTTCGTGTCTTGTTTTTTGGTAGAACATGAATATTTTGTCTAAGAATTAATGTTCTTGTTCTTTGCATTGCAAAGCTTTCCTGCAAGAGTTGCTGGTTGTTGTGGTACTAAGTCTGTGTGCACCCTGTGGTCTGTTTTCTCGGACTTGTTTAACTCACAATATAAAATTACCGATTTACCCTTAAACCGAAAAACAAAAACGAACAAAAATACTTTGTAGGTTTACCGAGTCCAAATATTTTTCTTCTTAAATAAAACATTACTTGAGTTAAGCTATTAGCATACAGGTCATTTTTGTAGATTTTTAATTCTAGTTTTTTAGATCATGTAATTCACCAGGTATATTTTTTTTTAACCTGGGTATCCGACTCAACATTGCAAGCCGACTAATCCCAGAGCGACTACCTTTTTGGATAGCCCGGAGTCGACGCAGGTGAACCTCCGTGGCCACATGGGGATTAAATTTCTCCCCGTTGGATTTGAACCCATCATACATACTGTTTTTTTCTTCAAATAAATGCAACCTTCTTTTTTTCCAGATTGTCTCGATACATTTCTTTTTAACAAATGAAAATGACAAACAGATGGATTATCAGTTGGTGATCGATAGACCCATTTTATATTAACATACAATTATACAACATCATACTTGCTATACAAATTTAACAGCTTGAAAAAAAAAATGTACTAGCCAAATCTTTTGGCAATCAGTCCTTCAATTGAACCAGCCAAAGTAAAAGTAGTTACAATCAGGCAAAATGTGCTATAAACGCGAAGAAGAATCCACTTGCCGGACCAAGGCACAATCTTCTTCTGCACAAAGTACATCTCAACCGGAAAATATATTGTCAAGGGCCAGAAGATTATTGATCCTGCAAACGCCAAGACTTCATTGAAGTAAGGGAATAACATTGCTACTCCCATGGTGAAAATCACGTATGTTGTTCGGAAACATAACCTAAGAGGATTTATTCTAAACTCGGGAAATAATGACACTTTCAAACTCTGAATATCCCTTGCAAATTCACTTTCTGGGAATTTTTCTGCATACCATCTTTCCACGATTGCAAATAACGTTTGGCTATATATCTGACAACACATTCAAAACACAATGAAATTGATGTGTTTGTCACAAAGATGTCATGCGATAAATGGGTGTCTGGCATTGCGTTTTTAAAGTGATTATGTGATCAGATAATTTAGTTGTTACAAAACGGGTGATGGTGAGGTCATTAGTTGTTTGAGTTTTTAGCAAATTTTGATACTTATGAATTTACATGTAAAAGATTCACCTAAATAACTAAACAAAACAAATGAGTTTCGTTGCAACTAATAAACTGATTATTTGACCTTACCTTGATAATCGGACAATTAGAGTCAGTTTACTATTGGCAAACTCAGTTAAAAATGCGATAATCAGATAATCACTTTTTAAACTCATTACCAAACACCCCCTAAGATTTTTGGACTAGTATGCCAAGGTCATGTAAAATACCTGATACCCTCCAACTAAGTGGAGAACAACGCACGCGTTACCAAAGTCAACAAGCCAATACGGTTCATAAAATCCAAACCCGGTCAAAAGATTCCCAGGAGTCGAATCTCCAAATGCAGCATAGCCGAAACCACCACAACATAGGTAGAATATAGTAGTTGTCGAGATTGCAATTGTCGAAGCCTTCTTCATGGTCACTTCTTGAGACGGAGGTGACTTCAAGGAGCTCTACATATCTCAAACATAACAGAAGTGATCAATGTAACTTGTTAGGATAGAATAAAGATTTATTATAACGGAGGATATGTTATACCTGAATTTCGAGAAGGATTATCGAAAAGTTAAACGAAAATGCAATATCTCCAAGAGCTTGAGCAACCAACCATACTTTTTGTGTCGAATTGGCAGTTGAAATTCCACTAATGCTACCTTCGACACTCCCTTGTACTGCATTCCAATATTCAACAAGCATCGTGATCTGAAGCTACATTTTAATTATTTTAACATGTTCTATACAGAGATTCGTACCTATTACTTGGGCTAATCCAAGTCCCATTCCGATAAAAGAATATGTGAAAGACATGGCTGCAGCAATTATCGAGAGCCATTTCATATGAAAAATGTTGGGTATTTGAGAAACTACTATTTGCACAATTCCAAACATAAGCATGTAATATTTATCCTCGAATTCACAATCAGCCGCATGCCCTTCTTCATGGTAACAATTTGATTGCAAAATTGCTCTGCCATCCAGTCAAAAGGAGTCCATTATTATTGTAGAGTTAGTCATATAGTAGCAATGTACGTATTTTGGTGTCCATTTTCATCAATATCAGTGTTCTAGAATAACAACGTGCTTTCTGAAATGTTCCACATGGGCCATTATACAAATTTATCAAAAACGATGAAAATGAAGCATTTTACCAAGGTTAAAGACTAGTTTGCTATAACAAATTGCACAATGGCCAATACATGATATATTTCCAACAATTGGCCTCTAATATAATTGCAAAGATTATAAAGCAATGTATAGCATACCTCATGCTGGTTGCACATGTGAGTGTATAAACAACGCCTGTTTTAAAAATACTAAAATACACCAAACATCCGCATACCAATCCATTCTTATATCCTGAAATCCAAAATACAAACGAAGATATAAGCAAAGCAGCAAACGCGTATGAGCCTGACGTAAAATACTACAATCTCACCTAAAATGGTGCGAACTGCCTGCAAGTAGGATCGGTTCATGGTGGTGGTACCATTGTTAGGTTTCGTATAAACATGAACATCACTAAGAATTGATGCAGATACAAGGTTGAAGGATGCAAAGAGTAAAAGAGATAACGGGCCAGCTATCCATCCGAGCTGAGCCATGCTCCAAGCTAGTGATAAAACACCGGAGCCTATTACTCCGGTTATAATATGTGCTAGGGCTGTCCATAAGGTTCCTACAAACAATTACACAAATTGAGCTGATTAAACACCCAAAATCCTAATCATCGAGTTGAAAAAACATAAATGAATATGTTTAGGCAAAATGCAAGAAAATAAAGAAAGCAATAAAGCAAGAACACAATGAACTAATATGGTTCAGGCGACGAATGTGATTGAGGCAGGCACGGATATCTCTTAGGAGGTGTTTGGCAATTAATGTTTAGTTATAAAAAACAGTTTATTTAGCTTATGTTGATCAAACCACAATGCAGTAAATAGTCTGATTAACTTATTTCAAATAGTGGGAGTTTGGGTTGCATATTTAAGTGCTTATCGACTAGTGTTTTTATAAGCAGTTGAGTGTCTAGATGAAAGTGCTTATATAGAGTAAAAAAGTACCCAAATAATAAGTGGGTTGGTACATGCTTATATATAAAGCAATAAGCACTTTGAACTAAGCAATCCGAAACACATATAAGTTGTTTGGTTCTATCCAAACATACAAAAGTGTATATTAGCTGTACCAAAAGGCAAAAACTGATCCCCCTTATCTTATAAGGCTGCTATCAACAATTATTTCCTAGGAGGTTCAAATATACTAAAGCCTCGTCTAAACGCATTTCCAATCCGAAATCGAGTCGGGTCAAAATGATCATCAAATTTCAATTCACATTTTTCCAAAAGGTTTAAATCGGGCGGGAAACCCTGCCCCGTGCACCCCTTTTGGGTTCCCAAGGACCTAGCCCAAACAATGAGCACATGTTCTAGTGACCAACCCCCACCCCCCAACTAGGGCCGAGCAACGGGTCAAACCCGAACCGAACCGACCAAACTCGACCAGAACCGAAAACCGAACCAAATTTAACATAGCAAAACCGGTTTAGATAGTTTAGGTGTATTTTGGTTTTGACCCCAACCGAACCGAGTAAAACTGAAACCATAAAAATATAAAACCATAAAGTCGGTTCGGTTCGGTTTTCCCCAAACAACCCCCCACCCCCACCCCCGGGACCTACTTCTTGCGATGGGGGGAGTGATAAATGGTAATTCCAAGAGACACTTAACAAAGTCCAAAGGAACTAAACGCAAGAAATATATATCTAATAACTGCATTTACATTGCATATCTATAAAGTCAACGCAAGAAAACCAGATCAAATACATATCTAAAAATATGATGATAAATTCATGCATATATATGATCAAGCAAGAAAAAAAGACAGAAACGAACCAGTGTATTTATGGGGTGAGTTCTGTAACAATGGCGTCTCATGTTCTTCTTCTTCCTCAGTAAACTCTTCTCCAGCCATTCTTGATTTTTTCAGTTGGAGTGTTGGATTTGATGATATGAAAGCAAAAAAATATCTTCTTGTTGTTGCTTGTTGGGTTTATTTCGTGGTCATACGTGACTTTTAAAACTTTATGCCCTGTTGTATTTTGACTAACCAAAAATAACTTTTTTTTTTCAAGTCATTCTTTTTATTTATGGTCAATTGCATATATACCCACTGAAATTTGCATATTACATATATATTTAAAACATGCTTAACTTGCATTGTAAATCATGCATTGAAAACTTATATCTTGAGAAAATATGTGAGTTTTTAAGTTTTAGTGGGTATATATATAATTCTCCCTTTTATTTAATCCCCTGATACTCTACTTGAAAACAAATAAAAAAATTATTTCTCTTTATGAGAAATTGAGAATATTTTATTTCAAAATTAAATAAATCACTTATCTTTTTCAGTTATCTTTTTTTCTTTTTCTTTTTAAATGATATTTGAGAATTCAATGTTTTTTGTTTAGCTTTATTTTTTTTATTTTTTTTCTTAAGTGATACTGAAGAACATAATGTAAGTAGATTAGCTTAAAAAATTAAGGTTTTAATAGAGATAGCAATTTGTGAAATAAATTCGTAAATTAAAAAGGGGTAAATAACAAAAATTGTTTTTTTGGATTTCACTATATTTTGTTTTTCTACTTTAATACACACAAAAGTAGGGCTGAGCAAAATCAACCAAAAACCAACCTGAACCAACAAACTGATCGAAATCGGGCTGAACCGAACTGAACTTATTCGGTTGATTTCTTACTCGGTTCGGTTCGATTCGGGTCAAAACACACTTTTTCAGTTCGAAATACCTTTTTCTCGGTTTGGTACGTTTCAGTTTCAATAATTTTTTCTCTGTTCGTTTCTCGGTTCACGTTTTATCCTTATTTGGTTTTCGTGTCGGATCGGTTTTTTTCGGTTCAGGTCGGGGTTGACCCGTTGCTCAGCCCTACACAAAAGTATTGAGTTAACTTGAATGACAAGTTTGCCCTAGTGTTTAGCTTAAGCAACCTGTAAATCTATAATGCTAATTTCCCTCACGCTTAAGGCCTATGTGGCCTTAGTTGACCATGCGTGAGGCGTGATACACCCTTACCTAATTGTTGACCGAGCATAAATCCGGTCACTTGCGTGAGGCTTGTGTGTGTTGTTGTGTTGTTTATGTGACGTGTTTTTGTTATTATCAAATTTGTGGTACAATTAAGTAGACTTGATAGAATATACTACGGGTGTTGAATAGTTGACAAAGTGAAAGAGAAAAAGAATGTTGTTAAGTTGATTTAAGACTAAAATACACTGTTGGTCCCTAATCTTGTACCTTGACATCATGCTAGGACAAAATTTGCCTTTTTCATCGTCGGGAGTCCAAAACAAGTTTTTTATAGGCTAAACTCCCTTGACCATTAACGCCAGGTCAACGTCTGATTTATGTTAGTTAGTCGAGGATATTATAGTCCATACACATTTATACCACACCTTAACTCAACCAGAGAAAAGCTATTCGTATACCATCTTGATCGTTTCCCTCCCTCGTCACACAACCCTCACATACACTTTAACAATAGAAGACAAGGACCTTACTTTTACAGCAGTAACTGATGAGATGGTAAAGTATGTGAAAGCCAAATATGGCGATACTTGGTTACAAGAAGATGAAATGTTTGAAGATTTATGCAGATTTGCGAAAGAAGCAGAAGTGATGAAAGGTTAGTTCGTTTTTTTTGCATTTGTGTGATTGGCATTTTAAGGTTACCAGTCAGGAATGAGCATAAATAACCCTATTTTATTTGCAAAAAATCCGAGCAGTATCAGAATCTGCCAAAAAAAGGGATTATAGCAAACTAAAGGTATCTGGCGATATGATTGAGTATGCCATGGCTACTTATGGGAGTAAGTGGGATATAGGAGATGAAATTGCTGATGTGATACTTGAAGACTTGTGGGAAAAATATGAGAATAAAGAGTTTGAGAAAGGTTATACTTAATGTTTGCAAACTAAGAAAGTTGTAATGGGTGAACTCTGATTTTTTTCTGTTTTGGCTATCTTTCCAAATACTAAATTGAAAGAAAATGAAGTTGATGTCATCATTATTTCAGACACATCTGATGATGAGTTTAGGATCATGTCGTCTAAGAGTACTACTTTGAAAGGTTTCACTTCTCCAGCTTCCAAAGCTTCCACTCCCAATGCTTCCAATTCACAACTTGTTACCACACTTGTTCATAAAAGGTAAAAAACAAGGAAAAAGATTACAAATGTTGTACTTGGTCTTGGAGTGGCTGTGGGATGCTCCAACACAAATAGGAATGAGTGGTATGTGCCTCCCCCTAAGGAGCTCAAGTCTCCCCCCATGAATATCAAGTCTCCCATCAAGAAGTTCGTTTGTTATTTTTAGTTGTTGATGTAATGAAAATGTATATTTTTTGGCTGATGATGGTTACTGAAAATGATACTTATTAACATGTATATTTTGCTTTATATGGTATAATTAGTTGGTGGTGTATGTATATTTTGGCTTTGTTGGTTTCATTTTGTAGTTTGCATTTGCTTATGCAGTTTAGGTGGGTATTTGGAAAAACCCATTTTAACTTATAAAGTCAACATAAACAAAAAAATTATTAACCACACCGAATTGTTTTAGTCTTTAAAATATCTTTTGTTTGCATTTGTAGTTTTGGTTTTATTGTTTACGTTGTTCAGTTTGCAATTGGATGTTCAGTTTAGGGGGCTGTTTGGAATAACACAATTTGACTTATAAAGTCAACAGATACAAATTGTAACCAAAATTCAATTCTTATAACAAAAGAAGTACACACATATCAGTTAAGTTACATTTATACTGAAATACAACATAGCATTTCTTGCATGTAATTCACTTGGTTAATTGACTAGCAGGTGATCCATTTGGTCTTTGAGTTGCAGGTGCTTCACGTGGTGTTTGTCTTGGGCTTTCTCCATTTGGTCTTTCAGTTGCAGGTGCTTAACGTGGTGTTTGGCTTGGGCTTTTTCCACTTGGTATTTGAGTTGCATGTGTTTCACTTTCTTCTTCATTACTGCCTAAGGAAGCGCCAACTCTAGTAGATGCAGAAATATGTAGACCCATTACATATCCACCACTATCTGCTGTAGTTGTGTTTTCCCTTGTAACACTACCTCTACCAGTATAAGATGTGTTTCCCCTTCTGTCAAGGCACACTGGATAAACATACCACATGAAATCTCTATAAGGTGGACGCCTTGCAAAAAAGGTCAATTCAGCCCTATTTTTACTTTCAACCCAACTGTCAAGGCATATCATTTGACAACCATTTTCTGCATCCATGGTGATAATATGTTGGTATGATAAAGAATTGATGACTTAAGATGTATTATATAAGTAGATGGGAGTTGGTTGTTGAACAAGTAGATGGGAGTAAAGACAACATAAATGCTTAAAATCGAGTCAACATATGCAGTTTAGGGAGTGTTTGGAATAACCATTTTTGACTTATAAAGTCAAGAAAAACAAATTTATTTCAAACATGATGGTGTCCAAATTACAAATGGCTACAACCTACTAACAGCAGATCAACATTTTTTATACAGCACATATGGATGTCTTGGATATAAATCCTCCACAGTCACTCCATAGTAAGCTGCCTCAAACTCTGTTTCTTCTAGCCAATTTTTCCTCTTCAATTCTTTTGTACATTTTCTCCTCTCTCAAAAACTGTTGGAATGCTTCTTCATCCATCCTTGTCTGCTCTTCATCTTCCTACAACATTGTGTGTTCTTCTTCTTGCTCATAAAGAGCTTCAAGAAACTATTGTTCCATAGTCTGCCTTATATCGTCTTCATTCATCCACTGCAAAAGTAATAGATTTGCACATCAACTACAATGTAAACACACAAGAATAATAGTTATGCAAATGATAATTAAATGAATACATGTTGCCTTCTGCCATCAGAATGCCTTTTTCTACCTCGCACAATTGTTTCCTTTGTTGGTTTTGGTACTTGATCCTTGTGACACCTAGACTTATTATGTCCAACAGTTTGACAATTGGAGCATTTAATCTGTCTACAAGCTCTAGATTTACCAATTTTGATGCAATTTCACTTAATTGAGGCTTTAGGTTTATGATTTCAAATTTGGGGTAAAATGTGATAATAAAGTGCTTCCTATAACTTTATGCAAATGTGAGGAAAGGATAACGGACTAAAACCTTAGTCCCCTATATTCTTACACTGTTTATGCAAGGACCATAGTTCTACCAACACCCAATACAATCAAAACATATATAACAACAATCAAAGAGGAATACAAAATTTAACAACAAAATTAACAAATTATAACACAAGAACATAAAAGATATATTCATTAATTTCATATTAAACATTAAATATTCAGTACATTTTTTTCAAAAAAAAAACAACATAACCACTTGATTTCCTTTCACATCACTTTGCCTTCCTAAGATCTTCAAGGAAGTTGTTCCTGTCAAACACCTGAGAGTATTTTTCACATATCATCTTCCTTATCTCCAAGGCCTTCAAGACATTTGCCTTTTGCTTCTTGCGAAGATCCACAAGAAACTTGTAGTTCATCACCGAAGGTCGAAAGCCTTCGAGCTCAAAGATATATTCTTTGGGTTTCCTTCATACCAAGAATCAAGTCAAACAAAGTCTGTTGGAGCCCATTAGCAATCTGCATGTCCTTATCATTTTCTCTCTGATAAAAGAGAGAAATAGAGTCAAACATGTAGATAGAGTAGGGATGAGCACGATGCCAGATTGGTACCAAACCCGTACCAAATTGGTGGTACCGTTTTTTTCCCGAGCATAAAAGAGGGGTACCGGTACCGTACCGAACGGGATTCGGGTACCTGTACCGGTATCGGTATTCGGTACCGGGAAATCGATACTCATACAGTTCTTCCCTTTTTAAAATAATAATAATAATAATAATAATAATAATAATAATAATAATAATAATAATAATAATAATAATAATAATAATAATAATAATAATAATCTATACAAGCTAATAAATATGTAGTTCCAAATATTAATATTAATACACCTAACAAAAATCCAACCTGCGAGCTATATGATATGTGATAAGGTTTTAAAATGTACCTTTTTGAGGGGTCGTTTAAGCCCTTATTTGATCACTTTTGTATCCGTTATTACTTAATATCGTTCCTTTTCACTTTTTAGGTCTCTTGAAGGCAAATTGCTGTAATGGCACTTATTTGGACGAAAAGGCGCGGATATACGAAGAAAATAGGCAAAGTCAAGAATCGAAACACTCAAGCTGCTAAAACACAAGGTGACGGCGTCACTGCTTAACTGCGACGCCGTCGGAGCACTTCTGTGACAGGACAGTAGCCAAATTGCTTATTTTCAAGTGACGGTGTCAGGCTTTAAAAGAGTAGGCCGTCGCAACTCAGACGGCCTAGATTTGATCCAGACGGCGTCAGAAGCTGAAGAGGACGGCGTCACAAGCACAAGGTGACGCCGTCGCAAGATTAACGTGGCCAAGACGAAACCCTAATGACGGCGACCTGACGGCGTCACAAATCATAAGGTGACGCCGTCGCACTTGTAATATTATATATAGAATCCGAATTTTTCAGTATTAGTGTGTAGTCTTTTGGAGTAAAAATCTAAATCGAACCAAGGCTGTCTTGTACAGTGTTTTAGGGTTCCAACCCCTATCTTACATCAAGATAAGTGTTTTAATTCATTAATTCAATTATGTCTTCAATTATTTGTGTGTATGCTTGCATGTTCTCCATGTCCGGCTAATTTACTTGTGTGTTTGCTTAGGGAATATGAAACTTAATTATTGAATATTGATTGGTTGTCTCTTATCTTAATTGTTAATGATCTAGTAATGCGATAGGTCATTCGTTGTGCAATTAATGCTTGATTAATCTTTGTGAACCTTATACTATAGCACTTAGAGTAGTTGTAGGCTAAACCACTCAAAGAGTGCCTTAGAGTTAGAGTTTATAATCCCTAGAGGGCTTTGTAGACGAGACCCTTTGGTAAGTTCAAAGAGTTAGGGATAAACGCATACCCTACGACTTTAGACACACAACGCGATTAAGAATAAGGACGTGACAATTCAACCATCAATAGGAGATAATTAAGGAGTAATAAAACCTAAGTGAACACATCTTTAAACTATCATACGAGCACACAATAATTAGACATAGACTACATACACCTAGATTAGATAATTAGATAAGTAGAGTAATCGGTAGAAATACCAACCCCCAAATCCAAACCCCGAGATTCGTACCTTTCCATTTTCTAAAAAACATAAAAAGATAAAAAATAATCTTCCTCAACCCCAACCTTAGCGTAGTAACTTCTCACTAGCATTCCTATTCCCCTAGAGAACGATATCAATACCCGTGGCTTACCCTAATACTACACTACAACGATTAGGTTCACTGCCTAGGGTGTTATAAAACTTGCTCGAAGAAAAGGAAGTTCCTTTGACCCCGAACGACGCGTGTAGCGTTATCAAGTTTTTGGCGCCGCTGCCGGAGAATTGTTATTGTTTAGGCTTGATTTATATCTCGTTTAGGTCTACTCACAAGATTCCTATCAAGTGAGATTTTTTTCTTTTTATTAGCTTCCTTGTAGTCTATCCCCCTTCTTTGTGTTTGTGTCCGTAAAACCCTTTTCATTTGTCGCTATGGCAAGTGAAGTTGAATTTGAATCATTAACAAATGAGGAACAATTGAATTTCGCAGATTGGTTTGGTTTTTATTGTTCTAATGAATTTGTTAGTGAACTTAGAGATATCCAAAAGGAGATGGGTGTAAGGTTGGATGGATTTGATATATTTTGTGTTTGTGTGGCTTCTCTTCAATGATCGTTTTCAGGATCAACTCCTTTTAGTAATACCATCTGGAGAATTTTTCAGAAAAGCCTCCTATGCATAAACCATCAATTGAATGATCTTAGGCACCATGATCAAAAAGACCTAGTTTTTAAGAACATGGAACCTAAACCCAAACAAGATTGTGAGATGGTTGAAGTTAAAATACTTAGTTGCATGCGTGGGATAGATTTCAAAACATATGACACACGTGAGGAATCCTTTAGGCAAATAGAACATAGTGGTCAAGTTTTTGAGAACAATTCTTATGAATCGGACCAAGAATTTGAAATGGCCAAAGAAGGATTTGAGATGCTTAGGAGTGTATTTGGGTCAGATCATACTAAAACACATGATGAACATTTAGGAGATCTAGATATAATGGAGAATGAGGTGGAAACTCCAAGCCCACAAGCTCTACCATCACTTGAAGAGCACGCATCGCCTATAACTTACCCGGAAGAAGTAGAAGAGACTATAGGAACCCCGATTGATATAGAACCTTTGGACCAAATGCCACTAGAGAATGTAGGTTTAGATGCTTGTCGTCAGGACCTCTCTCTTAGTCTTAGGGAAGTTCCTGATTTTGATGAACCAGAGCCTCAACCAAAAACCTTACCCAATTTTCCGTCTTTAGATGTGAATCTTGGAATTGAATTAGGCCCCAATCCACCCATCAAAATAAATAAACCGGGTAGTTGCTTGATAAAGGTGGTAGAATCTAGGCCATGTAGAGTGGAAGCTAATATAGGAGTAACCCATGACCTTACACACTTATATCACCCATTCATGGTTGATAACAAGAAACACTATGGGTTTAAACCGGGTTTATTAGGTCAAGATGGATCCTTAACTAAGAATCTTTTGAAGTTGATAGAAGATGATCCATTTTTAGGAGAGAGATTTGATTCACCCACTATACCAATAGACTTAGGTAAGGTTATAATGAATGGAGTACACTCCTTTGAGCATATAAATCACCCATCACCCTCTCCTCACGTAGCAAATTTCTACCCTAAGGGTGTGTATCGCTACTATCACCCGCACTTAAACCTAAGTGTAGGGAAAACCTCCCATTTATCTGTTAAATAAGGGTAGAGTCAGGCTCGTGACTCGAACAAAAACAAGCGCTTCTTGGGAGGCAACCCATGTGTATTTGTTTTTCATTTTTATTTGTGTGTCGTATATCTTTTAGTGATTGTTTATTCTCATGTTTAAATTTGTAAAAATGCTTTATTTTGTCTTTAACCTCGTTTTAATTACATATAAAAGTATTTTACATAAAGGATAAGTGTAGGGAGGATTATACAGGTTTTCAAAAGAAACGTAAACATGAGAATAGCAATTCATTAAAAGATATATATATGTGTGTTTGTTCGAGTCAAATGCTTGTATCGAGTCATAATGGATGTTTTGCAGAAATTTTTTCCAGATTCTAAAGATGTAAATTTTCCAGAATTTTTTTCAGAAAATCGCAGACCAGTTTTTGTCAGGATAACCATATCAAATACATATTCATTATTGGTTCATTATATAGTCAAAATATATGATGATAAATTCATGCATATATATATTATGATCAAGAAACAAAAAACAATCGAACTAACCAGTGTATTTATGAGGTGAGTTCTGTAACAATGGCGTTTCATGTTGTTCTTCTTCTTCCTCATTAAACTCTTCTCCAGCCATTTCTTGATATTTTCAGTTGGAGTGATGGATTTGATGATATGAAAGCAAAAAATATCTTGTTGTTGTTGCTTGTTGGGTCTATTTCGTGGTCATACGTGACTTTTAAAACTTTATGCCCTGTTGTATTTTGACTATAAGCAAAAAGTAAATAACTTTTTTTTTCCAGTCATTTTCTTTTTATTTAGGGGCAATTGCATATATACCCAATGAAACTTGCATATTTGTATATATATCCAAAACATGTATAACTTGTATTGTACATTATGCATTAAAAACTTGTATTTTAAAAAAATATGTGAGTTTTTAAGTTTTAATGGATATATATGCAATTTTCCCTTTTATTTAATCCCCTGATACTCTACTTGAAAACAAATAAAAAAATTATTTCTCTTTACGAGAAATTGAGAATATTTTATTTCAAAATTAAATAAATCACTCATCTTTTTGAGTTATCTTTTTTTCTTTTTCTTTTTAAATGATACTTGAGAATTCAATATTTTTTGTTTCGCTTTATTTTTTTTATTTTTTTTCTTAAGTGATACTGAAGAACATAATGTAAGTAGATTAGCTTAAAAAATTAAGGATTTAGTAGAGATAGCAATTTGTGAAATAAATTCGTAAATTAGAAAGGGGTAAATAGCAAAAATTGTTTTTTTGGATTTCACTATATTTTGTTTTTCTACTTTAATACACACAAAAGTAGGGCTGAGCAAAATCAACCAAAAACCGACCTGAACCGACAAACCGATCGAAATCGGGCTGAACCGAACCAAACCGTCCTTATTCGGTTGATTTCTTACTCGGTTCGGTTCGATTCGGGTCAAAACACACTTTTTCAGTTCAAAATACCTTTTTCTCGGTTTGGTACATTTCAGTTTCAATAATTTTTTCTCTGTTCGTTTCTCAGTTCACGTTTTATCCTTATTCAGTTTTCGTGTCAGATCGGTTTTTGTCGGTTCGGGTCGGGGTTGACCCATTGCTCAGCCTACACGAAAGTATTGAGTTAACTTGAATGACAAGTTTGCCCTAGTGTTTAGCTTAAGCAACCTGTAAATCTATAATGCTAATTTCCCTCACACTTAAGGCCTATGTGGCCTTAGTTGACCATGCGTGAGGCGTGATACACCCTTACCTAATTATTGACCAAGCATAAATTCGGTCACTTGCGTGAGGCTTGTATGTGTTGTTGTGTTGTTTATGTGACGTGTTTTTGTTATTGTCAAATTTTTGGTACAATTAAGTAGACTTGATAGAATATACTACAGGTGTTGAATAGTTGACAAAGTGAAAGAGAAAAAGAATGTTGTTAAGTTGATCTAAGACTAAAATAAACTTGTGGAAAACTAGAAGGGGGGGTTGAATAGTTTTACCAATTAAAACTTCGTTTTAAAACATTTAGATCAACTTATGTCAATCTATTTAGATGTGTATGTTGGACGTTGATAGATAGATATATAAAAGTGTAATGAAAGATAAAGAGTAAGAACCACATAACCACGACACGAGTATTTATAGTGGTTCGGCTACAAGGACACCTTCCTTGCCCTACTCCACTCCCTGAGTCACCTACTCGAGAGTTCGTAATCACTACACGACACCAACTCCTTATGGCGGAGAAGCCTTCACAACGTTGCCTACTCTTTTTCCGGTACTAGGCTAACCACCGGGTTCTTTCACCAAGGTGAACCACACCTAACACAACGTCGCCTACCCTTTATCTGGTACTAGGCTAAGTACCGAGTTCCATTACAATGGAGGAACTACTACCCAACACTACACAACACCTAATCCCAAAGGAGATCCACTCCTTATTACAACACCATCAAGGATATCAACATCCTTGGAAACAAGCTATCACTATTTGTATAACGATGCACCTCATCGATTATACGCCCTTGGCATCCTTCACTAATGCCACTTGATTTGACTCCTAGGCATCTTTCACTAATGCCCTTGACACGAACGCTTGGCACCTTTCACTAATGCCTTCGTCTTGACTCCTTTAGCATTCTTCACTAATGCTTTTGACACGTACGTTAAGCACCTTTCACTAATGCTTTCGTCTTGACTCTTTCGGCATCATTCACTAATGCCTTCGACACAACACTTCTATGGAGGAAGAAAGAACTACCAACAAGAGAACCTCAGTAGTCTTGATGATGACGAAGCATGACAACTCATGGACTTGAGCTTGCTCGACTTCAAGAAGTGGTGATCTCGCCTTTAAGAGGAACCTAGAGAATCACACGAAAACAAAAGACAAACTACATAGAAAGATCCATTAGGATCAGTGGTTAGAGAGTTACAATACTTGGGGAAAGTATGTGTGAGAGTGGCAAGCCAAAAGGAAGAAATGGCTCACTATTTATAGAGGAGAAACACTTATTGTTCCACGGATCCCACCCTCAAGGGATCCGTCTAGTGTAATGCTAGGGATCCGTGGGACGCTCCTCTGTGCCCATGGGTATTTTGGTTGTGGGTCATGGGTCATGGGTTATGGGTTGATCCATGGGTATTTCTTTAGATACAATGTACCTAATGGGCGCAATGCATCTAGTCAAATGGGTATGGGTCAATACCATGAGTTATGAATATGTTCCATGGGTTGTAGTTTTTACCCATTATAATACATACTAGTTATGTATATATTTGCCCAATATGTAAACACTAGTTGTTGTACATATGTATTACTAAATCATAAAATCACTTATACTTGTTTTAGTGTTTTATGTGAAAACGTAAGTGTGTTAGAAAACTATTGGCTCAAACCATTTACGTATTTTATTTGTTTCATTAAAATGATTTTACGTTTGTTATCGACAAAACATTAGAAGATCGTAAAATCTAAATAAACGTTTTTACGGCTTATTTGTATTAACAATCTCCCCCTTTTTGTTGATGACAAAACATAAAATTATTTTAAGGAAAAACTAAAATTCGTAAAAGTTCGAATTGGAGTTTTTTACTCTCTTCTCCCCCCTTTTTGTCGAAACAAAAAGAGCGTCGAAAAGAAATTAACACATTGTTTTTAAGAAAAATATGTAAAAGAGAAAAAATGTAAAGAGAGCAAGTGACGGGAATAGTTCTCGTCTTAACTCCCCCTTGACGAGTCCATCCCTTTGTGAGGGCGTCAAGTAAATAAAAACTAGTAAGCTAATGCATTGCAACTTTGTTTGCAAATGGTTTCGTCCTTGTGACGGAAATGCTCCCCCTTGAAGATTGCGACTTTGCAATGGGATGCCATGAAATGTAATCCAAATAAGGATTATATTGCAAATATTTTTGCAATGTATGGTTTGACACAAAGCTCCCCCTAGCTTAAGATGTCAAAGTCTTCATGTGTATTTTGAAAATCTACAAGATAAAGGTTAGAAAACAAGTATATAGTCCATAATTTCCTGCAAATAAGACTCAAGTTAGTAGAAAATTGTTCTTCTGTAGCACGGATCCCACGGTTCCCTCCTTTGTGGGATCCGTCTAGGCAATTTCCAGGGATCCGTCTGTCTGGTGACAGATTTTCAGCAATGGTGATATACCAAACAATGCTAAATATGAAAGTGAGATATGTATACAAACAACAAACATATACTCAAAGCAATATGGCAAATAAGTTATCATTCAATAAACAAAGAGATAATCAAGAGATCTCTAAAACTAAGAGAATGATTTAGCCATACTTATTATACTAATACTAATAAGTTACTAAAGCCTAGAACGCAACAATGTGCTTGAGTCTAAGGATGCGTAGACTTGTTGAGTTGGTCCAATCTTTCAAGAAGATGACTAAACATGAAATGCAACTCATTTCGTACTTCTTGAACAAGTCCTTGGGTGATTAGACAATTAGAGCAGTTATTGTCTTGATTTGGAACCGGAGGAAAATGAATGTTTTGAGGAGGCTCTATGAATGATGGTGGGGTTTCATTTAGAGATGTAGGATGAGGTTCTACTAACAATGAGGGTGGTGGTAATGGAAATTCCTCCATATGATCAAGTCCTTGGTGGTTCCTTGTCTCCAATGAAGGACTAGTCGGTGTTGTAGGTGGTTCCCTATTTAACGAGAAAGTTGGTGAGTGGGATATTCTCGGTGATGAATGCTCTAATGAATAGATATTTGGGTGAGAAAGAGGCTCGTTGAATGAGTGTAATCCATACTCTAGGAATGAGGGCTTAGACGGTTTGCTAGAGCTAGCTATGTTTGGTTTTGAACTAGATGACCCTTTTTCTAGCCCAAAAGGTTTGATGCTAATTCTTGCGGTTCTCTTATCAATTGTTGAATGGGTTTGTTGAGGTGGGATTCTAGCATTGTTATCTCTTACGGGAGATGATTCGGTGGATGAAATCTCATGAATCATATGACCCTTTCTTTTGGATGAGCCTTTGGTTGAAGAGTTGTTGCTAAGTGCTTTGGTCATGGTGATGGTAAGAATGCAATGTAAGCTTCTAACTACTGATTTTTGAGAGCTAGGTGAGAGTGATGACTTAACCTTAAGAGTGTTTGGTTTATAAAGGATAATTTTGAATTAGGGAATTAAATTCTTGACCACTAAGAGGATTAAGCATGCACTTAGGATATTGTTCAGCTTTAGGAATACATTAAATGGTAACTAAAAGTGGTTAGATAACCAAAAGGTGGCTTAAATTTGAAGAGAAAAGCTGATTAAAGTCTTTCTGTAGACACGAATCCCGCGGATCCCTCTCACCAGGGATCCGTCTGGTTATAAACTAGGGATCGGTCTGTCAGACAGATACTTGATGAGATGATTATGCTTTTTGTAAGGTCTAGTACCTATGTATCTCGAGGTTTTGACTTTCCTTTGATGTCTTGACTAGTGGATGTCTTAAATGCTCAACCATAAGGGGTGAGGGTGCTTAATGATGGTTTTGGGTAGGAAAGTGGATTTTAGATAGTCTAACTAAGTGCTTGAGAATGATACCATTTGATTTGAGATGAAAAAGTGGTGGTAATTAGTCCTGGAAGTTAGATGATGGCTCAAGAAAAATTTAATAAAATCTTTAAAAAATAAAGAAAAATGAAAAACTAGTTTGAGCCTATTTTTGAGTTAAAAGTGACTAAACTCAATTTGCTAAAATTGATGGACATATCAAACTAAGTGTTATAAGATGTGAGGAATAATGTGTGAGCGTTAGAGTGGAAGATGGTGAGTTTTGATGAATTGATAAATCAAAAACACTTAGAAATAGATCCTAGGTAAGCTATGGGTGAGTGTGAAGCTTTCAAATGTTTGAGGAAGACTTAGTTGTTTCTAAGGTCTTATGTTTGACTAGTGTGAGGTGATCTAGTGAGCTGTTTTTGATGTAAGGAAGTCTGTATTCCTCATCTGTAGTCACGGATCCCACGGTTCCCTTTTGGGAGGGATCCGGCTAGTTATAACGCTGGGATCCGCCTACTGCAGATCAGAAGGCTTTCAGCAAATGTGCAATTTTGCACTCTTAGCAAATGCTTCTCCTAGTTGTTTCTACAAAGACTAAATGCAAGAACACATTAAGTATAACGCATAGCAAGTGTGAGGGAACTAAAGGTACCTAAAGATGAGTCACGAAGACCACTTGAATGATTTCAAGAAGTCATAAAATCTCATCCTACATGTTCCTAAGTTAATATTGTTCAATGCAAAGTTATGGCAATAGCTACATCCTACATCCTACTCTACATAAGTATTGTTTAGATGTTACAACCCATTGTTTCAAATTTTTTTCACAAATTAAGGTCCTATGACCTTACCTTACTTCTCCACCACTTCCCTTCTTCACCCATCCTCCACTCTTTATCACACCATCTCTACTTCTTTTTCTTCAAGAAGTTGGCGAAGCACTTGAAGATTCCCTTGGTTTGTTGCCATTCTTGTGATGGGCTAGGAACGTCCGGCAATTGATTGATGTAATCCAAGGGGTCGAGATCGGTATTTCCTAGTGGGTTGCTACTACCTTCACCTTCTCTTTGCCTCTCCCGTTCATCCGAGGAATCCGTGGGTGGGTGAGGCCTTTTGCCTTCCACCATAAACCTTGTAGTTCTACCCTCGGTCAATGACACCATAACTTTGTTGCAAAAGCTATGATCATAGGATTGCGAAGAAGGATCTAATGCAAAGATGAATGTTGCAAGACGGGTTAGGAGCATTGCGTACGGGAGCACCATTTTGTCCATGCTTTTTACACTTGCCATTCTCTTAATCATGTAGTATGCAAGGTTGAAGCGAGTCTCGGTCACTAGGAAATAGATCATGAAACTTAGGCATGCATTGGGGTGATCCTTGTTCCCTACTAAGCACAACACATTCTCCCTCACCACAACTTCCCATATCCTATACAATGCGTACATCTCGGAGAGCTCCATTTAGAAAGGATCCTTATAGATCACTTTTGAGTTTCTAGTGACCCTCGATGGGGATGCCCTTGGCATGAACACGGTATCCCTTACCGTGGTTGCTTCCGGGATTAACATGTGGTAGATTTCATGATGATCAACCATATTGTGTAACTCCTCTAAAGACCACTCGTTGGAAAACATGCAAACTCCTTGATATAGAACCCGTAGTATTCTTCCAAACTCCACAAGCGAAAGGGTGTACTCATGCTCATTTATGATGAAGAAAATTGAGATGGACCCATCATCATTTCTAACTATCCTTATTGTCTTGTAGAACCCGAGTACGAAAACCGGACAAATTTGTTCGTTTATGTCCAATAAACAATCAAAGCCAATGGTCCCAAAAACTTGTCTTATGTCGGTGTTAGCAAGAAATGATGGTTCTACTACACGACCTTCATGAAAAAGTCTCTTTTCGAGCATTTTAAAAGATTTCCTATCTTCCGGGCTAAGTCCATCTTTTCTATGGTACATTGGTATGTAATGAGCGGTATCTTGATAGTCTTGTTGGCGGTTACTTGGCATGATTGTTCACAAGAGATTGTTATGCTTGAAGGAAATGATCAAATTGCTCCTGTGAACAGTAATTGGGTTTTTGTTCGTGAGTCTTTGAAGGGAAAGTGATTGTGGAACTTCCACAGTGATCATTACTAACTTATGCTGTCTTCTGTTGCACGGATCCCACGGGTCCCTCTCATTAGGGATCTGGCTAGTTCAAGCTCATGGATCCGGCATGACAGCAAAAGTCAGCTTAAGCATTCCTTGATAACTTTGGTTTGGGAGTTCTAAAATGACTAGAGTTTGATGTTTAAGCTCTATAACTTGTGATTTGAGATTTTGACGGATTAATACTAATCCTATTTGACGTGATTCCCTTTTTATGAATTAGTCACAATTCTTGAGAGGTTTATCAAAGATTATGATAAAATCTCATTTTATCATAATATAAGAAATTTCACATGGATATTTATTGACATAGATGAAGTGTCAATAATCCTTTTGTGATGAATAATGATTGAGGCTATCGAATAACCGAGATATCATTATTACAGATGAGTAGTGTAGTCTACGCAAATCTATCAAAGAATACTATTCTTGATGATGGCTTTAATATAGATAACTACTCAAGTAATTACTAATAGAGATTAATTATACAACTAAGATTTTATCAATAATAAAACAAATGTAAATTATTAACGATCATACCTTAGCTAAATATTCTTATTAAGGGAAAAGTATTTAGAGAAAATGCTTTGTGATCTTCTTAGAATCTCCAGATCCATGTGCGAGAAAAACAATGCTAAACATTCTTTTCAAGAAAAGAAATATTTAGATAGTTTCTTCATGATCTTCTAGGTATGCCCAAATCCAAGTATAGAGAATTCTTAACAAGGAAAGTATTAGAACATTCTATCATTGTCCAACAATAAACACTATAATGATTTTTAAAACATGACTTGAAAAATCCTTCTTTGTAGTTTTCAAACATACACGGATCGTATCAAGTTTTTTAAAGTACAACATACTCTAAGAAACTTGGTAACGAAGCTCTGATGCCAATTGTGCAAAACTAAAAGGGGGGTTGAATAGTTTTACCAATTAAAACTTCGTTTTAAAACATTTAGATCAACTTATGTCAATCTATTTAGATGTGTATGCTGGACGTTGATAGATAGATATATAAAAGTGTAATGAAAGATAAAGAGTAAGAAGCACATAACCACGACACGATTATTTATAGTGGTTCGGCTACAAGGACACCTTCCTTGCCCTACTTCACTCCCTGAGTCACCTACTCGAGAGTTCGTAATCACTACACGACACCAACTCCTTATGCCGGAGAAGCATTCACAACGTTGCCTACTCTTTTTCCGGTACTAGGCTAACCACCGGGTTCTTTCACCAAGGTGAACCACACCTAACACAACGTCGCCTACCCTTTATCTGGTACTAGGCTAAGTACCGAGTTCCATTACAATGGAGGAACTACTACCCAACACTACACAACACCTAATCCCAAAGGAGATCCACTCCTTATTACAACACCATCAAGGATATCAACATCCTTGGAAACAAGCTATCACTATTTGTATAACGATGCACCTCATCGATTATACGACCTTGGCATCCTTCACTAATGCCACTTGATTTGACTCCTAGGCATCTTTCACTAATGCCCTTGATACGAACGCTTGGCACCTTTCACTAATTCCTTCGTCTTGACTCCTTTAGCATTCTTCACTAATGCTTTTGACACGTACGTTACGCACCTTTCACTAATGCTTTCGTCTTGACTCTTTCGGCATCATTCACTAATGCCTTCGACACAACACTTCTATGGAGGAAGAAATAACTATCAACAAGAGAACCTCAGTAGTCTTGATGATGACGAAGCATTGCAACTCATGGACTTAAGCTTGCTCGACTTCAAGAAGTGGTGATCTCGCCTTTAAGAGGAACCTAGAGAATCACACGAAAACAAAAGACAAACTACATAGAAAGATCCCTTAGGATCAATGGTTAGAGAGTTACAATACTTGAGGAAAGTATGTGTGAGAGTGGCAAGCCAAAAGGAAGAAATGGCTCACTATTTATAGAGGAGAAACACTTACTATTCCACGGATCCCACGGATCCTACCGTCAAGGGATCCGTCTAGTGTAATGCTAGGGATCCGTGGGACGCTCCTCTTTGCCCACGGGTATTTTGGTTGTGGGTCATGGGTCATGGGTTGATCCAAGGGTATTTCTTTAGATATAATGTACCTAATGGGTGCAATGCATCTAGTCAAATGGGTATGGGTCAATACCATGGGTTATGAATATGTTCCATGGGTTATAGTTTTTACCCATTATAATACATACTAGTTATGTATATATTTGCCCAATATGTAAACACTAGTTGTTGTACATATGTATTACTAAATCATAAAATCACTTATACTTGTTTTAGTGTTTTATGTGAAAACGTAAGTGTGTTAGAAAACTATTGGCTCAAACCATTTACGTATTTTATTTGTTTCGTTAAAATGATTTTACTTTTGTTATCGACAAAACATTAGAAGATCGTAAAATATAAATACACGTTTTTACGGCTTATTTGTATTAACAACACCGTTGGTCCCTAATCTTGTACCTTAACATCACGCTGGGACAAAACTTGCCTTTTTCATCGTCGGGAGTCCAAAACAAGTTTTTTATAGGCTAAACTCGTCCCTTGACCATTAACGCCAGGTCAACGTCTGATTTATGTTAGTTAGTCGAGGGTATTATAGTCCATACACATTTATACCACATCTTAACTCAACCAGAGAAAAGCTATTCGTATACCATCTTGATCGTTTCCCTCCCTCGTCACACAACCCTCACATACACTTTAACAATGGTAGACAAGGACCTTACTTTTACAGCAGTAACTGATGAGATGGTAAAATATGTGAAAGCCAAATATGGGGATACTTGGTTACAAGAAGATGAAATGTTTGAAGATTTATGCAGATTTGCGAAAGAAGCTGAAGTGATGAAAGGTTAGTTCGTATTTTTTGTATTTGTGTGATTAGCATTTTAAGGTTACCAATCAGGAATGAGCATAAATAACCCTATTTTATTTGCAAGAAATCCGAGCAGTGTCAGAATGTGCCAAAAAAAAAGGATTATAGCAAACTAAAGGTATCTGACGATATGATTAAGTATGCCATGGCTACTTATGGGAGTAAGTGGGATATAGGAGATGAAATTGCTGATGTGATACTTGAAGACTTGTGGGAAAAATATGGGAATAAAGAGTTTGAGAAAGGTTAGACTTAATGTTTGCAAACTTAGAAAGTTGTAATGGGTGAACTCTGATTTCTTTTTGTTTTGGTTATCTTTCCAAATACTAAATTGAAAGGAAATGAAGTTGATGTCATCATTATTCCAGACACATCTGATGATGAGTTTGGGATCATGTCTTCTAAGAGTACTACTTTGAAAGGTTTCACTTCTCAAGCTTCCAAAGCTTCCACTCCCAATGCTTCCAATTCACAACTTGTTACCACCCTTGTTAATAAAAGGCAAAAAACAAGAAAAAAGATTACAAATGTTGTACTTGGTCTTGGAGCGGCTGTGGGTTGCTCCAACACAAATAGGAATGAGTGGTATGTGCCTCCCCCTAAGGATCTCAAGTCTCCCCCCATGAATATCAAGTCTCCCATCAAGAAGTTCGTTTGTTATTTTTAGTTGTTGATGTAATGAAAATGTATATTTTTTGGCTGATGATGGTTACTGAAAATGATACTTGTTAACATGTATATTTTGCTTTATGTGGTATAAATAGTTGGTGGTGTATGTATATTTTGGCTTTGTTGGTTTCATTTTGTAGTTTGCATTTGCTTATACAGTTTAGGTGGGTGTTTGGAAAAACCCATTTTGACTTATAAAGTCAACATAAACCAAAAAATTATTAACCACACCGAATTGTTTTAGTATTTAAAACATCTTTTGCTTGCATTTGTAGTTTTGGTTTTGTTGTTTACGTTGTTCAGTTTGCAATTGGATGTGCAGTTTAGGGGGCTGTTTGGAATAACACAAATTGACTTATAAAGTCAACAGATACAAATTGTAACCAAAATTCAATTCTTATAACAAAAGAAGTACACACATATCAGTTAAGTTACATTTATACTGAAAGACAACATAGCATTTCTTGCATGTAATTCACTTGGTTAATTGACTAGCAGGTGATCCATTTGGTCTTTGAGTTGCAGGTGCTTCGCGTGGTGTTGGTCTTGGGCGTTCTCCATTTGGTCTTTCAGTTGCAGGTGCTTCACGTGGTGTTTAGCTTGGGCGTTCTCCACTTGGTATTTGAGCTGCATGTGGTTCACTTTCTTCTTCATCACTGCCCAAGGAAGCACCAACTCTAGTAGATGCAGAAATAAGTAGACCCATTACATATCCACCACTATCTGCTGTAGTTGTGTTTTCCCTTGTAACACTACCTCTACCAGTATAAGATGTGTTTCCCCTTCTGTCAAGGCACACTGGATAAACATATAACATGAAATCTCTATAAGGTGGACGCCTTGCAAAAAAGGTCAATCCAGCCATGTTTTTACTTTCAACCTAACAGTCAAGGCATATCATTTGACAACCATTTTCTGCATCCATGGTGATAATATGTTGGTATGATAAAGAATTGATGACTTAAGATGTATTATATAAGTAGATGGGAGTTGGTTGTTGAACAAGTAGATGGGAGTAAAGACAGCATAAATGCTTAAAATCGAGTCAACATATGCAGTTTAGGGAGTGTTTGGAATAACCAATTTTGACTTATAAAGTCAACAAAAACAAATTTATTTCAAACATGATGGTGTCCAAATTACAAATGGCTACAACCTACTAACAGCAGATCACCATTTTTTATACAGCACATATGGATGTCTTGGATATAAATCCTCCACAGCCACTCCATAGTAAGTTGCCTCAAACTCTGTTTCTTCTAGCCAATTTTTCCTCTTCAATTCTTTTGTACATTCTTTCCTCTCCCAAAAATTGTTGTAATGCTTCTTCATCCATCCTTGTCTGCTCTTCATCTTCCTCCAACATTATGTGTTCTTCTTCTTGCTCATAAAGAGCTTCAAGAAACTCTTGTTCCATAGTCTGCCTTATCTCGTCTTCATTCATCCACTGCAAAAGTAATAGATTTGCACATCAACTACAATGTAAACACACAAGAATAATCGTTATGCAAATGAGAATTAAATGAATACATGTTGCCTTCTGCCATCAGAATGCCTTTTTATACCTCGCACATTTGTTTCCTTTGTTGGTTTTGGTACTTGATCCTTGTGACACCTAGACTTATTATGTCCAACAGTTTGACAATTGGAGCATTTAATCTGTCTACAAGCTCTAGATTTACCCATTTTGATGCAATTTCACTTAATTGAGGCTTTAGGTTTATGATTTCAAATTTGGGGTAAAATGTGAGAATAAAGTGCTTCCTATAACTTTATGCAAATGTGAGGAAAGGATAAGGGACTAAAACCTTAGTCCCCTATATTCTTACACTGTTTATGCAAGGACCATAGTTCTACCAACATCCAATACAATCAAAACAGATATAACAATAATCAAAGAGGAATACAAAATTTAACAACAAAATTAACAAATTATAACACAAGAACATAAAAGATAGATTCATTAATTTCATATTAAACATTAAATATTCAGTACATTTAAAAAAAAAAAAAAAACAATATAACCACTTGATTTCCTTTCACATCACTTTGCCTTCCTTAGATCTTCAAGGAAGTTGTTCATGTCAAACACCTGAGAGTATGTTTCACATATCATCTTCCTTATCTCCAAGGCCTTCAAGACATTTGCCTTTTGCTTCTTGCGAAGATCCACAAGAAACTTGTAGTTCATCACCGAAGGTCGAAAGCCTTCGAGCTCAGAGATATATTCTTGGATTTCCTTCATACCAAGAATCAAGTCAGACAAAGTCTCTTGGAGCCCATTAGCAATATGCATGTCCTTATCGTTTTCTCTCTGATAAAAGAGAGAAGTCGAGTCAAACATGTAGACTGAGTAGGGATGAGCACGATACCAGATTGGTACCGAACCCGTACCATATTGGTGGTACCGTTTTTTTCCGGAGCATAAAAGAGGGGTACCAGTACCGTACCGAACGGGATTCGGGTACCTGTACCAGTATCGGTATTCGGTACCGAGAAATCGGTACTCATACGTTTCTTCCCTTTAAAAAAAAAGAATAATAATAATAATAATAATAATAATAATGATAATAATAATAATAATCTATACAAGCTAATAAATATGTAGTTCCAAATATTAATATTAATACACCTAACAAAAATCCAACCTGCGAGCTATATGATATGGCAAATGTAATAATCAAATTCTCTATCATAACATAACGACTCGTTTAACAGTGACAAAAAAGTAATAATTTTTATACGTACGTAAGAAAACAATAAAAATATTTATCTAGTTCCATAGGAGATAATCAATGTATATCATTTATCAAACCCATCACAATACTTGGTGTAATGCTTTGAACTTTGAACTTTGAACTTTGAACAGGTTTATTCGGTTGATTATAAAATTTGCCACTATGTTCATCATGTTCTAAGTTCATTCACTCTAAATGTTGATAACGTAAAACAAAAGCAGTTGAAATTAAAGTATGTACACAAATAATCAACAACTTAACCATGCCGTTCTTATTTTTATGAAAAATTGCTTTACATACGCTAAAGTAGCTAGTTGCTTATTTAAAAAATATGACTACACAAATTTCATGTATTTTTCGGTACTATCCCGTTTTGGTACCGGTACCGTATTAGTGGTCTCGATTTTTTTTTGGCTCGATTCATGGTACCGGTCCCGTACCGTGTATTAGGATTCGGTACCGTTTCGGTACGGTACCGGTACGATTCCGGTTCGGTTTTGGGATTTGGGTCCAAATGCTCATCCCTAAGACAGAGTTGGAAGCTTTGGTGAGTTCTTGAAGACGTTGGAAGTTAGCCATTCTGAGATTGTTGTGATTTTGTGATAATATGTATTTTTGATTGTTGATATGCAAATGGTATAGGGTATTAACCCATAAATAGCAAAAACAACGGGACCTTCCAAATTCAGGGACTAATTGTGAAGTTAGTAAAAAGACAAATAGTCAAGTTTCTGTAATAAAAATACGTGAGAATTTTAAGTGCAAAAACGGCTAATTGACCAAATTCAAGGACCAAGTGTGACATATGAAAATTATTACCCTGCAACTTGACATTTGCCTTCCTTGATACGCTTATACACAATTAATGTGTTGCCAAACACCAAATAAACCCAACTAATAAGATCCGAAAACATAAACACTCTCATAATAACCCGACCCAATTAAGAAAACCCAATCCAAACCAAACCTAAAATACATCCACACTCACGTACTAAAACGCACATCAAATCAAACCCATTCGTAAAAACACAAAGTAAAACCATGAAAGACAGGAGCATATTCGTGTCAACTTTTAAGGATGTTCAGGAAGAAGAAGAAGGTGAGGTCTTGTTCAGAATCCACTGTAATGGGTTTTTTTATTATAGCCCACTCAGGTATAAAGGAGGTTTATTAATTAATTTGTGTGCCTTTACCAGTGATAGGGATATATTTAGTTCAAGCCTTGATAATGTATTATCAGAGATTAATGAACAAAAATGGGCGTTGTTTTTCTGTGATCCTAAAGAATCCCTAGAAAATGGTTTGCATTTGATTCATACTGATGATGATGTTCATACTTTGTTTGCATTGGCTGAAAAACATGAGTCAGTTGATATCTTTGTTGCACAAAAGCCCCAAAAGTTAGCACAATTTTACTTAAAAAACATAAGTTTTGAAGTTGTGGGTTGGGTAGAGCAAGATGCCAACTTTCAAATGGTTAGTCCAACACCTTTTAGGACTAGACGTAAATGGTAGGGGATAAATAGGAAAAAAATGCAGGGGAGTGGAACCAAGACACCAACAGTGAAAGGTGGTGTTGTAATGAAAGAGGAAGAAGGGGTTGTAGATAAAAAAAAAAGGAGAAAATTAAGGAAAAGGAAAGCTGCTTGAGGAAGAGGATATTTTGCACAAAAAAAAGGGGAAAGAAGTTGTTCAACATTTTAAGCAAGGATTTGATGAGAAGGGGAAGGCTAAAATGGTTGAGTTTGTAGGTTTTGATGTTGAAAACTTGGTTGGTTTTGATGGGAAAAGGAAGGCTAAAAGGGTTAGTGGTGTTGCTGTTGATGTTTCTAGCGGTGTTAAGACACCCTTTAGAAGCAGAGAAAGGATTACAAACTGCGTCCTTGCACTTTTCGCCCAAAGGCCATCCTAGGTGATGTTTCAATGATGAATACCATGTCACGTGTTTAATTCTTTTAAGCTGTAATAGTACAGTACCTAACTTATATGTTTGTTGTTTGCATAATTGTTTTTGCAGACAAGGTAGCAGTATCATCATCACTTTAAGGTTAATGTTTTGTGTGTTCATTAGTTTATGGATATCCACAACTAATGTGTAGATAATTTGAAGGTTCAATAGTTGAACGTTTTGAAGTGGAAACTGCATCATCTTTTATATTTTGTGAAATGCCTGTAGAACCATGTATCAGGCAATGACTCACTAGTTTCAGTTGTTTTCTAGTTGCATCAAACATTGAACATATAGTTGACTGTTATAAGTCAACTTGCTAAATAGTTAGCTATGTATAATATTTGTTTTTTTTCCTATGGGTTAATTCTGTGAGATCATACATTGTTTATCAGTTGACTTTTATAAAGTCATACTTAACATGTCAGGTGTAATGGTTTAATTAGCTCAAACAATCACCCCTTTCTGTGTTGGTGGAATTGTCTTGGGTTAGAATTAACTAAGGTGTGGTATAAATGTGTATGGACTATAATACCCTCGACTAACTAACATAAATCAGACGTTGACCTCGGCGTTAATGGTCAATGGACGAGTTTAGCCTATAAAAAGCTTGTATTGGGCTCCCACGATAAAAAAGGCAAGTTTTATCCCAGCGTGATGTTTCGGTACAAGATTAGGAACCAACATTGTATTTTAGTCTTGATTTAAGATTGAGTAGTGAGTAAAATAAGGCACTAAAGTAATAGTAGCCTTGCTTCACACACACAAATATCTCTGCTTTACACATTTGGTACTATGCAGTTTTCTCCTTCTTTCAAAAAACACAAACGACCAGTCGAACTATATATATATCACAAATATTTTATATACTTGACACAAAAATAAGTTGATCGACCACTTGAAAAGTATCTTACATATCACAAAAACACAAAAACTTCATGACTGAAATTGACTATTCACTTTGTCTCAAAATAAATGTTTACTTCGATGTCACATACAACTTTAAAAATAGAGAAATGTTGCGTTTAAAAAAAGAATCCGCTTATACATGACATGTGTAAATATATGAGAAAGATACGAGGACAAGGTGTCGTATGCCATGGCTTGAGCTATCCCCGAAAAAGCAACTCGATGGCACCAAGAGCACACCACAAGTGGGGTTTTCTAGTGCTGAGTCGTCACCACCAGCCGAGATGGTCCTGGAAAACGCCACTTGATGGCGCCAAGACCACACCACGGCTTGAGTTTTCGAGTAATTTTATAGAGGGAGGGGTGTTTGGTACTTGACGGCACCAAAAATGTGGTGTTATGGATGAAGGGGTGTTTTTGATGTTATGGGAAAAGTGATGATAGATCAGCTCTTTTTCCATAACACCAAGTTGATGGCTTGGTGGGTATCTAATGCTCTAAGAGATAAAACATCATACTCTCATGTCTTATTTTATTGTCCTTATTATTATTTAAATTCGTCTAAAATAATAATAATTTTTTACTAAATAAAAATTACAAATAAATGTTTTTGTTATCGTTTGGTGGGCGTATAGTAATGATTAACTCGGTGTTGAATAGCTTACCTTCACATTATATGTCCTTATTTCTTGCCCCAAAAGGTGTTGTGAAACAACTAGAACGATTTAGAAAGAATTTTCTATGGGGCGAAAGTTGTTCAAGATCCAAGATACCATTGATGGCATGGAGTAAAGTATGTCTTCCAAAGCAAGAATGAGGGCTTGGCATTATGCCATTACGAACAAAAAACTTGGTTCTTCTTGCAAAGTGGTGGTGTAGTTACAACGACAATAAGATGGAAATTTGGAAAGCTCTCATTAAATGTCATTATGGAAGAATGATACCAGATAAGCTGATTTATAACTTTGATGAAAAAATAACCCAAAGTTATCTCAAGTATGGAATGGAATTTTAAGTTTACAGAAGCCGGATTTAATGGCTTCGGGTTTAGGATACGACATGTGGAAATGGAAGTGCGGTAATGGAGATCGTATATCCTTTTGGTATGATATTTGGGCCGCTGATGAAACATTGAGAAGTCTATTTCCAGATCTATTTCTTTTAGCTGCTAATAGAAATGGGAAGTTAAGAGAGTTTTACGACTTGAGTCCCGCAAATGAAATTGAGTGGCGTATCGTGTTTTCAAGGAATTTACTCCCGCATCAGAATTTGGTACTGGAAGACTTGTTCACACTCCTACATCACGTTATTATCCAACCATTGTAGATGATGTAGTAACATGGAAACCAACGAAGTCTTCAACTTACTCTACCATCATAGCGTACGAAGTGCTACATCAACCTCAGCCAAACACACATGAATGGTTTAAATTTATGTGGACAAAAGGCGTTCCTTAAAAAATCCAAGGCTTCACATGGTTAGCTTGCCATCAACGAATACCGGTAAAACATTTACTTTTTCATAGAAACATCATAGTAGACATCAATAATGCAACATGTTCTTGGTGCGGGTCATCAACAGAAATAGTTGAGCATTTATCGTTGGATTGAAAATGGTCATTTCTGTTTTGGGGTAGTTTGCTCAGATGGTGGAACTTGTCTTGGGTGTTGCCAAGATAAGTTTCAGAATTTGTACAAGACTGGAACAAAGGTATGCCAACAAACTTTCGCAACATATGGAAATTAGTTGGTCCTTATGTTATATGGCAAATTTGGTTAGCAAGAAATGAGGCGACGTTCAATGATAAGTTCTTTTGTTGGTCTAAAGAAGTAACCATTGTCAAACGAAGAGCGTTTCAGTGTGCAGTTGAGCAAAAGTTGTGTCATGCTTCACAATATCACATTTGGATTGATCAACCGTGGGAGCTTCATTGAAATTTTTAGCTTGTCGTATCAAATGTAGTTGTATTTGTGGAAAACTAGAAGGGGGGGTTGAATAGTTTTGCCGATTTTAAGTTGATTTAAAAAAACTTTAGATTCGATATTATGTGAAATTGTATGGATGTTCAGAACGTATAGATCTAATGATAATGCAAGCAAATAAATAAAGTTAAGAGATAGAAAAGACACAACCGATTTATAGTGGTTCGGCTACAAGGTCACCTTCCTTGCCCTACTCCACTCCTCGAGTCACCTACTCGAGAGTTCAAGCACTATGTCAACAAACTCCTTCACTTGGCGGAGAAGCCTTCACAACGTTGCTTACACTTTTTCCGGTACAAAGCTAGATACCGAGTCCGTAGCACGGTGGACCAAACCAACACAACTATTACACAACAAATATGTGAAATAACAAATACAAGATCTTCGCTACAGAAATCTTGCGGAGTGACAAATCAATCAAGGACCCCTTGCTTGGAAGACTTGTAGAATGCTCGTGATCTCGCCTTAGAGAAGGACCTATATGAGGATCACAAATAGAAAGAAAGAAGAACAACTCTCTAGATCAAGTGATCTATATGTTAGAAGAGAATGAGAGTGTATGAGAGATTTAGTAAGAAGAGGGGTGAATTAGAATGAAGAAATGGCTCTCTATTTATAGGCAAATTTCTCCTCTGTTCCACGGATCCCACGGATCCCTTCCACTTGGGATCCGTCTAGTGTAATCCTAGGGATCCGTGGTACGCTCCTCTTTGCCCATGGGTTTTTTGGTTATGGGTCATGGGTTATGGGTTGGTCCATGGGTTTTCTTTAGATTCAATGTATCTAAGTATACATTGTATCAAGTCTTCTTTGGTATGAGTTAAGATCCATGGGTTATGGTTTTTACCCATCCTAATAAACTATTACAACAAATGCTTAATTATTATATTTTTGTATTTAAATGGCTATATGTAAATGCTTTACAAAAATAACATGTATCCTTATAATTATACTTAAGATAACATTACATTTGTTATCAACAAAACACAAAGAGATCGCAAAATATTAAAAAACGTTTTTACGGTTTATTTGTATTAACAGTATTGTAGTTGAGTAAGGATCTCTAGTCAAGTGTAGTTTGTATTATAATTAAGTAAGCATCTCCAGTAAGTGTTTTGTAATAGTATTTCATTATCAATATAAATTTTGTTTTTGCAAAAAAAAAAAAAAAAAGGGTAATAATTAAAGTTTTGAAAGCCTTTTTTTAAAAGCGAAACTAGCTAGCTTTAAATACAAGGCAAAAGAGACATTTCAATAACTACACCTATCATCATATGCAGTTTTTTGTTATATAAAAGCGTGACGAAAACAAATAATTGGTTCAACTCACTTTCACCTGACATGTACGGAGTACAATTTTGCTAAACATAAACATTTCTCTAAAAAAATAAAATATGTGGTAATGGAATTCATAAAACCTCTTTCTCATGGATAATCATAGAGATGTCACATATTAAAAAAAAGGGCTTAAGCTATTAAATAGTTACGTACTTTCTTCAATGTACCGATATAGTACGTGTACTAAATTTCGTTAATTAAATAGTCATGTATTTTTGATTTCGTGCTAATATGGTACATGAGTAACTTTTTGACCTGCTAAACTTGACAAAAAGTTATTTTTGAGCAAAGATGGTCCTTCGTGGTTTGTTTCTTTTGCAAAAAAGGTCCCTTGTGATTTTAAAGAAAGTTTTTTTTTAAAAAAACAAACGAAAGTTTTCTAAAAAAGTTTTTAAAAAAGTTTTTTTTTTTTTAAAACGTAAATTTTTTTAAAAAACGAACGAAAGTTTTATTTAAAAAAAAACGTAAATTTTTAAAAAAGTTTTAAAAAAAAAGTAAATTTTAAAGAAAGTTTTTTTTTTTTAACGTAAAGTTTTTTTTTTTAAAAAAACGTAAATTTTAAAAAAAACGTAAATCTTAAAGAAAGTATTTTTTTTTAAAACGAACGAAATTTTTTTAAAAAAGTTTTTAAAAAAGTTTTTTTTTTTTTTAAAAAAAACGTAAATTTTTTTAAAAAACGAAACGAAAGTGTTTTTTTTTTAAAAACGTAAATTTTTTAAAAAAACGAACGAAAGTTTTTTTTAAAAAAAAAAACGTAAATTTTTAAAAAAGTTTTTAAAAAAACGTAAATTTTAAAGAAAGTTTTTTTTTTTTAACTTAAAGTTTTTTTTTAAAAAAAGTTTTTAAAAAAGTTTTTTTTTTTTTAAAAAACGTAAATTTTTTTAAAAAACGAACGAAAGTTTTTTTTTTTAAAAAAACGTAAATTTTCAAAAAAGTTTTAAAAAAGACGTAAATTTTAAAGAAAGTTTTTTTTTTAAATTTTTTTAAAAAAAAAACGTAAAGTTTTTTTTTAAAAAAAAACGTAAATTTTTAAGAAAACGTAAAAAACGGACGAAAACGGATAAAAAACAGACAAATAACATAAAAAACGGGCGAAACATATAAAAACGTGGAATGAAAACGGACAAAAAACGTAAAAAGTAGGCAAAATGGATAAAACATGAATGTAAACGGATAAAAACGTAAAAAAAAGTGTCGAAAACGGATAAAAAACAGACAAAACGGACAAAAACGTGGGGAAACGGATAAAAAAACGGACGAAAAACGTAAAAAAATGTGGGGAAACGGATAAAAAACGAAAGAAAACGGACAAAAACGTAAAAAAGGGCGAAAACTATTATTAATGGAGGGACTAACTAGCGAAAACTATTATTTGAAAAAATAGGACTAACGGTGCAAAAATTATTAACGGAAGGACTAACGGTGCAAAAAAAATGTACAAGGACTTATTTTGAAAAAAACGCAAAAGGACCGATTTTGCAAAAAAAACAGACCACAAGGGACCATTTTTGCTAAAAAAATAACATTTCACACTTTGGTAACCGGTTTTACCGGTAGCCGGTCACTTTTGACCATATTAGCACGAAATCAAAAGTACGTGACTATTTAATTAACGAAATTTAGTACAGGTACCATATCGGTACATTGAAGAAAGTACGTGGCTATTTAATAGCTTAAACCCTAAAAAAAATTGAAAAATGAAAAAATCTAATAAAGTACATGTGCTGTAATAATTTATATTATATATAAAGAAAAAATCAAAAAATAAAGTGAAAAATTGAAACTAAAAAAAGAAATGTTAAAAATATGTTTCAAAAGAAAATTATTAATACAAATCGAAAACCGGGTTGACCCAGGACGCTTTAAACCCGACGAGTTAATCCGGCTTAAATTTACCCGTTTTTTCGACCAGAACGGTTCAACCGGTTGAATCACCCGGTTTGAACCGGGTTTCAAAACATTATGTTTAATCCTCAAATCCTCAAACTTTTATTTCGTTTATAACCTATAAACTTTTTTATATCACTAAAATTATCTACCGTTATAAAATCCCCGTTACTATGCACGGGTACTCGTCATCTATAATAGAAATATCAAATTTAGTAACTCCCAAATCTATGGTGGTCAAAAATTGCACCCAATTCATGTTAAGCTATCGTCTATCACATTTTGTGTATCTGCGATAGAATTTAGATTTTGACACAACTGTAGTCGTTGGTATTTTGCTTTTACCATTTGACTAAATTTATACCTTTCTGTTTTTACACACACTATTGAACTACCTACATTTTGTACACAACTGGTTATGACCGGTGTTTGAAAGTCAAACTGAACCGCCAATTGAATCGGAAAAAGTGTTCAAACGGGCATTGGGAAAAAACTAGTTCGATGTTTGGCTTAGTTTTAAAAACCATAGCCCTACACTTAATTGTACATTTTGTAACATTAACATTATACTTTTTTTCGTCTTAAAATAATTGTTTTTCGACAAAAAACACACAATTTAAAAAAAACATAATTATTAGTGTTTTTTTTGCTTATTTTTTTTTACAGAATAACAGTTTTATCTTTAGTTAAGTAATTAATATTTTATTTAAAGTTTATAATCCTAATTTTAACTAAGAGGGTAATATGTTAATTTCAATGGAACTTTCATATCTATTTTTAGAGCTCACTGTCACGACCCGCCTACTTGACTAGATCATTTTCAAGTATGATCGGGATTCCGGATTATTCTACACTTCTCTTGGGAGGTCTTGGATAAGTTTGGAAGAGTTTAGAAGCCCATGGAAGGTGATGGATAATCTTGGAAGCTTATAGAATAAGATGGAATAAGTAGGAAGCTCTAGAAACTTACTAGAAGCTTATGGAAATCTCATAAGCTATAAGCTTCCCAAAGAACCTTGTAGAAGCTTGTATATAGTAGTATAAATAGATGTAGCCTCATTTGTAGATGGCATCCAAGAAGTTCTCTTGTAATTTTTTTTTTTTTTATTATTTTTTATTATTATTATTATTTTTTTAATAATAAGCCGAAATTCTATTATTACTTCTAATAACGGATTACAATAAGATGGCAGGCAAACGGGCAACAAGCTGTGCCGCAACCCCCTTTTGAATAGCAAAATCAATTCTACTAAAAATGAAATTTTGTGACTTAGGGGGTCGCAAAATTACTTTGCACAACCCGTTGAACCCTAGTCAAAAACCCTACAGCTGCCGAAGCTAGGAACCCAAATGTATCAAAAGCAAAAGGGGTAAATACGTGTTGATTCTCTAAACAAGCTCTCTAGTAATACAAAACTTGTAAAGCTCTCTAGTAATACAAAGTGTTCTTTATATTCCACTTGTTCCATTCTTTGAAGTTTACTTTCGTTGCATACATCGTTAAGTGTTCGAGCAAGGCTGAGCTTAGTCGAGACTAAGTGCCGCACGGAAGACCTTGTTGATTCAAGGTGATGGCAAGCGAGACCGATAAGATTGGTGCTAGTGGAAGTGCGGTCATTGACGAGAGGCAAGGTCGCGATGACAAGCGTCAAGACCCAAAGAAGAGAGGTGCGTCCAAGGACGTTATGTCGAGCTTTGATAAGAGATTGACGAGTGTTGAGACATCTGTGTCGGAATTGAAGACCCAAGTTGAGGGCTTGGACGGTCTAGACACCGAGTTTATGACCATGAAGGATGACTTTCGGGAGGTCATCAATACGCTTAGCGGTGAGTTTAAGCGTGAAATCAATGGCCTAAAAGAGTTGTTCGTAGGTAAAATCTCCAACATTGAAAAGACCATTGAAGACTTGCAAGCCGATGTAGTGTTATGCAAGCGATCCATGGCTAATGGAGGTGGCAACGTTGGTAATAATGCTCTGAAGATCGATGTTCCAAAACCATCATCGTTCGTGGGAAAGCGAGAAGCTAGGGCGGTCGATGATTACTTGTGGGAAATGGAGCAATACTTAGAGGGCGTCAACATTACGGATGACGAATCAAAGATCAAGATGGCGACCCGATACTTGAAGGATACCGCGGCGTTATGGTGGAGACGTCGATATGGAGATATCAAGCGAGGTACGTGTACTATTAATACTTGGGCTGATTTTGTTGCGGAACTTAAGAAGCAATTTTATCCCGATAATGCTAAGAATGAAGCAAAGAGTCGGCTTCGTAAACTTAAGCATTCCGGAACTATCCGGGATTATGTTAAGGAATTTACTACACTAACCTTGGAGATTCCGGATCTTTCCGAACAAGACTCTCTCTTTTATTTCCTCGATGGTTTGCAAGGATGGGCTAAGACGGAGTTAGAGAGACGTGGAGTTCAAGACCTTGCTACGGCTATCGCCCATGCCGAGGGCTTGATTGACTTTAGTACGAGAAGGGAAACGTCTAAGCCGAAGGATCGAAAGGTGAGCCATGAGAAAGGTGGGGGAGAGAAAGTCGCTCAAGCAAAGCCCGATAATACACGTAAACCACCCACCGGAAAGAACAAGGAAGTAAAGACGGCCTTCAAGAGTGGTGGATGCTTCATATGTGACGGACCTCATAGAGCTCGAGATTGCTCCAAGAAAGCAAGCCTTAATGGAATGATGGCTCATGAAGACGAAGGCCCAAGTGATGGTGGATGCATGAGCTCGATGAGGATTCTAAATGCAATCAAGGCCAAGACGGAGGTGCCAAAAGTTGTAGGGAAAGGATTGCAATTTGTGGAAGCAACCATCAATGGGACTAAGGTACGTGCTCTAGTAGATTCCGGTGCCACTCATAATTTTGTGTCGGTTGATGAAGCCAAGCGGTTAAAGATTAGCGCTACAAAAGGATGTGGAACGTTCAAGCCGGTAAACTCGAAGGCCAAGCCGATGGAAGGAGTGGCCAAAGATGTTCGGGCAAAGATAGGAGAATGGGAAGGGACGATTGACTTGTCGGTGGTCCCGATGGATGATTTCGATGTGGTTCCTATGCCATTTGCTAATTCTTTATGTATCCTAGATGGTGGAAAGACTTGCATGGTTAGCACGGAGCGGGATTCTAAGTGTGGAGTGAAGACCCTTTCGGCCATGCAGTTCGAGAAAGGGTACAACAAGAGTGAGCCTTGCTATCTGGCGGTGACAAGGCTAGAGATGGATGGCGAGTCGGGAAAAGTGGAGGTACCGAAGGAGATTGAGCGGGTACTTGATGAGTTCAAGGACGTGATGCCAAAGGAGTTGCCCAAGAAGCTACCACCTAGGAGAGAGGTGGATCATACCATCGAGTTGGAACCGGGTTCCAAACCTCCCGCCAAAGCCCCTTACCGAATGCCACCACCCGAGTTGGAGGAGTTGCGTAAACAACTCAAGGATCTATTGGATGCGGGCTATGTTCGACCCTCGAAAGCCCCATATGGTGCACCGGTGTTATTTCAAAGGAAGAAGGACGGATCCTTGCGGATGTGCATAGACTACCGGGCACTTAACAAGGTAACGATTAAGAACAAGTACCCGATTCCTCTTATTGCGGATTTGTTTGATCAACTTGGAAAGGCGAGATACTTCTCCAAGCTATACTTGAGATCGAGGTACTACCAAGTACGGATAGCGGAGGGAGACGAAGCTAAGACAACGTGCGTCACAAGGTATGGATCTTACGAGTTCTTAGTCATGCCTTTTGGCTTAACAAATGCTCCCGCTACATTTTGCACCCTCATGAATAAGCTATTTCACCCGTTTCTTGATAAATTTGTGGTGGTATACTTGGACGATATCGTTGTTTATAGTCATACCTTGGAGGAGCATGTCTTACATTTGAAACAGGTGTTCCAAGTGTTACGAGACAATGAACTTTATGTGAAGTTGGAGAAATGTTCTTTCGCCCAAGACGAAGTTGAGTTCTTGGGACACAAGATCAAAGACGGTGGATTGATGATGGACGGGGCAAAAGTAAAAGCTATCCAAGAGTGGGAACCACCAAGCAAGGTGACGGAGTTGAGATCTTTTCTTGGCTTGGTGAACTATTATCGAAGGTTCATCATGGGATATTCGGCAATAGCATCCCCCTTGACGGACCTATTGAAGAAGAACAAAGCTTGGATATGGGACGAAAAGTGCCAAGCGGCGTTTGAGAGTTTGAAGAAGGTGGTTATGGCAGAACCGGTGTTGAGACTACCAGATGTAACCATGCCTTTCGAGTTACACACGGATGCATCGGACTTTGCTATTGGAGTAGTTCTAATGCAAGAAGGACACCCGATCGCATTTGAGAGTCGGAAGCTAAATGAGACGGAAAGGAAGTACACCGTGCAAGAGAAAGAAATGACGGCGATTGTGCATTGCTTGCGGATTTGGAGGCATTATTTGTTGGGTTCGAGATTCGTGATCAAGACGGATAACATTGCTACGAGTTACTTTCAAACCCAAAAGAAGTTAAGTCCCAAGCAAGCTAGGTGGCAAGACTTCCTAGCCGAGTTCGACTATCACTTGGAGTACAAGCCGGGGAAGGCTAATGTGGTAGCCGACGCATTGAGTCGCAAGACGGAGTTTGCGGCAATCACCCAAGCGAAATTCTTCCTCCAAGACCGAATTAAGGAAGGATTGGAACATGATCCTTTTGCTAAGAAGCTCGTGGCCGTAGCAAGAGAAGGAAAGACTCGGAGATTTTGGCTTAAGGGAGACATGTTGTTCACAAAAGGAGATCGGCTTTACGTACCTAAGTGGGGTGATCTTAGGCGTACAATCTTGAAGGAGTGTCATGATTCGAAGTGGGCCGGTCATCCGCGTATCAAGAGGACGTTGGCATTGGTTGAAGGCACTTATTATTGGACAAGAATGGAGGCCAATGTAGAGACGTTCGTGCGGACGTGCCTTGTTTGCCAACAAGACAAGATAGAGCAAAAGAAGTCCGGAGGATTATTGGAGCCTCTACCTACGCCCAAAGGACCATGGGAAAGCGTTTCCATGGACTTTATCACATGCTTGCCGAAGTCGGAAGGAAACGGGAGTATTATTGTGGTGGTCGATCGATTCACGAAGTATGGAACTTTCATTGCTGCACCACCCGATGTTACCGCGGAAGAGACGGCTAAGCTTTTCTTTAGAAATGTGGTGAAGTATTGGGGAGTGCCACATGTGATCGTTAGTGATCGAGATCCAAGATTCACGGGGCGCTTTTGGACGGAGTTGTTCAAAATCATGGGAACGGATTTGAACTTCTCTACGAGTTTCCATCCCTAAACGGACGGGCAAACGGAGAGGGTGAACGCATTATTGGAGCTCTATCTTCGGCACTATGTGAGTACCAACTAGGGGTGGAAACGAGCCGAGCCGCTCGTGAAAAGCTCGGGATCGGATCGCTAAAAATCTCGAACGAGCCGAGCCTAAACGAGCTCGAGCCCGAGCTCGAGCCTAAGTTTGGGCTCATTTAATAATCGAGCTCGAGCCCGAGCTCTATACAAAAGGCTCGTTTAGGCTCGCGAGCCTAAACGAGCCCTAGAAATATATACGTATATATATTTTCTATACGTATAACCGTGTTAACGAGCTCGAGCCTTGTGTTAACGAGTCGAGCTTTGTGTTAACGAGCCGAGCTCGAGCTTGTGAAAAATTTCACGAGCCGAGCTCGAGCTCAAAATGTGAGGCTCGAAACGAGCTCGAGCTCGAGCTTGAGCTTTTTATATATAAACCAGCCGAGCTCGAGCCTAAACGAGCTCGAGCTCGGCTCGGCTCGTTTTCACCCCTAGTGCCAACCAACATGATTGGGCTAAACTCCTTGACGTTGCTCAATTCTCGTACAACATGCAAAGGAGTGAAGCCACGGAAAAAAGTCCTTTTGAGTTGGTCACGGGACGCCAACCATTGACTCCGAATGCCTTAGCCGCATCCTATGAGGGAAGTAGCCCGACCACTTATAAGACGATGAAAGAATGGCACGAGCAAACAGACTTCGCCCGGGCTTCGTTAGACAAAGCGGCTAAGAAGATGAAGAAGTGGGCAGATGGGAAAAGGAGACACGTCGAATTCGAGGTCGGAGATCAAGTGATGGTGAAGCTCTTGCCTCAACAATTCAAATCATTAAGGAAAGTGCACAAAGGCTTGATACAGAGGTATGAAGGCCCTTTCCCGGTGATAGGACGTGTTGGAAAAGTTTCATATCGACTTCAACTACCGCCCAAGTTGAAGATTCATCCGGTCTTCCACGTTAGCCTTCTCAAGCCTTACCATGAGGACGAGGAAGACTCGGAACGAGGGGTGTCCAAACGGGCACCAACAGCGGTTGTTACTTCGTACGATCGAGAGGTTGAGGAGATCTTGTCGGATCGTACGATACGGAGACGAGGAGTGCCAAGCTATAAGGAGTACTTGATCAAGTGGCGTAATTTTCCCGACAGTGAAACAAGTTGGGAAGCCGAAGACTTGTTGTGGCAATTTGCGGACAAGATCAAGAAGTATCACGAGGATGGCACGACGAGGACGTCGCGAGCTTAGGTGGGGGAGGATGTCACGACCCGCCTACTTGACTAGATCATTTTCAAGTATGATCGGGATTCCGGATTATTCTACACTTCTCTTGGGAGGTCTTGGATAAGTTTGGAAGAGTTTAGAAGCCCATGGAAGGTGATGGATAATCTTGAAAGCTTATAGAATAAGATGGAATAAGTAGGAAGCTCTAGAAACTTACTAGAAGCTTATAGAAATCTCATAAGCTAGAAGCTTCCCAAAGAACCTTGTAGAAGCTTGTATAGAGTAGTATAAATAGATGTAGCCTCATTTGTAGATGGCATCCAAGAAGTTCTCTTGTAATCAAAACTTGTAAAGCTCTCTAGTAATATAAAGTGTTCTTTACATTCCACTTGTTCCATTCTTTGAAGTTTACTTTCGTTGCATACATCGGTAAGTGTTCGAGCAAGGCTGAGCTTAGTCGAGACTAAGTGCCGCACGAAAGACCTTGTAGAGACAATTCCGTGACATCACGCTACGGAGCTTGTTAACATGTCAAAGAAAAAAAAAAGAATATCAATGGCATGCCAAATGCATACCATCACTTGTGTCATTCGTGAGTCAAAAGTATCATTTTGTGTTTTGAGCCATTGCATTGGCTCACGTCAAATGCATCTTTATGTTTTTTTTTTAGGTGTATTGTGAGTGAGTGATATATTTGGTGGGGTATTTTTTGGGACCTATAAGTGATGTTAGTGGTGTGTTATGAGCGAGGAGTTTTTAGTTATTGTTGTATTATTAAGAGGTGTATGATGTGGTGCTGAGTTGATATAATTAGTCATTGCTATAAGCATTTAACAGTTACAGAGTAAATTGGAACTTCCTATTAATTGTTGGGGAAGAGAATATGAAGAAAACACATGTGCTCTAAAACTTTAATATAAAAAGTAGTGTATAATTATTATCTAGATTTTTATTAGACCCATAACCAATCTATGGTCACCATTTGATTATATTTGCAGTTGCTAGTTGATGCAAGAAGAAAAAAATGTCGGGAGCTGACATTGAAGATGAGGAAAAACATCCTCCATTGTTGTTACAATCATCACTTCATACCCCTAAAGGTACTGTTTTACTTCACTTCAGTTCACTCATTGGATTGCTTATTCTTTTTTCTTTTTTTTTTAATGCTAATGCAGTTGCTCATATATAAGATGTAACAATGTTTGGATTTGCTTAAAAGGTTGTTTTGGGATTGCTTTTTTAAGTGCTTATTTAGTTTTTTTTTTTTTTTTTTAAAAGAAAAAAAAAAGATGTTTGGGATTGCTTGTTTAAGTTATTCTGCTTAGTTAGTTAGTTTTGTAGAGGGTGCTTGAGATGGCTGATTTTTTGCTTAGAAATAAGCATTTTAGGAAATAGTGTTTGGATTTGCTTATTTTGTACACACAAGACTGTTAAAAAAATTGCATAGCTAGAACTCTTCAATCTAATCTGTTTATATGAAGGTATAAAGTTCACCCTTAATAAGCGTTTAACAATGAGCATTACCAACCTGTGTATTGGAAACGGCATATACCTCAAAAAAAGAAGAAGCAGTTTGTGTTGGGTGTAAACCCAATCCCACATCAGAAAAAGCAGTTTGTGTTGTGTTAAGCAGGTCGAGCTCAGTAGCGTTTCCTAACAGATTGGATGACCCAAGCACTTCAAACTGCTGTTTTGCTTACATTAGCCAGCTCAGCCAGAAAAAGAAGCAATTCCAACCACCCTCCTAAGCTGATAAAAAGAAGCCCTTAGGGCACAAGTTAGAAAAACCCATATAATATAACCAAGGGACATTTTTGTGAACAAACTACTATTGTACATGACACTTACGTGGAATTCTACAATGGAGAGTTAAATCATTTAACTTGTCACATCATCTCTTTTTCTGACATTAAACGCATCCACTACGGTGCATTGAGGATGACCTAAGTTGACAATATTTGACTCATTGTCATATATCGTCAAACTCTCCGATATCTAAAAGGGGATTTACATACTTTTTACATTAACATTATACTTCTTCCGTCTCAAAATAATTGTTTTTCGATAAAAAACACACAGTTTAAGAAAAACATAAATATTAACGTTTACTCTTTATCCTTAACTTTAACATATATTTTTAACATTTAACAATTAACATCAGGTGCACTATTGATTTTTGGGAAAGAGAATATCAAGAAAAGACATGTGCTCTAAAACTTTAATAAAAAAAGTAGGGTAGTGTATAATTATTAGAGGAATTTTTTTCTTACCCTTATTTTGGTGCTTACCAATTGACAAATCTCCACCATCCATCTAGTTTAAGGATTAACCTAAGATTTAATATTTAAACCTAAGTCCATGTTTTTTTTCTTGTCTTTTTGTCTTCCTTTTTTATTCATCTTTTTTTTATTTCATTTTTATTATTTTTTTTTTGTTAATTCCCGTTTTTTTTTTTTTTTTTTTTTTTTTTTTTTTTTTTTTTTTCGCGTTATTCGCGCTTTTTTATTAGTGTTTTTTTTCCGCTTTCATACGTTTTCGTATGTTTTCATTCGTTTTCATCTGTTTCGTCCGTTTTCCAACGTTTTCCTCCATTTTCTTACGTTTTTGCCCGTTTTCGTTCATTTTCATACGTTTTCGTACGTTTTCGTCCGTTTTTTTACGTTTTCGTGTTTTTCGTCCGCTTTTATACGTTTTCGTCCGTTTTCCAACGTTTTCCTCCATTTTCTTACGTTTTCGCCAGTTTTTTACCGTTTTCATACGTTTTCGTCCATTTTCATACGTTTTCGTCCGTTTTTCTATGTTTTCATGTTTTTCGTCATTTTTTATACGTTTTCGTCCGTTTTAATCCGTTTTCATAGGTTTATAAACGATTTCGTCCGTTTTCATATGTTTTCGTCCGGTTTTTATATTTTCTTCCATTTTTAGACGTTTTCGCCCGTTTTCTTACGTTTTCGTTCGTTTTCATACGTTTTTGTCTGTTTTTTTAGGTTTTCATGTATTTTCGTCCGTTTTTAGACGTTTTTGTCTCTATTTTTATGTTTTCATGTATTTTCGTCCGTTTTTAGACGTTTTCGTCTGTTTTTAGACGTTCTCGTCCGTTTTTATACGTTTTCGTCCGTTTTCATACGTTTTTATAAGTTTTTGTCCATTTTCAGACGTTTTTGTCCGTTTTATGACGTTTTTGTCCGTTTTCATACATTCTTATACGTTTTTCATTCATTTTTATACGTTTTTGTCCGTTTTCAGACGTTTTCATTTTGATATTTGTAACTGACACTTATTTATCTTTTGTGATATAACACTGTAAGAAAGATGAAGAGTATTACATTCTTTATCATGTATGTGTTATCAGTTGGGATAATCAACTAAGAATGTGATGATTGGGGTTATTTGTGTTTTTGAAAATACTTAGGAAGATTTTTGTGTTTTATGATATTATAAAATATTAGAAAAGTTTTTCAACTGAAAACAAGAGATGTTATGATACTTTTGTTAGACTTGTGGTGGATTTTTCTATTTAATAGATACATTGTGCATGTTTCGATAGGTTTTATCGCGGGATTTGAAAATATCTATGGTTGAATCAGCAAACTAAAGAAGCTATGGTTGAAGAAAGCACACATCTTTATAAACAAACTGAGGAAGCTCAAACACCTGTGATATGACACATGATATCACATGTGATATCACCTCACTTGTAATATCACATGATATCACACGTGATATCATGTGTGATAACACTGGTGATATCACCTGTGATATCATGTGTGATATCATCGGTGGTAGTATGTGTGATATCATAGTTTATATCACTTGTGATATCACCAGTGATATCACTTGTGATATCATGTGATATCAAAAGCGAGGTGATATCACCTGTGATATCATGTGTGATATCACAGGTGTTTGAGCTTGCTAAGTTTGTTGTGCTTTCTTCAACCATAGCTTCTTTAGTTTGTTGATTCAACGATAGATATTTTTAAATCCCTCTATAAAACCTATCGAAACATGCACAATGTATCTATTAAAAATAAAATGCCACCACAAGTCTAACCAAAGTATCATAACATCTCTTGTTTTCAGTTAAACACCTTTTTTAATATTTCATATTATCATAAAACACAAAAATATTCCTAAATATTTTCAAAAACACAAATAAAAAAATGAACAGAATCATCACAGTGATATAATAAATGATGTATATTATTATTTCTTTCATATATACTTGGTAAAATACTAAATTCTTATCACATTTGGTAAGAATGTAATATTTCACATTCTTAGTTGAGTATCAAAATTGATAACACATACATGATGAAGAATGTAATACTCTTCATCTTCCTTACAGTGTTATATCACAAGAGATAATAAGTGTCACTTAAAAATATCAAAATGAATAAAAATGAAGCAAACTATGAAAATAGAGATTTGAAATATTCTCAAATTCAAACAAGTGTTGCATTAAATTAGCATTTTTTGAACAAAATAAGAATTCACCTAAAGAGACTTTAACCATTTTATTTCTACTAAGAGTATAATATCACAAGTGATAGATAACACTGGTTGCATTAAAAAATATACGCTTGTCAATTCCGATGAAAGGTACAAAAACTATCATGTAACTGAAAATTATAAAAATATTAGAAAACACATAAGGGATAATATATAAAAATATACAGAGCAATGAAATATCTCAGGTGATATTAAAGGTTAAAAAAACATGCTTGTTTGTTTATGAAATATTACAAGTGATATTAGACATTAATTTTTTTTTATAAAATATCACAATTGATATTAGACATGTAATATAATAGAGTTTAATAATAAGCATGAAAACGTATGAAAATAGACGAAAACGTATAAAAAAAACTACAAAAAACGGACGAAAACGTCTGAAAACGGAAAAAACGTATAAAATTGAATGAAAAGCGTATAAAAACGTCTTAAAACGGACGAAAATGTATAAAAACTGACAAAAACGTATGAAAACGGACGAAAACGTTTGAAAACAGACGAAAGCGTCTAAAAATGGACGAAAACGTAAAAAAACGGACGAAAACGTATATAAACGTATGAAAACCGATGAAAACGTATAAAAGTGGACGAAAACGTCTGAAAACGAAGAAAACGTATAGAAACGGATGAAAGTACATGAAAACGTAAAAAAACAAATAAAAACGTATGAAAATGGACGAAAACGTATGAAAACGGATGAAAACAAACGAAAATCGAAGAAAACGGACGAAAACGTATGAAAACGGACCAAAACGTAAGAAAACGGGCGAAAGCGTCTAAAAACGGATGAAAACGGACTAAAACGGGCGAAAACGTCTGAAAATGGACGAAAATGAATAAAAACGGACGAAAATACATGAAAACGTAAGAAAACGTATGAAAACGAACGAAAAGTTAAGAAAATGGACGAAAACGTAAGAAAATGGGCGAAAACGTTGAAAAACGGACGAAACATATGAAAACGGACGAAAACGTATGAAAACAGAGGAAAACGTATGAAAGCGAAAAAAAACGCGAAAAAATAAACGTGAATAACGCAAATTAAAAAAAAAAAAAAACGTTAATTCATAAAAAAACGGAAATTAATAAAAAAGACAAAAAAAAGAAAAAAAAGGTTAATAAAAAAGAAAGAAAAAAAGACAATAAAAATAAAAAAAACATGGACTTAGGTTTAAGTATTAAATCTTAGGTTAATTCCCACCATTAGATTATACTAGAGGGATGATGGGGATTTATCCCTTGGTAAGCATGGATTTTTAAGTAAGCAAAATAAAGTGCCTCATAATTATTATTATATCCAGTTTTTATTAGACCCATAACTAATCTATAGTCACCATTTGATTATATTTGCAGATGGTAGTAGATGCAATAAAAAAGAAGTAAGTAACTTGGAACTTGCACACAAGATGACAAAAATGTCGGGAGTTGACATTGAAGATGAGGAAAAACATCCTCCGTTGTTGTTACAATCATCACTTCATACCCCTAAAGGTAAACTTTACTTTTACTTCACTCATTGGATTGCTTCTTCTTTTATGCTAATGCAGTTGCTGAAATATAAGATGTAAAAAAAAAAAGAAAAAAAAGAAAGATGTTTGGGATTGCTTGTTTAAGTTATTCTGCTTGTTTAGTTAGTTTTTTAGAGGGTCTTTGAGATGGCTTATTTTTTTGCTTAGAAATAAGCACTTTAGGAAATAGTGTTTGGATTTGCTTATTTTTGTACAAAAAAAAAAGCTTCAAGACTGTTAAAAAGTTTGCGTAGGTAGAACCTTCAATCTAAGCGTTTAACAATGAGCATTACCAACCTGCGTATTGGAAACGGTGTTTGGATTTGCTTATATGTTGGGCATGTCGAGCTCAGTAGCGATTCCTAACAGTTTGGATGATCCAAACACTTCAAACTGCTGATTTGCTTAAATTAGCCAGCTCAGCCGGAAAAAGAAGCAATTCCAACCACCCTCCTAAGCTGATAAATAATTTGAATGTTTGGATAATACTCTTTAATGCTTATCTTACTCTAAACGGATGCTTTAAAATAAACAACCCCTAATGAGATATATTAAATTTGAGATTAGCTTATCCTAAAACAGCTTATTTGAAAGTAGATAAGCAGTTCTGAACTTCTGATAAAAACCCTAAACTACACTTTGAATTCATTAATGCTGTCTGAATTTGATGATGAATTTAGAGGTCCTAATGATGACGGTTTGTGTTTTGATTGTAGGTACTGTATGGACAGCTCTATCACATTTTATAGCTGGAGTGATAGGATCAGGTGTTTTATCACTTGCTTGGAGTATGGCACAGCTCGGATGGATTGCTGGCCCGTTATGTATTATACTCGTTGCATTTTTCGCACTTGTGTCTGGACATCTTATCACCAACTTCCATGTTTATACCAACCTGGACGATGGCACCACCACCACAAACCACTCTTATTTGCAGGCAGTTCGCAACATTTTAGGTGAGATACTATTATTATTTAGGTCACAACGGGGAACATATGTTGCATTTCGGAGCATTTTGGCGTATTATATAACTTGAGGCTTATAAGCGCCCATTTCCACCTGTAAATTTGATGCAGGATATAAAAATGGATTGGCATGTGGATGTTTGGTATATTTCAGTCTATTCAAAACCGGAGTTGTGTATGTTATCACATCCGCGACCTGCATAAGGTGATCCAACTTTTCTATCAGTTCTCTTTATACAGTTATATTTACGGGATGCAATCTTGATTTTAACATTGACTCCTTTGAACTGTTTCACTTTGTGATAGAGCAATTAGGCAATCAAATTGTTACCATGAAAAGGGGCATGAGGCTGCTTGTGAATACGAGGATAAATATTATATGCTTATGTTTGGAATTCTACAGATATTTGCTTCTCAAATACCCAATATTTTTCATACAAAATGGCTCTCGATTATTGCTGCAATCATGTCATTCACTTATTCTCTTATCGGCATTGGACTTGGATTAGGCCAAGTAATAGGTATGGATCGAGAATTTCAATATCTTAATATCTGATCTTGTTGAACCAAAACGATATAAATGTATTTAATATGGGATTGCAGAACACGGGAAGATTGAAGGTAGCATAAATGGAATCACAACTACTACTTCGATACAAAAAGTATGGCTGGTCGCTCAAGCTATTGGAGATATTACATTCGCAATGAACTTTTCGTTAATCCTTCTTGAAATACAGGTATGCCATCTGCATCCAACCCGCTACTAAATATTATATGTCTAACCTCAAACTATTTTATCTAATCAATATTTTAATGTTTGTGGTTTCTAGAGTACTTTAAAAACACCCCCGTCTCAAAAAACTACAATGAAGAAAACTACAACTATTGCTGTCATAATAACTGCTTCTTTCTACCTCATATGTGGTGGTTCCGGTTATGCCGCCTTTGGAGATTCAACTCCTGGGAATCTTTTGACTGGGTTTGGATTTTACGAACCGTATTGGCTTGTTGACTTTGGTAACGCGTGTATCGTACTCCACCTGGTTGGAGGGTATCAGATATATAGTCAGACATTGTATGCAATTGTGGAAAGATGGTATGCGGAAAAGTTCCCAGAAAGCCTATTGTTGAGGGATATTCAGAATTTGAAGGTGTCGTTATTGCCTGAGTTTCGAGTGAATCCTCTTAGGCTATGTTTTAGAACAGCCTATGTGATTTTCACCATGTCGGTAGCGATGTTATTCCCTTACTTCAATGAAGTCCTGGCGTTTGCAGGATCAATCACCTTCTGGCCCTTGACTATATATTTCCCTGTCGAAATGTACTTTGTGTTCAAGAAGATTAAGCGTTGGACTGGAAAATGGATTCTTCTTCGTATTTATAGCACATTTTGCTTAATTGTATCAGTTTTTAATCTGGTTGGTTCCCTTGAAGGATTGATTGCCAAAAGATTTGGCTAGCGCTTTTGCTTACAATCATATAATATCGTGTTCGTCTCGTCTTAATAATCAATGATCAATAATGATACTTATCTCACTGTTCCACGATAGTCATCAAGAAATTGTTGTTTACGTTGTTATTATGACATTTGACTCGGCATGATATTTGACTTAAATTTTACAATATAATCTGCTAGATATCAAATACAATAGTACAGATGTGCATGGTAGAATACATCCATTAAACATTCGAGACTTGTAAACTCTTGATCTAGGACTCTGACACATTTAATTCTTCACACTTCAATGATAATGTCCCATAAGTACATTTCTTTCTCGGGAACACTCAATTCGATGCTAATCAATCCAGTTCCCTCTTCATACCTAAATTCAGTTTCTTTTGAATCTATGGTCACTCTTACTGGCTTTTTACTTGAATATGCTCCAAACGTGCCACCCCCTCGAACTTTCAGCTCCACAGTTCCTTGTTTCTCCATCTCATAGTTCAGTTCAACAATCGCTCCTCCAGAGTTAAACATTTTGGTCAAACCTATGGGAGCAAAAGTAAGCCCACTCAACAGTTTCTTGACAGGAACAACCGTAAAAACTTCATATTCTCTTGATTTCAATGTAACCGGGATAGATGCATTCTTTTGAAGGTAAACTAATTCTCCTGCAAAGAAAACAGTAGTTTACGTGGCAAGGAAAATAATTACTGTTTTTATATGATGTGCTTAAACGTTAAAGGCTGACATACCGCCAATGTGACTGTATACAACGGCATCTCCACTCCAAGTAGAGTCTGCAACTTTAGGCAGGTAATTTACATCTTTAGCTTGGATGAAGCCAGTGATGGTCGGTGGTTGCTCATCGTGGGTGAGTATCGTCTTTCCATCTTTACACCACCCGGCTCCTTGACAGTTGAATACTCCTACCACTCCAGTGAAATTGTTTAGATTCCATATCTTCAAAAGACTGCAACAACCACCACGAGATAGTTTAATTATCAACAAGTCCTTTGATGTGATAAAGAACCATCAAAGGTGACAATAAGTATGATTTAGGTGGTTGTATAAACTAAAAATTGACTTTAACAGCTTTTAACCCGTTTGACCCGCTCCCCTTTTTAGCCAAAACATTTGATTCAATAAATATATAGTTTGAAACTGCAACCTGTAGGAACCATCATAAAGTTGTAAGACAAGAGAAATAAGTTATAGACAACTATAAACTACCTTTTTCCGTCGCTAGTAGGATCAGTAAACAAGCAATCTCTTGTTGGCCTCCCGGGAAGTTTGGTCCTTAATGTTGATCCATCAGGAAGCACAAGCTTCTTTAACAAATTAAAGTCGTGATGTCCAGGCTTGTCACTGCATCGTATTATATACCATTTCATAAAAGAGCACTTATTAACTAACGTAAAAACTTTAAAAGAAAACTAATGATTACAAACGCACCTGACATAAATAGCACAGCCACCCACAGCACGAGCGGCACCATGGTATTCAGCCATGGGATGCAAGCTCTACAATGTAAGATCAATACATATTACTATAAGAATCATTATAGAATGATAATAAGTGAATATAACACATGCATGGGGATGTAAGCTTACATGAAACATATCCCAATCGGGCTGCATGAACTCTCCAAGAAAGAAAGTATTATAAGCAACAGAAGCAATATGGACAGTGTGTGAAGGTGTGACATGTGGCCAGAAATCGTCCGATGCCCTTATAACCGCTGTCCTCTTTATACTTTGTAAAATAACATTTAAACTTATCTTAGTCTTATAGGTTGCAAAATTTCATATAAATGTAACGAAATTACGTCTGATTTTTTTGGTTTTGGGTACTTGCATAATGGTTCAATCTTTCAAATAAGCTGTTGTATCACCAGGTAACAATGTTGATTACCTTATGTCAAAAACATTGAGAGTTTAAGTTATCTTTTTTCATATTTATTGTTCAATTAGATGCCAAATCAGTGGCACATCATCTCCACGTTGCAAAATATCAACATGGTCAAAGTCACCGAGATGTCAGACCAAAATTGGTTACCTTTTTATGCAAGTTAATAAGAAACGGCATTTTTTTGATTATATATACCTGTACAGACCATCTGTGTTGTGACTCATGCAAGAAATGATCCCATTATCATGAAAATTCCTAGAAATAGAAGCTTCCAATGCCTGATGGTACTTCCTCGTAAGTTTGACTCGACCACCATGACCCGCTCCAAGTGTTTCAAGAATGTTTTGTGCATCAACCTTAACACCATCGATGCCAGCAGACGCAAGGTAAGAATGCAATTCGTTATAAAAGTTGAATACTTTCTCAGGGTCCACAAGACCAAGCCCATTTTTGGTAATAGCTTTCACAGCATCACAGTTTTCATATTCAGCTCCTGGAGATGAAACCGGGAATGACAGCTTCGAATTATAGTGGTCCATTTCAGCTACACCAGGTCTCACGCCACCCCAGTAACCAGTTAGCGCGTGCCAAACATAAACATACCTATACATAAAAGTGGTCTTAGACATAACAAATATCAACAAAGTATTAGGGGGCGTTTGGATGGGCATTTCGTATATAATTATGTGATATTGAATCATTTGGAAAAAAAGTATGCACTTGAGGTTATAATGGTCTTTAATGTCTCTAACAACATGACGAAGTCCCATGGCTGGATCCTCCACTCTGTGACCTTCTTTACCGTCTTTTTGGAATTTATGGTTCTCTTTTATATGAGTTAGCCTGCTTGTATAACTACAGGAAACACAGTTTTTGTTAGTAACTGGAAAAAATACGATATTAATAGAAATATCTATACACGGTTTGAGTACTCACTTTGCTGTATTATCAGCTTTAGCTTCAAAACTGTTGGGATCCATACCAACTGATTGCCATCCATCATCGATTATAACAAATTTTGGTGAAACTCCTCCTTTCTTAAAACTGATTTACCATATAATCACTGGTTACTAGCCATCCATAAAAAGTGATTTACTGTAATAATAAAGATACAAACTTTACCTTTCAAGGCCTTGTTTGACACCTTCAGAAGTAACCTCAGTGTAAAAAGCATCCCACGTACACCAGCCGAACCAATTTAACATATCGGGCATCTAAACCAGTTATAATATATAAAAGATTATTAAACTTAATTTCCATCAATTAATTGCCAAGAAAATAGTCAATTTTAGAGACTCGATCAAGTTACCTTCTTACTTTCGCGATGAGCAAATGTCTGAAGATGTCTCTCCACGCTCCTGTAAATTTAAACTCATCAACTCATAGTTCTAATTATAGTTATAGCTAATTATAATGAGCAAATGTGCATACTTGACAGCGTTGGTAATAGCATCAAAAGGGTCTGATCCAGCAGCCACAAAAACCAAATGACTCCCTTCGAAATCTTTCACATCAGGATCTCCTACAAATTACCATAATTCAGCATCTTTATCAGCTCATTTAAGTGCTTATAAGCTTATCTCCTTACTTCTAATGTAAATAAGCAGTTTTGAGCGTTCGAATAGAACTGCTTATCTACTTATAGTTTAGTATATAAGTACTTAAAAATAAGTAGACTGTCACTTAATATTTTTAGTTTTTACGCAGTTTGATATTACAAAACAAAAGAACATTGAAAAGATGAACACAAATATTTTCATACCACTTTCCAAAACAATCTCCAATTCATTATTTGAATTTCCTTGTAGAACCGCTCTAAAATCGCCCTCAAGAATAGGCAAGAAGACTGTGTACAGAGCAGATTGGTGACATTGATCGTTAACTTCATTGTCTTCACCAAAATGTGAACCATCAATGGTTTCAACTATAAGGAACTGAGTCTCGCTTGGTAAATCTTGACCACATGTCCCCATTCTTTGTGTCATCCACCATAATTTGAACTTAAACACACACATAAACCTCAATCCCCTGCATTTGCATCAATTACTATAATCAACTACTCTAGTTAATTATATTCTATGTTTGTAGTAATTTAACTCAGTTTGTTCTCAGAAGCATTCGGAATTTAACACGTAAAATGCAAAAAAAGGGCAACTTATTCAGGTTTGCCGCATAAAGGGTAACCTACTACAATAACATGCTAAAAGGTAATTTTGAACTCAAAATGGTAACTTGCTAACAATAAAGTTGCTCAACTTATTCAAATTTGCCGCATAAAGGGTAACCTACTAAAATATTTTCTTTGTGCGTCGGTAAAAAAAAACATGCTTTTTGGGAGAGAGATACTATTTCAGCAATCGAGTCAAAGGTATCTAACATATTACTGTAATACCTAAGGCTTTTCCACAAAGTGATGACGAACTCCTTTGGAAATATTACCTGAATGGTATTTCTTTCCGGTATTTCAAATACTTCGTACAGTACCCAACAAATTATTGGGTGTTCTTTTAATGATTTCAGTACCCGCAGGATCTTATTTTTATCTAAAAATAGTTATGTTTGAGTTTATTTTTAAAATAGTAGTAATTTCCACAATTCTTTTGAGCAAGAAAGTTGTTACCAAAGAGGTAAACTATGATAAACTTTAAAAACTGTATTACAATTTTTTTGCTACTGCCACTAACTATCTCCGCTCATAGCACACAATACTCTCCGTGTATAAGTAGGTGAGATGTAAACAGTCACAGTCATACCAGCCCCTACTACCAAAGAGAAATAACAGTAACAAACTTACTCAAGTTTTCCAACAGGAAACACCATACGACTACCAGTCTGATCAGACCGAACACCAATAAACGCGCCATTAATCATCCCATCATCACTAGATGAAGTGACAACAACATTGTCATGCACATGTGTTAAAACAGGAGTTCCAAACACATTAAGATTCCTATCAGTCACAGATATCCCTGCTCCAATAGTCATCTTTTGGAACACAACAAGATACAAATGTTGTAAAAAATAGAATAGAATATTAATAGATAACAATGATATAAGGAATATGAATGTATGATTGATGGTCGAATAAAATTATGATTATGGGTGGTGTTTATATATGGGTTAAGGGCATATTTGTCAATTTATAATGGACAAAGAAAAAAGTTAATCTAGTTGGTGCGTACATTTGTTAAATTTCTAATAGAGTTACGTGTATTTGTTAAAAGTACCAGTGAGCTGCGCTTCTTAAAGAAGCATTGAAAAAAATGAGAATTATTAAAAAAATAGCAAATCTCACCGCTCATTTATGCTCATTGTTCATTGCTTCAAAAAACTCATCACCGCTCCGTGCCAAACATACAATCGAAAGTCTATTCTGAAAAGTCATTTTCTTTCTTAGGGACCTCCATCTATGGGACCTTCTTTTTATTTTTGAGCCATTCATGGAATTTGCTCTTTATATGTATGTGGGAAAAAAATGTGACATGTGTAATCATATGATTGATGTTTTTTGTTTTGTTTAAGTTAGATTCGGGTCATTCACTGCTAATGCTTGCCACGTCATGTTTGCATTATTTAACCCCCAGTTTAGTAGTATTATATTATGGCCTTATGGGCTAATCATATGATGTTGGACAAATAATATAGATTATTCAGAATTTGAAGGTGTCCTTATTGCTAGATTTTAAACTGAATCCTCTTAGGTTATGTTTTAGAACGACCTATGTGATTTTCACCATGTCGATCAGTAGCGATGTTATTCCCTTACTTCAACGAAGTCTGGTGTTTGCAGGATCAATCACCTTCTGGCCCTTGACTATATATTTCTCTGTCGAAATGTACTTTATGTTCAAGAAGATTAAGCGTTGGACTGGAAAATGGATTCTTCTTCGTATTTACAACACTTTTTGCTTAATTGTATCAGTTTTTAATCTGGTTGGTTCCCTTGAAGGATTGATTGCCAAAAGATTTGGCTAGTGCTTTCGCTTACATATATAATATCATGTTCGTCTCATTTTAATCATCGATGATCAATAATGGTATTTATCTCACTGTTCCACGTTAGTCATCTAAAAATTGTTGCTTACGTTGTTATTTTATGACATTAGATCATATTTCTTTGAAACTGCTAGATGAAAAGCAAGAGTACAATATACATAAATAAAGTATTATGTATTCAGTTTTAAGAACTATAAAGAGCACATCTATCATTCCAAAAGGTTGATTTTCCGGCAACCCGGATATTTATAATTTATGATACATGCTTATATCGATTTGTAACAAGCACAATGTTTCAGCGTGCTATTTGAATCAAATTCCACAATTTAATCTGCTAAATATCAGATACAATAGTAAAGATGTGCATACTAGAGTACATCCATTAAACATTTGAGACTTGTAAACTCTTGATCTAGCCATCTAGGCCTCTTTGACACATTTAGAAGCTTTTGAAGTTGTGATGACACTAAAATCACAATTCTTCACACTTCAATGATAATGTCCCATAAGTACATTTCTTTCTCGGGAACACTCAATTCGATGCTAATCAATCCAGTTCCGTCTTCATACCTAAATCCAGTTTCTTTTGAATCTATGGTCACTCTTACTGGTCTTTTACTTGAATATGCTCCAAACATGCCACCCCCTCGAACTTTCAACTCCACAGTTCCTTGTTTCTCCACGTCATAGTTCAGTTCAACAATAGCGCCTCCAGAGTTAAACATTTTGGTCAAACCTATGGGAGCAAAACTAACCCCACTCGACAGTTTCTTGACAGGAACAACCGTAAAAACTTCATATTCTCTTGATTTCAATGTCACCGGGATAGATGCATTCTTTTGAAGGTAAACTAATTCTCCTGCAAAAAAAATATAGTTTATGTCGCAAGGAAAATAATTAGTTTTTATATGATGTGCTTAAACGTTAAAGGCTGACATACCACCAATGTGACCGTATACAACGGCATCTCCACTCCAAGTAGAATCTGCAACTTTAGGCAAGTAATTGACATCTTTTGCTCGGATGAAGCCAGTGATGGTGGGTGGTTGCTCATCGTGAGTGAGCATCGTCTTTCCATCTTTACACCACCCGGCTCCTTGACAGTTGAATACTCCTACCACTCCGGTGAAATTGTTTAGATTCCATATCTTCAAAAGACTGCAACAACCATCACGAGATAGTTTAAGCATCAACAAATTCTTGGATGCATAAAGAACCATCAAAGGTGACAACAATGCAATATGTGCGGGTTAGGTAACAGGCCGAATTGGGTACAGCTTTTTTACATGTTAAGTTGGGTTGGGTTGACCCACTAATACATTTTGTCCATTATCTCTACGAATAATAAATACTTATGCTTATATTTACAAAAACTATATTATTAGTTTATTACAATAATCTAAATTTTGAATAAGTATGATTTAGGAGGTTGTATGCGCTAAAAATTGACTTTAACAGCTTTTAACCCGTTTGACCCCTTCCCCTTTTAGCCAAAACATTTTGAGTTTAACAGCTTTTAACCCGTTTGACGCGTTCCCCTTTTAGCCAAAACATTTTATCTAATAAGTATACAGTTTGAAACTGCCACCTGTAGGAACCATCAAAACGTTGTAAGACATGAGAAATAAAGTTATAGACTTATAGACAACTATAAACTACCTTTTTCCGTCTCTTGTAGGATCAGTAAACAAGCAATCTCTTGTTGGCCTCCCGGGAAGTTTGGCCCTTAATATTGATCCATCAGGAAGCACAAGCTTCTTTAACAGATTAAAGTCATGATGTCCAGGCTTGTCACTGCATCGTATTCACATACCATTTCATAAACAAGGATTATTAACTAATGCCAAAACTTAAATAAAAAATGAATGATTATAAACGCACCTGACATAAATAGCACATCCACCCACAGAACGAGCGGCACCATGGTATTCAGCCATGGGATGCAAGCTCTACAATGTAAGATCAATACATATTACCATAAGAATCATTAGAGAATGATAATAAGTGAATATAACACATGCATGGGATGTAAGCTTACATGAAACATATCCCAATCGGGCTGCATGAACTCTCCAAGAAAGATAGTATTATACGCAACAGAAGCAATATGGACAGTGTGTGAAGGTGTGACATGTGGCCAGAAATCGTCTGATGCCCTTATAACCGCTGTCCTCTTTGTACTTCATAAAATACCATTTAAACGTTTGTTAGTATTATCGGTTTTTATATATACAAGGGAAAATTGCATAAAAAAGGTAACAAAAATTTCGTATGAATTTGGTTTTGGGTACTTACAAAATGGTTCAATCTTTCAAACATAGTTTAAGTTACTGATAAGTCAACTGTCGTATCAATATTTGATCAGGTAACAATGTTGATTACCTTATGTCAAAATCGTTGAGCGTTTAAGTTATATTTTTCTATATAAATTGTTCAATTAGGGTAAATTTTCTTCCAAGTAAAGCAGTCTTTAGATGCCACATCGGTGGCACATCAGTTCCACGTCGCAAAATATCAACATGGTCAAAGTCACCGAAATGTCAGACCAAAGTTTACCTGTACAGACCATCTGTGTTGTGACTCATGCAAGAAATGATCCCGTTATCATGAAAATTCCTAGAAATAGAAGCTTCCAATGCCTGATGGTACTTCCTCGTAAGTTTGACCCGACCACCATGACCCGCTCCAAGTGTTTCAAGAATGTTTTGTACATCAACCTTAACACCATCGATACCAGCAGACGCAAGGTAAGAATGCAATTCGTTATAAAAATTGAATACTTTTTCCGGGTCCACAAGACCAAGCCCGTTTTTGGTAATAACTTTCAAAGCAATACAGTTTTCATTAGATTCAGCTCCTGGAGATGAAACCGGAAATGACAACTTGGAATTGTAATGGTCCATCTCAGCTACTCCAGGTCTCACGCCACCCCAGTAACCAGTTATCGCGTGCCAAACATAAACATACCTAAACATAAAAGTGGTCTTAGTAAAAATCCAATATTAAAGAAATATTAGGGAGCGTTTGGATATGGGTTTGAATATAATTATTTGATAACGAATAACTAGAACCAGATTATCGGTTGTAACAAGACAGGTCGTAAAAGATAATGTTTGAAGTTGCGATAATCAGTTTTGTTGCATCTGAATTTAACTGATTCTTTGACCATTAAAAATTGATGTCTATAATTTAAAGTAAAACCTTATTATCCAAAATGCAAAAGCTAACTCTATAACTCAAAAAATCAGATAATCAGTTCGTAAAAACAAATCTAAACACCCCATGATAAGAAATAATGAAAAGAAGTATGTACTTGAGGTTATGATGGTCTTTTATGTCTGTAACAACATGACTAAGTCCCATGGCTGGATCCTCCACTCTGTGACCTTCTTTACCGTCTTTCTGGAACTTATGGTTCTCTTTTATATGAGTTAGCCTATTTGTAAAACTATACAAAACAGAGAGTTTTTCTTAGTAACTGGAAAAAATCACGATATCAATAAAAATATTTATATACACAATTTGAGTACTCACTTTGCTGTATTATCAGCTTTAGCTTCAAAACTGGTCGGATCCATAGCAACTGATTGCCATCCATCATCGATTATAACAAATTTTGGTGAAACTCCTCCTTTCTCGAAACTGATTTGTCATATAATCACAGGTTACCAGAAATTCATAGAAAGGATTTATCGTAATAATAAAGATATGAGCTTACCTCTCAAGGCCTTGTTTGACACCTTCAGAAGTCACCTCAGTATAAAAAGCATCCCACGTGCACCAACCGAACCAGTTTAACATGTCGGGCATCTAATGAGTTATAATGCATAAAAGGATTATTATTTTGATACCCATTAAGTGATTAAGTACCTACAAATGAGTCTTGTAGAGAAATTGTCAAAATACCTTCTTTCTTTCACGGTGCGCAAATGTCTGAAGATGTCTCTCCACGCTCCTGTAATTGAAACTCATCAACTCATAGTTCTAATTATAGTTATTGCTAATTATAATGAGCAAATGCGCATACTTGACAGCGTTGGTGATAGCATCAAAAGGGTCTGATCCAGCAGCCACAAAAACCAAATGACTCCCTTCGAAATCTTTCACATCAGGATCTCCTACAAATTACCATAATTCAGCAATCAGCATCTTTATCAGCTCATTTAAGTGCTTATAAGCTTATCTCCTTACTTCTAAAGTAAATAAGCAGTTTTGAGTGTTTTAATAAAACTGTTTATCTGCTTATATTTTAGTATATAAGCACTTAAAAATAAGTGGGCTGTTACTTAATATTTAAACTGTTAAGCAGTTTGATGTTAACAATCCCAAACACCCCCTAATAACAAAACAAAAGAACATTTAAAAGAAGAACACAAATCTTTTCATACCACTTTCCAAAACAATCTCCAATTCATTATTTGAATTTCCTTGTAGAACCGCTCTAAAATCGCCCTCAAGAATAGGCAAGAAGACTGTGTATAGAGCAGATTGGTGACATCCATCGTCAACTTCATTATCTTCACCAAAATGTGAACCATCCCTTGTTTCAACTATAAGAAACTGAGTCTCAGTAGGTATATCTTGACCACATGTCCCCATTCTTTGTGTCATCCACCATAATTTGAACCGAAACACACACATAAACCTCAATCCCCTGTAGATTGATCAACAACGCTAATTAGCAAAGTTCCGTTTTTCTAGCAATTTAACTCATTTTATTCTCAGGAACATTCAAGATTTAGAAGGGATAAGTGCTACTAACTACTAAGCTAATGTCATGATTGTCATCTTTTTTTTACCAGATATACCGGTTTCTTTCAACTAAATTACCAATATGACCCATTTTTGTGAGAGTATAACCATGAGGTTGGCACATCATAAAATACTATAGCCAAAATGGAACACCAACTCGAGTGCGCTGCTATTTCATGACACTAGTAAATGCTAAAAAAGGTAGCCTCCTATTAACGAACATTCACTATGGGCGTGTACTTCACTTCTGTCCGATAAAGAGTAGGCTACTTTAAGAAGTTGAAAAAGGGTAACTTTGACAAAATGGTAAATATTTTGTATAAAAGGATAGCCTTAACTTAATTTACCCTCCAACAAAAGTGAGGTAAATGTCAAAGTAAACATTGGGCATTAGTTCCGGAGGTGATTTGCGCACACCATTTTCTGCTATAAATGTACGTTGTATTACATGCTGCTTATTCATAGGCGTATGCAAATAAACGAAAAATATACTGTAATGAGTTAGCATAAACATAAGGGTTAATTGCTAGAGAATGTATCTAACTTACCATTTTTTATAGTTCCATGTAGTGGACTTTTTTTCCCAATTAAAATTCGTGCTTTTTTGTGTATTTTGCTCGTGAAAAATGACCATTTTACCCCTCGGTATCAATATAGGTTTTAACAAATATATTATATTGATACCGAGGGGTAAAATGGTCACAGGACTATAAAAAATCCTAACCCTAAAAAATGATTAAAAGTTTTGCGTTTTAATATAGGTTTTAACAAATATATTAAAAGTTTTGCGTTTTAATAGGAAAAAAAAATCCAATACACAGAACTATAAAAAATGATAAGCTAAATACATTCCCTAACCCTAGACATAAACATTCTTTAACTTTAAAACCAACAACTACATGAAAGAACAGATCATAGTAACAAGCTTACTCAAGTTTTCCAACAGGAAACACCATACGACTACCCGTCTGATCAGACCGAACGCCAATAAAAGCGCCATTAATCATCCCATCATCACTAGATGAAGTGACAACAACATTGTCATGCACATGTGTCAAAACAGGAGTTCCAAACACATTAAGCTTCCTATCAGTCACAGATATCCCTGCTCCAACTGTCATCTTTTGAAACACACAACAAGATACAAATGCTGTAAAAAAATATATAAGGAATATGAATGTATGAAAAATAAAATTATGAATATGGGTGGTATTTATATATGTGGGAGAAAATGTGACGTGTGTGGATCAATCATATGATTGTTGTTTTTTGTTTTATTTAAGATTTTTTTTTTGAACATGTTTTATTTAAGATTGGATCCGGGTCATTCATGGCTAACGTTTGCCATGTCATCTCTACGTGTGTAATCATATCATTGATGTGTTATGTTTTCTTATGAGTATCATCATTCAATTAGACTAGACGAGTATATCGGGATTAAACTATTAAATATCAACTTACTTTTTGAAATGTAACTGATATAATATGTGTATTAATTTTCGTTATAATATCATACGTTTACTTTTAATTTTCGTTCCAATATAATACGTCTACTTGTAAACTGACTAAAATATATTTGTGTTCTTCACAAAAACTTGCATCGTTACTCCTTTATATTAACAGCCATTAGTAAATAACTTAAAATTTTGTTTTCTTACGTTTTTGTCCGTTTCTTACCTTTTCGTCCGTTTTTGCACGTTCTCGTCCATTTTTGAACGTTTTCGTCCGGTCTTAGACGTCTTCATCCGTTTTTACACGTTTTCGTCCGTTTTTGCACGTTTTCATCCGTTTTTGCATGTTTTCATTCGGTTTTACACGTTTTCATCCGTTTGTACACGTTTCCGTCCGTATTTAAACGTTTTTTGCCGTTTTTACACGTTTTCATCCGTTTTTGCACGTTTTCATCCGTTTTTATACGTTGTCGTCTGGTTTTAAACGTTTTTATACGTTTCCGTCCATTTTTATACGTTTTCATCCGTTTTCACATGATTTTTATACGTTTTGTCCGTTTTTACACATTTTCGTCCGTTTTTACACGTTTTCGTCAGTTTTTACACGTTTTCGTCCGTTTTTGCACGTTTTTACACGTTATTGTCCGTTTTTACACGTTTTCATCTGGTTATACGTTTTTATATGTTTTCGTCCTTTTTTATACGTTTTCGTCTATTTTTACACATTTTCGTCAGGTTATACCCGTTTTCATCCATTTTTACACGTTTTCGACCGTTTTTATATTTTTCCATCCGTATTTGCACGTTTTCCTCCATTTTTACATGTTTTCATTCGTTTTTTTACACGTTTTCATCCGTTTTTGCACATTTCCGTCCGTCTTTACACAATTTCATTCGTTTTTGCACGTTTTCGTTCGTTTTAATACATTTTCGTCCATTTTTGCACGTTTTTGTCCATTTTTGCATGTTTTCGTCCTTTTTTAAACATTTTCAACCGTTTTTAGATGTTTTCATCCGTATAAACACCTATGGAAACGTGCCAAAACAGACAAAAATGTGCAAAAATGGACTAAAATGTGCAAAAACGGATGGAAACATTTAAAAACGGATATAAACGTTTAAAAACAGACGAAATCGTGTAAAAACGGACGAAAACGTGCAAAAACAGATGAAAGGCTTAAAAAATGAACGAAAACGTTTAAATACAGATGAAAACGTGTAAAAACGAACGAAAATGTGTAAAAATGAAAGGAAACGTACAAAAACGTGTGAAAACGGACGAAAACGTGTAAAAACTGATGAAACTAGTAAAAACGGGCGAAAACATTCAAAAGCGGACTAATACGTGCGAGAAGGAACGAAAAAGTGTAAAAACTGATAAAAACGTGTAAAAATGGACGAAAACGTGCAAAAATGGACGAAAACGTGCCAAAATGGATGGAAACGTATAAAATCAGACAAAAACGTGTGAAAACGGATGAAAACATGCAAAAACAGGCGAGAACGCGCAAAAAAGGTCGAAAATGTGTAAAAACGGACAAAAATGTGTAAAAAGGGATGAAAATGTGTCAAAATGGACGAAAACGTGTAAAAACATTAAAAAACGTGTAAAACGGACGAAAACGTATAAAAACGAGCGAAAACATATAAAAACAAATGAAAACGTATAAAAACGAATGAAAACGTATAAAAACAGATGAAACATATAAAAATGGATGAAAACGTATAAAAACGGATGAAAACGTATAAAACCGGACGAAAACGTGTAAAAACGGATGAAAAATTGTAAAACCGGACGAAAACGTGCAAAAACGGATGAAAAGGTAAGAAACGGACAAAAACGTAAGAAAACCAAATCTTAAGTTATTTACTAATGGCCGTTAGTATAAAGTACTAACGATGCAAGTTTATGTCAAGAACACAAGGGTATTTTAGTCGGTTCACAAGTAGATGTACCATATTGGAACAAAAATTAAAAGTAGACGTATCATTTTGGAACAAAAACTAGTACACGTACCATATCGGTACATTTAAGAAAGTATGTGGCTATTTAATATCTTAAACCCCGAGTATATCTATGAATAGTTCGAGATTTTATAGCGTCAAATAGTTATAATTATATTTTAGTTACACAAAACATTACACAATACACGTAATCAAAATATAATTATAACTATATGCTGCTTTGAAATATCGTTGCTATGCACGTGTACTCGTCTAGTATTAATAAACTGTGTGGAAAACTAGAAGGGGGGGGGTTGAATAGTTTTACCGATTAAAACTTCGTTTTAAACTATTTAGATCTACTTATGTCAATCTATTAAATGTGTGTGTTGGATGTTGATAGATAATGTTGGTTTTTTGGTTCCTTGGATCAAGAATTATTCTAAGTGTTGGAACCACGGATAGAAGAATGGATCCACTGCTGAAGACAAACCGCGGCTAGTAGTATTGTGTAACCACGGATATTGTAATGTAACCACTGCTAGTCTTGTATAGTCGGTTTAATATTTTGTATTAGATAAATATGGAAAAGATATTTATCTTGTATGTTACGTATTGTATTGTGTAAAGGACTCCTTAGCTTATAAAAGGAGGTCCTAGGTTAGATTAGATATACGTATGTTTTATATCTAAGGTCGATACACTTCAAGGTTATAAAACCCTAATACTAGTTAGAGTATTCGTATTAATAATAATATTGAGGTGTTGAATGTTTATTGTTCTTCTTCTTAAGATTAAGTATTAAATTCCGCGTGATACTTTATAAGTCTTTGTTTAAGTCAGTTTCTACATTAGATCGTTTGCTCAACTGGGATCAACAAGTGGTATCAGAGCTTGTGATCTAGAAACTATAACCAAGAAGAAGTTTTGTTAAGTTCTATTCAAGAAAACTAAGATGTCTGACGAAACACACATGGTAACTGCATCTAAGGTGCCCATGCTCAAGCATGGTGAGTATCAAATCTGGAGAATGCGAATGAGGCAATACATTCGTATGATTGATTATGCCATATGGGATGTTGTTGAAAAAGGTGATACTCTTCCTAAGAAGGGTGATGATGGTAAAGAGATAGCTATTGTTAGTGAAGTCGACAAGGCTAAAAGGAAAATGGAGATTAAGGTGGTGTTTGTTTTTTAAGAGGGTCTGAATCTGAATCTGAACTGCACGTCTGAATCTGAATCTGATGCGTAAATGTCGAATCTGAACGCGATCGAACGAAGAAAAACGCATGTTTGAACGGGATTTTTTTTTTTTTGGTTATTTTGTGTCTACAAGAAGCATTCAGACGCGTTAAGACACCCCTCTCAGGTCTTGACAGATTCAGACATTTTTTCCGTTCAGACGTCTGAACGGGAAAAAAAAACAAACGGTCTGAACGGCAAAATGTCTGACCGATTCAGACATTTTGCCCGTTCAGACGCTGTTAAGAGGCAACAAAAAAAAAACAAACACAACCTAAAGCTCATAGTATTCTCTCTATGGGAATACCTAATGAGTATGCTTTGGACTTTGAAAGATATGAGTCTGCTAAAGAGTTATTGGATGCTCTTGAAACAAGGTTTGCTGGTAATGAAGCTACAAAGAAATCAAGGAAGAATATGCTCAAGCATCAGCTTGAAAACTTCACTGCTCTTAGTGGAGAAAAACTTGATGGCACTTATAATAGACTTCAAAAACTCATCAGCCAATTGAAGTCGGTGGACTACAATGTTATTCAAGAAGATATAAATTTGAAGTTCATTAGAAGTTTATCACCTGAATGGGCTGTTCATACAATTGTGTGGAGAAATAAGGAGGACTTTGATAAGATGACTCTGGACAATCTCTACAACAATTTGAAGGTTTATGAGTCTGAGAACAACGTTGCTGGTGCATCTTCTACTAATCAAAACATTGCTTTCGTTTCCACTAATCACAAGAGTACACAAGATGTATCCACTGCTGCCTATAGTATAACCACTGCTATTTCAAACAATACCACTGTTAGTGATATTGTCAGTGATGGTGCAATTTGTGCTTTTCTGGCTGATTTAACTACAGTGTTACTGTCTTGAATCAAGATTTAGATCAAATTGATCCTGATGATCTTGAAGAGATAAATCTCCAATGGCAGATGGCTATGTTGACTCTCCAAGCAAGGAAGTTTCTGAGGAGGACTGGAAGACATGTTAAGTATGATGGTCAAAGGAGAGCTGGATTTGACAAAAGCAAGATGGAGTGCTTTAACTGCAAGAAGAAGGGTCACTTTGCTAGGGAATGTCGAGCTCCTAAGAGGAATGAAGGCATCAAGAAGACCACAGAAGAGCCTGCTACTTCTTCAGCATTAGTTGCTCAAGATGGTATTGAAGACTATGACTGGAGTGATCAAATTGAAGAAGGTCCCAATGCAGCTTTTCTTGCTAGTGAAGCTTCAAAAGAGCATAACTTTGCTCTTACGGCCTATGCTTCATCTTCTGATTCAGATTATGAGGTATCTAATGATTCTAAAACTTCTACTTGTTCTTTTAAATCATGTCAAGATAACTTAGAATCTCAAAAAGCTATCACTAAGAGTTTAAGGAAAGAAGTAGAAAGACTGTCTCTAGATAACTTAGGTTATAGAGTTGGTCTAGAAAGTGTTGAAGAAAAGCTTAATTACTGTATTAAATGTGAGTTTGAGTATGTTGATAAAATAAATATACTAGGTGGTGAAATTGATCTTAAGGATAGAGAGATTAAGATGCTTAAAGAGAAACTAGAAAAGGCAGAGAGTGTAAAGGTAGAAGCCCTAAAAGAAAAAAGAAAAAACATGTTGTTAGGGTTGCTAAAACATAGTATGCTTCTGATCTAGTAAATAAGCCAATAGGTCAAAAATTATTCAAGGATGGTACTGGTCTTGGTTACAATGATATGCCACCACCATCTCTGATGAAACATGCACCACCTACTAAAGAGCTCTCATTTAGCAGTGAATTTAGTTTCAATAAACCTATAGGTGAGACTAACAAGATTGAATCACCTAAGATAGGTTCTGATATGTCATCTGATGCTCCCACAATTGAAGATTGGGAATCAGATTCTGAGGAAGATAGATATGAATCAACTAAGCCTGAAAAGATAGAAAAAGTTAAGAAAGTTGATTCTGAACAAGCCAACCTTGTGCCTAGATTTGGAGCTCAAATTGCTAAGAAAGTAGTAGAGTACAAGGAAGTACCTAGGAAACAGATGAAAAGATACATACCTAGGGGAAACCAGAGAAACTTCAATGGACTAATTTCAAACAGATTAGGAGATGAGTTTCAATGTGTCAAGAAGGCTTGTTATAAATGTGGTAGTTTTGAGCACCTACAGAGAAACTGTTATAAAAACCAACCACAAGTTTGGAATCAATGGAGGAGGGTAAATCACCAAAACTTTTCAAAGAAAACAAACCCTCATCCTAACAAAAACATGATTCCTAGAGCAGTTTTAATGAGGAATGGGAATACAAAATCAATAGTCACTGCTGCACCCAAATAGGTTCCAACCACTGCTAAGCAAAATGTAAACACGGCTAAGCAAAATCAAAGCACTGCTAAGCAAAATATCACCATTGATACAAAAGAAGTTTTAAAAATTCCAAAGGTGATAACTGACACAGTGGTTGGAAACCATTTTTATGTTGTTAAGGCCTCAGCTAGTTGGCAATGGAAGCCTAAGACCAAGGTTTTACATCATGTCAACTGTGCATCAATGGACCTAAATAAATTTGATTATGTTGATGCACAGGGCAGACCCAAGTCAGTATTGGCTTGGGTCCACAAAAGAAACTAATTTGTTTAATTTCATGTGTAGGGCAATCTACATGATGAGCTAAAAGATAAAGGAGTTTTTGATAGTGGTTGCTATGGACACATGACTTGGGATGGGAGCAACCTCGAGGATTTTGAAGCTTTTGATGGAGGATATGTGGCATTTGGTAATGATCCAAAGGGAGGAAAGATACTTGGCAGAGGCACAATCAGAACAGGGAATTTAGACTTTGAAAAGGTCTATCTGGTACAGGGACTTAAGTATAATTTATTCAGTGTTTCTCAAATGTGTGTTATTTGGGACTAGGGATTCTTTTATAGGCAGAGCAAATGATATTAGTGAGTAAATGAGGGGATGGTTTTAAGTGGTTGAGGAGTTAATGAGGTCTTTTGAGATTGACAATGAATTAATACTGGATGTTGACCATATTGACTTAGCCTTTACCACATTGGCTAACCACTGCTAAGCATATGGAACCACTTTTCTGTTTTACTAACCACTGCTAACATTCATTCTCTTCTATGTGTTTGGTTTATGTTTGTGATTTGCAGGTATGAAGGATTGTTGAACATTGGAGCATGTGATGTTTATAGCTGCTAGTGTTTAAAAAAAATATATATATATATTGTGTAATCCTTCATATTGTTTTGTGATATCACTAATTTTGCACAAATTTGCTTGCTGTATCTCTTGGTCAACTGGTTGGAGTGAAAATTATGTATCCACTGCTAGTGTTTTTCATACCACGGATAGAGGCTGTCAAACCACTGCTAGCATGGTGCTGATGTTTGGATACCTCAAGGGCTATTTGGTAACTTTGGTGAAAACACATTATTTCTCCCCAAATCCCGGATAGATCATTTAATTGATCTTCAAACCACTTTAATTGGCGCTCTACATAAACCCTAATCACTTTGCTTTGCTTAATTCACACATCTCACATCATTCTCATTATCAATCACAATGCCGAACCAGTACTCCCAAACACATAACCTTGTTGCTAACCTGATCAAAAACAATAGATCTAAAGGTTTTCATCAAATGATTGATTTCCTTATTCACAGTCCTATTCACTTTGCCTTAACTGTCACACCAACCATCCTTAAAGCCTATATACATCAGTTCTGGGGGAATGCTAAGCTTGAGGAGGTCGATGGAGTAGAAGTGTTTAGTTCTGTTGTGGATGAGAATGAAATTTTGGTTAATGAGGAGATCATTAGAAGGGTTTTGAAGTTTGATGATGCTGATGGTGTTGTTAATCTTTCAGATGCTGAGATTTTTGCTGGTTTAGAGAGGTTAGGATATATTCATAGAGGTGACAAGGTAAAATTCTTTAAGAGTATGTTTTCCCTACAATGGAAGTTTTTGATACACACTTTATTGATGTGTATGAGTAATAAGACCACTGGATTTGATGACTTTCCTTCCAAGATTGCTACAGCTATTATATGTTTCTCTGAGGGGAGGAAGTTTAATTGGTCTAGGATGATTTATGAGGGGTTTGTGCAGAACATTATGAAGAAGGGTAAATATTTTTTATATCCTAGGTTTGTTCAACTAATTGTGGAAAGTCAAGTAGAGGAACCTGTTGAGCATACTAAGGAGTATGAAATACATTATATGCTTCCTAAGGTTTTTGCACATATGAGGAATCAGAAGCCAAATGTTCAAATAAGGGATGTTCCTTTGTTCCCCCATATGATTACTTTGCCTGTTATTCATGAGTTTGATGAAGGTTTTAAGGAACAACCCATAGTATCTGAACCCACTGTTAGTACACCTCAATCCACTGATAGTGCACTTGTTCCCACTGTTAGTGATACTCAACCCACTTCTAGTCCAACCCACACCACTGTTAAACCAATTGTATGGACTAGGAGAAAGAAGGGCACCAAGCTTCCTCAGGTTGGTGTTAGTGGTGTTGTTCATGAGGCTGTCACACGGTGTGGAGGTGACATGATTGGAAGGGCTTCCACCACTGATTCATGCTTAGATGCTGGTCAGGATAGTGGAAACATCATTAAGACTCAACCTTTGGCAACTCCTAATATGGATAGTTCCTTGAACTTAACACATGTGGAGGAAACCCTAGCCAACTGGCTCATTTAGGGTGCATAGATGATCAGGAAAGGTCTGGTGCTATGTTTTCTTTATCCAAGGATTCACCTCTCGGAGCAGTTAACACAACTCAAAGTGATGAGGATAGTTTGGAACCTGACACTGAATTGACGGATCCTAAGCTTGTATATGGTGACTTTTCCAATGAACCACCTCTCGGACCAGTTAACACAGGTCGAAGTGGGGAGGTTATTCTTGAACGTTTTAATGAATTGACGGCTAAATGTGCTAAAATGGATGATACAATCTCAAGTCTTCAAGAGTTGGATGTGTTTCAGGGTAAAGAAATTAGAAGGCTGAAGCATAGGATGTTTGTTTTGGAGAAAGTAAGTAGACCTGGGGTTGCTTTTTTGAGGTCAATGAGGAAAATGAAAAAGAATGTGGACTCTTCTCCAGCTCTGAATATGGAGAATGTACCCAAACAGGGGAGGAGTGAAGGCATGAATTCAGGGGAGGCTGTAGATGTGTATATGGAAGAAGATGTGGATAGTGGAGATCAAGCAGCACAATTTGTAGTATCTGATAAAGATGGGAATGAAGCTATTCTTGAAAGTTTGAAGACTGTGGTAGAAGATGAGGTAGTGCAGGACACAACCACTGATAGTGTGTCTGCAACCATGGCTAGTACTCTTGATACCTCTGCTGCAGTTTCTGATATGGTAATTGTACCCACTGCTATGATAACTACTTCCACAATTGTTACAACCATATATGTGTCACCACCTAAATCAAAAGAGGTTGAAAAAGAAGCTGCAAGTACACTGATCAATCTAAGCAAAACCTCATCTAATCCTACACCCATCATTGCACCTGTTTTAGCTCTTGAATCTACTGCAACCAAACTCAAAGGTAAAAGTTTAGTTATTGGTGAGCCTTTGAAGAATAAGGTGGCTCAACCAGATATTGGTAACTGGTAAGGGTAAAGGTATTGCAGCACCTGTCTTAAAGTTTAAAAGTGTAGCAGAACAGATTGCTTATGATGAAGAGTATATAAGAGGCTTACAAGCTGAAGAGAAAGCAGCTGCAAAAAAAGAAAAGCAAGAAGAGGAGGAGGCTTCTCAGAAATGGTTAGCTAAATGGTATGAATCACAAAACTATCTGCAAGCTTCTAATCAAATACAGGATGAGTATACTTCTCAAGAATGGGCATTGTTAGATGATGAGGAAAGAGCTAGAATTTTGGGTGAATGGGCTAGGAGGATTAGTAAGGAAAAGAAGCAAGTTATAAGGAAGAAACCTCCTACAATTCGTGAGATGAGAAATGTACTGATGAAGATTATTAAGAATTCAGGCATACATATTCCTGACAATCTTAGTAAATGTTCATTTGAAAGAATCCATGAGCTTTATCTGAGGTGTATGAGGATTAATAATGAGAATTTTACTCCTATGGGTTCTGAAAAAGATGAAGAGTGGATTAAAGGTAATCTAAAGAGAAAATCTGAGATTCAGGAGACATCTGGTTCTAAAAGATTGAAAGAGATTGAAGATAGTCATCAAATTATCTCTTATGCATTTGAGCTTAATGGAAGTGAAGGCTATTGGAAAATTCAAAGATACAATAATGAAGTTTCTGAGTATAATAAATTTTCACAGATGCTTCAGTATTTTGATAGAGATGATTTGTTGAATCTTTGGGAGCTTTATAGGAATAAGTTTAGTGATTTGCAACCAGATGATTATCATGAGAGAATGGTTTATCATCACTTGAAGATTTTGTTTGAACCTACTCATGATGAACCTGAATGGAAAGGACTCTGCAATGGACAAGTTACATGATGGTTTCTATATCAAACTTGTGGAGTTCATGTTTTAACTGTATCTGGAGAAATTATTGATATGCTTGTAGAAGGTAATTATCCTCAATTGAATAAGTATCCAGAAGTTATTGCTCAGATGGTGATGCCTGGTGGTATAAAGATGTTGATGCCCTATGATGGTCAAGCTTACAATTTGTTGCTGAAGTATGAGAAAATTCTTAAATCTAGTAAGTGTTTGGCTACATCCTCCAATTCAGATGTTTTGAGCTTAAAGGAAACTTGAGAATTCTATTTGAATGTATCAAGTTTAGGGGAGGATTGTTGGGTTTTTGGTTCCTTGGATCAAGAATTATTCTAAGTGTTGAAACCACGGACAGAGTTGAAGAAACCACGGATAGAAGAATGGATCCACTGCTGAAGACAAACCGCGGCTAGTAGTATTGTGTAACCACGGATATTGTAATGTAACCACTGCTAGTCTTGTATAGTCGGTTTAATATTTTGTATTAGATAAATATGGAAAAGATACTTATCTTGTAGGTTACGTATTGTATTGTGTAAAGGACTCCTTAGCTTATAAAAGGAGGTCCTAGGTTAGATTAGATATACGTATGTTTTATATCTAAGGTCGATACACTTCAAGGTTGTAAAACCCTAATACTGGTTAGAGTATTCGTATTAATAATAATATTGAGGTTTTGAATGTTTATTGTTCTTCTTCTTAAGATTAAGTATTAAATTCCGCGTGATACTTAATAAGTCTTTGTTTAAGTCAGTTTCTACATTAGATCGTTTGCTCAACTGGGATCAACAGATAAGTATATAAATAAGTAAAGTAAAGATAAAGAGTAAGAAGCACAAAACCACAACGCGAGAATTTATAGTGGTTCGGCTACAAGGACACCTTCCTTGCCCTACTCCACTCCCCGAGTCACATACTCGAGAGTTCGTAATCACTACACAACACAAACTCCTTGTGGCAGAGAAGCCTTCACAACGTCGCCTACTCTTTATCCGGTACAAGGCTAGACACCGGGTTCTTCCACGAGGTAGAACCAAACCTATCACAACGTCGCCTACACTTTATTCGGTACAAGGCTAGATACCGAGTTTCATTACTAGTGAGGAACTACTACCCAACACTACACAACACCTATCCCAAAGGAGACGCAACATAAGTTCCATGCTGACGGGACTTTGAGCCGATATAAGGCTCGCTTAGTTGCCAATGGTATTAGTCAGCAAGTTGGTGTTGATTTCGATGAGACTCTTAGCCCGGTCGTTAAACCAGCCACCATTCGTACTGTAATTAGTCTTGCGGTATCTTGAAAATGCCTGGTTCACCAACTTGACGTTAAGAATGCTTTTCTTAACGGTCATTTTTCGGAGACTGTTTACATGCATCAGCCTCCCGGTTTTGTTGATCCACGGTATCCTCATCATGTTTGCCTTTTGCAGAGGTCTTTATATGGTCTGAAACAAGCTCCTCGGGCTTGGTTTCAACGGTTTGCAGGATATGCTATACGGGTCGGATTTTACCACAGTCGTTGTGACTCTTCTCTTTGTATTTACAGGCAGGGCTCTGAGGTTGCATACCTACTTATATATGTGGATGACATCATTCTTACAGCATCTTCCACAGCTCTTCTACAACAGATCATTTCCTCCTTACACAATGAGTTTGACATGACTGATTTTGGGCCCCTTAACTACTTTCTTGGTATATATGCTATTCGTCATTCTTCAGGTTTGTTTTTGTCTCAATGGAAGTATGCTACTGAAGTTCTTGAGCGGGCTAACATGGCGACCTGTAACCCATCTCGGACGCCAGTTGACACAGACTCTAAACTGTGTCCCTAGGGGGTTCCTGTTCAGGATCCTACATTATATCGCAGTCTTGCAGGTGGACTTCAGTACCTCATGTTCACTCGACCGGATATATTTTATGCAGTTCAACAGATCTGTCTCTATATGCACGATCCTCGAGAGCCTCACTTTGCTGCTCTCAAACGTATCCTGCGATACGTTCAGGGGACTCTGGATTTTGGACTACACTTATATTAATCCTCGACTACTTCCCTGATTGGTTACACCGATGCTGATTGGGCTAGTTGCCCTACTACACGACGCTCCACTTCAGGTTACTGTGTTTTTCTGGGTGACAATTTACTATCCTGGTCCTCTAAGCGCCAGCACACTCTCTCTCGCTCTAGTGCCGAAGCAGAGTATCATGGTGTAGCTAATGTTGTGGCTGAGACTGCATGGCTTCACAACCTACTACGTGGGCTTCACTCACCATTATCATCTACTACACTTGTCTACTGTGACAACGTCAGTGCCATTTACATGTCTGCCAACCCTGTTCAACATCAACGGACAAAACATATCGAGATTGACATACATTTTGTCCGTGACTTCGTTACTGCTGGTCAGGTGCGCGTTTTGCATGTTCCATCTCGCTATCAGTATGCTGACATCTTCACCAAATGTCTTCCCTGGGCTTTGTTTGAAGATTTTCGCTCCATTTTGAGCATCCGGCCTCCTCCTGCTCCAACTGCGGGGGTGTATTAGTCACACGTTTGTATATGTTTAGTATATTTTGTATGTAGCCCATTTTATTTAGATAGGCCTAGCCCATAAGCCTTTATCTAGAATACTCTTTGTAATAGTTTATATTCAGTAGTTTTGTAATCAATCAATGAAGGAAAACATTAACCTTCATTACTTATTACAACATCATCAAGGATATCAATATCCTTGGACCCAAACTATTCTATCTTGTACATCGATGCACCATATCGAATGTACACCCTTGGCACCTTTCACTAATGCCCTTGACACGATCCTTCGGCACCTTTCACTAATGCCTTCAATACGGACCTTTAGCACCTTTCACTAATGCCTTCTACTTGACCCTTCGGCACCTTTCACTAATGCCTTCTACTTGACCCTTCGACACCTTTCACTAATGCCTTCATCACAACACTTCTAGGAGGGAGAAAGAACTATCAACAAGAGAACTTCAGTAGTCTTGATGATGACGAAGGTTGGCAACTCATGTACTTGAGATTGCTCGACTTCAAGAGGTGGTGATCTCGCCTTGAAGAGGAACCTAGAGAATCACACAAACACAAAACTACATAGAAAGATCCTTTGGATCTGAGGTTAGAGAGTTTACAATACTAAGAGAAAGTATGTGTAAAAGGGGTGAGTTACAATGAAGAAATGACTCACTATTTATAGACAAAAAATCACTACTGTTCCACGGATCCCACGAATCTCTTGCTTGAGGGATCCGTCTAGTGTATTCCTGGGGATCCGTAGGACGCTCCTCCTAAATGGGTTATGGGTCATGGATCATGGGTCATGGGTCATGGAATTTGGATCATGGGTATCCAAATAGATACAATGTATCTAGAAGATGCAATGCATCTAGTCAATGGGTCATGGGTTAGCTCTATGGGTTATGGATAATACCCATTATGACTTCATGCATGATGACATGCAATGGGTCATGGGTTATGGATCATGCTCAATGGGTATGAGTCGTGGATTTTGGGTTTTACTCAACTACATTCAATGTATTTAGTCAATGGGTCAAATAATTAGACTTCTACCCATTATATTACCCATTACAATATATACTAAGTATGTATATATATTTGTATATACCCATTATGTAAACACTAGTTGTTATACATATGTATTTCTATAAAATGTAAACAATATTACTTGTTTAGTGTTTTATATGAAAACGTAAGTGTGTTAGTAAACTATTGGCTCAAACCATTTACATATTTTATTTGTTTCGTTAAAATGATTTTACGTTTGTTATCGACAAAACATTAGAAGATCGTAAAATATAAATAAACGTTTTTACGGCTTATTTGTATTAACAAACTGTGTTTCAATGAGAGCATGTAAGAATAACACATAAGCAATCAAATGAGATCGAGCTCACAAATAACACAGAGGTTTATCAAACTTAACAAGCACTATTCAAGAAGCTCAAAACATATTTATGATCTGCATTAGTAAATCGTTTGTATTAACAATGGCGTGCAAGGTATGTGTCAAGAAGAAAAGAGTACATGATAGTGTTCAAGACAATAGAGTTGTGAGGTGCTAGTTCAAGACAATCCTATACTTCATCCGGAAGGTGGAGTTGTTTTTTGTAGAGATGAAGGAGTTGTGTTTAGAAGAGTAAGTGTTGGATATAGAAATGCTTGAAGCAAGTACGGTTTTGTGAGTTGGTTTTTAGCTAAGAGATGTGTACCTATGTGTTGGTATTTTGAAGAGTAAGAAACACATGTATATGCGTCCTTAAGAAAGTGAATTGTTTTAGAAGGTTGTTTTGGTTTAGTGAAGGTAATGAACTAAGTGTAGTTATTATGGATTGTGATTAGCGTATAATGAAATTCATCCTTGAAGTAATGTAGCTCTTCTCGATCAAAGCAAGATAATCGCTTGATGAGGCAAGTGGTTGTGATTAACTAAAAGAAAAATTAATTTTACAACTTGTTTGATTAGTAATCCTAAGACAACGCAAAGTATTTCCATTGTAACTTACTTTAGGAAAACATAGGAGTATAGATTTCTCAAGTGAGAGAATGAATATGAGACTATTACTAGCGGTGCTCAATTACGGCTAAACACGACCATTTTTACGGGTGATTCCACATACCCAACTTCTATCAAGGAAGCAATTCAACCGTTAGGTCAAAATAAGTTCTCCAGTATTCATTCTCATGTTAGGAAAATTTATATTCCTACAATGGCCTATCGAAGAGTAACAATGATGATACTTTGCTTCGTTTTTATTAATATTATGCCTAAAACAACTAAGGTGACGAAGGTGTCATGTTTAAATATAAAAATTTAAAGTTGTCCATATGGTGAACAAAAAATGGTTGGATGAGCTAGTTCAACATATGTTGTTGGAAAGCTCGAGTTAGGATTTTCGGATATGACCAGTTATATTTGTGTTGCAAAATAATTTACTTGAGTATATCAGATGAAATAATCAAGTTGTCAATCTTACTATGAAGCTTGGAAAGCGATCATGAAAAGGAAAACGGGAGAGTACATCATCAACACAAGTGTAGGTTATGATCCGATGTACATTCTAGTTGTTTTTAGAAAACGACACAAGAAAATATGAAATCAAGAAATCATATAAGAACATAAAACATTTATGTTGCACACATGACAAACTCAACAAGAAGCCATTTAGTATATTACATATTTTAAACATTTTTCAACTTATATGACTTATCTAAGTATTTAAACTAACATTTTCGACACACCTAGATGTTATCCCAAACACTCCTTCAAATAGCACATTGATTAGTAAAATATTACTAAATCGACAAACAAGAGAATGAATAGCAAGGTGAGGAAACCACACATGTTATTCAAACAAACAAGCACAAAAACTATTTGAGATAAGCAAATAATCAAGTAATGCAAGGTAAGACAATTAATCATTTAGCATAGCATACGAAAGTTCTTTTCATCGCTTTGTGTTAAATATAAACATGTATACCAAGCTTGATTAGTTTATTTTATATTTATAAATATGATCAAAACCTTAATTAAAAGAAGACACACTGTTATTCAAAGACGAAAACATCCGTCTCCAATTAGATCAAAAGTTCGTGCAAAAGTTATGACCGAAAAATGACTTTATATTATAAATCAATGATTCTGTAAATTTTTGTTTTGAATCAGTTTATGAAATCATTTTTATATGAAAGTAGACTCAAATACCTTTAAAACGATAGGTGGCACGACTTCTACGGACTTACGTTTAATTAGTTATGAATTTTTGAAATTTAATCAAAAAGTTGTCCTCTGTTGCACGGATCCGACGGATCCCTTCCAAAAGGGATCCGCGGATCTGACACAGATTCACAAAAATACATATTTTGACCCGACGAAAGGGTTTAACCTTTATAGACTTTTTAGTGAGGTTATATTACCCATTCCAATATTTATTCAAGCTTGAATGAACATATATCAAAAACAAAACTTCAAAGAAAAAAAATCACTAAAACACTTTTCATATTATGCTTATTATAAGATAGAAGCATATATCACCATTTTATTCACAAGCAATTTAGCACGTCTTTGACCAAAAATTGTAACTAAGAGAACACACCTTTACTATATTCCCTTTTTATGGTTTTAGACACCATAGACGCGAAATACTTCATGATCTTCTAAGATACCCAAATCCCAGTATGAAGAATTTTCAAAGGAAAATGTTAGAATGATCTATCACTATCCAACATTTAAAATATGATGATTTCTAAAATCATGACTTTTTGTTTTAAGAAGTTCCTTTCTTTGTAGTTTTCAAACATACACGGATCGTATCAAGTTTTCAAAGTACAATATACTTAAGAAAACTTGGTAACGAAGCTCTGGTACCAATTGTGGAAAACTAAAAGGGGGGGGGGGTTGAATAGTTTTACCGATTAAAACTTGGTTTTAACTATTTAGATCGACTTATGTCAATCCATTCGAACGTGTGTGTTGGATGTTGATAGACAAGCGTATAGATAAATAAAAGCCAAGATAAAGAGTAAGAAGCACAAAGCCACAACGCGAGTATTTATAGTGGTTCGGCTACAAGGACACCTTCCTTGCCCTACTCCACTCCCCAAGTCACCTACTCGAGAGTTTGTAATCACTACACAACACAAACTCCTTGTGGCGGAGAAGCCTTCACAGCGTCGCCTACTCTTTATCCGGTACAAGGCTAGACACCAGGTTCTTCCACGAGGTAGAACCAAACCTATCACAATGTCGCCTACACTTTATCCGGTACAAGGCTAGATACCGAGTTCCATTACAAAGGAGGAACTACTACCCAACACTACGCAAATCCTATCCAAAGGAGATCTACTCCTTATGACAAAATCAACAAGGATATCAATATCCTTTGACCCAATACAAATCTATCTTGTACATCGACACACCATATCGAATGTACACCTTAAGCACCTTTCACTAATGCCTTTGACTCGACTTCTAGGCACCCTTCACTAATGCCTTTTGACTTGACTTCTAGGCACCCTTCACTAATGCCTTTTGACTTGACTTCTAGACACCCTTCACTAATGCCTTCAACACGGACTTTCGGCACCTTTCACTAATGCCTTCAACACGAACTTTCGGCACCTTTCACTAATGCCTTCAATATGACTCTTCGACATTTTTTACTAATGTCTTCGTCTTGACCCTTTAGACATCTTTTACCTATGTCTTCGACACTACACTTCTAATGAGAAAGAAAATAACTATCAACAAGATACCATTAGTAGTCTTGATGATGACGAAGCTAGGCAACCCATGGACTTGAGCTTGCTCGACTTAAAGAGGTGGTGATCTCGCCTTTAAGAGGAACCTAGAGAATCACACAAACACAAAACTACATAGAAAGATCACTTGGATCTGTGGTTAGAGAGTTTACAACACAAAGAGAAAATATGTGTGAAAAGGGTGAGTTACAATGAAGAAATGGCTCACTATTTATAGACAAAATATTGCTACTGTTTCACGGATCCCACGGATCCCTTACTTGAGGGATCCGTCCAGTGTAAACTGGGGGAACCGTGGGACGCTCATCTTTGCCCATGGGTTTTGGGTCATGGGTTATGGGCCCTATACTTTGGACCATGGGTATCCAAGTAGATACAATGTATCTAGTAGGTGCAATGCATCTAGTGCATGGGTCATGGGTTAACTCCATGGGTCATGGATAATATCCATTTATGACTTATGCATGATGTCATGCAATGAGTTATGGGTTATGCTTCATGGGTATGGGTCATGGACTTTGTGTTTTACCCAACTACATTCAATGTATTTGGTCAATGGGTCAAATACTAAAACTTCTACCGATTCTACTACCCATTATAATACATATTAAGTATGTATATATCTACCCAATATGTAGACACTAGTTGTTGTACATATGTATTACTAAATCATGAAAGCACTATTAATTGTTTAGTGTTTTATGTGAAAACGTAAGTGTGTTAGTAAACTATTGGCTCAAAACATTTACGTATTTTATTTTTTTTGGTTAAAATGATTTTACGTTTGTTATCGACAAAACATTAGACGATCGTAAAATATAAATAAACGTTTTTACGGCTTATTTGTATTAACACTCTTTTTTTAACGGATGAATTATATATAAAAATAAAAGCTTCTAGTAAGACACTATAAGCTAAAGAGTACAATTACATTATGAAAATAAACAAAACAACAATTTTTAAACTTCACCCAAGACTTTACCTGTAAGGCTTACAGAAGGGATGAAAAAACTCTTGTCAAGCACAAAAAACTGAGACAAGAGAAAAATCCTCACATACAAAGATCGAGCCACCGGTTTTCACTCCAGGGTGAAGCTCTTGCATAACAATAAGTTAGATTTTTGATGGGTAAAATGATAACATGATCGGGTCGATGTATAAATTTCTAAAAGAAGAATAGTAACGATTAATTTGAAATAAAAGTGCGAAAATGATATATTTTAGGGTTGAGTTATTAGATTTGACCCCATTATATTTTTTATTTTTATAATTTTTTATATAAACTATGCGGAATGAAAATGCTAAATAAGTTTAATAAATGTCAAAAAGTGTGCAGAATTGGAATAGTATATATTTTATTCAGAATAATTTTCTTCTAAAGATGGCATGATGACAAAAAAAGGCTCAGATTTTTATCTCTCGTTGTATTTTTCATTGATTTGAACATGTGTAGATCATATAATTCATAAGATAAATACAAAGAATTTGTTTTATAGCTATGCTTGAAAAGATTTTTATCTCTTTTGTATTTTTCATTGATCTTTAATATGTTATTTTCAATGATTATCAATAAACAAAAAGTAAAACGTGCGTATTTTATTTTTATTTTTTTCGTGAAGTAAGACGTAAAAAAATGTGTAAAATGAAAAGTAAAACGTGTATATGTTATTTTGGAAAAATGTGATTTCGTGAAATGAACAAATTGAATTATTGATTTTTAGTAATTAGTACATCACCAATGTAGGTCTAAACATACATTGTATACAACTTTTGAAACAACGTCCAATCCAACAATAGAGATAGAACCAAAATCAAATATGATCAAATGTATAAATTTTTTTGAACCGTAATATAATATAAGTAAAAAGTGAATGAAAACGAAAAATTCATTATAAACGATAAATAAATAAACATATTAACTTCTAATCAAGGATCATAGAAACACATATCGATAAACCAAGTGCATTTAAGATAGATTTAGAAAAAATAAATATTTTTTCAAAAAATAATATTACATCAAAAAAAAATCCACGAGGCTCTCGAAAACCCGCGAAAGGCCTTTGGTTGTGTCCCTGTCCGACGGTGCCACATGGGTCACATGATTGAGCCAATATGCTCAACTAGGGGCATGGCAATACACGAGATCCAACAAATTATTGATATTTTTAAACAAACATCTTTTGGTTGGCGTGACAATAAAATAATTCATGTAGATAAAAACAAAAAAAGTTTAAGTAAAAAAGTTAATCTAATCACGGATTAAGATTGGAGACCAACATGCCCATGTGAATTAGCATCTACTTTTTGTGATTTATGTTTGTGTCACTTGAAAGAACTTTTTTTATTCATTAGTTAACTTAATTTTAAGTTAAATTTATTTATATAAAAACCTTCTTTAGACAAATTTTAACCACTTTATATATTTTTTATAGTTCACTAAAATGAATAATCATATTGGGTTTTGCTAATGGCAGCCTTAAGGGTTGTTATTAAGAGCTTGATTTTATTACATATGAATTAATGAGTGATTCTTATTTGATAACATTTCCGATAAAAGTAGATGAAATCCCTAAAAATCCGGATACACAACAAAAACTTCATTCTCATTGTTAATGAGTGATTCTTATTTGATGACATTTCCGATAAAAGTAGATGAAATCCCTAAAAATCGGGATACACAACAAAAACTTCATTCTCATTGGGTGAATTAGTTTCTTACAAATAATTGTAGTAAATTTATTGATAATCAACATCAATATATATTCATAGAAAAGGATAATTTCATTTTTACCTAATCTAAATATCAAAATTTCATATTTACTCAAAACATAAGTTTTTAATGCATAAGTAAAATGTTTTTAAAGATGTGGTGGGAAAATATGGAATTATAGTATTTAAATTGGATATATATGGAATTCTCCCTTACAAGAATGGTCCGGTGAGAAGGAAAAAAAATGAGAAAAATAAGAACAATTAATAAAATTGAAAATTTCAATGGGAAATACATCTCTTTTTTAAGTGCATGTGAAATATGTAATGCGATTTCTTTTAATTTTTCCTCATTTATATATTATAAGATATGACATTTAACTCTTTAATTGTTTGTTTTAGAAAACATTGATTGATTGGTTGATTGATTAAGAGATGATTTAAAACTTGTAGCCATGAAGATTATTATTTAACTACACACCACATATCCAAGTGTAAAATATCTACAGAGTAGAGGCATGAAAGTTGTTGTTGGAGTCCATACAACTACGGGTGATCACGGTTTAAAAACCGGACCGGACCGGCCAAGACCGGACCGGACCGAGACCGATTTCGGAAAATATCTTAGACCGAGACCGGACCGAATGTGGTCGGTCCGGTCTTGGTCCTAGTCGGTCCTTCGGTCGGTCCGGTCCAACAAGGCCAAATTAGCCCAAATTAGTCGGTTTGTGGTCCGGACCGGACCGGACCGAGGACCGAATTAGCCCAAAAGCCGAGACCGAAGACCGGACCGAATGTGGTCGGTCTGGTTCGGTCCGGTCTGGTCTCGGTCGGTCCGTCGGTCGGTCCGGTCCATTCGGGTCATTTGCTCAGCCTTACATACAACAACGATTTAGATTGATATGGAAAGGTTTGCTCAAAAAAAAAGAAAAAAAAAAAAAAAAAAAAAAAATTGATATGGAAAGGGCCAGCTAAGAGATGAATCAGATATGACTCGAATCAATGTGTCATTTTTGACTTTTTGTCACCATATGTTTATGAACCATACTCAAACAAAATGTCATTTAGAAATAATTTTAATTTAGTTGCATTAAGGTTCTTTTGATATCATTCTTAAAATTCCTTAACAGTAAGGTAAGATACATGAGGGTTATTAGACTTTATCGATTAGCTTTACTCGGGCTGATGATCTAGGAAAGGTTTTCGGGTGTAATAAAGTGCTTTTAACCTCCTGGTTATTAGTTCAACTTTCGTTGAAAAAAATGTGCAGTGTGTTTGTTAACGATGTGATGATGTAGGCGTCATATAAATCTTGTTACAAACTACAATATTAGCTGAGCAAAATCGTATGTAGTCTCGCGCAAGTCTTTGTCTAACAAGAATACTTAGAGCAATACAGATAAAAGAGAAATAAGAAAAAAAGTATGAATCAAAATCAGTATCGTATATAGAAGCAAAAACAAGAAAGTGACATTTAAACTTAAGAAAAAATCATAAAAATTTCAACTCTTCATGGCTCGTGAGATAGACCATTGGGTTTGTCTTTTGTAGGCCAATGAGCACAACCTATATGGTCATATACTCTAATAGGTTTAACTAAAAGCACAAAAATCAACTAGAAGCCCAAAAATCATTAAGAAGGATTTGGGTTATTTAATATGGTTATTAACTTATACTCAACAATCAAAGATGATAAATCTATTTTGGCATATGACAAAAAAATAAAGGTTATCAGCATAAAAAGACATCATACTTGTCACTTTTTGTCATTGTATGTTGCGTATTTTTTTTTTCTCAATTTGACACCAACCTTTTAAAATCGTGATATTGTGTGTACTTTGCGACCATTTTACCCTTACTTTTTTCAAAATTTGAAGGGTAAAATGGTCATTTTCATGGTTGAAATAGTCGCAAAGTACACACAATAGCACGAATTCAAAAGGTTGGTGTTAAGATGAGAAAAAAAAAATTACGCAACATACATTGACAAAAAGTGACAAGTATGATGCATTTTTATGCTAATAACCCAAAAAATAAAGCAGTTTGATTAATCAATAAAAGCTAAAACGAAACTCTTATTTAGTTAAAATTGAGTAAAAATTGGATCAGATTGGTTTTATTGAAAAACAAAAATACGCAAGTATCTGGGGCTCTATCCTTTTTCGTTTGGGCTTAAGTAGGGGAGAGCAACAAAACTTAAAAAATCAAACAAAAAACCGAAAAAAACGCCCCAAACAAACCGGACAAATTCTAAAACCGATTGTGTGGTTTTGGTTTTTAAGAAAACCGAAAGTTTTTGTTTGGTTTTGGTTTTATATAAACCGAACCGCCCCATACTAAGATTCATAAAACTAATAAAAAAATATACATATGAATTTTGATACAAGTAATCACCAAAGTCCAAAACTAAGATACACGTGTATTAGATATTAGTAACAAATGTTTATTTAGCTAATACTACAATAAATTCGTAAAGTTAGTTTTCTTTATTTTATATATGTTAGTACATCTCATCTTATATGCATGTTATATAATCTTATTATTTTTCGACAAAATATTCAGTTTACTTTCTAGGATTCCTTGATTGGTTTGTAGGTGTTCAGAAAACATTCGTATTCGGATATCCGAAAACTTGATCAGAATTTATTAAATAGTTGAGTTTTATAAGATGTCAGTTTTGAAACTCATATAAAAGTTTTTCAAAAATTACGGATATTTGGATATTCATATATAGAAAACCATTATCCGAATTGAAAAAACTTAGCTAAAATAATGGTTCTAACATAAAACCATTATCGAAAATTTTGGATATACAAATTTGTGATATAACTAGTTATTGAAAAGTCCATTAAATTATTTAAATTAACAACAAAGAAATTTATTGTCGAAAATGTCTTATTTCATATTTTCGATTTAGGCCTAAAAAAACCATGAAACGACTCTGATACCATCATAATTGTATTTATCTCTTTGACAAATCTTTATATTTCAGATAACTTTTTCTAAATTCATGTGATAATTGTTTGTGAAAGTGATTTTAAACTTGTAAAAAATATGGCCCTCCAATGAAAAATCCAAAACGAAATGTAAAAAATTAACTAACGAGAAAACCAAACCGGAATTCAGGTGCGGAGTCTAGTTTTAAAAAACTTAAAGCCAAGTTTTTGGTTCGGGTAGCCAAAAACAGGCTCATGCTAACCCCTAAACTTAAGTGTATAATAACCTTACATTCAGATTGATCAAAGAAAATTTTGAAATTAAGTTAATCTTGAATTCAAATTTATGAATTTAAGCAAGATTTTTTTTTTAATTTTTTTTTTGAAAGGCAACATATATTAATAAACTAGTAAGATGCTAAAGTTAAATGAACACGAAATAATAAATCGACCAAACTAAATCTAAACTCACAACAATGGCTAACTGAATCTACAACCTACATTGGATATCATACTTACTAAGATATAACTCCGACATACCAAACTCACCAAAGCGCAACAACACTTGAGAGCAAACACTTGATAGAAAGCATGACATGGATTGACAACCGACCATAAACCATGACCTCACACATGAAACATAACCCCCCCACCAAAGCCTTGAAACACACAAAACACACACTTTCAAACATATGATCTAATCAAGTGGTGGCATTGCAAATAGTGAAGATGGAAAATCGAATAAAATAACCCAAAGAGTATGAGCACCACTTAATGAAAAACCTCCAAACCCAAATAATTGTTCTTCGACACTTGCTAACAACCTTTGGCTTACAATTTGCCTCTCACCATCTCATAACCTAAATAGTAACTTCACCATCTTATGGCTTTGCTATCTTCACCATCTGACAACCTGAAACACCTCACACAACTCACCATCTCCACCATTAAACTATCTTACAACCTCATTGTATCCATGAACTGGACCATCTAACGACCATTATAATATCGTTGACCTGAATCAATTCGGATGTTACGCCCCCAAAACGGAAATTTTAAAACTTTTATTAATAACATGGATGACAACGAAGGAAAGAAATCTGGAAGTTTTCTTTTTAAAGCGTGACGGCGTCAAGTTATAAAGGCGACGCCGTCTGAGACTACATCGTGAAGGCTCATAAAGTTTTTGTGAAAATTGCGACGGCGTCAGATTATAATCGTGACGACTCAGAAAGTTTTTGTGAAAATGTGGCGGCGTCAGATTCTGAACTCGACGCCGTCAGAACCAGACCGCACATTTTGTGCAGACTTACTATCCTTTAACCCAACAAAAACTACATACCACTTTGGACATTACACAAAACCTGTAAACAACTTGTAACTCATATAAGAGCAACTATCACAAATAATCCCCAACACTTTAACCTTCTAAACAAGTAATTAGCTTTACGCCAAACATCATTTTTAACTCCATGACCCATAATTACAAGAACTTGATGTTTTGGAGAACATAAACGTAGAAACAACTACTAACGTAAAGAAGACCAAGACAATTGAAAATATACCAAAACGACTTGACTCTTCGGGGCTTCCAACTTTAACACCTTGGTTCCAAAAGACAAGCTCAACTAGGAGCTCAAGCAAAATCCATTCTACACTTGTGTCTTACCTTTATCCTCCTTGCTAGGACCTACAAAATGTCATCAACTATAACATAAGCAATTGCTTAGTAAGTAAATGGGTCAAATGCAATTAAAACTATAACAACATATAAGAAATTCATGGAGCATCTATAACATAAGCACATACCTTTAAATTGGTATATACACTACATGATATACAAAGCTATGGATCCAAGCTAAACTATAACAAGCTCCAACCACTATAACATAATCAATTAATCATATTTCAATATGACATAACATTAACCCACTATACTTACCTCCAATTGATCAATAGGTTTCTACCAAGTAGAGTCACCACTTCTTTATGCTTCCTAAACAACAATTATTCTTAATTAGAGACTATAACTAGTAATTTCAAGAAATTGGACATCTTCTATTACGACTTTTAACTTCTTAATTCAAGACCCTAATTATATGGATTGGGGAAAATGCTTACTTGATTAGAGATATGCAATTAAGGGTCTCCCAATCTTGATAAGCACCACAATGGGTCTAAATTTGGGTTTAATTAAAGTATTCTTGATGTCTTCTTCTTCTTCTTTTCTAAACCCTTTCTTCACTTCAAGGTTTCTTCACAATTTCTAGATATCTCTTCTAAATACTAATTTCTTCTTTTTATTTAAATTACTTAGCCTTAATGGCAACATTGGTCCCTCTATTCTAGGATTCTTATATATAGACCACAAAAGTTCTTAATCTTTCTTACTAGCCACAATATTTAAGAAACATTCATATTCATTCTAACAAAAGTTTAATACTTCTATTTAACAATACCTTGACGGGAAACGGGTGTAACAATTCACCCCTCCTAATAATTGATTTCGTCCCCGAAATCACGTTTGGAAAAGATGAGGATACTTGTTCTTCATTCCTTCTTCCGGCTCCCATCTAATGGTTGTACCCTTTTGATTCCTCCATTGCACTTTTACTAGTGGAATCTCTTTATTTCTTAGTTGCCTTGTCTTTCTCCCAAGTATTGCCTCCGGTTCTTCTTGAAACGTTAATTTCGGATCTACCTCGACATCATCCAATGTAATTACACTAGCTTCGTCCGCTAACCATTTCCTTAGGTAAGATATATGGAATGTATTGTGAATTCCTTTCATCTCATCTGGGAGATCCAATACATAAGCTACTTCACCAATACGTTCTATGATCTTAAAGGGTCCTATGAATCTAGGCCATAACTTTCCTTTATGTTTGAACCTAAGAACGCCCTTCCAAGGGGAAACCTTAAGCATAACATAGTCTCCAAATTCGAATTGAATTGGTCTCCTCCGGTTATCGGCATAGCTCTTCCATCTATCTTGGGCCGCTTTAAGTCTTTCCCTAATCGTCTCAATTTTCTCGGTTGTTGCTAGTATTATATCCGTACTAGCTAACTCTCTTTTCCCCACTTCATCCCAACACACCGGAGTTCTACATTTCCTACCATAAAGCATCTCATAAGGTGGCATTTCAATGCTAGCATGGTAACTATTATTATAGGAAAATTCGACCAAAGGTAAATGATCGTCCCAATTTCCCCCAAAGTCAATTACACAAGCCCTTAACATATCTTCTAGTGTTTGAATCGTTCTCTCACTTTGTCCATCCGTTTGCGGGTGGAAAGCCGTACTCATGTGTAATCTTGTACCTAATTCTTCTTGGAAGCTTCGCCAAAATGCTGAAGTGAACCTTCCATCTCTATCGGAGATTATAGAAATGGGTACCCCATGGCGTGCAATTATTTCCTTCACATATATCTTGGCTAACTTGTGAACGGGCATATCTTCCCTAATGGGAATGAAATGTGCACTTTTCGTTAGGCGATCTACTATTACCCAAATCGCGTCATGCCTTTTGGTCGTTCTTGGTAACTTTGTAATGAATTCCATCGTAATCTTTTCCCATTTCCAAATCGGTACTTCTAACGGCTATACTTTACCATATGGTTTTTGGTGCTCGGCTTTAACCTTCAAACAAGTTAAGCATTTTTCAACATATTTCGCACAATCTCTCTTTATACCCGGCCACCAATAATCTTTTCTCAAATCATGATACATCTTGCTAGCCCCCGGGTGAATGGAATACTTCGACTTATGTGCTTCATCTAGGAGTAACAACTTAACATCACTACGAAAAGGTATATAAATTCTTCCATATCGTGTTTTGATTCCGCGACTGTCTTCTTCAAAATGAGGGACATGGGAAGTAATACGCTCTCCTTCCCAATTTTCTTCTTTCAAGGCTTCCTTTTGGGCTAACTTAACCTTGTCGAAAAAGTCAGTCGTAATAATCATTTGCAAGGAATGGATTTTAGTAACTTCATCTTGACCTTTTCGACTTAATGCATCGGCTACCACATTTGCCTTTCCTGGGTGATACCGGATTTCACAATTGTAGTCTTTTAATAAATCTAGCCATCTTCGTTGCCTCATGTTCGGATCCTTTTTGTCAAGGAAATACTGAAGACTTCGATGATCGGTGTAAATCACAAATTTAACACCGTAGAGATAATGCCTCCACAATTTTAGTGCAAGAACCACTGCTGCGAATTCCAAATCATGTGTCGGGTAATCTTTCTCATGCTTCTTTAACTGTCTTGAGGCATAGGCAATTACCTTGCCTCTTTGCATAAGGACACAACCAAGGCCGGAGTATGACGCATCACAATATACAACCATATCTTTTGTTCCTTCCGGTAATACTAAAATTGGTGCTTCACATAACTTCCTTCGTAAAGTAGAAAAAGCATCATCTTGTTCCTTCCCCCATTCAAAAGAGGCATTCTTCTTGGTGAGTCTAGTTAATGAGGATGCAATCTTAGAAAAGTCATATATAAATCTCTGATAATACCCTGCCAATCCTAGAAAACTTCGTATCTCTCCCACGTTTCTCGGAGCTCGCCAATTCATCACTGCTTCTATTTTTGATGGGTCAACCTTAATATCTTCCGGATTAACAACATGACCAAGGAACTGAATTTCTTGTAACAAAAATTCGCATTTTGCAAATTTTGCGTACAACTTTTCCTTCCTTAAAGTTTCAAGAATCTCTCGTAGATGAACCGCATGCTCTTCCTTATTCTTTGAGTAAATAAGAATATCATCAATAAATACAATTACATACTTATCCAACATTGGCCTAAACACTCGATTCATTAGGTCCATAAAAACTGCAGGTGCATTCGTAAGTCCAAAAGGCATAACCGTAAATTCATAATGTTCATATCGTATCCTAAAAGCTTTCTTAGTAAGATATTCTTCTCAAACCTTCAATTGATGATAACCCGAACGTAGATCAATCTTGGAAAACCATTTAGCGCCTTGAAGTTGGACAAAAAGATCATCGATTCTTGGCAAAGGGTACACGTTCTTCACTGTTACTTTATTCAATTCCCGGTAGTCAATGCACATACGCATGCTAACGTCCTTCTTTTTAACAAACAAAATCGGTGCTCCCCATGGCGAACTACTTGGACGAATAAAACCCTTATCTAACATTTCTTGAAGTTGGCTCATCAATTCTTTCATTTCGGAAGGGGCTAAACGGTAAGGGGTCTTCGCTATCGGTCTGGCACCCGGAATAAGGTCAATGCGAAATTCTACTTGTCTTTCGGGTGGGACACCCGGCAATTCCTTTGGAAAAACATCTCGAAATTCATTAACAATGGGAACATTATCAAGACTTGCCTTCTTAATACTCGTATCTACCACATGAGCCAAAAACGCACAACAACCCCGTGATAAGTATCTCCTAGCCTTCATTACTGAGCATAGCTTAAATTCTCCTTTTCTTTTATCCCCATATATTACTATTTCTCGACCATTTGGACTCTTAACTCGTACCATCTTTTGATTACATAAAATGGCGGCATTGTGATTACTAAGCCAATCCATGCCTATAATAACATCAAATTCTCCAAGCATTATAGGAATTAGGTCGATCTTAAATATACTATTATCTAATTCCAACTCTACATCCCGAAACACATTAATCACAACTACCACCTTACTATCGGCTATTTCTACTTCAAGGGGTTTTGCGAGTTTAGATAGTGGAGATGTTAATTGTTTGCTAAATTCTAATGACACAAAGTATGCACTAGCTCCCGAATCATAGAGGACTCGAGCATGAATAGAATTTACAAAAAGTATACCTGTAATGACATCGGGTCCCAACTTTGCTTCCTCCACTCCCATTTGGTAAACTCGCGCCTTAGGTTTTGGAATTTCAACTTTTTCTTCTTTGACCGCCTTCATAATCTTAGCATCATTTGTTTTTCGACTTGGACACTCATTCAACTTGTGCCCAACTTGATTACACCCATAACATATAACCATTGGCTTCGGGCATTCTTTACTCATATGACTTAAGGAACCGCACTTGTAACATCCCGGCATATTGAGTCTACCCTCACCATAATGAAGTTTGTGACACTTCTTACATTGTGTTTTGCCTTGATTTCCTCCGACCCTTCTTCCTAAATCAAAACTTGGCTTTTTACCTTTTCTATCTCCGAACACTTGCTTCCTCTTAACCTCCTTATCTTCTTTACTCTTATTTCTTATCAAATCCGCTTCTCTCACACGTGCCCGGCTTAGAAGATCTTCCAAAGTACTACACTTAAATGGTGAGGTCACTTCACTGATTTCATCTTTAAGCATCCTTTGAAACCTATCTACCTTGAGCTTCTCATTATTATGATACTCGGAGCAATAAGGGACCATGTCATTAAATTTCTTCCATAACTCATTCACCGTTTCGTTTGTTTGTACTAAAGTCTGAAATTATTCCCGAATCTTATCAATTTCCTCCGCTGGTGCATACTATGAGGTAAATAATTCCTTGAACTCTCTCCACGAGCATAAATCCGACCAAGCTTCCCCTTTTTCACACACCTTCCCTTCCCACCAAGTCCTAGCACTATCACGAAGGAAATTGATGGCATAGACAACCTTCTTCGCTTCTTCACACCCACTTGTGCGAAAGGCACCTTCAACAGCGATAAGCCATCTATTACAAGCTATAGGATCAAGGGTCCCCGTAAATTTAGGTACGTTACATGCCGTGAAATTGCGGTAAGATGATTTATCATTCTTAGTAACCCTACCATGATCTTCTTCTCTTCTTAGTTTCGCAAACTCTCTTTGCATTACTTCTTGTATATTTAGAGTGGTCTCTTTGACAACATATGGCATGGATTTTTCTAGTGCCTTTCCTATCCTTCTCCTCATTAACACGTCTAAAGCTTTTACTTGTTCATTAGTAAACCCTTCTATAGTAGGACCCTCCGAACTAGAAGAAGAGGAATTTTCCGAGATCGTATCATTCTTGGAGGGGTCACTTGCCGAAGACCCGGCATGTTTAGAAGTAGTAGCCTTTATGGCTTCCTTTTGATGGGGAGTATTCATTTCTTCTTTACTGTAACATATGACAAACATTCGATTAAGCAGAATCACCTATAACCTATAAAAATAATATAACTCTGTCATAACTCACCCTAAACACCACCTGCACAAAGCCTTAACGATTTTAGGTAATACATATATGCCATCTTCTTATAACCATGGTGGCCAAGCGTAGTTATAAAAACATGTAACATATGTACTCCTTAAAATCATCAAGGAAGTGTATACGTAGTATAACTATTACTAACACAATTTACGCGGCCTAAGTCTAGGAAATTCTAAGGTAAAAATCCTAAATCTCTTAGACCAAGGCTCTGATACCAAGTTGTTACGCCCCCAAAACAGAAATTTTAAAACTTTTATTAATAACATGGATGACAACGAAGGAAAGAAATCTGGAAGTTTTCTTTTTAAAGCGTGACGGCGTCAAGTTATAAAGGCGACGCCGTCTGAGACTACATCGTGAAGGCTCATAAAGTTTTTGTGAAAATTGCGACGGCGTCAGATTATAATCGTGACGACTCAGAAAGTTTTTGTGAAAATGTGGCGGCGTCAGATTCTGAACTCGACGCCGTCAGGAACCCAGACCTGCACATTTTGTGCAGACTTACTATCCTTTAACCCAACAAAAACTACATACCACTTTGGACATTACACAAAACCTGTAAACAACTTGTAACTCATATAAGAGCAACTATCACAAATAATCCCCAACACTTTAACCTTCTAAACAAGTAATTAGCTTTACGCCAAACATCATTTTTAACTCCATGACCCATAATTACAAGAACTTGATGTTTTGGAGAACATAAACGTAGAAACAACTACTAACGTAAAGAAGACCAAGAGACTTGAAAATATACCAAAACGATTTGACTCTACGGGGCTTCCAACTTTAACTCCTTGGTTCCAAAAGACAAGCTCAAGTAGGAGCTCAAGCAAAATCCATTCTACACTTGTGTCTTACCTTTATCCTCCTTGCTAGGACCTACAAAAATGTCGTCAACTATAACATAAGCAATTGCTTAGTAAGTAAATGGGTCAAATGCAATTAAAACTATAACAACATATAAGAAATTCATGGAGCATCTATAACATAAGCACATACCTTTAAATTGGTATATACACTACATGATATACAAAGCTATGGATCCAAGCTAAACTATAACAAGCTCCAACCACTATAACATAATCAATTAATCATATTTCAATATGACATAACATTAACCCACTATACTTACCTCCAATTGATCAATAGGTTTCTACCAAGTAGAGTCACCACTTCCTTAAGCTTCCTAAACAACAATTATTCTTAATTAGAGACTATAACTAGTAATTTCAAGAAATTGGACATCTTCTATTACGACTTTTAACTTCTTAATTCAAGACCCTAATTATATGGATTGGGGAAAATGCTTACTTGATTAGAGATATGCAATTAAGGGTCTCCCAATCTTGATAAGCACCACAATGGGTCCAAATTTGGGTTTAATTAAAGTATTCTTGATGTCTTCTTCTTCTTCTTTTCTAAACCCTTTCTTCACTTCAAGGTTTCTTCACAATTTCTAGATATCTCTTCTAAATACTAATTTCTTCTTTTTATTTAAATTACTTAGCCTTAATGGCAACATTGGTCCCTCTATTCTAGGATTCTTATATATAGACCACAAAAGTTCTTAATCTTTCTTACTAGCCACAATATTTAAGAAACATTCATATTCATTCTAACAAAAGTTTAATACTTCTATTTAACAATACCTTTACGGGAAACGGGTGTAACATCGGAACCTCAACATTTAACGACCTCACAACTCACGACTTCGCATCTCACAATCTCCACTTCCAAACCATCTCATCGATGAGTAGAACCACCTCACAACCTCAACATATCACGACCCAAAATACCCCACAACCTCACAATCTCCTTATCCCTAACCCTCTCACTAGCCGAACACCGGCCAACTCACCATCTCCATGACCTGAAAACCTCACGAACTTACCATCTCCATGAAACGAAAACCTCACATACTCGCCATCTCCATGACCTGAAATCCCTCACATACTCTCTATCTCGGCTACCACATCAAACTCACGACCACACCACCTAATAACTCGATCTACCTCACCACCACACCATCTCCACAGTCCGAACCATCTTTTCAACCTCGCCACCTCCATGGCTTGAACCATTTCACAACCAAAACAATCTTCAAGAACCTAAACCATCTTCACAACGCGAACAATCTTCACACCCCGAACCATCTTTATAGCCTGAACCATTCACAACTTCACCATCCTTACAACCTAACCATCTCACGACTGCAATTTCTTCCCAACCATAATCACCTCATGACCTCACAACTTGAACCACCTCACAAGCTCAATAATTCCAATGCTGATGAAATGTATATGAAGTTTCTTCTAATTTGCCGAAGAAGTGACACGACCCAAAGGAAAAAAGTAAAGAGAAAACAAAAAGAAATTATGTACAAAAAAGAGTGAAAAAAAAGAACTGCCGGCCAAAGCCAACGGGTGGAGAAGGAAGTGGCGCGGTGGCGACTCTCTTTATATCTAGGGTTTTTTGTGAGAGTTTTTTTTAAGAAAGAGAAAGTTAAATTAAATAAATTCTTCTAAAAAAATTCTTTATAAAAACAAGTTTAAGTAGTATAATTATCATTAAATTGATTGTAATATCAAAAATTAAAGTTATTAAATACAGCGTATCAAAATAGAATCACATATGCTAAGTTAAATTGATATAAATAGCGAACCTGTAGTGTCACTATGATTTTCACGGGCTTAGATCAAGCTGTACCATTATTATTTTTAAATTAATTTGATCATAATATCAAAGGCATTGACTTATAATGCAACTGACTCATTATGAATATCAGGGTGTGTAGGGTTAGGAGATTTGGGAATGAGGGAATGATAATGACTATGATTGTACATGTTTGGTTGACATATATGGGTTTCAAGTTATGAGTCCATTCCTTGATAATTTCCATACTCCATACCATTCACAAGAGGTTGGTTTAAATCCATTCCATGCAATCATTCTACCCTACAATGAAACATATACCGATCGTGATTTCGAAACTTATACCAAACACACCCTCAATTAACATCTTCTGTTAAGTTTAGTAAAAATATACGCAACACACGTTTATAGGACCAGCAATAATATATATAAATAACTTAATAACAACCTTATTCAAATCTTGGTATTAAAAATAGTTGTAAATACTAATGCGCTTTTAGGGCTCCACTAGCTTTGTTATATTAAGGTGTTGTTTGGTTTGCTTGAGGGTATCACTATAAGTATAGGTTTGATGAATAGGTGGAATAGAAATGGATATGATTTTTTAAAAAAAATTGTTTGGTTGATATATGTTGGGTTTGAATTCTTTAGCAATCTTAAAAATAATAATAAATTATTACCTCACTTATCTTTGTAGTTTCCATCAACGACAAAAAAGGGGCCACCCATATTTGAAGGTTTCTAATTTTCGGGTGGGTTATTGGGACGGTACCTAGTTTTTTATTGGGACCCCCCCTAGTTTTTTTGTTTTTTTCTTATTTTTTTTTTGTTTTTTTTTTATTTTTATAATTTTGTTTATATCAAAAAGCTATAAACCTGAAAATGCGGAACTGTAAATATAAAGTTTAATAAGCCAAACGCTTAAAACTGTCAGAAATACGAAACAGAAACTGACAAAAAACTGCGTTGTACTGAAAAAATGGAGGGACAAAGGGAATATTCCCTATGGATGTGACTCCATAGGGAGGGTTCCAATAGTGTATCCCTTTCCATAAACTACTCATGTTGTACGACAAAAGAAATGGCCACTCATTTTTTTAAGGTTTGAATTTTTTTTCTTTTATACTCAGAACAATAACGAACCACAGAGGAATGGTTTCCATAAACCACTCATGCTAGGATGGTATGGGAAAACCCATGTTTGAAGGGTTTCTCTAAAACCATATCATAATACCAAACCTCTTCAAACACTATCAAAACTATAGACACATACCCATACCTGCATACCAAACGGACCCTAAGTTGTTAACTCAAAAAGGAATAATTTAATTGTTTACTCTATCAAAATATTGAATACAAAAAGCAACCCTAATTAGAGTTTGTGTTTCCCTATTCAACAAACATTCAAAACAAATTGATGATTGTAAACCAAAATTTCACATATGCATTGTCTCCATCCTTTATCTCAACACGCATTTACATCCCTTATTTGTTTTGCCCACTTTGTTTTTGGTATTATTTGTTCCATATGTAAAACACACACACGCGTGTTATGAATGTCTATATTTCGTTAAAGATAAAAGTTATCGACTTAAAATTAATCTAATACCTCCCTCCTCCCCCTTCCTATTTTATTTTATTTTAATTTTATTTTTATTATATAAAACTACAAACTAAAAGTACATAACATATAATATAAAATTTGATAAGATAAAAAGTCTTAAAAGACAGAAAATAAGAAATAAAACAGAAAACGATAAAAAATTGTTTTGTACCAATGACCTCACCCTTCATTAAAGTTTGTCATTCATTTTTTTTATTAGCTTAAAACAAACTCATTTTGAGCCATTCATAAAAACATTATATACTTTAGTTTTATTCACGATTTCTAGAACATGGCACTTGTTCATCATTAATATAGCTTGAACTTGTAACTTTTAATTAAAGAAATTTTAACTCTTAAAGAAACAAATAGATTGGATATATGATGATTCATATTATTCTTATCATAAGTTTCTAATCAACACTAGGCATCTTTTAATTGATCATCATGTAATCATTAGTACCATACTATTAGATAGGAAAGTGATTGACACACTCTCAAAATTTATTGGCTAACTCTACTTAATATTTTATGCATAGCATATTTTAACTGTTTGTACAGTTGAGTATGCAAATAAATTTTTGAGAAGTTTCTCTTACATACTAAAGTAATGATAATTGATACTCACACCACATTTTTTTGATGAATGCACCACAATTTGTGTATTACAGTTTGTACCGTACATTACTGTAATGTGTAAATTCTGATGAATGCATCAAAAAATTCATCTTTAACTTATTATGCATACATAAATTAAACCAAACTGTTAGTTAATACTATAGCACACATGTCAATTTAGCATAGGAGACCCGATATGAATTGCGACACACCTTCAAATACAATATTCAATATTGCACCTCAAATGAAAGTCAACATTGCAAATTAATTTCTTAAATCAGTACGTTAATTATGATCTGTCACTTTCCTTACCATTTTGGAGAAAAAGTGTTAAATTAAGTGTCAATTGACATAGGCCAACTTACATTACAAAAAAAATTTGAATTCTCCGCATTTATTTTTTCACGATATAGTCAACCATGAACATTTTTTATATAAATCAAAACTTTGCTACATTAATAGGTGTCACAAATTTATTAAAAAATACTCTACGTATATATGTGTGGACAATTACAACAACGCTACATTTATAATTGAAATAAAACAAATTTTCAAAAGACCACACTTTATAAATGTAAGAAAACACTTAAAAAATGCTACATTTATAAATGTAAAAATAACTACATAAAAAAGCCACATTTATAATTGTGAAAACAAAAACTACACTTATAAAAAAATCCACAAAATTAAAATAACAAAAGGACAAGAGATTACCCATTTTATTATTCCTGACACTTATAGGATATAGCCTTCATTATAAGATGCAAAATTAAAAAGCCTCACTTACAGATTATTCTTGAAAACACTATTACATCGCGTTTCGGATCCTCACTCAAAATAAAATCATAAAAATCAAACCCTAACTTTTAATCACTGTTACATCGCGTCTCGGATCTTATCGTGATTTTGTAATCGTAATCGTAATCGCCGTGGTTTCGTAATCATCGCCGTAATCGCTGTGGTTTCGTAATCGTCGCCGTGGATCTGTAATCGCCGCCGTAGATCTGTAATCGCCGCCGTACATTACTGTTCCGATCATTAGGTAAATGTTAGCTAATCGTTTATTAATGTGTTTTGAATTGTACCATTCAATAACGATTATTATTATTTGTTTTGTAATGGTTAAGTAGTTTAGAGATATAACGATTCGGTCCGGATTGCGTTGGTAGAGTTTTATTAAATGAATGTTATGTATCTGGAACAGAAGGTGTTATATTCTGTTGATTAGTTGAGTTGTTAATCGTTATCGAATTTATGATCAATTTATAATTGTTTATGATCAATTTAGGTTTTCATTTGTGTGATTTCGAGATTAATAGAACTCGAAGGCTAAATGTATGAGCTGTGTAATTTTGCGAGTAAATTCGTAACTGCTATTTTATATCCAGTTTAGGTTATTTCGAAATCGAACCTTAGATGTATGAATTCTGTTAGTGATGGAACTGAATTATTTTGCTCAAAAAGAGAGGTTAGATGGATGACAGAACACGTAACTAGAGATCTTAGTCAGGAAGCTGAACAAGAAGCCGCTGCTCAAAGAGGACCGGTCTTCACAACCTCGCCACCTCCCTGGCCTGAACCATTTCACGACCCGAACAATCTTCAAGAACCTTAACCATCTTCACAACCCGAACGATCTTCACACCCCGAACCATCTTCAAAGCCTGAACCGTTCACAACTTCACCATCCTTACAACCTAACCATCTCACGACCGCAATTTCTTCCCAACTATAATCACCTCATGACCTCACAACTTGAACCACCTCACAAGCTCAATACCTATGCTGATGAAATGTATATGAAGTTTCTTCTAATTTGCCGAAGAAGCGACACGCCCCAAAGGAAAAAAGTAAAGAGAAAACAAAATGAAATTAGACTAAAATACACGGTTGGTCCCTAAAGTTGGCACGACGCATCGCGATGGGACAAAACTCGGCCTTTTCATCGTTGGGGGTCCCTATTTCAAGGTTTATACTCGCTACAAGTCCTTTGACCATATTGCCGTTAGTCAAGGACATCTTATGGCGTTAGATTTGTCTTTAGTCCAAGGGCACTTTTGTCATTTCCATATTTCAATTAAAAATTTTCCTAATTATTGCCACATGTAATGTAACCCTCTTCCCGCCCCAATAAACACATAGTCTGTATTATCATTCGTCCCAAAACTTTCGTTACAAGAATTATCAGAATTCACAAACCCTAATTGAAAGTCACAAAACCCCTGTTTATCAATCATAAAACCGAAACATGGACTTTACTCTATGGAAAGTAAGAAGACAGTCAGGTTATCCAGTTGATGATACCGTCCTATACGACTCTGCTAAGAAGAAATAGGGTACTTTTTTTTTTTTTTTTTTTTTTTTTTTTTTTAATTACAGTCATTGGAATTTGTAATTGTGGTATTTATTGTTTCCCAATTAAGTTTTTAGAATGCTTTAAACATATATTGACATGTTTTCAGGTGGTAGATCTAATATGTTTAGTATGAGGGTTCATCACAATGGTGTCTTTAAATACTGGCCTGGTAGAATATACGTTGGAGGTATGGAAAGTTTAGTTGATTTGGTTGATGTTGATAGTGTGTCAGTTGAAGAGTTGGATGTTCTTATGTATGAATTGGGTTATGAGCTCGGTTCAAAAAATTACTATTACTTTGTTAAGCCTGGTAGTAATTTAGATGATGGTTTGTATAGCTTAAGTGAGAGTGCTAATTTAGAAATATTGAAAGATCTTGTTGATGACCATAAGATGATAGAGGTTTATGTTGAAAATGGTAAGACAACATTGGACGTTGATCAAATGTCACCAAAGTCAATTAGGACAGTTATTGCTGATGTGGATGCAACAAAGAAAAATGCAGCTCTTGCTATTGTTCCATATTGCTCAAACAAATTGTTCTTAGAAAACATTGTTAATAAATCTGTGGTAGAGGATATATGTGAGGTTACACATCAACCTTTGGAAGTCAATACTTTGGTACAATCTAGTCAGATGCCAGAAACACAACCCTTGTTTCCATCTGTAGAGGTCTGTCATACTGAAGATGTTGTAGGTGATGTCAACCAGCATATAGATAAACATGTTGAGCATATCCAAATAGATAGTCCTGAAGAGGTATCTCAAAATGATCAAGAGTTAGGTCATCATGATGAGGAAACATGTAATCCTGTGGATCATATCCAACAAGGTAAATCTGTACAGGTTAGTGAAATCGATGAAGCTGTAAGTGATGACAATGTGAGTGAGACAGACACTTATATGAGTGACGATGATGATATTGAGAATAATGGTGATGGAAACACAGTTGTCGATGAGGCTAATACTTTTGAGGAGCCTGATTTTGATGTTAATCTGTTCAAAGTGACCGAGACTACAGATTTACCATCTATAGGTACCACCAGCCAGCTACCACATGATTTTTTTTAAGAAAAATGAGTTGGATCTGTTAGATGATAATGATTTTGCGAGTGGTTAAAAGGATAACTATGTTATTAGGAGGAACAAATTGAGGGCATACAAGAAACAAAAGTTAAGTGAGGCAGCACAAACAGAGGACGAAATCTTTTTTTTCTGTGGTCAAAGTTTTGTAACTGCAAAAGAAGTGAAAGATAGGATCTACCTGCTTTCAATAAAGACTAGGAGGAAATTGCAACTAATTAAGAATGACAAACAGAGAATTAGGGTTAGGTATCTTGGACAAATACCTGTTTGTGGAATAACCGAAGGTTCAGGGCTGGGAAAAGCCCCAAAGAGGAAAAATGGTCCGATTACTAGAGGCCTTGGTAGGGATGTATATTTGCGAACACGCAAGGAGCAAGCAACCGATTGTCCATGGTTGTTGTATGTAGCCAAAAATACAGATAAAGATGTATGAATTGTTTGAACTTTCAGGGATGAACACAAATGTTTGCAATCAAGAGACATTAAAGCTTGTGACTACAAGTTTCTTTCGAAGCAAATAGTTGACCAAGTTCAAGTTAATCCAGATACTCCAATCAGGGCTGTTCAAGATCAGCTCAGTAAACAGTTTGAAGTTCAGGTGTCTATGCAAAAAGCATTAAGGGCAAAAAACAAGGCATAAAATGAGATTAGGGGTGATCATAAGCAACAATACACCCTTTTAAGAGACTATGTTGAAGAGTTGCAGAAAACTAACCCAGATACAACAGTTAGGATAATTGTATAAACTGCAATAGATGCAACAAGTCCAACAAGAGTTTTCAAGAGAATGTATGTATGCTTAGGCGCTTTGAAGGAAGGATATAAAGCTTTTCAAAGAGAGTTGTTGGGGTTAGATGGTGCTTTTATGAGGGGTCCTTTTCCTGGCCAGCTTCTTACAGCAGTCGGTATAGACAGCAACAATGGAATATACCCTGTAGCCTACGCGGTTTCAGAAGCTGAAAGCAAAGACTCATGGATTTGGTTTCTTGAATGTCTAAGAGATGATCTTGACTTGCAACCAAACTCAAACTACACTTTTATTAGCGACAGGCAAAAGGTGATTTTACCATTTAGTTGATTAGATTCACTTGTATTTTCGTTAAATGCAAGTTTTATTAGTAAGGAATTGATGTTTATTTGTGCAGGGTATCATTCCAGCGTTAGCAGAAGTATTCCCTAGTGCTGAACACAGATATTGTTTGAAGCACATTCATGATAATATGAAATTGCAATGGAATGCTAAAGCATACAAGGAACATTTTTGGAGATGTGCAGCAGCAACAACCGTCCAACAATTTGAGGCAGCCATACTGGCATTCAAGAGTTTTAGCGAACCTGCCCATGCTTGGTTAAGTAAGATACCACCAACCCATTGGTCAAGGTCGCATTTTTCAGGTACCTAACCAAATCTATGTCTACTTGTACATCTTTTGTTCTACGACATTTTTCAGGTACCTAACCAAACATGTTGTAGGGAGGGCTCATTCTGATGTGCTACTTAATAACATGTGTGAGGTGTTCAATGGGAAACTAGTGGGAGGTAGGCACCAACCCATCATTACTGCTTTGGAATATATTAGAGAGTACTGTATGAAAAGAATAGTGAACGTTGTGAATGTGATTCAAAAGTGTGCCGGACCATTAACACCAAAGGCAACACTTATGTTAGATGCAATCAAGAAAGAGGCTTATAAGTACACTGCTTTACGGGTTGAAGGAGAAAAGTATGAGGTCAGTGGATGGGGAGACAAGTGTACTGTCAATTTTGAAGCTAGGGCTTGTACATGTAGAAGATGGGAGCTTACAGGTATGCTATGTAAACATGTTGTTGCTACCCACCGGTGTATGAGGTTGAATGGAATTCAAATAGGATCTGTTGAATCATGGGTGCATCCATGTTACTTGCTTAAGACTTTGGAAGAAACTTACAAACACCACATCCAGCCAATAAATGGTTATGAGCATTGGTATAAGTCACAGGTGCCTACAACCATTCTTCCACCTAAACATCATAAACCATTAGGTAGGCCACGAAAGAAAAGAACCAGGGCTTTTACTGAAAATGATAATAGTGACAAAACCAGTAACTTGTCACAGTCTAGTAAAAGTGTGGTTTGTGGTATTTGTGGCAATGCTGAACACAACAAGAAAACATGTCTTGGGCAAGGAGGTGTAACAGGAAGTCAAGGCACTACACAACAGTCTCAAAAAACAGGTTCATCCTAGCCAAAAGTTACAGCAAAAAAGAAGGCAAAGGTTACAGGTGACAACTATGAAGGTAATGATCAACCAAGTGTGGTCCAGTCTCAATCTGGAAGTCAAGTTGATGCTGCTTCTGGTGGGTCTCCAAAACAATTTTGGACTAAGACCAAGATTATAGCAGCAAAGCTTTCTTCACCACAAAAAAATGCTGGTTAAGCATATGAATGCCAATGTTATCCATCGAATATGTATTCCCCTAAACAGTATTTGCTGTGTTTAAACAATGTATGTTTCTGAACTTTGTAGACTCCAAAATTTTATGCATTTGGAAATATATCCATTTGCGTTATGTATGAAATCATGTCATGTTAGTGTATGGGTTTAATTATGTTTTTATTGTATTTTTTTATAGAGTCTTCATACATCTGTGTTTTGAGTTGGATACTGTTATTCTATTATCACAAACACTAATGAAGGATCAAAAATGAATGAACAACACCATATCAAGTTTATGTTGATACTCAGAAATGGTGTCGGTTCACCCATCCTTGAGACTTCATACGTCTATGAATCTTGGATCTGTTGAACTTGGATTTGTGTTTTGAGTTTGGTTACTGTTATTCTATTATTACAAACACTAATGAAGGATCAAAGATGGATGAACAACACCATATCAATTTTATGTTGATACTCAAAAGTGGTGCCATACATCCATCTTTGAGACTTCATACGTCTATGAATCTAGGATCTGTTTAAGTTGGATCTGGGTTTTGAGTTGGATACGATTATTCTATCATCACAAACAGGAATGAAGGATCAAAGATGAATGAACAACACCATATCAAGTTTATGTTGATATTCAAAAGTGGTGTCTGTTCATCCATCTTTGATACTTGGATCTGGGTTTTGAGTTGGATACGGTTATTCTATCATCACAAACAGGAATGAAGGATGAACAACACCATATCAAGTTTATGTTGATACTCGAAATTGGTGTCTGTTCATCCATCCCTCATCATTCATCCATCTTTGAAACTCGTATCTCTGTTATCAGTTTGACCATTTGTGTGGCAAGTGATATATAAATTCTTGGGGCAAAGGAACTACTAGTAAAGGCAGCACAATATAAGGACCAAAGCATAAAAGAAATATATTAAAACTGTACAAGGACCAAACATTATACACCAAAAGACTATTCTTAGTCAACGTACTCTAAAACTTCTTAAACACAACTAGACCATCTACCACCGATTCAAAACACTAAAACCAGTACCTATCTAAACCCTATAGAAGAACCATAGAAAAAACAAGAAGATGACCATCCAAGACAATACACAAAAGTTCCTGAGACGAAAAACTTTCTCCTTCTCAACAAGGAGATCGGCCAAGGCTGCTTGGTGAGCAGCCTCTAGCTCGTTTGCCCGGTCACCAGCGTTGACCGCTTCCATAGTCTCATAAACTAGGGCGGCTTCGTATTCTTGTAATGCCGCCTCATTCTTGTAGATTGTTCTCTGCAAGTAGATGATCACATCTCTTGCTCTCCTTTGGATGGGTGGATCGTACCACCCTATGAATGGACATGTTGTAGCCTATAATTGATAATCAAAATGTTAGCATCTGCTTGCCTCATAAACACCAACTAAACCCACTTGTATAAAATCACAATTATAATAAAACAGATATACTATCATAATCAACACATTTTAAGGTAAACCACTACATGCAAACTTTAATATGAAATAAAATTAAGTGTCCCAACCTGTCTTGGACAGGCATAGAACCTCCTGCCGGGGTTCGTGTTGTTCCAGCATGTTCTAATGACGGCCCTTCTGTTGCATGAACACACCACCATTTTTCAGATTTTACCGTCGGTGAAGAAGATAAGATTTTAGTTGTTAGGAAAGATAAAGTATGAGTGGTGATAGAATGTCCCTTTTATTAGCGAGGTTTTACTGTAGCGCCTCTGGTTAAACAAGTGGGCTGGCACGGTAATTAATGGACACTGGTAAAATGACAAAAGTGCCCTTGGACTAAAGACAAATCTAACGCCATGAGATGTCCTTGACTAACGACAATATGGTCAAAGGACTTATAGCGAGTATAAACCTTGAAATAGGGACCCCCGATGATGAAAAGGCCGAGTTTTGTTCCATCGCGATGCGTCGTGCCAACTTTAGGGACCAACCGTGTATTTTAGTCAAGAAATTATGTACAGAAAAAAGTGAAAAAAAAAACCGCCGACCAAAGCCGACGGCTGGAGAAGGACGTGGCACGGTGGTGACTCTTTATATCTAGGGTTTTTTGTGAGAGTTTTTTTAAGAAAGAGAAAGTTAAATTAAATAAATTTTTCTAATTTTTTTTTAAAGACAAGTTTAAGTAGTATAATTATCATTAAATTGATTGTAATATCAAAAATTAAAGTTATTAAATACATCGTATCAAAATAGTATCACACGTGCTAAATTAAATTGATCCCGTAGTGTCACTTTATGATTTTTCACGGGCTTAGATCAACTTCTACCATTATTATTTTTAAACTAATTTGATCATAATATCAAAAGCATTGAGTTATAATGCAACGACTCATTATGAATATCAGGGTGTGTAGGGTTGGGAGATATGGGAATGAGGGAATGATAATGACTATGATTGTACATGTTTGGTTGACATATATGGGTTTCAAGTTATGAGTCCATTCCTTGATAATTTTCATACTTCATACCATTCACAAGAGGTTGGTTTAAATCCATTCCATGCAATCATTTTACCCTACAATGAAACATAAACCGATCGTGATTTCAAAACTTATACCAAACACACCCTCAATTAACATCTTCTGTTAAGTTTAGTACAAATATACGCAACACACGTTTATAGGACCATCAATCATATATATAAATAACTTAATAACAACCTTATTCAAATTTTGGTATTAAAAATAGTTGTAAATACTAATGCGCTTTAAGGGCTCACTAGCTTTGTTATATTAAGTTGTTAACTCAAAAAGGAATAATTTAATTGTTTAGGCTATGTTTGGCACACAAGATTATGAAGAGATTATGCTTATTTTTTCAAAAAATAAGCTACTTAAAAAATAATCCGTGTTTGGCAACATAACTTATAAAAGATTATAAGAAAAATAATCTTCCATAATCTCTGAAAATAAAAGGTTACTTCATGTAGCTTATGAAAATAATCTCTTTTTATAATCTTTTTCAGCAACAGCATCAGCACCAGCATCAGCAACAGCACCAGCACCAGCACAATCTATTTTTGCCAAACATATCTATAAAAATTTTGAATATAAAAAGCAACTCTAATTAGAGTTTGTATTGCCCTATTCAACAAACATTCAAAACAAATTGATGATTGTAAACCAAAATTTCATATATGCATTGTCTCCATCCTTTATCTCAACACGCATTTGCATCCCCTATTTGTTTTGCCCACTTTGTTTGGTATTATACTATTATTTGTTCCATATGTAAAACACACACACGCGTGTTATGAAAGTCTATATTTCGTTAAAGGGAAAAGTTATCGACTTAAAATTAATCTAATACCTCCCTCCTCCCCCTTCTTATTTTATTTTATTTTAATTTTGTTTTTATTATATAAAACTACAAAAACTAAAAGTACATAACATATAATATAAAGTTTGATAAGATAAAAAGTCTTAAAAAACAGAAAATACGAAATAAAACAGAAAACGATAAAAAATTGTTTTGTACCAATGACCTCACCCTTCATTAAAGTTTGCCATTCAGTTTTTTTATTAGCTTAAAACAAACTCATTTTGAGCCATTCATAAAAACACTATATACTTTAGTTTTATTCATGATTTCTAGAACATGGCACTTGTTCAACATTAATATAGCTTGAACTTGTAACTTTTAATTAAAGAAATTTTAACTCTTAAAGAAACAAGTAGATTGGATATATGATGATTCATATTATTCTTATCATAAGTTTTTAATCAACACTAGGCATCTTTTAATTGATCATCATGTAATCATTAGTAACATACTATTAGATAGAGAAGTGATTGACACACTCTCAAAATTTATTGACTAACTCTACTTAATATTTTATGTATAGCATGCATTAATTGTTTGTACAGTTGAGTGTGCCAATAAATTTTTAGAGTGTGTCAATCACTTTCCTATTAAATATTATTGATTCTTTTTCAATAATGAGATCTATAATATATTATGTGTCGACAAGTTATTTATATTACATATTCGACAAAAGTCAAACAATTTTTTGACACTTCGCGGTCTTAAGCATTTTGCTAACGGCAATTTGTTATCCAACAACATATTTTATAGTTGTCTTTCAACGAAGTTTGAACCTACAATCTCTGATTAGCAGACAATATTGAATTTCTCTCATGCATTTGAACTCTAAACTTGAATATTGGCCTTTAAACTAGTATAGGGACATCAGTATTATTGAGGAGCTTATGTTACTGGGGCTGTTTGATAGCCTCTTAATGGGCTTAATAATGGGCTTAATGCTAAATCGGTCAGATATGGTTGTTGTTTGATAACATTATTTATGTCACTTATTCGTTCCACTAGGAGGTTAATGGCTCAGCATCCAAGGGATGTAAATTGATTCAGTGAACTTTTGAAGGCATTTTTATGTCGCTCATTTGACCCCATCATTGCCAACAACCTTTTATTAATCACCTTTTACTCTTTTTTTCCTTTGGCGTTTGAACTTTTGCAAGGCACTTGTAAATTGTTGTAACAATAAAATTATTTAACTAAATATTAAAACTAAAAACAATCATTGAAGTATATATAAAATGTGTAAGAGTAAACGTATGAACTATTAACAATTAGTTTAGAGCTACACGTCAAAACTGATAATAATCTGAGAAAATATTTTCTTATATAAAATGTTGAAATAGTAAATTTAGCTGATAAAATATGCATTCAGGTAACTTGTCAAACATCGTGTTATCATTCAGAAACACTTTGATTCAGAGTCTTTTAATCATTCAGAGTAAATAAATCATTCAACGCTAAATCACATAAATTTATCAAACAACCCCTTACTAAAATAATTGAACATTCCATATTTGTTGGATAGAATCATCTATAAATTATTATGCATACACAATTAAACCAAACTCTTAGTTAATTCTGCTAGCACACTTGTCAATTTGACACAGTAGACCCGATATGAATTGTGACATACCCTCAAATACAATATTCAATATTGGGGATGGGTTGTGTAGTTTTTGCGGAGAGGTTCCCGAGAGTACAGATCACATTTTCACAGGTTGTCTGCATTCGAATGGGTTATGGAGCGGGTTGGGTACGTGGTTGAAACTTCCCCCGATGATCATGTTCTCTGTCAAAGACATTCTTCAAAGTGTTCAGTTATTGCCAATGTCTAGTTCCCGGAAAGAGATCATTTACGGCATTGTTGTCATCATGTGTTGGAAGATATGGGCGAACCGGAATGAGATCATTTTCAAGCAAGGAAAGGCTAACGTGTCCAAAACGATTGCGGAAGTGAAGGCTATTAGTTATTTATGATTGAATAGTAGATAGAAAAAGGTTAAGATAGATTGGAAAAAATGGTGTATCTTTGATGTAACTTGATGTTTTGGTTTGTGGTTATCTCCGGCTTGGAGATAATCCGTTGTTTCTGTTAATGAAGTTAGCCTTTCAAAAAAAAAAAAAATACAATATTCAACATTGCAACCCAAATGAAAGTCAACATTGCAAATTAATTTCTTAAATCAGTATGTTTATTTTGATCCCTCACTTTCCTTTCCTTTTTGGAGAAAAGTGTTTAATTAGTGTTTTTAAATTGAGTATTAGATGGTTGTGGGCTAGCACTACAATGAAAATATCATACTACTAGCTAGGTATTTAATGTATAAACATTTCAAAAGTCAATTGACGACATACGCCAACTTTACGATAATAGAAGATTATACAAGACTTTACATTGTGCTTATGATCACATTGGAGTAAAATATTTTGTTGGAGTAAAATATTTTGTTTTTGCTTTTGTTAGAGCACTTGCAACGGATAAGTTATTCCCAAGTTATTTGCAAGTTATTCTCAAGTTAACCACACCGTCATCCAAGTTATTGCGGTGTTAAAGGCTGCACGTTATCAAGTTAACGTGCGTTATTTCTTTTTTTTTTTTTATTATTTTTTTTCCTGCCCCTAAATGAGAGGTTGTTTTTGTAAATTGTTGGTGAGTTAAGGTTTAACCTTGGGAATGTTATGATAGTGGGTGTTTTTTGAGTAAGTTAAGGTGAAATGTTAAAGCTGATGTGGCGCAGACGTGACGGGAGGTTAAAGTTTAACTCAAGTTATGGTTGCAAATGCTCTTAAAGTAATACTTACATCATAAGCTTGATGTTAATTTTATGTATACAGAAAAAGGGGTAATTGACCTTTTATTTCATAGGCTCTTATATCAGTTTAACTGCTAACACGAATGAAGTAAATTGTGTAACATAATAAAGGAAAAGAAATAAAAACATGATTTGTAATTTTGAACTTATGGCTTTTGTTTTACGATGTACGTCCTCCGGCGGTTATCATCACAAAAATCATTCTGTTGATTAGATATTCATCTGTGACTGGCTCTATCAATTGCCTGGGATGGATGAAAACTAGAGTTCTTAAAACATCTAAACAATCAAATTATTAATGAGATATGTATAAAAATTAACATGAAAAATATATATGTTTTACTCGGTGTTTCACACAAGACTTAGATTAAAAAACGTTTCTCTTTATTTTTCCATTAAATTTCTTACTTGTCTTAATATTCTTTGTGTACAATCTAGTTTATGTACTAGAAGGATTATTCCAAAATACAATACGAGGACATTAGGGCCTAATATAATACACGTATTTATGAGTTAATTTAGGTCGATACGTAAGACAATTCATATTTAAGTCCCAACACACAGTTACTTTCAACGTTACTTTTTGGTTCACTTTTTTTCCTATTAAGGAAACAATACAATGCACATGAATTATTAAGCTTTTTTGACAACCTTGCATTATACGATTAATTAAGGATACACTTGTGTTTCTATATGCAAAGTATTGTGAAATTGAATGCATCAAAATCAAAATTCAAAGTATGAAAGAATATTAATTAATGTATCTTTACTTGATCCATGTCGACAAAACTTACGATGAGTTGGTCTGGTTATACGAGTTGGTCTCGTTAGCAATTTTTTTTTCTATAACGGCTCACTCTTGCAACGATGAAACGAATCTATCTAGCTAGTAGTGATATAACAACATCTATTAACAAATTTTGTTTAACGATCTCTCAATCCGAGGAATTAATATTAATCGAACTTACAAACCCATTTGCTTAAGTACATTATTAGCCTAGTAACCATGTGCTTAGACCCTTTTTATCATGCAAAAAATTGCCAAAGTAAAAGAAAAAAAAAACACAACAAACAGCAGGCACAAGCCAAACTCCCAAACTATTTGCCAAACACATTGCAGTTCTTATCTTCAAAGTTCAATTTTTTTCACACCAAAACCAATTCATTTAAATAGGAGTAAAATGCAGAAATCGTCCCTGTGGTTTGCCCAGATTGCAGATTTCGTCCCTGCATTTTCGAAAGTGCAGACGGCCTCCCTGGGAGGAAACCTTTTGATCATTTTAGTCCCTGGCCAAATCGAAATGACTGAAATACCCTCGTCTTCATCCCCTTTAAATTTCCAGGGACGAAATCTGCAATTTGAACAAACCACAGGGACCATTTATTTTTTTTCGAAATTTTTTTTTGGAAAATAATTTTTTTTCGAAAATAATTTTATCGGTTTTCATCCGTTTTTGTCCGTTTTTCGTACCTTTTTTTGGATTATTGTCCGTTTTTTATCCATTTTTCTTACGTTTTGTCTATTTTATTCGTTTTTGCCCGTTTTTATCCATTTTTTTCCATTTTTGTTCGTGTTTCTTACATTTTTGTTTGTTTTTGTAATATTTCAACATTTTGAAGAGAAAAAAAATTCAAAAAGAAAAAAAATTTGAAAAAATCTGAAAAAAAATATTTCCAAAAAAAAAATTAGAATTTTTTCGCAAATTTGGAATTTCTTTTTTCAAATTTGTGAAAAAATTCTAATTTTTTTTTCATTTTTGTCCGTGTTTCTTACATTTTGTCTATTTTTCTTACGTTTTTGTAATATTTCATCATTTTGAAAAAAAAATTCAAACAGAAAAAAATTTTGAAAAAATTTGAAAAAAAATTTCCAAAAAAAAATTAGAATTTTTTCGCAAATTTGGAATTTCTTTTTTCAATTTTTTTTTGGAATTTTTTTTAAATTTTTTCAATTTTTTTTTTCTTTTTGAATTTTTTTTTCAAAATGATGAAATATTACAAAAACGTAAGAAAAATAGACAAAATGTAAGAAACACGGACAAAAATGAAAAAAAAAACGGATAAAAACGGGCAAAAACGAATAAAAATAGACAAAACGTAAGAAAAATGAATAAAAAACGGACAATAATCTATAAAAATGTACGAAAAACGGACAAAAACTGATAAAATTATTTTCGGAAAAAAATTATTTTCGAAAAAAAATTATTTAAAGGGGATGAAGACGAGGGTATTTCAGTCATTTCGATTTGGCCAGGGACTAATATGATCAAAAGGTTTCCTCCCAGGAGGCCGCCTGCACTTTCGAAAATGCAGAGACGAAATCTGCAATCTGAGCAAACCACATGGACGATTTCTGCATTTTACACTTTAAATAAATATATATCTTACATATGGAAAACCTTATCTACAAAACAAATACTCGCCCTACTAAAGGTTGGCACCCATCACTTGTATTCTCAATTTTTTCATAAACCATCAATCCTTTTATTCTCATTTTTTTTCTCTTATTTGTTAAGCTTAAATATGGCGGGAACCATAACTACCTCAACCGGAGCAACTACTTTTCGATATCTCAATGGTAGCAATTCATCTCCCCAAAGCAAAATTATATCTCCTTCAAATTTCTCTACTCGGGGACGAAATGGTCCAAAAGCCTCATTTCATGCGGTTATTGATGACCCATTAGTTGAAACCATGAAGACGAAACAAAAAAGTTTGTATGATGTTTTAAATGTCAAGTGTAATGCTACGTCTTTTGAGATAAAAAGCGCGTATAGGTCTTTGGCCAAGCGGTATCATCCGGATGCTTGTCACATGGATAAAAATGATGGTTGTGAATTTATTGAAATTTATCCTACTACGCGAGCTTTGTATGATCTCAAAATTAGTAATGGATTAGAACGACAATCGGGAAGATTGTATGCCACTATGGGACCAAGTTCCAGAATTTATACTGGACAACGATGGGAGACCGATCAGTGCTGGTAGATTATATTAATGTCTGGATTTAAATCCAAGACATTAGAGTTCTGATTAGTATCTATCTATTTAATACTATTAAAAGAGGGTTTATGCTGACGTTATCTTTGACAATGTGGACCTCTTTCATTGGTTAACTGAATAATTTTTTTTATTATATGATGTCAAAAATATAAAATAGATTTTGTGAAAAGAAATTAGAAATAAAGTTGAATATTTGTGCATCATTCCGAGGCAAGCATGCATTCTGCAGAAAAGATGCGCCTCTTTTTCTATCATTGGTTCCTACATGAGGTGGATGAAAATTACCGAGTATCTTTTTTGCATTTTTCAGATCTTGATTTTCTTAAAAAAAATCAAATTTTGAATCCCTTTCTCCATCTTCTTTAATTTCTTCCACTAGAACCCTAAAAAACTTTGATTTCAAAACTGAAACTCAATAATGATTCATGATTGGTCATCTCCATTCTTCTCCATACCTTTGGATGCTTTTGCATTCTTCTTCGATGTACCAGTAGATGAAAGATTGTTCAAATGAAAGAGTGATTAATGTAAATTATTGCATAAGATTATTCGTTCAATTAAGCTTCAAAGTTATTTGGATACCCTTTACTCGATATCAAGGTACTTTTAGTGTTTTTATTTTGTTTAATACACTTAGCTGATAATGATGCTGATTAGGAAAAAAAAGGCAGATGAAGCTTGCTAATATATGATTTATGTTGGCTAATGTTAAATTATCAAGAAAGATAGTATATAATTTTGGATTTGGTCAGTTTAAATAAGAGGAAATGGGTATCAATGCTCTTCTAGATGGGATTACGATTAATGAGAAAACCCAATAGCAGATTTCTTAATTGTTAGTTCTTTCTAATGACTTTTGGCTAAAATGTCGTGGAAAAAAGCTAACAAGGTGTTATTTGTTCACTACTACTTTGATAGGTTTTCTACCTTCTAACTTTTAACCCAAAAAAATTACTCATTTTTTTCCCCAATGCTTATAGATTTGAAGGATAGCCATTGTTTCTTTATGCATGTTTTAGTGCTATTTTATGTGATCACATGGCGTTGACCTACAGTATGCACCTTAATATGTAGTAATATATTTTTAATGTGGTTGCTTGATTAAATATTTTTACTTATGTTACTTTCTGTATTTTCTTCTTAGTTTTTTTATTTTCTAAAATATTATTGACTTGTGTTAACTGTATGCAGTTTCACAAGGCATATTTGAAGCTTGGGATTAAATTAAGTTCGAGTATGGTTATGTTGATGGGCTTCATGTTCATGCCTGCCTCAACTCTGCAAAGTGTCGTAAGTCAATATTATTTTCTGCTTTTTCTTTGAACTTATATATCTCGCACATCTTAGATAGTTATGAAATTGAAAACAGTAACATTGTGGTCAAACATAAGTATTTTTCTGGTATAGAATGATGTCGAATCCATTTAAATAAGAATTTACCACTTAAAAATATAAATTTGTAATCGTTTTCTGTAAAAAAAATCTTGCAAATGTTATATCGTTGCTGATTTTTTTAGAAGTTGCTGATGAGTTTGATACAATGCATATCTTTTACTATATAATAAAGGAATTACATCATTTCGGATTGATTTTGTCAATTCATTCTTATTGAAAAAATAATTAGGCCAATAGGAGAGCTCGATTTTGCCACGTAAGCAAAATCGTGTGATGTGATTGGTTAATAAAAGTCAAAATTAAATTGATTTTGGTCAAACTTTAATAAATTTGGTGGAGAAATTTGGTTGATTAAAAAAACACATAAAAAATATAGGTGTCAAATATGTGAAAACAAAAACTTAAAAAAAGATGAGGTAATTAATAAAACTTTAGTGGTTGAATTTTTAAAATTTATATAGAGTTAAGTGTAATATTATTAGCCTTCATATTTTTTAATAACTTTGGATTATAAACAAATACCCCTTATACTTTATACTCTTTATACTTTCTATCTTAAAAAATACAATGTATATGTTGTTTTAAAACAACAACATATAAATTTGCATAAGATTATAAGTATCAATTTTTTTACTATATACGTTCAATAAAGACTCATTTATTTCATTTTTAAAAGTTTAACCTATATGGACATGGGTTTACATTTTAAATACGGCTAAATTACTGAAAACGGGAATATAATTATCAAATTGTAAGCACGGGTTAATTTAATATAAAAACAAATATACGCGACTGTACTTATAACAATGACTAATGTAATTCTTATTTATTTATATAAGGATATTTAGAAAAACATTTTTAAAAAATTATGAGGAGTATATTTTAACTTTATCAACGCTCATTATGTGCTATTAAACTTGCATCATGTGTACAACATAATATCAGTAGTGAAACTTAAATAACGACATCAACATCTTTGTCAGCTAAATTTTGAGTTACCTAACAGAAATTTTTACAAATTTCTAATAGATATTAATGCATAATGAAAAACTCGTGTATAGGTATTAGTTGTACTTATATCACAATTTTCATGGGAAAATTCTTATATGTATATATACTGAATTAAAATATTAAAATAAATTTGGTTTATGTGTAAGTTTTATGCGTGCACGAAACTTATAACTATATAATTATATGAAATTACATTTAAAGATCACAATATTCAGTATTAATACAAAATAATTTTTTTGGTCAAAACCCTGTGCATGCACAGATATTATAACTAGTACTCTATATGTTGTCTTTTAGGTTTGTATTAATAAAATATTTGATAAAGATTTGTTAGGTTACTGTTATTGGGTTACGAATTATGAGTTTAATTGGTGATTGATTATATTATTCACATTGCTAAGTCTAAATGTGTTTATTCTAATGGCATGATAGAAAAGCTTATGAAACTATGTGTTGTGTGATGTATTTTGGTTTATTTCGATATTGTAAATGATTGATACTTTACTTGGTCCATTGAAGTGGCGGTGGTGCTGTTTAGTTTAATGGATTGGGCTATTTGAGCAATGCTGAAGTGGATGCACCCGTTTTATTTGACGAAGACATGCACTTTCCGGCTGCTTTTTTAAATGTTAACTGTTGGTTATGCGCATCTTATGAGTTGTAAATGATAGAAATACTTGTGATTTTGATGTTAGTAGCTTTTGTCTCTAATTATGAAGTTAGTGTTAATATACATTTGGGATTCATTCTAGAGTTTTGTTGTAAATGTGCATAGTTGGGTAGTGAAAATCTATAAGTTTTTTTTTCTTCCAACTTCTAAGCACCACCAGTGACGACGACCAAACACGTTCTTTCTACAAGTGTGACTGTGACTTATAATCCAAAAATGACTGACTTTTCAATTTTAAAAATGATATTTATTTCTAATTTTCCTCGACGTTGAGAGACCTTTATGTCGATGTAAGTTATATCTTTCTTTTTGTGAACGAGTTAGCAAAGTAAATGTATGTTGATAATAGAAAAATTCACTAAGGGGGCGTTTGGTTGGGTAATTTTAAATTCCGGAATTTAAAATCTAGAAAATTTGAATTCTTGAGAATTTAAAATTCCAGAATTTAAAATACCTTTGCATGTTTGGTTGACAGAAATTTATAAATATATATTTTTTTTAATATAAATTTAATAAATATTCTATTTAAAAGTTTATAAAAAATATTATAAAAAAGGTTTATAAAAAATTTACAAAAAATTTTTATAAAAAAAAGTTTATAAACAATTTATAAAAATGTATAAGAAATTTATAAAAAAAAGTTTATAAAAAAGTTCATAAAAAATTAATAAAAATAGTTTATAAAAAAAGTTTATAAAAAATTTATAAAAAAAGTTTATAAAAAATTAAAAAAAAGTTTATAAATAAAATTTATAAAAAAAATAATCATTAATATTCTATGTAAAAGTTTATAAAAAAAAAAATAAAAAAAAAGTTTATAATTTTTTTTTCAAGTAAATTAAAATTCTTCGCTTTTTGAAGGTATTTTAATTCTCTTCATTTTTACAATTCGTGGAATTGTAAATTACTTCAAATGCCCTTATTTGAGTTATCAAACAAGATATTTGAAGGGAATTGAAATGAAAATGCCCCAAATATACTTCAAATTACCTCAACCAAACGCCCCCTTAAGAGTTAGCAAATAAAATGTTCAATCATTATTATATTTCCAAAATGAATTGTTATTTTGTTTTCACAAAATCAGTTCACTTAGAACTTTTTAACTGAGAAATCATGTGTTGAATGGAAAGAGGATAAAAGAATTTTAGGGCATTTCACATGTTTATGTTTGTTAGAGCACTCCCATCCATAACACCATAACACCAATAACACCGTCCACGTCAGCGCCACATCAGCTTTAACATTTAACATTAACATCCCCAAAAAACACTCACAACCATAACATCCCAATAACACCATAACACCAATAATATTTCATATTTTCAATTTCAACCTCTAAACTAAAACAAACACTTCATTTATTAAAAAACATATAATTATTTTGAAAATATATTTAAAAACATATCATTTATTAAATTAATATACAAATAACATTTTTATATTATTAAAAAAATTTACAAAACCAAAAAAAAAAAAAGAAAAAAAAAAAGAAGTTGAATGGATTCGGTCCCCCACACACAAACACAATCTTCTGTTCGTCTACCTCATTTAACAAACCAAACTCAACTTTCTTCTTCCTCAAACAAATCCAAGCAAAACCCAGGAAAAAAAAAAAAAAAAAAAAAAAAAATACAAACCAAACTCTTCTTCTTCTTCTTCCCTGCACAAAGCAAACCCAGAAACGCACGAGGGGTAGTTTTGTAACTTTTTCTTGCCCTTAACGGGCGTTAACCACGCAACGCCAGCACTCCAACGCCGTTATTTCTCATCGTCTCCAACGGAGTAACGCCTCCAACGGCGTTATTTCGCCCCCAAACGGGCGTTAAAACATTACGGTTGGGAGTGCTCTTAGGGTCAAGAATGGAATTAGTGAATTAAAAAACGATTCTCTTTCAGCTGAATTTATTCTCTCCGAAAAGTGGAGAATGGGTGAGAAACAAAATATGGTCATGCTTCTATTCCTCCATTTTTATCATCGAGAATGAGGATTTTAGTAAAAAACACGGGAGTATAAATACCTCCAACCACGTGCAAGGCACATTCATTCAAAATAAACCCCAGATCCAATTAGGCCCCTGGATCGTCACTAAAACACGGGAGTATAAAAAATTTGTAATAATAAAGCGACATTCCTTTTTTTTTTTTTTTTTTTTGTTTTTTTTACAAAGTTACTTATGCAGCCCGTGTGTTACACGGGTTTTAAACTAGTAACCACAAAAAGAAACTTTGTTAATTCCTGCCTCATTTTTGTATGTTGTCTTTCACTCTTTAATCAAGACACATTCATGTAAATTTAATATAAAAGTTGCAATTTATAATAAATTATCGATACTGTAATTGTTAGTAACAGATTTAGGATGAATTTTTTAATTAAGTTAGCGGACCTAGAGTGGTTCTCTATGGTTATCGTGTATGTAATTCCTCTTCACGATGTTAAGAGTAAATGATTTCGAAAATTATAAGAAGTTGTTTGTTGAGACATAATCTGGCGCGGACTGGATTCAACGACTCTCCTTGGCCGTTAGTCGTCTTCTCGAGCCCTAGTAGACCTATCAACAAAGAGAACCCGTTAAGAGTGGACCCGAGGCCGTAGCCCCGGGGTCCACCTCCGACGGTCAAGTTAGTATCGGCGTAGTGTAGCCAATATATCTTAAGTTGTTAGATATCGTACCTGTCATCCGCCTATTGTGTGTATTTATAGGACATGGTTTAGGGTTTAGGCGTAGAGTGCGCCGCATCTGCCGGGCCTGACCCATTCCTGGCCCAGTCCGGACCATACGTCCATATTGTTAGTAGTAGTTATTGGTAGTCTTGTTAATTAAGACATTACATATTGTCTAGAGAGACAATGGGGATGTCCCATTCTTCGTCAATACCTTACGAACTAAAGTAACCTCCATATCTTAGACACTCTAAAGGATCGGATACCTAATACCTTGTCAATATACAATCCAAACAAAATTTAAAGTACGAGTTATCTTCCATTAAAAATCAATTTCAATACAGAGGCATGACTTTGAGTAACTCAATGTATGTTATTATGAAAATCTTCCAACTTCAATCCTACATTGGTTAAGAAAGTATATTGTTGCTAGCTTATATATCAGAGTGTAAATGGATCGTTTAATTAAAGATTAGTATTATGGCTTTGAGTCAGCCATAAGACGCTTATAAATAATATGAGCGTGTTATATCTGACTTGAAAACTTATACGATTCTTAAATTTTGATATTAAAGATAGAAAATAAACAATTTTTATATTAAAGAAACTTATCTTAAATTTTGATATTAAAGATATAAAATAAACAATTTTTATATTAAAGAAACTTATACGATTTGTAAAATTTTATATATATATATATAGAGTCCGGTTCTAGAGAAAAGTGTAATTAGATAGAAAAGTGAGAAAAAAAGTTATAGGGTAGATTATGAAAACACTTGAAAGTTCAGGGCAATAAAAAGAAAAAACACAAAAAAATAAAATAATGAACGGTCTTTTTTAATCCAGATACAAACACACACACATCTTTCAAACACACAGTCACCATCACCACACCGTCGCTGCCATCACCGCCATCGTCGCCGCCGTCCCCACCATCGTCGCCGCTGTCACCACCACACCACCACCAGTCAAAAAACACATACTCCGATCAAGGACACATACTCCAATCAAGAAACCCTAAAAACCTATCAAAATCAAATAAAAAACTCGTGGATGTACTAATTCGCATTTCGATCTTCAGAAAAATGACAAAAATGAAGTGTAGGAATCGTAAGTGAACCAAATCCAATCATTAGAAGAAAAAAAAACAAGAGTAAGTGTTTACAGGTTTTTAATTTTTATCTTATTTTAGTGCATCTTTATGTTATTTTAGTGAATATCTGTGTAAATTATAAAATTATTGTTGTTATTGTTCAATGAAATGACATATTAAGGCATTTGTATGTATAAAGTTGCAATTTGGTGCATCTATCTTAATAATATGTTACAACATTTGTTTGTCTGAATAAGTGCATCACGATTTATGTTATTGCATCTCTTAATATGATAAGAGAATCATGTTATAATTTAAGGAATCTATTTATTTTTTAGTGCATTTAAAATAAGCGTTAGCGCATCTATTAGTATTGATTAGGGTATCACACGACTTGTTACAACATTTGTTTGTATAATTAGTGCATAAAATGATGAGTTATGACATATCTTTTTATGATAAAAGCATAATGTTAAGTTAGGGCATCTTCTTGTTTTCTTAGCGCATCAAAAAAATGTATTACGACATCTGTTAGTATGATAACATCTATTAGTAAGATTAAGGCATCAAATGACTTGTTACGGCATCTGTTTGTGTGATTATTGCATCAAAAATATGTTTAGTGCATATTGGAACATATTAGAGCATAAGTGAGTATGTTTAGGGCATCAGTGATTATGATTAGTGCATTTTTAAACATATTAAGGCATCGGTGTGTGTGTAGTGTATTTTTTGTATGTTTAGTGCATCTGGCTGAATTTTTAGTGCATCAATGAACATATTTGGGCATCAATGTGAACTAGTTATGTTATTATCTAGTAGAATAACTTTTGGTGGTACTTATTTCCTATTCCGGTTAATGCACTAGAATATGTAACTATAGTTTGTGGGTTATCTCAATGATCTTTTCGCATGGTTATATGGATACCAAAAGCTTTAACATCCTTGACACTTATGTTATAGAAAGTTCATGTCAAATCGTTTACACCAGTCACTTTACATATGAAGCAGGGGGTAAAGGTTGATATTGGCGAGGCAATATTTCCCTTATTGGGCTTGTGGTTATCTACTATGTATATGGTTACATGTGATACGAAGAGAATGATTGTGTAGAGCCGTTTTGCATTTAAATCCTTGAGTGATCAGATTTTGTCGGACACTTAAATAGCTTATTAAATCTGATTATCATTACTTCAAACAATCCCTCTTGTTACTGGTGGTTATCTAAGACTGATTCTGGTTATTCTGTATCACACAATCACTCCTAAAAATGAATGCCAAACAATCCCCATGGCATGGAGTGGATATCATGTAATTGTGTGTTGTTTCTTGAGAATTAGTTAGTGAAGGTATTTGGGAATGTTTATCTAAGGTTCTTACCTGATTATACCTGAGAAAATTTTAATTTTAGAGGTGTTTGGATAAAACTACTTATGTGCATTTTAGAGTAAGTAAGTACTTAAAAATTAGCAGGCTTTTTGTAAAGCAGATAAATAGTTTAAAATAAGCAATTCAAGATACACCATAGAAACCATATTACTGGGTGATTCTTGTTGAATCTGATGCTCGTAACTCCATATCCTTGTAACGTAGTAAGTTAGTAACTCATGTATGTGTTGTAGTTTTGTAAGCATGATAAATAATAGTGTTATGTTTGCGCTTGTGTACATATTATTTTGCAACACTCACACTCAGGGGCAGTGGGTGTATGAATTTATATTAAGTCTGTTAAAAATTGATTGTTACTCAGAGCAAAGCTAAAGAAATTGTGATGTTAGCTGGAAAAATGCAGCAAAAAACTACTTACGGACTCTAGTTCTCAAGCAGATGCGACAAATGATGAGATGGGTTCCAAATAAGAGATGTAAGACTGGCTGATTTCATTATAAACTGAGGTAAAACACAAACTGCTATTCTATGTAAATTTTCATAATAATATCTTTAAGTTTGACAATGTTTAATCATGTTCATTATAAACTTAGTTGGCTGATTTCATGAAAAATTCATTAGAGAGATCTGGTGGAATAATGAATATGATAGATATATACCTTCACTTTAATTGCATCCATTAAAGTACATTAGTGCATCTATTTGAGGTACTTTAGTGCATACATTTATATCATAGTAGGGCATCAAAATATGATGGGATTCGATATCAATGTTACATATAGGATTAGAGGACAAACCATATGTCAACTTGGATAACATTTAAACATTTGTTTGTAGAGTTTATGCGTATTGAAATCATTATACACTTATTCGCACGGTATAATCACTCCAGTTCTGTTACTGTTTGCTATTCGAGCAATATACAATCAGTGCATCCGTTTGGGGACCTTTAGTGCATCCGTTTGTACCATAGTAGGGCATCAAAATATCATAGGAGTCGATATCAATGTTACATATAGGATTAGAGTAAAAACCACCTGTCAACTTGGATAACATTTTAACATATGTTTGTGGAGTTTATGTGTATTGAAATAATTATACACTTATTCGCGTGCTAGAAACAACTGAGGTAAAACACAAACTGCTATTCTATGATAAATTTTCATAATAATATCTTTAAGTTTGACAATGTTTAATCTTGTTCATTAAAAAACACAAAAATATGTGGCTCATCAATCTTGTTTGCCAAATATTTAAATGAGTTTTCACTGTCTGCAGTTTGATATATTGTCCTCACTTCATCCAAGTCTAGCTGTTTGTGGATTCCCTACCGACGAGGCATGGGATCTGATAGCAGAAACTGGTACATGTATATTCCTTCATCTTCTTCTCTATTGAAACATACATGGGTTTATAATAAAAAAAAAAAAAAAAAGAAAAGAAAGATACATGGTTTTTCTCTATGTTAATATTTGCTCAATTCTTATTTTGCTCTTTGATGAGCACTCTAGATTTATGAGATGAGACTTAAAAACATCCTATATCCGTTGATTCAAGAACTAGTGCAAATGCAGTAACTTACTCATTTTAGTGTTAGTAACCACTAACCGGGTATACTAGATGGTTGATAATAGTTTTTGACTTTTTTCTTTAAAAACCAATACCTTTTTTTGTAACCAAAGCTGATTGCAAACATATATCCAAGATATTTTCCACTGCTGTAGGTGATCTAATTTATACCTTTTTGATATATACTTAATGAGAAATTGTGCTACACAGAAATGTTTGATCGAGGAATGTATGCGGGTGCAGTTGGTTGGTTAGGTGGAGGCGAGAGTGAATTTGTTGTTGGTATAAGGTCAGCCTTGGTTGAAAAGGCGTGTCCTAGTTATTTTGCTTTTACTGTATTAGATGACATCAATATGTTTAACCAAACTAGCCTAACTTGAGTATAATTGCTTCTTCGCTGATTACAGGCTGCTTCTCAAGTTCATGGGGGTCAATATGCAGCTGGCTTTGTGGACAGTTCTGTCAGATTATATGACATCTGAACACCTGACGGGTAAGCATTTCAAGGCCCGATTGAGAGGTATGTTAGGGAGTTTTAGGGCATCTATGTGTTTTTTTAGTGCATCGATTAACATATTTGGGCATCATTGAGTATGATTAGTGCATCTTCATATATATTAAGGATTGTTTTAATAAAGGTTTGTGTCTCTTTTTTTATTTATTTTTTATTTTTTATAATCTGGTTTAGTATTATTTAGTAATGATGATGATGTTTATTACCATATAATCACTTCTGAAATGCACAGTCAAACTTCCTGATCACCCTAATATTCTAGTGTGGTTCGTTAATGATGTTTTAGAAAGAGTATGCCGAGGGATCTTCTTGTGGTGGAGTGGACAGTGTTAATGCCAGAAGGGCAAGTCACAATAAGGAATCAACATCTGAAAAAAATACAGTACCATTGCCTCAATAAAGATCGAGCTTCTTTACCTCAACCTCTTCCAAACCCTCCACCACTGGCACCATTGCCTGTGGCTACTCCCAATGCTCGAACTCAGGAGTTAATTAACAAGTAGTGGAAAAAGGAGGAGGAACTTGGTAAGTTTCATTTTTTGAAAATATGAATGTTCCACAATCTGGTTTTCATAGCTTGACATATGCTTGTGTTTGTTCTTTAGATATCAGTAAGTTACTGGATTTTAGATTTGGTACTATTGGATCTGTCCCATGGCCTGGACCTGTACGGATGTATTGTTTCACAGTATCATGATGCATATGACACGCTCGTGGTACCGGGATGTCATCGATCCGACTATAAAATGGTTTATCAACGACTACTATGGTTTTGAATTGGATTTCATGGGTCATGTTGTTGCGGTTCTAGTTGGTTTTTGCGTGTTTTTCGCCTTTCCCCCGAGGAAATTGAACTTCCAGATGAGATAGTAGAAAATGTGTAATGTTTATTGATTTTTTTCTTTATTTTTTTGTTTGTAAAAAAGCTTATTTTCGTATCGACTTTTTTGATCTTATACTTTCAGCTTTGTATTAAGTTTATGGTTATGACTTATGAATTCCATTAGCCACGGGATCATATTAATGATCCAAAATATGATATTAGGTTCGTTATGCTTAGTAATCAAAAGCTTATATACAATCCGTTGCCACATTTTTATGTGTGGTTAAAATGGTGAATAGTAGTCAATGGTAAAATAAAAAAAATCGGATATTAATGTTATAGCAAAAAAAGTTGCCACATTTTTATGTGTGGTTAAAATGGTGAATAGTAGTCAATGGTAAAATAAAAAAAATCAGATATTAATGTTATAGCAAAAAAAAGCTCTGTCACGATAAAAAAAAAATGACTAGTACAGATTTAGATGAAACACAAAACAACCCTTGGAAAATATCAAAAGTGACATAGAGGTCCCTGGAGTTGGGAGGAAAAAAAAGGAGGGGAATAGGGGGTGATCTAATGGTTGAGATCACTTCTCTCACTTTTCCACTAAGATCAACTTTTTAAAAGAACCAATTTCTATATATATATATATATATATATATAATATAAATATTACTTAAACATAAATAATTTCGGTAAAAATAAAAAAATTGTCTAAAATTCAAAATTAATTAAATGTCTTCAAATAAAATAAATTTAAAAAATGCTTACATGGCAACAATGTGATGACATGGCTGATAATGAATTACTGGGCAATGAGGTGGCGTTTACGTGACATTATCTACGTGTAACGCCTCCTGTTATATATAATATAGAGATATATATTTTGAACGGCAAATATATATAAAAACTAGCAAGATGCTAGAGAAACCATTACAAGGAAATTAAATGGGGATTTTTTAGCCAATCCTCCCATGAAAACATCCTATTACATCGACTATGACACCAATTGAAAGAACAAGACACAATGTTATCAAAGATCGCCGAACGACTAGGGGGATTCTTATAAAAAATAGTGCGATTCCTAAACATCCAAATAGACCACCAAGCAACACAAAAAACTCCTTCCAACATATTCTTAGCCTTGGACGAAAGCCGAATAGAAGAGAACCATGACTGCCATTCTGGAAACGACGTCCAAAACTGCCAATCCAAATCCCACCATCGACAAATACGGCGCAAAACAAGCTGGGCTAAATCGCATCGAAACAAAACTTGAGGAACATCCTCCTCACAAGAGGAACACATCGGAAAATTAGGAGACTCTAGGTGTACACCTCTTCGAATCAAATTGACCCTAGATGGCAAGCAATCCCGACGAGCTCGCCAAGTAAAAATATTGATCTTAATTGGAATATATTTCACCCATCTCGTTGACTCAGAATGAAAAGGAAGGAGCATGTCATCAATGTAGTTACGTACCTCTTTAACCCGAAACTCTCCATCATCGGTCAAATCGCATATCCACCGATCTTGAGAATTGGATAAGGACACCGATTCCAGCAGCGTAGACAACTCTACCAGAAGCTGTTGTTCGAGACCATCCCGTACGCTTCTACGAAAGGAATGATTCACCGAAGTATCCATTTTAACAGCCACCGAAACATCTTTGTTCAACTCCAAAGCAAACAAGCGAGGAAAATTGACACTAAGGGGTTTATCACCAATCCATCTGTCATGCCAAAAACGCGTATCTTTACCATTCCATACACGTTTTTTACAATGTGACTTAAAATCGAACCCTTTATCTTTTAACAAGTGTACTTCTTGCACAATAGAACATCAATTGGACTACATATGAGTCGGATGAGAACCAATCGAAGAACCATACAAAGCTCGGATAACACGAAACCAAAGGGAACCATCTTGAGACACAAACCGCCACACCCATTTAAGAAGAAGGGCACGATTAAGCGCATGGAAGTTGGAAACACCTAAGCCTCCATTTTTTTGGAAGCTAAAACCTTGTCCCAAGCAGCCCACGTAATTTTCTTATCCAAAGAATCTGCTCCATTGAAGAAACTATTTCGGATAGCCTCCATAATCTTCAAAACACCTCTAGGGACCTTAAAATTCGACATACTATACAATGGAGAAACGCCAAGCACCGACTTTAAGAGAGTTAATCGACCACCTATAGAGAGGGTTTTCACCTTCCACTTAGAGAGACGCGATTTTAACTTGAGAACAGTGTCATCCCAAGCCTTGTGCCGAGACATACACTCTCCTACCATCACACCTAAATAGCGAAACTTATCTTGCATAATAAAACAACCAATAGAAGATACCGCCTGATCTACAACATGACGCGGAACACCCACACCCAACACTTGACTCTTATGAATATTTATTTGCAAACCAGACGCAAGGAAAAAACACTTAAGAATGTTTAGAATACTTCTTAAGTTGCCACCAGACCACTCCCATATAAACATAGCATCATCCGCATAAAAAAGATGGGAAATGGAGGTCGATCCCGGCAAGAGAATTCCTTTAAACAAACCCTCATCAACCACACGAAGAAAAGAAAAATGCAATGACTCCATAACAAGGATAAAAACATAAGGAGATAAAGGATCTCCTTATCTAAGACCACAATGAAAGGCAAATTCATTGGAAGGACTCCCATTAACCAATATAGAAGCCTTGGCAAAGTTGAAATTTCCTCGAATCCATTTACACCAAATCGACCCAAACCTAAACGCCTCAAGGACATCTAATAAGTAATCCCAGCGAACTGAGTCATAAGCCTTAGCAAAATCTACTATAAAGAACATAGCACACTTTTTCTTCCTTTTGCACCAATGCAGAATTTCATTAAGAATGAAAGGACTGTTAATACAAATATTGTCATTAAACGTTATTTATATTTTTGATTTTTACCTAATTTTTGTTAACGACAAAAGTAAATTTAATTTTTATAAAGCTTAAAGCTTGTCAAGATTAATAGATATTAAAACAAGCTTTTCCAAATAATATCTTTATCACTTAAGCATTTACATTGTGATTAATCATATTTTGATATGAATCTAAACCATAATGTATGATATTAGTTTTTAGAATGGTTTGGTTTCTTAAAAACTAAACATTACATATGCATTTACATATTTCTAAAAATGGAAAAACAAACACATGACATCATGTGATGCATCATGGAAATCATTGGAAGATTTCATTAGATTCTTTGTGTAGATTTAGGCTCTACATATCTTACACAATCTTGCATAGATATGGTTGACTTTGGCAAGATTTTGAGATCTTGCTGTCAGACCTCGGCGGCACCATAATTTAACACGGGCAGAACCCTTTTAAGGGTTTCGTGGTCCGTGGTTCTTGCTGAGTGTTTTGGCTATAAATAGCAAAGCCAAACCAAGTAGTTTTTCATCCCTTTCTATCATACTCTCATACATTCCTTCTCTCTAACCTTTCTAACTTAGTTTCATATCATATTAGTGATCTCTTTTGTAGCAAAGAAGATCAAGTCACATTCAAGCTTCAAAGAGAAGTTGGAAGTCTTGTTTGTTTGGTGTTGTATGATATTGTGTTGATTCATACTTCATTGTTGTACCAAACTATCATAATCTTGTGAGTGTGAGTGGTTAGTATTTTAGTCCTTAAAATACATAGTGTGTGGGAGTGGTTGTACCATTGGAAAGAACTCGACATTTAGCTTAGTGTCGGAAATAGTGTGTAAGCGAAGTGTAAAGGTTTCTCCGCCGATGAAAGGAGCTTGTTGACTAGTGAAGTTAAACTCTCGAGTGTGAGACTCGGGGAGTGGAGTAGGGCAAGGAAAAAGAGTCCTTGTAGACCGAACCACTATAAACAACTTGTTGTGGTTTGATTGTTTCTTTCCTTATTTACTCTTTACATATTGATTACATATTTCACTAACATATCTAAGATCAGCATCAATTGATCTTTCAATAAGTTTCAAAACAAATTTTTTAATCGGTAAACTCCCCTTATAGTTTTCTACAAGGACCATCTAAGATTTGTCTCCCAGCAACAAATGCAGATTGAGTGTCGGAAACAAGATCCGCAATAACCGACGCCAAACTGTTAGCAAGAACCTTCGAAATGACTTTATACACACACCCGATCAAACTTATAGGACGAAAGTCATTAACAAATTTGGCATCCATAACCTTCGGAATCAAAGCAACGAAAGACGAATTACACCCCTTGGAAAAAGATCCATTCACAAAAAAATATTCAACAGCCTCACAAAAATCTGGACCGACAAAATCCCAATACTTTTTAAAGAACTCAAATGTGAAGCCATCTGGACCAGGAGACTCGTTAACACCACAACTCCAAACAACCATCCGTATCTCATCTCGCGACACACACCTCTCCAAATCAGCCGCTTGGCCTTGCAACAACTTTTTATGAAAATGAAAATTTAGCTTAAACCTATGAGAAACAGGTTTCTTAAAACGGGCCTCAAAGTGGTTACAGAAAGTCTCCTCAAAGTGTAAAATTTTATATTAAAGATAGAAAATAAAGCACTGTTGTGGGGTGCTGTCAAAGATCTTCACATACTTTTTATAAATGTTTATATTTCATTCATTTTATATTAAAGATAGAAAATAAAGCACTATTGTGAGGGCGCATGCAAAGATTTTCGCATGCTTGTTATGATTGTTTATGTTTCATTGAAAGGATGAGTTATCCTGTCTCTTAAAATAATTCTAGTATCTTTTAATTTTATTTTATTATAAACTACATAACTAAAAGTAAGAAACGTAAAATATAAAGTTTGACAAAATAAAAAGTCTAAGAAAAAGAAATACAAAACCATAAAACGATAAAAACTATCTTTTGTTGTTAAAGTGAGTAAATGTGAGCTAGAAGGGTACTGATAGTTTGTTATTCATTTTCTTTATTATTAGCTTTAAACATAAGTCATTTTGACATTTTCGATACTTTTTTACCATCCAAAAAACACTATATACTTTAGTTTCATTTATGATTTCTAGAACATGGCATATGTTCATTGTTAATATAGTTTGATCGTGTAACTTTTAATTAAAGAACTTTTAAGTTTTTAACTCTTAAAGAAACAAGTAGATTGGATTAAATGATGATTTATATTATTCTTATCATAGGTTTCTAACCAACATTGTGCATCTTTTAATTGATCATGCTGTAATCATTAGTACCATAATACCATTAGATATTACTGATTCCTTTTTCAAAAAGAGATCTATAATAATCTATGTATCAACAAGTTATTTAGATTACATATTCGACAAGAGAAACAATTTTCGACACTTCACGGTCTTAAGCATTTCAGCAATTTTTATCTCACAACATATTTTATAGTTGTCTTTCAACGAAATTTGAACTTACAATCTCTGATCGATAGACAATATTGAATTTCTGCCAAATTAAGTGAGCGGAAGCAATTGGGAGATAAATGTGATTATTGCATTGAAAATGAAATGAGGATGAATCATCTCCTTTTATACAGAATACAAAGAGGGAAAACTACTTCTAACTAACTTTTAACTATTTACACTATCTACCCTATACTTTACAATACATGTTAAAATGAACTTATAAATTCTATATCCTCCCCTCAAGTTGGAACTTCTGTGAAACCCAACTTGGAACTCAAAAAAGAATGTTGTTGTTGACCCAAAGCTTTTGTCATAATATCAGCCAATTGTAGATGTGTGGGAATGTAAGCAGTCTGAAGAAAACCATCTTGAACTTTATCTCTTGTGAAGTGACAATCTATATCCAAATGCTTAGTTCTTTCATGAAAACAAGGATTGGCTGCAATCTGTTGAGCTGCTTTGTTGTCACAGAAGAGTGTTATAGGCACTTGAACTGGGATATGAAGATCTTTCAACAAATTAGTTAGCTAAACTAGTTCACAAGTAGTTGTGGCCATGCTTCTATATTCAGCCTCTGTTGAAGACCTTGAAACTGTGGCTTGCTTCTTTGTCTTCCAGGAAACTAAGGCATGTCCCAAGAATATGCAATAGCTTGTTAAAGACTTTATAGTCATCAAACAAGAAGCCCAATCTGCATCAGAAAATCCTGCAACCTTGAGCTGAGGCTGCACTGGATAAAACAAACCCTTTGAAATTGTGCTTTTCAGATATCTCAAAAGATGTATAGCAGCCTGCATGTGAGGTTCCTTTGGAGCAGAGATGAATTGACTTAAATGCTGGACTGCATAGGATATATCTGGTCTGGTCATTGACAAATAAAGTAATCTGCCAACAAGTCTTCTGTATGAATCAGGAGTCTTCAAAGGAGCACCTTTATCCAAAGAAAGTTTTAAGTTCTGAGGAAGAGGAAAAGAAGTTGGTTTGCCTGCTGTTAATCCTGCATCTTGAAGTAAATCCAGAATGTACTTTCTCTGATGTAAATAAGTACCAGTATCTGTTATGCACAATTCAATGCCCAAAAACTATCTTCCAAGCCCCAAGTCTTTAATAGTGAACTTCTCATCTAGAGCCTTTTTAACTGCTTGAATCTCATGTTCTAAATTGCCAGTGACTAAAATGTCATCAACATAGACTAAGGCAACAGTAAAAGTATCACCAACTGTTGGGAATTTTAGAAGTTCCTACTGATGAAGTTCTACTGACAGGTTCCTACTGAAGCCATAGATGGTTTCTGGCATGACATGGTTCCTACTGATATTGTATTCCTACGGATATAGTTATTTAGTATTAGTTTGTTAGGTTATGCATGAGCTATTTTAGGTAGTAATATGCATTTATTTTATAATTATTGTCTATTTAGGGTTCCTTGTGTATAAAAGGACCAGATGACTTTTGTATTAGACAACTCTTTAAAAAAACACTCCAAAAAGGAAAAACATCTTTTAGAGAGAGAAATAGAGATCCAGAGAGGATCATTGTTTTATGAGAAAAACCTTGTTGGTAACTTTGATTGTGTCAATTATTATTCCACTGTGCATATTCAATCATTATTATTATACCCTAGTTGAGTCCGGATCCTTGGTTTCAACAATTGGTATCAGAGCCTCGTTGCTCTCGATCTAGGGTTTATAAGGTTTTCCTGTAATTAGGGTTTATACCCTAATTGATCTATAGCAGCAGATATTTAAAGAAAAGAGGCAGCAGATATTAAGGAGGCGTACATGTTTTAATATTCTGAATAGATCTTTAAAGGTACTGGTTCCTCGATATTGTAATTTGATTCTGATCTGGTCTACTTTAAGGTATTCACTTTCTACATGCTTAATTATATTCGGTCAATCCATATATATTCGATCGATATTATATTCGCTTGGTACACATAGAGCAGATCATGGTTTCATTATAATACTCGGTTTTCATTGGTTCCTACTCTTTGGATTCACGTGGGGCATCATTTTGGTTTAATTGGTTTCATCTTTTGTACACGTGATATTGATATGTATTCATGTGGACCTCTTGATTCAGTTCATATTAATTCCGTCCGTCTAGTGTTTTGATATTGTTGGGATTCGCGAGTTTTCATTGTCTGGATTAATTGCTTGCACATATTCTTGGGGTCACATGGCAAATGTTTATTGATAGTAATTGGTTTCAATTGATCACATATAATATCATTGCTGCTGATATATTGTTGCGGCTGATTTCATTGGTCTCATGATTTAATACATCAGTGGTCTTTTACTTTTGTGATCACGTGAGATGATATTTAACTGACATCTTGGTACTGCTGGTCCCAACGCATATAATTATTTATTCTGATTGGCTGTTGGTTACTGCTGTTATTCATTTTGGTATTCATTTTGGTCGACATATTTTTGAGACTGCTGCTATCACATAACTTTACTGCTGCATTCAGCTCTTTACAAACCTCTCAACCAAACTTCTCTCCACACCTTTAAAATGGCAGAATTTGATAATAATAGGGATGATGGTATGTTTCCTTATTTGATGAATGATGAGTACGAGGTCTGGGCTAAGAAGATGAAACACTGGATCATGAATAATGATATGAATATCTGGAAGGTGATCCAAAATGGCAACAGCTTGAAAAGGACTGGAAGAGATCACGATGGAAAAATCATTATTCTTCCTCCAACGACTGCAGATGAACACATTGCTGTACAAAGAGAGTGAAAGGCCAGAACTACCTTGCTTAAATCTGTTGGAATCGCTCCTAACTCGTAAATGGAACGACATTGACGGGATTACAGTATCTATCTTTATTACCTTAAACACATGGGCTTGTTCTGTCAATTACCCATTGTTGTATGTGTTTGGGTATATATACCCCTCCATACTTCCATGGAGGGGTGAGATTTCTTAGTGTAATTTTCCCTTTCATAAATAAAACACACATAGTTCTCTCCCTTCTCTCTTGTTTCTCTCTCTAACTTGAAGATGGGTTTCTTCCATCTTCCAAGACCTCCCGATTCACCATATCAACCAAACATACGATCCTAACATTGGTATCAAGAGCCAGGTCGGCTTTTTTATTTGTGGTTGATTTTGGTGATGCTTTCTTGTCAAAATAGTGTCTTACAATATGTTTTTTACAACAAAGTTTTAACCTTTCTATCATTTTTTTGTCTAAACAGATTTAATGACAAGTTTTTTTTTATGTATCTGTTTATTTGGTCCAAAAAAAAAAATCGTTTGGGTTACAAAAGTTTGCAATATCTGTTTTTGTGCCAAACAGTATCCTAGTTAACTTTTTATAGCCTATATGATTTTTTTCCAATCCGTGGAAATACTATGGTCAAGTGGTCAATATCTTGTGGTCAAATGGGTAAAATTTGATGCTTATTAGTCTTGTTTTCTAGGTCTATTGAAGATGAATGGATTATGGTCGGAAAACGTCGCCGGAAAAAAGTCAACCAGGGTCAAAACCCTAAACTTACGCATAAGGATTTTTACGCGTATGGAATACGCGTAAAAACAAGGCTACGCATAAGCTTTTACGCTTAAGCTTCTACAGAGGTGTTACGCGTAGCTGTGAAGTTACGCGTATGAAAAGTTACGCATATGCTCTTACGCATAAGCCTAGGCTTACGCGTAAGAATGGGCTACGCATAAGATGTTACGCGTATGCCTACGCATAAGCAAGAAGCTACGCGTAAGAGATTCATGAGCAAAAATGGAAAAGAGTTACGCGTAAACCGGACTACAACCAAACAGAAATGAAGAAGAAGAAGACGCCTCTGACTGACGTCGTATCATGGCTAGATGACGATAAAACTGAGGAATTTGAATGGTTTGCTACTCTTGTTAACAACACTTCCTACCCTGAAGAAGGTCAGGATTTGGTAGACGGTTCTACATTGGAGCATGCTAAAATTCTGCAAGAAAAGTTCCATGTGAAGAAAATGACGAAATCTGAGTTGAAGCGAATCAAGAATGAAGCGTTTACACTTCTAAAAGACAACTCGAAAGTGCCATCGAGGTCGAATATCACCTTGAAAACATTACTCGAGCTATGTCTAACAACATGGATTGGCTTAACCCGAAAGCAAACATTGACTTCACACAAAGAGACAACCCTCCATACTACACCGATTGGACCAAACCTCTACCAACAATTGGCCAACCAAATGAACCAAGGATTCCTTTCAGATATTTCTTCAACAAAGACTTGGATTTTCTTCTACACGGTGGCGATGATTCAAGAAAATACGCTACATCGTTGACACTTCCATTCCCAGCAGCTGTCTACTCAAACTCCATAGCCATTGAGGAACGTGCCAATCACTTGTTCTCCAACACAGTGGACGCATACGACCGAGATGCGTTGTATGGGATTCATCAGCGGCGAGAACTCCGACGAATCTACTACAGGCTGTCGGGTTCGAAGTCTCAACATCGCGTGTATAGTTCTAAGGATATCGTTGCCATCAAACACGTTGACCTTTCGTCTAAGTGGGACTACACATTCCTAAAGAAGATCGTAGTCAAACGACAAGATAAACGGGACTATGCTTTCTCGAAGCGACTTTGAGAATTTGTCTCTCAATGACATCGAAGACATGTACCTTGCCAAAGTACAGGTCGCATGAGACAATTCTCAACTGAAGTACAACGCGAATTTATCAAGTCACTTCTCATCTTCATAAGACGCATTGTCATCAAGGAATGTGTAGAAGATCTCCATTGGCTGTTGAATCTTATCGACGCGTGTCAACTTTACTCCTCCAAAGCTTGATCTTTCCGATATCAACCAGCTATCTCAATATACACTCATCAGCAAACCTTTCGGCGTTGTTTACCGTAGTGAACTTCAAAGAAATTGCTTAATGGCGTGTAGCAAACTCCACAAGTTCGGGGATCATACTTTGAAGCTGGTTAGGGATGGAATGGCATACGGGTTGAAGGATATACGCCAGAAAATTGGGTCTCCTAAGCGCTGGAATTCTCAAGAAAGGAGGGATGTGAGACGGATCATCACAATGATTGATGAGCGGTTGTTTCGAAGGGATCAGTTCAGACGATTGGAGAGTTATGTCGGTGGTCGACCGAGGATTAACATAACCGGCTTTCACGCCCATGCACACTCACGGGAACATCACTGCACTTCCCGGTACCCCTTGAATTGCTTCCTTCATATAATTTTGGATGTTTGATTGATTATGTATATGGCTTGTGCACACATTACGTGTACAACCCGTACTTGTAAATAAAGGACCACGTGGTGCCTCCGTGCCACAATCCTTAGAAAAGGAGCGAAAGCTTCTTACTTTTGAGTAAAACCTATCAAACCTTTCAGTTTTCAAGGTTTTGCTCAAAAGAACAAGTACTTTCCTTATGATTTTCAAAACCTCAACCGTTTATATCACTCGTTGAGGGGAGTACTTGAATTAAAACTTTGTTCAAAAATTGTTCACAGTGGTCATTCTTTCCGCAACACTCGAAGTGGTCATATTTATTCTCAACTTTTCAAAAATAACATCATATATGCCATTTTTGAAGGGGAGAAAATACGTGATAAGAAATATGTTGTGTCAATGCAAATGAATCTTTGTGCTATAAGAATTAACCCATGAATTGCGAGATCTTAAGCTGTTAGTAACTCGAAAAGACTTGTCAGGGACGGGTAATAATTTCAAACTAGTTCGCTAGTGATGTAAGCGTGTCTCGCAAAGGACTTGTCCGAGTAGAATGTACCATTCGAGAAACTCTTGGTAGACATGAACTCCGACGGGTTTGACAACCTTTCGAGGATTGTCTACACCTTCAAGGTAGTTATTAGAACTAGTTGTCACCTAACAACGACAATGCAACTCTTTAGCTATGTCCGCGTAACCGTGTCTCGCGGGGGAATGTCTATCTTGAGTGAATCAATTCAAAATGTGCGCTCTTTCCTCACTGTGCATTTTAACCGTTAAAACTCTTAAGCACATGTGGAGGGGGAGTATTTATGCAAAATCTTATCTTAACAGTGGTACTAAAATGTTTTTCATTCACAAACACTTTGAGAGATTTTTCACAACTGTGGTTTTAATGGCAACATAGGTTAGTCATGAAGTTATAAGGTGGCTAAGGTTAGGAATAACCGTCCTATGATCCGCCAGAGCCGGATGGATCTACCCCAGGACTCCACAAATAGTTAGTATTTAGAAGTCCTTAGGTATGATTGTAAAAAGGAGAAAATGAGAATCGAAGAAAGAAGGAGTTGAAGAATTAAAAAGAAATGCAAAGAAAAGGGTGAAAAGAAATAGGCCTCCCGATTATTCAACTTAGGCGAACAGGGTTCAATTCATATGCTACTGGTTGTCACTTTGTGACGTCGGTATTGAAGATTAAAAGTCGTCATGGACCCAGTGACGCATGCACTAAACCTTCTTATCCACTCAAGTTTCTCTTAACAAAAGCTTGTTTCATTCTCACAGGGAACCCTAAGTAAACTATCGGCTTTCTCTTAGAGATTGCTGGTATTGAAGAAGGAGACCCTCTCCCTAGTCTCCGCTCAGGAAAACCAAAACGCACTATTGAGTCTAGAGCCACGAGATTCATCAAAAGATCTCTTAGGTACACTTGACATTTCATCACTTGACATTCAACAATTAGAATTTCAGTGGTACGATATCGAGTCCTTCACAGATCTTAGCAATCTGTCGAGAACATTTATGAGAGGTTCACATTTGTGATCCTCAGTGATTGAATGGAAACTCCAGCCAGGGTCAACATCAAACGACCACGGCCGGTCGCTTCGGCAACTCCCGTGGATTGCGCTTAGTGGTCTCAAGCGGTCTGATCGTGAGGTGATGCTTTGGTGTACCTCAGCGACTCATCTGAATCGTAGGTGTACTTCGGTACATCGTGTTATCTCACATGTGGGACTCCGATTCGAGAGCGGCCTTTGTAAATTAGAGTTGTGTTTTCACACTATTTTGTTAACACTCTCGAAGTTCAAACTTGTAAGTGCCGGAATCCGCTTATTACTAACCGTTTTAATGTGTACTTCTTATGGAAGCTCTGGAGCGGAATGATCGTCGCGATTCTTCTCATGCTCACGCCAACATCATCACTAATGGAAGTTCTATCCAAAAAAAGCAACACAACGGTCGAGAATGATTCTTCGTCAAATCAAAGAATCTACAAAGTTAAAGACTTAAAGAACTTCATGATCTGAATTCAAATGTCAAAAGCGTGTGAGCATGTTGAAGAATGGCGTGGAACACTGGAGCAGCGAAGCGAACGAGGCGACTTCATGAGATAACAACATACTATCACTTTCATCACAAAGAACAATGATCAAAGAACAAAGTTAAAGATGGCGTCAAAGCATAACTGTTCAAAGAAAACTATCTCGCTACTCTAGGGAGATGGTTCAAATCAAGGCAATTCTTCTCACAAGAAGAAGAATGTCGAGAAGGCGTCAAAGCTACTATTACATCAACGCCTTCACCGTTTTCATCACCAACACTTGAGTGTTTGTTACTCATATGTAATAACACTTGAGGGGGAGATTGTTGAACTCACTCCTAAACCTTATTCAAGTGTTAGTTACTCATATGTAATAGTTAGCTTATTATGGCCTTTATGTTTGTTATTAGCCTTAAGCTTATGTAGAAGGCCCATGAGCTTAGGCCCAAGCCCATAGGTGAAAGGGAAGGAGTAGGAGTGTTGCCCTAGCTTCTTGCCTATAAATACTTTGTAATAACCCTCACTTGAGGGTTGGTTGTTCAAGTTTTTCTTTCACTACAAAAAAATACAAAAACAACAAAGGAAGCAGACACCACCTATACTCTTGAAAGAGTATAGGTGGTGTCTGCTTCCTTTACGGGAACAATCCTTTTACGAGGAGGATTCTTTTTGGGAAGCTTCCTATAAATATCTGTACTTGTGACACTTCCAGCACTGCCTCTTCTGGTCCTCCGAGTAGGTGTGCCAGAAGAGTTTTCATCAAGATGACCAACTTTGCCTTCTTTTACGGCTAAGCGATACCTTTTATATGTTTCAAGCTTTTTGATTTGGTAGTCGGAAGGTGATCGGGTAATACCGTACCCTGTTTCTTTGTTGATGATTCTTTGATTCTACAGGATAATATGGGTTCAGTCAATATGTCATGATTATCTGGGTCATTGAGCCTCATGGGTATATCGGGGATGAAGTCCAAGGGCTCTGGATCAACAGTTTGGTGTATCCGACATAGGGAATCTTGGAGCCAAGCTTCTTGTGAAATACCATCATGTCCTCCCATATCGATTGCCGATTTCAATGTCCTTCTTGTTGATCAACGACCAGAAAATTTGTGGTTCCATGAGCTTGGGATGCTCATAGCCACTGTCACGACCAGAGACCGATTTGGTGATGATCATGTAGAGTGTTCTCCATGATTGAGGAATATTCTTGACTCCACGTGAGAGTGCTTAGTAATGATTCCTGAAGCTTCATCATAACCAATATCTTTCAAGAATTTCAGGATGTCTCTTCATGGGGTAGCAAAGAAGTCGGTTGGAGCGATGTCCGGAATGATGAGAACAGCCCGTAAGTCAGCAGGAGTGATAGTGACTTGTTTGTGATTAAGTGTCACATTCATTGCACTTTGACCATGATCCTTTGCATAGAATCCCGGAATTGTTGAATGTAGACCTCTCGAACGTGGCGAGTGTGAGAGCATGTTTTGGTAGGGATGATTCTTGAGAATATCCACTGCAATGAGACAAGAAGATTCCGAGCATGTGAGGGTGTCAAAGTCAACCCTAAGGTTGTTCTTTCCAATCTTTCTCGGATAACCCTTTGGAAAGATATCAGCAATTGTAAGAACTTCTGATGCATCCACATTCATTTGTTCAACCATGTCGTGATCTGAAATAACATTAGCCAAAAGAACCAACATATCAAAAGACATAGTGTTAGTCAATAGAAGGTCTTATTGTCTAGTTATTGAATGTATAGTGTCAATGATTGTTACGAGTCCTAAGTCACTTGTTTGTTCAATAGTCCAATGACGTCGTGAAATGTTTCGTGAGTTAGTTAACTTTAAGTTTTAAAGTTTATGTTATCACTTATTGTTCACAACATATCAAACGTTTAAGTTTATTAGTGACATTATTGGATTCGTGGCGTTATGATAAGTTTATTAACAAGTTTGTACACGTAACAATTCATAATGAAGGTCAATCAAGGCATAGGCGTAGTATTGGCAAAGTTAAGCGTGCTTGATAATGACATACGCGTAGCGAAAGCTTATGCGTGGGATCTTAACTTACGTAAGAAATGTTAGCGTAGGAAAAGGGGACCTTATGCGTAGAGCTTACGCGTAGGCGTATTTATACCTTACGCGTAAGGCTTACTCGTAAGAGTAGACCTTATGCGTAGAGGTCACTGTTTACGCATATCCTTCACAGGATACGCGTAGTCCCATTGTAGAACCTTACCCGTAATAGTTATGCGTAGGATTTTTCTTACGCATAACTGATGAGTATGCAAATACTCATCATTTTTGTACCTTTTAGACTGCCAAAAACATCCAAAAACACCTGTCAAAGCATCAAAATGATAAAAATATCACAAATAAGTGTTTTATGTGTTTCAAATGCAAAATACCAAAAGCAGGTGAAAAACGTATCAAGTTTGCATAATTGGCATTTTTAGTCCCCCAAGTTTCAAAAGTTGTCAAAACTAGTCCCTGGTAAATCAAAATAAAGCAAAATATCATTTAAGGTCCATGGGATTCAAAATTTGTCAAAAAAAACCCTTCAAAGTTTAAAAATTACAAAATGACAACTTTAGTCCCTAAAGTTTAAAAATTGTCAAAAATAGTCCTTGGTAAATTTAAAAAAATGAAAATAATCAAAAGTAACCCTTGTACTATTCATATATGGCATAATTGGTCCTTGTGTTAACTTTTGAAACTTGTCAAATCAGGCCCCTATACTTTTAGAAATTACAAAATTGGTCCTTGTGATAAACTACAAACCAAATGGACCCTTTTGTATTATTACCCCAGCCAAACCCAAAAGAACCCCCTGTCAATATCCCGTGACCCCCCATTTTGAACCCCCAGCCTTATTATTAAAAGCGGGGTCAGCATAAGTCAAACCCACGCTCACTGTTCATCTCTCTCACACAAACGTGCCAAAACCAGAAACCACTGTGGTTTCCACCACTTGCTTCTACCACCTCACCACCACCTTTCCACCTGTTCCCCAGCTGTCTACCCACTCCCCTCCACCTCCACAATCTCCCAAAGTTCATTAAATGTAAGAAACCTGCTCAAATGACTTTTGGCGCCAAAATGCCAAATGGACAGTTTTGATGATTTTGAAGGATCCAATGGTTGGAAAGAAGTGGGAAAGTCTCAGAGATGTCGACAAAGCTCAAAAAGATCATTATAAAGAAAAAAAGAAGCAATGTGAAGATCTATCTAGTGCAATTTTAATTAGCTTATGTCGTTTTAGAATAATTTCAATTTCCAGTGTAAAATTTAGCTTTCAAGCACTTTGTTTAAATGATTTCAGTGTATGTGAATCTTTTTCAGTCATCAATTTCAAGTTTCAGTTTCAATTTCAGTTTATGCAATTTTCAAGTTCAAAATCTCATATTAGCTTAAAGTTGTTAATAGTGGATGTTAAGGACTCATTAAGCTCACTTAAGCTCCTAGAAAGCTTCTGAAAGCTTTTAGAAACTTTAAAACTCAGTTTAGAATTAAAAATCAAAAATACAAAAAAAAATTAGTTATAAATAAAAAAATCAATAGAGAAGATGATCACAGCTGGAGCAGGGTAAATTTTGGATTGCCCTTGGTTTAGAAGCTTCTTGGGAAGCTATAGGAAGTGTTTTCAGTCCTTGGTTCTCAGTTATAAGCTTGGAAGCAATTTGTAAGCTTATTTCTTGATTTTGACCATTCAACGTAGAATTGCTTATTTCTGCTTATCTCTGTGATTTTATGCTTCTTTGGTGTTATTAAGTTAGATTATTGCTTAAAATAGACTGCTTGTTCATTATCTTTCTTAGTTGCTTAGTTTTCATTTTTTCACCATTAATATTGCATAATAGTAATCTATAGGTTTTTGTTGTTACTGTTGGTGTTTATATGCTTAAATCAGATTCTTATATCATTAAATGTTCTTATGATTCAGTTTTATGGTCTCAATGTCTCATTTGCCTGTTTAAATCTTCAAATCAGTTAAGTATAGGGGTGTTTGGTATAAACTGTTCAAGAAACTCAGTGTGATCTTGGTTGTTGTTGACTGTTTCAATAACTCAACTCAAGTCATTAAAGCTTAGTTTAATAACAAAATCAGTTCTTATAACTCCAAAAGTCAAAATCTCTTTGATCCTTCATTTTAGTGCACTGTCATGAATTTAAGAACCTATGATCATGCTCATTAGCTTATAAGTAGATAACCTAGCTTATTTTAGACTTATAATAGCTTATAATAACAGTTTAAGTTAATTTAGATCAATCAAAGTTCATATAAGTCAACTTATTTGGTTTTCTTAAAAAGTCAAATTTTCACTTAGTCAGTTTTTGAATAAAATAGATAATTTTCTATAGGATTTAATTTTGAGTTTCATGTTTTATGCTTTTGGAATATTAGAATTTAGTTGCTCATCTTAATCATAGTATTTTTAATAATTTTTAGTTAGCTAGTTAAACTGCTTATTTCTTAGCTTATTTTGAACACTTTTCTGAAAAAGTGCCCTGTGCACAGTTGAGTGAGCTCATTTCATAAGCTTGCATCTTGTTAATTAGTTAGCTTTAGCTTATAACTTTTGTTGTTTTGTAAAGCCTATCTGGCTAGTTTAATGTTTGAATGCTTATTTTCCATTTTTGAGCTTATTTGGACTGTTTATCATGCTCATGTTATTTTCCAAAAATCACTCACTACACTGAGTTATCAGTGTAGTTGAGCCTTTTTCACAAGCTCACACAGAGCTTATTAGTGTACCTTAGCTTTTGACCATAGCTTTTGGAAAGCCAATCTAGCCATCTCTAAGGTCCAATGCTTATCTTTAACTTTCTAGCTTATTTGATAGGGTCGCTTATAGTTTTTCGTTTGTCCCATTTCATGTGAACGAGTAGTCGGTGTGATACAAGCTTTTCTCAAGCCTTTTATAAGCTCATTAGTGGGCCCCAGTGTGAGATTCTTGGCTTTTTGGGAACTTCAATAAGCCAGCTTATTACATCCAAACTTGCTTTTGTCTTCTGAGCTTTTGCACCTAGCTTAATTTAGCCTACAAAAGCTGGCTTGACTGTTTGGTTGATAGGATTAGTATAAGTGCTTATTAGCTTATTTTAAGCTTTTCAGTGTGTTTCTTTGTGCCTTTTAGCTTAATATAAGTACCTTTAGCTTATTTTCATCTTATTTCACTTTTGTTTCTTTTTATTTAGCTTATTTGGCCACTTGTTTGAGCTTAAAATCATTTTGAAAGCCAAAAGCTAAACTGTTAAGATCTTTAGCTTACATACTGCTTATTTTCAAGTTCCAAAATTTTTGTCTTTATTAAAGTTGCTTATAATCAGTATTATAATAGGTTTATAAAATAAAAAACACAAAAACATCACTTTAAAAATAGTGATAGCGTTTATTTAATATAAATTAGCTTTTTAATTTTCTTTTTCAGCTTATTATTAAGCACTTTCTGTTTTTATAATTTTCTTAGTTTTCTGTCATCATAGGATATTTATAGAAAAAATTTCAGAATTTTCTTAGCTTGTTTAGTATTTATTAGAATTTTAAACAGTTAAAAAGTATTAATTAATTAATAATAAATAAATAAAAAGCATAAAAAATATATTTTCAGTTTTAAAATTAGTTTTATAATATTTTAGATTTTTCTAAGTCATAATTTCACTTTTCTAGCTTTATTTCATATTTTCTTATATTTTAGGGTATTATTAAATAGTTAAAAATAGTTTTTAATTAATAATAATTAAATAAATAGTTATAAAAATAATTTTAATTTTCCAATAATTTTCTTTTATTATTAGGATTGTAAAAATATCATTTTCATATCCATAGGTGTTTTATTCTTTTAAATTTACGTTTTATTTTATACGTTTACGTAAAATTTAGTAAACATACGCGTTTACGTTTGTTTAATCTGATTGTTGTGCTTTATAGTTATGTATCCAAATACAATTCCAATCAATCAGTAGTGTAGTTATCAATCAAAATCCTTATTGATCATTATCCTTAGTGATCATTCTACGTCTGAACGTTTTCAAACACCATTCAACCTCCGTGGGACTTAACGATCCGAGAATCCACTAAATTCCAAGGGATATTGCATTGGTTTTAGACTGTTTGACTTTTATTACGGTTGACCATTCACAAGTGGTTGATTTGTGTAATAAACCTGACCGTTTGGAACGAATCAAATTTTGGCGCTGCTGCCGGGGAGGCTGTAAGCGTGTTTTAAACATTTTCAGACCCATACTTGCACATATACCACAATTTGTAAACAGTTGTTTGTAAAGTTATCAAAATCAAAAAGTTCATTAACACTTTTCCTGAAGTGTTAAATACACCAAAAAAATATATAAAAACAACAAAACAATCGTAACGTTTTCTATCTTGTATTTTCTTTAAAGTGATTCTTAAAGAGGTACGATTTGATTAAACGAGACGATACCAAAAATATTGTCCAACAGTTTTTAAACCCTTAGCACAAATCCATACCTACGTCTTTTTATTGTTACTTAATAAATACATAAAAATCAACCAC
>OU343224.1:179700812-179757115 GCA_910596185.1 Chrysanthemum makinoi
CTTAGAATATTTCAGGGACCTTGAATGATAAAACTCCACATTTTTGGATTCTAGGGACTAGATTTGACAACTTTTGAAACTTGGGGACTAAAAGCGCCAATTTTGCAAACTTGATACGTTTATCATCGATTTTGATATTTTTGCATTTTAAAACACATAAAACACTTGTTTGTGATATTTTCATCATTTTGATGCATTTCTGAGTGTTTTCGGATGTTTTTGAGTTATCTAATGGTACAAAAATGATGAGTATTTAGACACTCATCATGCATCAATTTGGATTTGCTATGAATCTCTAAACCTTTTAATGATCCACATGAAAAATCTCTCATTTTCCCACAAGAACACACAGGCAATCCATTCAAACTATGTAACTCATCCCAAAATATTTTCAACTTATTGAAATAAGCAGCAATTGAAAGGTTACCTTGTGACACTTTGCTTAATTCTCTTTCAATGTGGTAAATGAGAGGCCCATTACTCTGTCCATACCTTTCTTCCAATTCTCTCCAAAGATCATAAGCAGATTGTGCATAAAGAAATGAATCAGACAATTCAGCAATCATGGAATTCAGAAACCAGCAAGTCACCATGTAATCACACCTAATCCACCTTTGATAGGTAAGATCAGTTAAGGCTGGTTTTGGTGAAGATCCGGTTATGAACCCTAGCTTCAACTTAGCACCCAACGCCATTTTGATTGTACGACTCCAACCCAGAAAGTTACCACCATTGAACGGCGTATTGGTTAATATCATGCCAGGATGATCAGAACTTGCAAGATGCAACGGATCATTTGCCATGTTTTGTGAATTTGGATCTTGATTTTGATTGTTCAAATTGGGGGTTTCTGATGAGGTTGAATTATTGTTCAAATTAGGGTTTATGTTCGTAATCGCCATTGAAATATGCCTAAAATTGTGATTAAATGAAGAAAACACAGTGTAGGTTGACGATGACAAGAACAGAAATTAGTTAGGGTGGTTGAAACGGTTAAAACGGTTATGAAATCAGTTAGGATCAAGCTCCATGTGCTCTGATACCATGTCAAATTAAGTGAGCGGAAGCAATTGGGAGAGAAATTTGATTATTGCATTGAAAATGAAATGAGGATAAATCATCTCCTTTTATACAGAATACAAAGAGGGAAAACTACTTCTAACTAACTTTTAACTATTTACACTATCTACCCTATACTTTACAATACATGTTAAAATGAACTTATAAATTCTATAATTTCTCTCGTGCATTTGAACTCTAAACTTGAATATTTTTATGAACGGCGGATTGTATTAAGAGCTAGCAAGAAGCTAGAAAACACATTGTCCTTTGAACTAGTAAAGGGACATCACTATTATTGAGAAGTTTTGTTACATACTAAAATAATTGCACATTTCATTTATTGGATAGAATCATCTTTAAATTATTATGCATACATAATTAAACCAAACTGTTAGTTAATTCTGCTATCACACTTGGCAATTCGGCATAGTAGACCCGATATGAATTGTGACATACCCTCAAATACAATTCAACATTTCAACCCAAATAAAGTCAACATTGCAAATTAATTTCTTAAATCAGTATGTATATTTTGATCCGTCACTTTCTTTGCCTTTTTTGAGAAAAAGTGTTTAGTTAAGTGTTCTTAAATTGAGTATTAGATGGTTGTGGGCTAGCACTACAATGAATATAGTATAGTACCACAGTACTAGCTAGGTATTTAATGTATAAATTTTAAAAAGTCAATTGACATAGGCCAACTTAATGATAGTAGAAGATTATACGAGACTTTACATTGTGCTTATGATCACATTGCAGTAGAGTATTTTGTTTTTGCTTTTGTTAAAGTAATACTTGCATCATAAGCTTGATATTAGTTTTATGTATACTTATGTATATGAAAAACAGGGTAATCGCCCTTTTATTTCATAGGCTTGATACGCTTACACAGCGCGTTCGGGGTCAAAGGAACTTCCTTTTCGTCGAGCAAGTTTTTCAACACCCTAGGCTGTGAACCTAATCGTTGTAGTGTAGTATTAGGGTAAGCCACGGGAATTGATATCGTTCTCTAGGGGAATAGGAATGCTAGTGAGAAGTTACTACGCTAAGGTTGAGGTTGAGGAAGATTATTTTTTATCTTTTTATGTTTTTTAGAAAAGGAAAAGTATGAGTCTCGGGGTTTGGATTTGGGGGGTTGGTATTTCTACCGATTACTCTACTATTATCTAATTATCTAAACTAAGGTGGTGGTAGTCTATGTCTAATTATTGTGTGCTCGTATGATAGTTTAAAGATGTGTTTACTTAGGTTTTACTACTCCTTAATTATCTCCTATGGGTGGTTGAATTGTCACGTCCTTATTCCTAGTTGCGTTGTGTGTCTAAAGTTGTAGGTAGCGTTTCTCCCTACTCTTTGAAGTTACCAAAGGGTCTCGTCTACAAAACCCACTAGGGATGATAAACTCTAACTCTAAGGCCTCTTTGTATAGTTTAGCTTACAACAACTCATAGTGCTATAACCTAAGGTTCACAAAGATTAATCAAGCATTAAGTACACAACGAATGACCTATCGCATTACTAGATCATTAATCAACTAAGATAAGAAACAACCAATCAATATTCAATAATTAAGTTTCATATTCCCTAAGCAAACACACAAGTAAATTAGCCGGACATGGAGAACATGCAAGCATACACACAAATAATTGAAGACATAATTAAATTAATGAAGTAAACAACTTACCTTGGTGTAAGATAGGGTTTAAAACCCTAAAATACGACCTTGGTTCAGTTTAGGTTTTACTCCAAAAGTTTACCCAAAAGACTACTCTCTAAAACTGAAAAATTCGGATTCTATATATAAGATTACATGTGCGACGGCGTCACCTTATGATTTGTGACACCGTCGTGTCGCCGTCATTAGGGTTTCGTCTTGGCCAAGTTAATCTTGCGACGGCGTCACCTTATGCTTGTGACGCCGTCCTCTTTAGCTTCTGACGTCGTCTTGATTGAATCTAGGCCGTCTGAGTTGCGACGGCCTACTCTTTTAAAGCCCGACGCCGTCCTCCAAAACTAGCAATTTCTCTTCTGAGCCGTCACAACTTCCTCCGACGGCGTCGCAGATTAAGCAGTGACGCCGTCTCCTTGTAATTTATCAGCTTGAGTGTCTCGATTCTTGACTTTGGCCATTTTCTTCATATATTCACGCCTTTTCGTCCAAATAAGTGCCATTACAGCAATTTGCCTTCAAAAGACCTAAAAAGTGAAAAGGAACGATATTAAGCAATAACGGATATAAAAGTGATCAAATAAGGGCTTAAACGACCCCTCAAAAAGGTACATTTTAAATCCTTATCAAATATCCCTACACTTGGTATTTGCTTGTCCTCAAGCAAATGTGCTTTTAGCCAATTAATTTATAAGTTAGGGGTCATGAAGCATTGGTTTAAAACAGTCCACAACACATATAAGCCCCGCAAAAGTCATAACAAGCACGGAAATTACATACTAGCTGATGAGTGCTAAAACACACATCATTTTATATCTAAAAAATATGATGAATCGGACTAATAACCATTAAATATGTCAAATTATATTGCAAAAATGTTGTATATGTGTTATTATGTCTTGCAGGTACAAGGGTTTGAAAACAAAGCAAAAACGGTGATTTTCGGATGAGTTTCGACGATATTTCCATGTTTTTCGAAGTTCAAACGAAGTCGTAAAAATTTATCCGAGCACACCATTGGAAAGATCACGAAATATCGAGTCAAGTGGTTATTTTATTTGGAGCATCGAGGAAGAGAAGAAAATATTGAAAGATTAAACGGAGCTCGAACGAAGATTATTTTTTAAAGATAATGGCTAAAATTGGATCAAGAAAAAAAAGAGGGGCTAAAAAGAATTAAATGCAAAAGAATTAACACATAAAGGCTCTTGATCTAATGATTTGGTGCATGCTTTCTAAGCAAGAGGTCAAGAGTTCCAATCTCACTTGTGACAATATTTATTTTTTACATGCTCAACAGCTAGTCCAACAATGATAGCTGAAAGATAACATTTACAAATTTGCAATGATAGCTTCAACGTGGCCCAGTCCAGTCCATGCTCGATTTCAAAAGCCCAAGTCCACGAAAATTAAAGATAAGACCCCAAGTCCATGTAGCAAGCCCAACTGTGTATGGATATATTGCAATCTCATATCTGTGCATGCCCACGTGGCCTAATGAACATGATTTTTATTTGATAAATTGAGATAAATGAAGCCAGCTGTCCAAGTGCAAGTGACCCACCGTTCTTTAATTAAATCAATGAGGCGCGTGGACATGAAGCTACTACTGCCATACCACTTGCTCCACCATTTGCTCCAGCCAACAAAAAGTCGCCACGTGGCCATGTATACTATGAAAGTTTCGAAGGATCGAGATACAATATTGCATATAAATTGAAGACACCAGATCCGAGAAGCAAAATCATCACACACATTAAATTCACACACATTAGTTTTTATTTATTTTAGGAGTAGGAGTAGATTTATATTTAGTAGTAGTTTGGTAGCTTATTAGCTTATTTGAAGTGCTTATTGTTGCAACAACTCTTTTATTATTAATGAAGTTTATTTACTTTATGGCTTATTTGTCTTTAGCTTATTCTACTTTTTCATCTATTTCTTTTCATTTTTTTATCTTATCTAATGAGTTATGAAAGCTTATTAGCTTTTTGTGGCTTATTTAGATATAGTCTTTTTATTAAGCGCTCTTTATTTACTTTGCTTTTATAAACTTAGATCTACTCTTTATTTTACTAAATTCTTTATAAACACAAAAAAGTTGATTTTTATTAGTTTTCTTTTAAAAAAGTTTTTTTAGCTTATTATTTAGATCTAGTATTTTTAATTAAAAAGTTTTAATCTTTCTTAGTCTTTCTAAATCAATAAGCTTTTCCATAGCTTATTTGATTCATATTATTGCTTATTTGTCCTAACCTTTGTTAAAGTTGTGATTTTTAAGCTTGTTCATTCATTGTTAAGGCGAGGAGCTTAAGTGTTTTATAAGCTTGTTTATCACTAAAGTTTAGGGCTTTTCTAGCTTTTATAAAACTAATTAGTTATTAAAGTCACAAGCTTTATTAGCTATTTGGTAATATAAAAGCTAATAAAGAAATAAACTTTTTGGTTTGATAAGTTTATAAAATCGGGTGGTTTATTATTCTCGTCTCATTAGATCGGGTTCTACTTTCTCGCCTTTCTCTTTAGCTTCTATTTTTAGTAGAAATATGCTTATGTTTGTTGAGATTATTATTGTTAGCTTGTTAGTTATGCTTATTGAGTAGATTTTTATATGCTTGTTAAATGATGGTGATACGTGAATAAAGTGTGAAAACTTAAAAATTGTTGATTAATAATCTTCGGTTACGTGGATTGAAATTTGTTGGTTTGACGGGCAAAAGCCGTTAGGGTAATTAATTAAATCTAGTAATTTTACCTAGATAAAAAAAAATTGTTTTCAAAATAAACCAACGTTGTGAGAAAATAGTTTTTTAAACGGGTATCGAAGATTATTGATTAATAGTTTCCGGATTATTTTTAGATATAATTAGTTGGTTGTTTTAACGGGCAAAAGCCGTTGTGATAATTGATTATTTAAATCTATTGATTATTACCAAGAGAAAAAGGATTGTTTTCAATATAAGCCAACGTTGTGAGAAAATAATTTAATTTCGACGGGTATTAATTAAAAAGAGCTTAATTTATTCACACTTAATTCCATTTTCACCTCACTTGACAAGCATAGCTTTCTCTATCATTTTGTTAGCTTAATTTTATTTCGTCATTAGTTGTTATTTAATTTTAATTAGCATAAAATAGTTTTTAAAATCTTTTCAAAAATCCTAAACCAAATATTCGATAATCAAGCATCTAACAAAAGACAATAACGCAAATCTCAATTCATATCTCGCCGTGGAATACGACTCCGGAAGGTTGATTATCATTTGTCCTCAAGTGATTGTTAATCTTAATCGGGAAAACAAATTTTAAAACCGCTTCATCTATAACGAATCACTAGCACATCACATGGGGTGTTTGGATACTCACATCTCTCGGGTGTATATGAAATATAGCAAATTGGAAATGGAAGATAAACACTCATTAACCGGTCCTAGTACATAGATTACCATAGGCTTGAGAATAGATCAAACCTCCGTCGCTTGGGCGTAAGCACCTAGGAAAGACTATCAAAGAGGTCTTTAAAGGGTTGTAACGTTAGGCTTACGGTAGGGAAACAAAGGGTTTGGTGGGATAGGCTTTTTAGTGGTGGCAAGTCAAAAATCTCAATGTTACATGCATACGAAGAATAGCGTTGCTAAGCCAAGACTCGACACTCTAAACTCTAGATAACTGAAATAAACAAACATAAATTTAAAGATAGATGTAGGATGGTAGCCCGTATTTATTTTTTTCCCTCTTTTTTTTTTCTTTTTTTTTTTTCTTTTTTTTTTTCGATTTTTTTTTTTTTTTTTTTTTTTTAATACACTTTTACTCTACCATCCTCTACGATAACATCAAAATGATAGGGGTTTATAGCACATCCCTGCACTTGAGTTTTTATTACTCTACACTATATGACCTAATATGACCCGAATTGAAAAGATCAAAACACTTGGAGAACGTTATTACGCAAATAAGGGAATTGGCGTTCCCTTTTAGTCATTTAAAACTATAACTTTTCCCATGAATCCAATCGTCCCCAAAACTGTATACAAAGGATATGACTCGACTTAGCAACTCATGCAAGCAACTAGATAATTGAACTTAGGGTTTAGGGTGATAACAATAATGCACTAAAAGTGAGTGCATATAGGGTAGGCTAAGGCGATTTGGGTGTATATTTGGGGGTGGGGTGTAGACAATGTTCTTCATTGATATTCCGGAAAACCGAAACATCATGAGAACTGCGAAAAGGATAGGCTCTGAGGGTTTAACTAGGGGTATCGTGTACTAAAGATGAGTACAACGAAAAGGTGTGGGGAATACTCAACAATGTGGAAGAAGTAATTATATTACGGGTATCAAACAAGGGTTATCCTAATGCCTCTTATCATTTAGTTATTCCTAACTACACAAGTGTAGTCTTACTAGCGATCTCGGAATGCATCAAAAAACAAGTTCTAGAATCTAATATACTACCGGTTCACACTCTAAGCATTGAAGATGAATGCTTCAATTCCTACTAATCTAAGGGCGATCCTCACATTTTTGGTGGAATTTAAGTGGTAAAGGGTTTTGTGCTAGTCATATAACTTCCTATCCGTGAGACGCTTTTGTTAAGACTAATGGCCCACTCCTATATATTATGAAAAATTTTAAATTTGGTGCCAAAATTACCCTAACCGACATTTTCTCATGGTTTATTACAAAAGTGCAATTGGACAAAGAAAATAATCAAGGATAAGCATAGTTTCAAAGTTCCCGTTTTATTTTCCCTCCAAAAATTTTAAGTAGCTCAGAAAATGAGAAAAAGTGATCAGATGTTTTTATTCCTTCCTGACGCCGTCAGGTTGCAATCCTGACGCCGTCAGGTTATCCTGACAAAAACTGGTCTGCGATTTTCTGGAAAAATTCTGGAAAATTTATATCTTTAGAATCTGGAAAAATTTCTGCAAAACATCCATTATTACTCGATACAAGCATTTGACTCGAACAAACACGCAAATATATATTTTAATCAATTGTTATTCTCATGTACACGTTTCTTATGAAAACGTGTGTAATCCTCCCTACACTTATCCTTCATGTAAAATACCTTTATATGCAATTAAGACGAGGTTAAAAACAAAATAAAGCATTTTTACAATTTTAAACATGAGAATTAACAATCAATAAAAGATATACGACACACAAATAAAAAGAAAAAGGAAAAACACATGGGTTGCCTCCCAAGAAGCGCTTGTTTTTGTTTGAGTCACGAGCCTGACTCTACCCTTATTTAACAGATAAAGGGGAAGTTTTCCCTACACTTAAGTTTAAGTGCGGGTGATAGTAGCGATACACACCCTTAGGGTGGAAATTTTCTACATGAGAAGAGGGTGATGAGTGATTCATATGCTCAAAGGAGTGTACTCCATTCATTATAACCTTACCTAAGTCTATTGGTGTAGCGGGTGAATCAAATCTCTCTCCTAAATATGGATCATCTTCTATCAACTTCAAAAGATTCTTAGTTAAGGATCCATCTTGACCTAATAAACACGGTTTAAACCCATAGTGTTTCTTGTTATCAACCATGAATGGGTGATATAAGTGTGTAAGGTCATGGGTTACTCCTATATTAGCTTCCACTCTACATGGCTTAGAGTCTACCACCTTTATCAAGCAACTACCCGGATCATTTATTTTGATGGGTGGATCAGGGCCTAATTCAATTCAAGATTCAATCTAAAGATGGAAATTGGGTAAGGTTTTTGGTTGAGGCTCCGTTTAAAAAATTAGGAACTTCCCTAGGACTAAGAGAGAGGTCATGACAACAAGCATCTAAACCTACATTCTCTAGTGGCGTTTGGTCCAAAGGTTCTATATCAATCGGGGTTCCTATAGTCTCTACTACTTCTTCCGGGTAAGTTATAGGCGATGTGTGTTCCTCAAGTGATGGTAGGGCTTGTGGGCTTGGATTTTCCATCTTATTCTCCATTATATCTAGATCTCCTAAATGTTTATCATGTGTTTTAGTATGATCTGACCCAAATACACTCCTAAGCATCTCAAATCCTTCTTTGGCCATTTCAAATTCTTGGTCCGATTCATAAGAATTGTTCTCAAAAACTTGACCACTATGTTCTATTTGCCTAAAGGATTCCTCATGTGTGTCATATGTTTTGAAATTTATCCACGCATGCAACTAAGTATTTTAACTTCAACCATCTCACAATCTTGTTCGGGTTTAGGTTCCATGTTCTTAAAAACTAGGTCTTTTTGATCATGGTGCCTAAGATCATTCAATTGATGGTTTATGCATAGGAGGCTTTTCTGAAAAATTCTCCAGATGGTCTTACTAAAAGGAGTTGATCCTGACAACGATCGTTGAATAGAAGCCACACAAACACAAAATATATCAAATCCATCCAACCTTACACCCGTCTCCTTTTGGATATCTTTAAGTTCACTAACAAATTCATTAGAACAATAAAAACCAAACCAATCTGCGAAATTCAATTGTTCCTCATTTGTTAATGATTCAAATGCAACTTCACTTGCCATAGCGACAAATGAAAAGGGTTTTACGAACACAAACACAAAGAAGGGGGATAGACTACAAGGAAGCTAATAAAAAGAAAAAAAATCTCACTTGATAGGAATCTTGTGGGTAGACCTAAACGAGGTGGACTACTAACTAGATATTCTATTCCCCGGCAGCGGCGCCAAAAACTTGATAACGCTACACGCGTCGTTCGGGGTCAAAGGAACTTCCTTTTCGTCGAGCAAGTTTTTCAACACCCTAGGCAGTGAACCTAATCGTTGTAGTGTAGTATTAGGGTAAGCCACGGGAATTTATATCGTTCTCTAGGGGAATAGGAATGCTAGTGAGAAGTTACTACGCTAAGGTTGAGGTTGAGGAAGATTATTTTTTTATCTTTTTATGTTTTTTAGAAAATGAAAAGTACGAGTCTCGGGGTTTGGATTTGGGGGGTTGGTATTTCTACCGATTACTCTACTATTATCTAATTATCTAATCTAAGGTGGTGGTAGTCTATGTCTAATTATTGTGTGCTCGTATGATAGTTTAAAGATGTGTTACTTAGGTTTTACTACTCCTTAATTATCTCCTATTGGTGGTTGAATTGTCACGTCCTTATTCCTAGTTGCGTTGTGTGTCTAAAGTTGTAGGGTATGCGTTTCTCCCTACTCTTTGAAGTTACCAAAGGGTCTCGTCTACAAAAACCACTAGGGATGATAAACTCTAACTCTAAGGCCTCTTTGTATAGTTTAGCTTACAACAACTCATAGTGCTATAACCTAAGGTTCACAAAGATTAATCAAGCATTAAGTACACAACGAATGACCTATCGCATTACTAGATCATTAATCAACTAAGATAAGAAACAACCAATCAATATTCAATAATTAAGTTTCATATTCCCTAAGCAAACACACAAGTAAATTAGCCGGACAAGGAGAACATGCAAGCATACACACAAATAATTGAAGACATAATTAAATTAATGAAGTAAACAACTTACCTTGGTGTAAGATAGGGTTTAAAACCCTAAAATACGACCTTGGTTCGGTTTAGGTTTTACTTTAAAAGTTTACCCAAAGACTACTCTCTAAATTGAAAATTCGGATTCTATATATAAGATTACATGGCGGACGGCGTCACCTTATGATTTGTGAAGCGTCCGTCGTGTCGCCGTCATTAGGGTTTCGTCTTGGCCAAGTTAATCTTGCGACGGCGTCACCTTATGCTTGTGACGCCGTCCTCTTTAGCTTCTGACGTCGTCTGGATTGAATCTAGGCCGTCTGAGTTGCGACGGCCTACTCTTTTAAAGCCCGACGTCGTCCTCCAAAAACTAGCAGTTTCTCTTCTGAGCCGTCACAACTTCCTCCGACGGCGTCGCAGATTAAGCAGTGACGCCGTTCCCTTGTAATTTATCAGCTTGAGGGTCTCGATTCTTGACTTTGGCCATTTTCTTCATATATTCGCGCCTTTTCGTCCAAATAAGTGCCATTACAGCAGTTTGCTTTCAAGAGACCTAAAAAGTGAAAAGGAACGATATTAAGCAATAACGGATACAAAAGTGATCAAATAAGGGCTTAAACGACCCCTCAAAAAGGTACATTTTAAATCCTTATCAAGGCTCTTATATCAGTTTAACGGCTAACATGAATGAGGTAAATTACATAACATCATAACTGAAAAGAAATGAAAATATGACTTGTAATTTTGAACTCATGGTTTTGTTTTACGATGTATGTCCTCCGACAGTTATCATCACAAAAACCATTCTATTAAGTATATATTCATGTGTAAGTGGCTCTATCGGTTGCCTGGGATGGATGAAAACTATAGAGTTCTTAAAACATCAAAACAATCAAAATTATTAAGGAGATATGTCCAAATATTAACACAAAAAAATATTTATGTTTCACTCAATGTTTAACACAAGACTTAAGTAATGCTGGTGTTGAGGGTTTAGGTGTATAAGGAAAGGGTAAGGTAATAAATAAATGAGCTTGGTTGAGTATAATGCATTCAAACCATTACCCATTAGTGGGTCTTGGGGCATTACCCAATAAATAGGGGGGGATTGATTTTCATTACCCGCTAATTAACCCCAAAATATACGCGCCAATTAACCTCGCTTTTTTATACTCTTCACACACTTCCAATCAACGCAACTTCATCATATATTTTTATTTTCACTCAATGATTATCCTCTCCATCTTCATTCTCTCCATCTAAACATAAAGATCTCACACATAGCAATAAGGAAACTACATTCAAGGTATAAATTATTCCCTTAACAGTAGTCCATATTGTGCTTCTTGTTCTTTTGTGATTCAACAATATATCATTGACAATCAATTATAATTACAGTATTTGTTTATTCAAAGTATAATTTATCTTTTTAACAACTTTTTTTTTCTTTCAATATTGCTATTAAGTGATAAATTTTATAGTCTTATGGGTTTTTTGGGTAAAAGTACTACTAGTAATATGTTGATTTGTTGATTTGTATTTTTAGTCAAAATTTAAATTCGTGTATGAACTGAATTTCCATAGGGTATTAGCTTCTTCAACTATAAAGGTTGTATCTTGTTTTATTTATGACTTGTATTGATTATCTTTTTACCAATGATAATGGTAGTTCAAATATGATTTTGTAGATCATAATGGCTCGCCTTCCTATTAACTATAGAAAATGCAAATTAAGGGAGGTTCTGTTGGTTCAACAAATAGCAACAACATTGATGATTTTAACATACTCTTTTTACTACTTTGTTTTTTGTTTATACCTTCGAACAAAGATTCGTCAAATCAAAACAAAGGAAGAAAAAGGGATTGAGCGAATGCAATGGATGTTTAGGTTGACAATGGAAAGTGATGCAATTTGTATTAGTGAACTTCGTATGGATAGAGCAAATTTTAAGGTACTGTGTCAAATGGTAAGCGAGATTGGAGGTTTAAAGCCTACTAGAAACACGTTGATGAGTGCGTATTCACTCATTATTTTAGGTCAAATCTGAGCTGCAAAACATCTAAAAACACTCCGAATTGCATCAAAATACTAAAAATATCTCAAAATTGTGTTTTATATGTTTCAGATGCAAAACAAATGAAAAACGAACAAAGTTTGCATAATTGGCAGTTTCAATCCCCCAACTTTTAAAAATGGCAACTTTAGTCCCTGGAATTTCAAAGAATGTCAGAATCCACCCCTGGACATTTTAAATTGGAAAATAAACATTTTTAGTCCTTTGGTAATTCTTACTTGTCAAAATTGGTCATTTTGAGAATTTTTGGAAAATTACAATTTCAGTCCTTCAAGTTTCACAAATGACAGATTTGGTCCCTACATTATTTGAGTTTTTACAAGTTTGGACCTTGGATAGCTTTTCAGAAGTTTCATATGTGACCCCTGGATTTTTAGTTTTAGCACTTTTGGTCCTTAAAGTATTACATGGTTACACTAATAATTATAAGTCCAAAGTGTTATCTCTTAGGCCCAAATACAACCAATCCAACCCACGACCCTAAACTGTGACCCGGTCAAACCCCAACACCACCGGTCAATGGATAACATAAACCAACCCACACCCAATCCCTTCCTTCTTCCCATTTTTCGCCCCAAGGAACAAACACCAGAACCCTAGACTCTCTCTTTCTCTCTTCTCAAAACATCTCACCATCCTAGACACTCAACCTCCCAAACCTTCTATTACCCAACAATCACCTTTACCCAAACCCAACTCCATCTCTTTACCCAGGTTAACCCTAATCCCAAACCCACTCATCTATTTTACCCCTCCCCAAGATCTCCAGCTCAGCAATCCATGGGAATAAAGACCTCATCTATGGCTCAGATTTTCTCATTTGGTACCTAACTGTTGGACGGCTAGGATTTAATTCAAGAAGTACAAGCTCATGATATGAAGACCATTGCCAGTAGTATAAAGATAAAAGCTTGTAAGCCTTTGAAAGGCATTAGGATTTTAGGATTTAGTTATTTTAAAAAGTTTTAGTTTCTGCTTTTTTATTAAGTTGTATTATGTCTTTTTAATTAATGAAAAATTTCTTCACTTGTTGGTTTTACTTTTTTGCTTATTTAGCTAATAAGCACTTTAGTGCTTATTAGCCTATTGCTTATTAATTCTCAGTCATAAGTTCATTTTAAGGTTTTAAGTAAGTTTTATAAGTAAACAATACAAAGTCTGCTGTTAAAAAAATTGTTTTCAAAAGCATTCCACCCATTAAGGGGTGTTTGGTTTAAGCTTAATTGAGGTCTAAAAGCAGCTTTCTACCCACTTTGACTCTCAAAGTCAAAGTGGGTTAAGGTCTAGATAAGTTTTTAAAGTTGAGTTTTAGATACAAAGATTGCAAGTTTGGTTTATATAAAAAATTTTCACAAAAATGCTTTCTGTGCTACTGTTTTAAACAGCAGCTGTACCATTTCAAGCCCTCTCCACGGCTTATTTTTAAGCCAAATCTTTTCAAAATTGTTTTTCTCACATCTCAACGTACCCAACTCAACATAGCATTAGTTAGTTTGCTTGTAGGAATAGTCTAGCTTAGTTAAAATAGCACTTCAAATCATCAAAAATCCACAGCAGCACTGTTTCAGAGCCTATAGCAGCCCTTGTTTTAGCTTATTTCATGTTCCCATTTTAGCTTATTTAGTATCCTTAGTGCTTATTAGGTGACATAGACTAGGTGTACCAATTTTTAGCTTATTTCATGCTTGTTTAGTGCTTATTTAGCTTCTTAGAATAGCTTAACAGCTCCTTGAATGCCATTTCCCTTTTAGCTTAAGACTTCCCCAACCGCTTATTACCCCCTAGTTTAGTGCTTATATTCTGTACATCTAGCTTATCATTGTTTCAAAACATTACAAATGCTTATTTACAAGATTCTTAGTGCTTATTCATTGATCCTTTGTGCTTAAAACTGAAAAGGGTGTTTGTTTTAGCCACTGTCAGCTGCTGTTGGAATAAGCAGTCTCCAACTGCTTATTTCCAAGTTTTGATAAAAAGTGTCTTCACAAAAAATTCTCATTTTCATCTTATTATTAAGTTTCAAAAAGAAAATTTCAAAAAAAAATAGTTTTCAAAAAAGGTGCAGGGGTGGGATTCGACCCCCTGACCTCTTGCTCGAACACTCAACACCACGCTCATTAACCAACTGCCCTAGGGACTTTGATTAGTCATTTCTTGCACCCTTTAATATTTAAAGTACCAATACAGTTTCTAGCTTATAGCTTATTTTGGCTTTTTAAATGCTTATTTCATAAAGTAGTGTACCTCTTTTTTATTTTTCTCAAAATCAGTATAACTTAAAGTATTTTTAGTGAAAATTTCAGATTTTTCTAAAATCATTTAGTATTTTTTATAATTAAATTAGATTAAATTAGTTTTTAATTTGTAATAAATAATTTAAAAGTCGAAAAAATATTCCGCTTTTTCCTAAAATTATTTTTAGTCATTTAGAATGTAGGAAAATTGATTTCACACCCGTGGCCCTTAAATTGCAAAAGTTTTACGTTTTTGGACCGGGTGGTTGCCGGTTTTTGCGTTTTTGCATTTTAGCACCCTAGGATGTAATTTAGCGTTGTTTTATTGTTTCTTAGGCTTAGTCGTATTTTATTTAGTGTTCTCTTTGTTTTACATGCTTTATTTTCATTTCCGTTCTTTAATTTGTAGTGTAATCAAAATCCAAAATTCGTTTAACCATTCAAGTCCTTATCACAAAACTCATCGATCCCGTCAATTTCACACCTCGTTGGGACACGACCCGGGGAAATCACTTCCCGGTATCACTTTTATCACACCCGTGAGGTTTGGCACGTTGACCTTTTTCTTAAAGGGTCGATTTGTCGAATTTTACGGTTATTTTGATATACGTTGATATTGTGTTTTTCACCACTCACTTCACAACGGATCAAATTTTGGCGCCGCTGCCGGGGAGGTGTGTTGCGACAATATCGTGATTTTTGCGATTAGTGACTTGAAGAACCTTCCTCGTGAAGTTACCGTTTTTGAAAAATCAAAAAAATATTCTTCTCATTCCTCTCATTCGTTGATTCTAATTCTCTTACCCTCCTTCACAGTTTGATTCTACTCTTCTTTAACCTCAAAACCGTTTAATTCTATCTCTTTAACCCTCTATATGTTTAATTCTTATGTCGACAATCATCAACATCATGGTCACAAGTGTGTGTGTGCGCGGTGTGGAAGGCCTAGTTCAAGCGAATTTTGCAATTTGTGCGAACTATCCATCAAAAAGTCTTTTCAAAGTTATTTCGACCACCCGCCACAACCCGAACCCGTTCAAACGTCGGAGTTACCTCAAGCACCCACCGAGGGTCCCGAGGACACTTTCTTTGAATCTAGAGCCCGTAATCTAATCGAGCAAATTCAAGCCGATGAAAAAAGGTCGAGAATTAGAATTGATTACGATGAACCCGTTCAAACACCGGAGACCATAACGGAAGTGGTGGAACTTGCTAGCTCTAAGAGCACACCACTTGTCCCAACTCCGGAATCTTCAGAACGTTTTACCGACGATTTCTTTAAGGCCAGAAATGACATGATTCAAAAATTCTTAATTGAACTTCGTCATGATTCAACTTCGGGAAATACCGCTTTATGTGATGTTGTTGAACCCTCGATTCCTATTCCCGAGCCCGAAATATCTTTGTTTGATCAAAATTATTGCTACGGTTGTGGAGACTTGTTACCACAAGGTTTTCGTTGTTACAAATGTATGTGCGAGTGGTGTGGAAACTATCTTGTTAATGGATGTTGTTCGATTTGTGCCGAGAATTCATTCGCTTATGATTCTAACCCAAACTCTTTCAATTATCCTCAAAACAATTTCAACTACCCTCTGCAAAATTTATACGAACGAACCGTATTTTCATCATTTCAATGATCAAACATCGTTTCAAAATTTCTCTCCCCAATACCCTCATTGTGCTAAGTGTGGGGGTCCTCATGATGATTATCAATGTCAATCGTGGAATCAAAATTACTATGGACCTGATCCTTGTTATAACACTTCCAGTTTTGACAATGTCCAACCCCCACAACTTCCCATCATCGATCAATATCCTTGTATCCTTGAAGAACTTTCCGAGGAACAAGCCTGCTAACGAAAGATTACTAGCCGATGAGCGGCGAGCTCAAAAGCTTCTCTCTTTAACGAAGCTTGCCGTCTCGATGACGAGGATGAGGAAGATTGGGAGATGACAAAGGACAAGGTGCATATCTCAAGCCCACAAAGTACCGCACATGTCCACTCTCCGCCCTTATCTTGCCTATCTACCTTAAAACCGTCGGATAATCTTTTTAATGGGGGACGAAAATCTTAGCACTATTCTGGAAACGGAACCGTCTTGTGTTGAGAACCTTGTCCCAACCCCAAGTGAGTCCGAGGTTATCTCCGGTAATATGTTTGATGAGCCTCTTGATAATGATTCTTCTCCTCCTCTTGACATCCCAAACGATCATGTCGAGATGTTCTCGATTCGACAACGATTGTACTTCGTTTGACGATTCTTTATCTTATGGAGACATCGATTATGTCGAGGAGTTACCTTCTGAGCTAGTTAGCTTAGAGGAGGTGAGAGATTCCGATGATCTGGAAATTGAGGACGAGATACTTCGTGAAAAATTGTTCAATGTAAATCTCCTCGTTTCTAAGATCGAATCATTATGTGCTAAACCAGCTTCATCTCCTATCCCCGTTGTGGATAGTGACTATATCTTGGAAAAGCCCGAACCATTTTCTGAACTTGAGGCTTTCTCCAATGATTCTCTTCCGGAATTTGATGTATTCCGCTTTGATGACGTTAAATATCTGAAAAGGAGAATAGTGGCAATCCCACTTTTCATCTTTCTCTTTCTGAGTATGAGTCATCCACATTTGAATTGCTTCCTCCTTCCGAAAGGAGTAGGCTTTTCCATGAGGAGTTCGCCGGTGAACTCGCTCACATCATTGAGGACGAGCTATTTGAGCAAAATGCTCCGCATCCTCTTCTATCCATGAGTAACTCATCTACCCTTGAGGATTTTACCGTGGTTGATACTTGCACTTCATTCCTCTCCGAGGATAAAGTTTTCAAACCCGGTATCTTACCTTTCAAGGGAGTTCACTCTCGGATATTTCTTAAGTCCAACACGGATGTTGTGACTTCTCTTGCGGTGGAAAAGATTTCTGAACATTCCGTTAATGTTCCTCAAACTAATCTTTTGCCCACCTATCCCACCCGTTGTCAAGTAATTGACACTTTGCCTTCTCCTCCCATTTCTTCTCCATGTCTTAACTCCTACGAGAGTGAAGACACCATCTTTGACCCAGGCATTTCTCATTCTCTTGAGCGGGAATATATCTCATCGGTGTGGAACTTTAGCGTGCTTCAAATGTTTGTCCAAACATTGTGAACGAAAGTCCGACGAGATTGGTTTTTCACGTTGCTTCCCAAGAACAAATGAATGCGGGGATCGAGTCAAGCTAGCGACTCGGTTATCAAAAACAGTAGCACACTATATGGGTTTTCACCCGTATCTCTGATTTCTTTCTACTTTCTACCACCCTAGTGTGGGGGGGTTGCCTCACATGTTGTGTATATAAGTCTTCCAAAAAAAAAAAAATTTCTTCTTCTAAATAATGGCCGTAGTATTTCCTTTTACGTTCTTTGTTTCGGCATAACCGCCGGTACTTTGAATATTGAGGGCAATATTCATTTCTAAGTGTGGGGGAATTCTCACGAATTTTATCATATAATTATATTAATTCCCCCGTTTTTGGCCAAAAATTTTTTTTTTTTGGAATAAGTGTTTTGCACTTATTTTGGTTATCAGTCCGCCATGTCTGTAAGACAAAAGGATTGGCTAATCCAGGAGCAAACGGCTCTTGGTAAAGATTTATCAAATCCGTTGACGGCTTGAAATTTGCCCAAAATTGAGGTAGCCATGGTATTGACTCACCATATCTTTAATTAGTGAAGAGTTGGCTAGCCCGCAAGTTATGGCTTGTGGTAAAGGCAGTGGAAAATCCATAATTGGTAATCAGCCCACCAAAGATAATATTGATAATTTATCTAAGAGTTGGCTAGTCCAGAAGGGTACGGCTTACGGTAAAGACAAATCAAAACCGTTGAAAATTGCGGTTTTGCTCAAAATCACATGGTTATCAGTGTACCATGGTTCTTACTTGAACTAAAACATTTGGCTACTCCCGAAGTAATGGCTTTTGGTAAAGAGATTCAAATCCATTAAGTTTTCTCAAAAGATTGCTAGGGACTAGCAATGTTTTAGTGTGGGGTATTTGATGAGTGCGTATTCACTCATTATTTTAGGTCAATCGAGAAAACATCTAAAAACACTCCGAAATGCATCAAAATACTAAAAATATCTCAAAATTGTGTTTTATATGTTTTAGATGCAAAACAAATGAAAAACGAACAAAGTTTGCATAATTGGCAGTTTCAATCCCCTGACTTTTAAAAATGGCAACTTTAGTCCCTGGAATTTCAAAGAATGTCAGAATCCACCCCTGGACATTTTAAATTGGAAAATAAACATTTTTAGTCCTTTGGTAATTCTTACTTGTCAAAATTGGTCATTTTGAAAATTTTTGGAAAATTACAATTTCGATCCTTCAAGTTTCACAAATGACGAGATTGGTCCCTACATTATTTGAGTTTTTACAAGTTTGGACCTTGGATAGCTTTTCAGAAGTTTCATATGTGACCCCTGGATTTTTAGTTTTAGCACTTTTGGTCCTTAAAGTATTACATGGTTACACTAATAATTATAAGTCCAAAGTGTTATCTCTTAGGCCCAAATACAACCAATCCAACCCACGACCCTAAAGCGTGACCGGTCAAACCCCAACACCACCCGGTCAATGGATAACATAAACCAACCCACACCAATCCCTTCCTTCTTCCCCATTTTTCCTTCAAGGAACAAACACCCAGAACCCTAGACTCTCTCTTTCTCTCTTCTCAAAACATCTCACCATCCTAGACACTCAACCTCCCAAACCTTCTATTACCCAACAATCACCTTTACCCAAACCCAACTCCATCTCTTTACCCAGGTTAACCCTAATCCCAAACCCACTCATCTATTTTACCCCTCCCCAAGATCTCTAGCTCAGCAATCCATGGGAATAAAGACCTCATCTATGGCTCAGATTTTCTCATTTGGTACCTAACTGTTGGACGGCTAGGATTTAATTCAAGAAGTACAAGCTCATGATATGAAGACCATTGCCAGTAGTATAAAGATAAAGCTTGTAAGCCTTTGAAAGGCATTAGGATTTTAGGATTTAGTTATTTTAAAAAGTTTTAGTTTCTGCTTTTTTATTAAGTTGTATTATGTCTTTTTAATTAATGAAAAATTTCTTCACTTGTTGGTTTTACTTTTTTGCTTATTTAGCTAATAAGCACTTTAGTGCTTATTAGCCTATTGCTTATTAATTCTCAGTCATAAGTTCATTTTAAGGTTTTAAGTAAGTTTTATAAGTAAACAATACAAAGTCTGCTGTTAAAAAATTGTTTTCAAAAGCATTCCACCCATTAAGGGGTGTTTGGTTTAAGCTTAATTGAGGTCTAAAGCACTTTCTACCCACTTTGACTCTCAAAGTCAAAGTGGGTTAAGGTCTAGATAAGTTTTTAAAGTTGAGTTTTAGATACAAAGATTGCAAGTTTGGTTTATATAAAAAAATTTTCACAAAATGCTTTGCTTGTACTTGCTTTTAAACAAAGCGGCAGGTACGTACCATTTCAAGCCTCTCCACGGCTTATTTTAAGCCAAATCTTTTCAAAATTGTTTTTCTCACATCTCAACGTACCCAACTCAACATAGCATTAGTTAGTTTGCTTGTAGGAATAGTCTAGCTTAGTTAAAATAGCACTTCAAATCTGTCAAAAATCCACAGCTTTTGTTTATTTGACTATAGCACCCTTGTTTTAACTTATTTCATGTTCCCATTTTAGCTTATTTAGTATCCTTAGTGCTTATTAGGTGACATAGACTAGGTGTACCAATTTTTAGCTTATTTCATGCTTGTTTAGTGCTTATTTAGCTTCTTAGAATAGCTTAACAGTTCCTTGAATGCCATTTCCCTTTTAGCTTAAGACTTCCCCAAACACGCTTATTACCTAGTTTAGTGCTTATATTTTGTACATCTAGCTTATCATTGTTTCAAAACATTACAAATGCTTATTTACAAGATTCTTAGTGCTTATTCATTGATCCTTTGTGCTTAAAACGAAAAAGGGTGTTTGTTTTAGCCTTGTCAATTATGCTGTTGGAATAAGCAGTCTCCAACTGCTTATTTCCAAGTTTTGATAAAAAGTGTCTTCACAAAAAATTCTCATTTTCATCTTATTATTAAGTTTCAAAAAGAAAATTTCAAAAAAAATAGTTTTCAAAAAGGTGCAGGGGTGGGATTGACCCCGACTTTCTTTCGAACACTCAACACCACGCTCATTAACCAACTGCCCTAGGGACTTTGATTAGTCATTTCTTGCACCCTTTAATATTTAAAGTACCAATACAGTTTCTAGCTTATAGCTTATTTTGGCTTTTTAAATGCTTATTTCATAAAGTAGTGTACCTCTTTTTTATTTTTCTCAAAATCAGTATAACTTAAAGTATTTTTAGTAAAAATTTCAGATTTTTCTAAAATCATTTAGTATTTTTATAATTAAATTAGATTAAATTAGTTTTTAAATCATAATAAATAAATTAAAAGTCGAAAAAATTTCCGGCTTTTTCCTAAAATTATTTTTAGTCATTTAGAATGTAGGAAAATTGATTTGCCCACACCGTGGCCTTAAATTGCAAAAGTTTTACGTTTTTGGGCCGGGTTGGTTCTAGGTTTTTTGCATTTTAGCACCCTAGGATGTAATTTAGCGTTGTTTTATTGTTTCTTAGGCTTAGTCGTATTTTATTTAGTGTTTTCTTTGTTTTACATGCTTTATTTTCATTTCCGTTCTTTAATTTGTAGTGTAATCAAAATCCAAAATTCGTTTAACCATTCAAGTCCTTATCACAAAACTCATCGATCCCGTCAATTTCACACCTCGTTGGGACACGACCCGGGGAAATCACTTCCCGGTATCACTTTTATCACACCCGTGAGGTTTGGCACGTTGACCTTTTTCTTAAAGGGTCGATTTGTCGAATTTTACGGTTATTTTGATATACGTTGATATTGTGTTTTTCACCACTCACTTCACAACGGATCACACGTCAATAGAAGAGGTAGTAGCAATGTTTTTATATACTTTGGCTCACTACAAAAAAAGTAGAACAATAGGCCATCTCTTTTTTCGTAGTAGAGAAACAGTGAGTCGTCAATTCAATCAGGTTCTAAAAGCAATACTCAAATTACATCATGTATTGTTAAAGAAACCAGAGCCTATATCACAAGATTGTCAAGATGAAAGGTGGAAATGTTTTCAGGTATCATAAGCTTATAGTTCCACTTAGAATTAAATGAATTAAGTACAATATTAAGTAATAATCGTTCTCACTATGTCTCAAAACTAATTTGTAGGGTTGTTTAGGAGCTTTAGATGGAACCTTAATCAATATTACCCCTCCTAGTGATGAGAAGTCATGATATCGCACAATAAAGGGTTGTATTTCAACTAACGTATTAGGTGTTTGTTGCCCGAACATGCAATTTATATATGTTTTGCCTGGTTGGGAAGGTTCAGCACATGACGGGCGTGTTCTTCGAGATGCAATCTCAAGGCCTCAAGGTCTAAGAGTCCCTCATAGTAATTATTATTTAGTTGACCGGTTATTGCAATGCCAATGGATTTCTTTCTCCATATCGAGGACAACGATATCACTTAAAAGAGTTTGATCGCCATCGACCGAGACGCCCAGAGTACTTTAACATGAAACATTCTAAACCAAGGAATGTTATTGAGAGATGTTTTGGACTGCTAAAAGGAACATGGAAGATCCTAGCATCCCCTTCATTCTTTCCAATTGAAACCCAAGTTCGGATTATAATGGCGTGTTGCCTGTTGCACAACTTGATTTGGAAATTTATGAGCCATGATCCACAAGAGTCGGTCTTTGACGAAGAAGAATATGATGATAATGATGACGACGAAGAGAATGAGGTGGAAAATGGAGAAGTGGAATACGTTACTAATATTAGTCCAAGTGATGAATGGCTAGCATTTAGAAATACTATGTCAACCAATATGTTCAATACATGGACAAATAGATAGATGTCTTATTCTATTGTGTTTTTGTTATGGACTCTTTGATTGTACTTGTATTTTAAAAATCATGGTTTTTATGGTATTTACTTTAACAATGTGTGCTTTGTTATGTATTTAACATACTAGTATAACAATTGTTGATATTGTTTTTTTAATTGTATCAAGTTAATATTTTAGATTTCCATGTACAAATGGCAACAACTACCGTGATCGTTGGGGAAAGAACAAACTATATTGGAATGAGGATGAAGTCGAAGTTTTGGTTGATGTTTTGCAAGAACTTGCAGGTGATCCTTTATGGAAGGTAGATGGTGGATTCAAGAACAATTACATGGTTGAAGTACGCAAGAGGATGGCACAAAAGATTGCGAACTTTGATAAAGAAGTTAACCCACACATTGACTCTAAAATCAAATATCTTAGAAACAAGTATAATCCACTTTCCGAGATGCTAATGCAAAGTGGGTGTCAATGGGATGATGTTGAGAACAAAGTTAATTGCGAGAAGCAGTGGTATGATGATTGGATTAAGGTAAGAAGTTAACTAAAATATCTATTTTAACTTTAGTTATGTTTCTTATCATGCTGGTTTTATATTTAACAGACCCATAAGAATGCAAATGGATTGTGGAACTTCAAATTCCCGTATCTACATAAGTTGGATATGGTGTGGGGAAGAGATAGAGCAACAGGCTTAAAAGCTGAAGATATAGCAGAGGCGTGTGAAGATAATAATAATAATTATAATTCACCTCTAAGCTCTTCATCTGATACTGAAGACGAAGTTTCCGTGCTCCCTGGTACACAAAATTCTCCAAATTGCCATCAACCAAGAACACTAAGAAAAATAAGAAGTTATCACCACCAACAGAAAGTTCTCACAAGAAAAAGAAATCGTTGACTCTTGAACAAACAATTGATGCCAAGCTAGAATCTTTTAGTTCTGACTTCAAGTCGGTTTGTGGCCAAACGGTTTCAAAAATTGGTGTTGTTGCTGATGCATTAACCATAGATGCTAATAAATCTGAATCAGTGAGTGAAGACAAAATGCTAGAGGTTATGAATATCTTGATCAATATTGACATATCTCACTTCAATATTGGCAAGGTTCTTGAGTTGTGCTACAACGATCCCACCAAGGTTAAGACCCTATTTCTTTTGCCAAGTTACATGAGAAAGTCATATGTGCTTGGGCTCTTGCATCCAGAAAAGTAGTTTATGCATCATGTCTTTGAGTCTTCTTTTTGGGGCATGTAAGACTCTTGTTATTCAAGTTAGCTTATCGTTGGTTTGTTAGTAAGACTTGTTTTTAAAGCTAGCTTGTTGTTAGTTTGGTTTGTAAGACTCTTTTTTTTAGATATAGCTTGTTGTAGGTTTGGAATGTAAGACTTTTGCTACTGATCTAATGTTGGTTTTGCTACTTGACACTATCTAGAGGATTCTTTTATCCTTTGATGTGGTTTTCATGTATGCATTTTGTTTGGGGACCAATGACAGTTTATAGATCTGCTAACTGGTATGCAATGGTTGCAGTTTGAATAATGGTCTGCAGTGGTATTGGTTGACTTCTTCAACATATTGATTATAGACAATCCAACCAGGCAGCATCAATGCAATGAGAATACCCTTTCCCTTTCCCTAGCATTACTATTGTCTTTCCCTTTACCATTGATGAGTTTGAACCAAGCACACCCTTAGATTAAAAAACGTTTCTCCTTAGGTTTCCCATTAAATCTCTTACTTGTTAATATCCTTTGCGTACAATCAAGTTTTTGTACTAGAAGGATTATTCCAAAATACAATACGAGGACCTTAGGGCCTAATATAATACCCGTATTCAGGGACGGAGCCAGGAATTTATATTAAGGGGGCTCAATTTTTTTCGGTTAGTAACATATAATTCCTTGTTTAAAAGTTAGACCGAAGCTTGAATCGTTCAACATAGGGACTCAATGAGAAGTAAAATAAATAAGTCAAAATAAACTAATATTCAGTACACTAGATGAGAATACTGAGATTGGAACAAAAAGAACAAAAAAAAAAATACTACGTACCACTCAATCACTCATGCTATTCTTACTACCCAACCTTACCCACGTGACTAAAGCAAATATATTGTATTTTACCCTTTTTATATTAATATAAAATGGGTTATGGTACTGAAAAGTTACTAAAGTTTTTCAAAAATTTGTCCTAAGTTACTATAGTTTCATTTTATTCACTTAGGTTACTGAACTTTCGGGAACATACACTTTGATAAATTTAGTGTTAGTCCGAGTAACTTGAACGTATATTTTTTGATAAGTTCAGTAACCTGAGTGAACATATTGTCAAAATTTAGTAACCTGAATGTATACTTTTATAAGTTCAGTAACCTGAGTGAACAAAGTTTGAAAGTTCAGTAACCTGGATGAACAAAATGAAACTATAATAACTTAGGACAAATTTTTACGAAACTTTAATAACTTTTCTGTACCATAACCCATATAAAATATAGTACACTTCTTCATCTTCCCCAATTTCACCATCTTCCTCATTTAACATTTCACAAGCTTCAAAACCATTCTTATCATACGATCCAAATGCTCTCTAAAACTGCTTTTAAGTTTCAGACCATATAATTTAAGGGGGGCACATTCTGAAAAAATCTCAAAAACCCTAGGTAACTCCGCCGTTGTCCACGCTACAAGATGACTAGTTGGGCCAGTTGGGGGTGGCCGAGCACCCTCCAGCCCTCCACTGGCTCCGTCCCAGCCCGTATTAACGAGTTAATTTAGGTCGATACGTAAGACAATTCATATTTAAGTCCCAACACACAGTTACTTTCAACGTTACTTTTTGGTTCACTTTTGTTTCCTATTAAGGAAACAATACAAATATACAATGCACATGCATTATTGAGCTTTTTTGACAACCTTGCATCGTACGATTAATTAAGGATACACGTGTGTTTCTATATGCAAAGTATTGTGAAATTGAATGCATCAAAATCAAAATTCATAGTATGAAAGAATATTAATGTATCGTTACTTGATCCATCTCAACAAAAATTACATGCATGAGATTTATGGGACGTGTATCATACAATGAGTTGGTCTGGTAATACGAGTTGGTCTCATTAGCAAAACCTTTTTTTTAATGATGGCTCACTTTGCAACGATAAAACGAATCTATCTAGCTAGTAGAGATATAATAATATCTATTCACAAGTTTGTTTAACGATCTCTCTATCCGAGGAATTACTATTAATCGAACTTACAAGCCCGTTCGCTTACATCATTAATTAGCCTAGTAACCATGTGCTTAGACCCTTTTTATCAGGCAAAAAATTGCCAAACTAGAAAAGAAACACAACAAACAGCCGGCAAAAGCCAATTGGATTAGCCAAACTCCCAAACTGTTTGCCTAACACATTGCAGTTCTTATCTTCAAAGCTCAAATTTGTTCACACCAAAACAAATACATTTTAATAACATGTACATTGATCTATATATAACACTTATAACATAACCTAAACTTAAATTAATATAAATCTTACGTATGGAAAACCTTATCTACAAAACAAATACTAGCTACAAAAGGTTGGCACCTATCAGTTGTAGTATATATAAAAAAAAGTCTCCCTTTCTTATTCTTTTTTCATAGCCCATCAATCCTTTTATTCTCAATTTTTCTCTTATTTGTTAAGCTTAAATATGGCGGGAACCATAACTACCTCAACCGGAGCAACCACTTTCCGATAACTTAATATATATTATGATGTTATTGTGAAAATCTTCCAACTTCAATCCCACATTGGTTAAGAAAGTATATTGTTGCTAGCTTATATATCCTAGTGTATATGGATCATTTGATCAAAGATTAGTATTATGTCTTTTTGTCAGTCTTAGTTTTCACTTCTAAATAAAAGGAGTGTGTTAGTCAAAAATTTATACGATTCTTAAATTTTTATATTAAACATAGAAAATAAAGTTCTAAAATTTTTATATTAAACATAGAAAATAAAGTTCTAAATAAAAGGAGTGTGTTATAGCTGACTCGAAAATTTATACGATTATTAAATTTTTATATTAAACATAAAAAATAAAGCTCTGGTGTTGGGCGCGGGCAAGGATCTTCACATGCTTGTTATGAATATTTATATTTCAATTATTTTATATAAAAGATAAAAAAAAAATAAAGCTCTGTTGTGAGGCGCGGGCAAGGATCTTCACATGCTTGTTATGAATGTTTATATTTAAATGAAAGGACTAGTTATCCATACTTCTCTTAAAATGATTCTAATATCCTTTAATTTAATTTAATTTTGTTTTATTATAAACTACATAACTAAAAATAATAAACATAAAATATAAACTTTGACAAGATAAAAAGTATAAAAAAAGGAAAATACAAAACATAACAGAAAATACCGAACTATAAAACGATAAAAACTATCTTTTGTTGTTAAAGTGAGTAAATATGGGTAAGAAGGGTACTAATAGTTAGTTATTCATATTCTTTATTATTAGCTTTACAAAGTCATTTTGACATTTTCGATACTTTTTTACCATCCACAAAAACACTATATATACTTCTGTTTTATTTATGATTTCTAGAACATGGCATATGTTCATTGTTAATATAGTTTGAATTTGTAACTTTTTTTTAAACGGCGGCTTGCATTAAAAACTAGCAAAAGCTAGAAGAAAAGATTACATAGAGGCTAAAGTTTCTATAGGGTTTTTCATCCAACCAATCCAACTAATCTTACATTTAGGATTTCTAGAGGAAAACCACAAAAAAAGATTGAGAAATAATGAAGTCCCATAGAGTAGCCTTCTTAGGGGGAGAACAAGAAAAAAGCAACTGATTCCTAAAGTTCCATATAGACCAAAGGAGAGTCCCCCCTACGCCTTCAAGAAGCGAACGAGCCATAGCAGCTACACGGACAACATCAAGCCAGTCATACCATTCCGAAATGTTTGCACAAACCGGAATATCCAAATCCCAGCACTTAGCCAATAAGGACCATAAATCTCACAATTGAAGAAAATATGATTCACTGTTTCAACATCAAGCTGGCAAGTTTGGCAAAGGGTAGAGACAATCTGAACACCCCTTCTATCTAAGTTAACCCTAGACGGAAGCTTATTCAGACGTAATATCCAAAGAAACACGTTAACTTTGATGGGAATAGAGCGATTCCATCGAGTAGCCATAGAATCAGCCTCCAACATTGAATCATCCACAAAAGCTCGAGCAGAAGCCACCGAAAATCCACCAGCGACATTAAGAGACCAATCCCAAGTGTCTCTTTGGTCCGTGAGAGATACGCTCCCAATAACGACTTTAAGATCGGTTAACTGAGACATTTCCACACCTCCCCTAGGGGAACGCCTAAGAGCCGGCTCCATCGGAAAGGAGCAAAGGAATCCGATTTGCAATAAGACAATTTTTCTCGACGTCGAAATTATAAATGCGAGGGAATTGGAGTCTAAGAGGAGTATTGCCAAACCAAATGTCCTCCCAAAATCAAGTAGAATCACCATTACCAAGCTTCTTAGAACAAAAGGATAGGAGATCAATACCTTTGTCCTTTAGACGATGTACCGAAGATAAAATTGTGCCCCATGTAGACTGCTTAGGCCGACGGTTGGTAACATTAAAAATGCCTCCACTTTGGCCATAAATACTCCTAATGACGCGAGACCATAAAGCAAGAGGCTTAGTAAGAAACCGCCAAATCCATTTGAAGAGAAGACCAATATTGAGCCCGTATATACTACCAATACCAAGCCCACCCTTTTGTTTACTCGCCAAACACTTCGACCACTTAACCCACGACATTTTATTTTAATTCACATCCGCCCCTCTAAAAAACTTGTTACGCATGGATTCAAGGTTTGAACGGACAGAAACTGGCATCAAGTAAATGGACATGAAATAAGTAGGAAGATTAGCAAGAACCGCCTTAATGAGCGAAAGGCGACCCCCGATTGAAAGAAGCCTAGCTTTCCATGTAGAGAGCCGGAAGAAAAAATCGAGTAATCACATCCCAATTAACACAACGATTCATGTTGCATCCCTCTAGCACCCCCAAGTATTTAAAAGGAAGTTTCGAAACACCACATCCAATAATGCGCGCCATAAAAGAGGTCTCCACATCGGAAACGCCCACACCAAGAACATTACTTTTGTCAACATTAATCTTAAGCCATGAAAGAAGAAAGAAACAATGGAGAATGCTAATAAGATTTTGGGCATTAACCCAAGACCATTCTCCAAAAAAGATCACATCATCAACATACATGAGATGTGAGATGCTCATGTTGTCACGCCCAACAGAGACACCTTTAAATAATCCCAAATATTCGGCCTTGCTTGTAAGGGAGTGTAAACCTTCCATAGCCAAAATGAAAAGAAAAGGAGATAAGGGATCTCCTTGACGAAGACCTTTAAATAACTCAAATTCCTTGGTTGGGGAGCCATTAACTAAAATAGAGGATCGAGCCTTACGAAGACAACCCGAAATCCATGAGCGCCATTTAATAACGAAGCCAATCTTTTCCATAAACTTATCAACAAAATCCCACTGAGTCAAAGGCTTTCTCAAAATCAACTTTGAAAACAAGAAGATCTTTTTTATGTTGACGGTATTCTCTCACAACTTCATTCAATATGAGAGGCCCATCAAGAATATACCTCCCCTTAATGAAAGCCGACTGGACGGGACTAATACAATCTCCAATAACGTTGCTTAGCCGATTAGCCAGAAGCTTATCAATGATCTTATACTGACACCCAATAAGACTAATGGGCCTAAAATCATAAACAAACTTGGCATTAGGGAACTTAGGGATTAAAGCAATAAAAGAAGGATTACAGCCTTTTTGAATTTCATGGGAGAAGGAAAACTCTTGCATAAAACGAACCACGTCATCCACGATAGTGTCCCAAAAAGTGGTGAAAAAACGAAACGTGAAACCATCAGGACCTGGGGCACGGTCCCGACCACAATCCCAGACAGCCTTTTTAATTTCATCACGAGAGAAGGGAAGCTCCAAGTAGTCGTGATGGACTTGTGAAAGAGGAGTAAAAGGCAGCGAGTCCAAGGCAGAAGAAAAGCCATCGGTCGTTTAAATCTCTTACGAAAATGGACCAGAAATTCCTCTTTAACAATGCCCGGATCTTCAATCCATTCGCCATTTTTCAAAATACCCCGTATAGCTAATTGCCGCCTTTTTTTCTTCAACGACCCATGGAAGAAGTTTGTGTTTTCGTCACCCTCAAGTGCCCATTTAATCTTAGCCTTTTGAGCATAATCTTTAGCTTCAAGACGATCTATATCACCCAAAATAGCTAAAGAATCACGACGATTCACAAAATCCTCCTCATTAGCACACCCTTGATCAATTTTGGAGTCGATTAAAGAAAGCCTATTATGATGTTCTTTCTTCAGCGTATAAGTGTCAAACTTTCGAGAAGCAATCCAAACACGAATGACTTTTTTAAGATTTTGGAGCTTCTTTTTAAATAAAATAAAACCATTCCCATCACCGATGCCATCATTACTCCAAGTCTGAACCACAAGATCATGGAACCCGTCCATCTCCAACCAAGAGTGAAAAAACCGGAAAGGAGTAGGGCCATAATCCACAACAGATTCTTTAATAAGAATTGGCCGATGGTCCGGGACACCTTTCTCCAAGACAAGACCAGTAGCATGAGGAAACGTCTCAAAAAAGCTTTCCGTAACCAAGAAACGATCCAACTTACTCATTTTTGTCCCCCATTTATTTGTCCAGGTGAAATTATAGCCTCCCAAAGGAATATCTATAAGAGAATTATTGGTGATAAAGTCATTAAGAAATCTAGTTTGTCTCCCACAGAAAATCGAACCATGCCTTTCACCCTCCTCACGAACTTCATTAACTTTTCATTTAACGAACTTTTAACTCTTAAAGAAACAAGTAAAGAAGAGGAACTTCATTAACTTTTCATTTAACGAACTTTTAACTCTTAAAGAAACAAGTAAAGAAACAAGTATATTGGATTAAATGATGATTTATATTATTCTTATCACAGGTTTCTAATCAACACTATGCATCTTTTAATTGATCATATTGTAATCATTAGTACCATAATTACCATTAGATATTACTGATTTCTTTTTCAATAATGAGATCTATAATTAATAATCTATGTATCAACAAGTTATTTAGATTACATATTCGACAAGAGTCAAAATTGTTCGACACTTCACGGTCTTAAGCATTTTTCTAACGGTTATTTGTTATCTAACAACATATTTTATAGTTGTCTTTCAACAGAACTTGAACCTACAATCTCTGGTCGGTAGACAATATTGAATTTCTCTCATGCATTTGAACTCTAAACTTGAATATTGGCCTTTGAACTAGTAAAGGAACATCACTGTTATTGAGAAGCTTCATTACTAAAATAATTGAACTTTCCATTGGTTGGATAGAATCATCTTTAAATTATTATGCATGCATAATTAAACAAAACTCTTAGTTAATACTACTTATCACACTTGGCAATTTAGCATAGGAGACCCCATATGATCTGTGACATACCCTCAAATACAATATTCAACATTGCAACCCAAATGAAAGTCAACATTGCAAATTAATTTCTTAAATCAGTATTCTAAATTTTGATCCGTCACTTTCCTTACCATATTGGAGAAAAAGTGTTTAATTAAGTGTTCTTAAATTGAGTATTAGATGGTTGTGGGATAGCACTACAATGAATAGAGTATAGTAATACTCGCTAGGTATTTAATGTATAAATTTTTAAAAAGTCAATCCACATAGGCCAACTTAATGATAGTAGAAGATTATACAAGTCTTTACATTGTGCTTATGATCACATAGCATTAGAGTATTTTGTTTTTGCTTTTGTTAAAGTAATATTTGCATCATAAGCTTGATATTAATCATATATATACAGAGAACAGGGTAATCGGCCTTTTATTTCATAGGCTCTTATATCAGTTTAACGGCTAGCATGAATGAGGTAAATTGCGTAACATAATAACTGAAAAAAAATAAAAAAATGATTTGTAATTTGAGCTCATGGTTTTGTTTTTACTATGTATATCCTCCCACAATTATCATCACAAAAACCATTTTATTAGTTAGATATTCATCTGTGAGTTGCTCTATCGGTTGGTCGGGATGGCTGAAAACTTTATCAATCCAAATTTTTTTTGCCACATTAGCTTTTTCTCTCTTGCAACCTACATACGGTCTTTTAGGCATAATCAGAAAACCTACACTAAAAACAATATATATCCAAAAAATACTCGTATTAACGAGTTAATTTAGGTCGATGAGTAAGACAATTCATATTTAAATCCCGGCACATGGTCACTTTTCAATGCTACTCTATGGTTCCCTTTTTTTCCTATTAAGGAAACAATACAAATATACAATGCACATGCATTATTGAGCTTTTTTGACAACCTTGCATTGTACGATTAATTAAGGATACACTTGTGTTTCTATATGCAAAATATTGTGAAATTGAATGCATCAAAATCAAAATTCAAAGTATGAAAGAATATTAATGTATTGTTACTTGATCCATGTCGACAAAACTTACATGCATGAGAATTATGAGACGTGTATCATACGATGAGTTGGTCTCGTTAGCAAAACTTTTTTTTTCTCTATGATGGCTCACTCTTGCAACAATAAAACGAATCTATCTAGCTAGTAGAGATATATTATTAACAAAATTGTTTAACGATCTCTCTATCTGAGGAATTGATATTGATTGAACTTACAATTTACAAACCCTTTATTTAAGTACATTAGTAGCCAAGTAACCATGTGCTTAGACCCTTTTTATCATGCAAAATATTGCCAAACTAAAAAAGAAACACAACAAAGAGCAGGCAAAAGCCAATTGGATTAGCCAAACTCCCAAACTGTTTGCCTAACACATACATTGCAGTTCTTATCTTCAAATCTCAATCTTTTTTCGCACCCAAACAAATTCATTTTAATAACATGTACATTATCTCACTTGTAACTTAACCTAAACTTATACTCCATTTGTCCCAAAATAAATATCTACTTGCATTTTGCACAAAGTTTGTGGAAAACTAGAAGGGGGTTGAATAGTTTTGCCGATTTTAAGTTAGTTTCAAAAACTTTAGATTCGATGTTATGTGAAATCGTATGGATGAATAGAGAATATAGATCTATAAGTAACAAAAGTAAAGAAAACAAGTAAAGTAAATGATAGAAATGACACAACCGATTTATAGTGGTTCGGCTACAAGGAGACCTTCCTTTCCCTACTCCACTCCCCGAGTCACCTACTCGAGAGTTCAAGCACTATGTCAACAAACTCCTTCAAATCGGCGGAGAAGCCTTCACAACGTCGCTTACACTTTTTCCGGTACAAAGTTAAATACCGAGTCCTTAACACGGAGGACCAAACCAACACTACTATAACATAGCAAATATGTGAAATATGAAATACAAGATCTTTGCTACATAAATCTTGTGGAGGAACAAATCAGTCAAGAGCCCTTGCTTGGATGACTTGTAGAAGCTTGTGATCTCGCCTTAGATAAGGACCTATATGAGAATCACAAAAAAAGAAAGAAGAACTACTATCTAGATCAAGAGATCTGAGATTAGAATAATGAAAGAATATATGAGAGAGTTTATAAGAAGAGGGTTGAGTTACAATGAAGAATGACTCTCTATTTATAGGCAAAATCTTGCTACTATTGCACAGAATCCTACGAATCCCTCACATGAGGATCGTCGGTCTTTAAACTTAGGGATCCATTGAGACGCTCCTCATTATCCATGGGTTATGGGTCATGGGTCCTATACTTTTGACCATGGGTATCCAAGTAGATACAATGTATCTAGAAGATGCAGTGCATCTAGTCAATGGGTTATGGGTTAGCTCCATGGGTTATGGATATGCTACATGGGTATGGGTCATGGGTTATGGTTTTTTACCCATCCTAATAAATGATCTGCGCAAAGCAGTCAAGTCAAACAGACTTAAAAAAGCTTAAACACAAATGCAATGAGGATCAGAGAATATAGTGAATTCCCAGGTCGTTTAGTCCCAAGGAGACTCAATGGTGTGTTAAACAAACTCAGAAGATGGAATGATCACTAAGGATAGTGATCTGTAAAGGTTTTGATTAGAAATATTACACTCTGATTGATTTGAATGGAATGGAGTACAGATTTGGAAAGCACAACAATCAGAAGAAAGAAACGTAAACGTGAGCTTCAAAACTACGATATCGCACAAAATAAAAAGTGAAAACTAAGAAATAAAAGGCCTAAAATATAAAAATGACATTTTGGAATCCTAAAAATAAAAGAAAATTATTAGAAAAAGAAAATTATTTTTAACACTATTTAATTAATTATAATTAATTAAAAACTATTTTAACTAATTAATAAATACTCTAAAATAGAAGAAAATACAAAATAAGGCTAGAAAAATAAACTTATGATTCTGAAAAATCTAAAATACTATAAAACTAATTTTAAAATTAAAAATATATTTTTCACACTTTTTATCTAATTATTACTAATTAATTATTATTTAAAATACACTTAATTACTAGAAAATAGAAAATAAACTTGGAAAAATAAAATTTTAACTTTGAAAAATCTACAATATGATAAAACTAATTTTAAAACAGAAAAGATATTTTTTATGCTTTTTAATTATTTATTACTAATTATTTATTATTTATTAACTATTTAAAATTATAATAAATACTAAAAAGATATAGAAAAATCTGAAACTTTTTCTAAAAATCCTATATGATGACAGAAACCTAAGAAAACTATAAAAACAAGATTTGCTTATTAAAAAGTTGAAAAGAAAAATCAAAAAGCTAAAAAATCTTAAATAAACGCTATCACTATTTTTATATTGATGATTTTGTGATTTTTATTTTTGAAAACTACTTAAATACTAATAATACGAAACTTTAATAAAGACAAAAAATTTACAAAACAAAAATAAGCTGATTTGATGGCTTATTAGCCCAACAGTGGACTTAAATAGCTTATTTGGTGGCAATAAGCTCAAACAAGCTTGAACACTGAAACAAAGGATAAAAATGGATACAAGCAATCTATAAGAACTGAAATGAAGCTAGAACATACAAAGGAGCACACTGAAAAGCTAATAAATAAGCAATAAGCACTTTTGATATGACAAAGAAATGGGACAATCTTTAAGCCCTTAGCAACCCTAGCTAATAAGCTCAAAAATGAAACACAAGACTTGATACACTAAGAAGACCAGGTTGGCTTTCCAAAGAACCAGAGAACAAGAGATTTGAAGCACTAATAAGCTCTCTATGAGCTTATCAATTTGGACCCAAATTGCGTGCACAGATGATTTCCAAACAGTACCTCACAAAAAGCAGAAAAATAAGCACTCAAACAGCTGAGAAACTAAGAACTATCATTTTTGTATTTTTATACACCAACCAAACTTTAATACCCCAAGAGATTATAAGCTGAATCTTAATATTAAACCCCTAGTGAAATTCCAAAGTTTATTCAAAAACGACCTATTGAGATTTTGACTTTTTTAGAACAAGTGCAAAGTTGACCAAAGTGACTTTTGATTTGTTCTTAAGCACTGATGATGTTGTTTTAAGGCATGTTAAGACTGAATATAGCAAGATTATTAACTTTTGAACACAAAATGATGATCATGGATTTGTAAAATCCAACAGTAAGCCACAGAAATAAGATCAAAGGAATTTTTGACTTTTTGCTAATGAGGACTTGATTTTATGACTGAACTAAGTTACTTAGACCCATTTAGACATATTTCCAACAAAGCTAAGGACCAAAGAACCTTTGAATACCATAAACCAAACACACCTTAATGTTGACTGTTATGAAGTTTTTTAGAGTAAAACACAAATTAAATCCATGAGATTAAGTCCAGATCTTTTATAATCACTTGTTATGACTAATTAAGCTTAAAACAACAACCCTTACAACATAAAACTCAAAAATGACTAAAATGCAATTTTGACTGTCCAAATGATATTTTCTCAAAACACAAATTTAAATTAACAAACTACTGATTTTAAAACCTAGATACACTAAATTATGACTAGTGAACACAAAGAAACAAAAAGATAAGCTAATTAATCACTATAACAGTAAAATGCCAAATTTATCAAAAAGCTTACAAATGCTTCCAATGCTTAAAACTGAGAACCAAGATCAATGAGCACCCCTATAAGCTTACCAATAAGCTACTAACCCAAGGCCATCCATTATATACCCTGCTCCAGCTGTGAACACTTCCATGGAACCTTTTTTTATTTTTCAAGTATTTAATTGGTATTTTTATGATTTTTCTATTTTTGACTCTCAACTGAATTTTAAGATAACTAAAAGCTTCAATGAGCTTTCTAGGAGCTTAAGTGTACTAAATCAGTCCATACAAACTACTGAAAACACATTTGATCCAATTTGAGATTTTGCATAAATATGAGAAATTGCATAAACTGAAATACAATATGATACTTGAATTAAGGTTTCACAAAAGCTTTCTTATAACAACAGAACTTGAATTACAGAGTTTGAAGATAAAAACATAAACTTAAAACTTAGAAATGCTTAAAACGACAATAATAACTTAAATTACACTAGATATATTTTTTTACAATGCAACTCTCTCCTTTATAGACTTTCTTGCATCCTTGATGTACTCTGAATCTATCCCACCACATTAGCCTTTGATCACTCAAAATGATCAGAACCGTCACATGTAATTTTTGGCCAAAAATTCTTCAAAGCGAGGTTTTAGCTTTAATGAGGTTTGGTTGAGATAATTAAAGGTTTTGGAGTGTATAGAGTTGGAGGGACATGGTATGGGAGGAAGTTGAAAAGTGGTAAAACCATGGTGGTATTGATGTTTCGAGGTTTGGGAGAGACACTACTCTGCCCTACATGTTTCTCGGTTTTTGAGCGCAAAGGGATTTGACTAAGTAGTTTGACCGCCAGCTGACTATTAATAACAAAGGGTCAAAATGGTACGTGGTACGGGGTCTTTGCAATTTGACCTGCTCAAGGTCACCAAAGGGGTCAAGGGCCAAGTATATTGGGCTAGCAGTTGGGCTTGAGGTTGTATTTGGATTTTGGGCTTGGTAAATATATTGTGTCCGTTTGGTTTGTGTATTAAATAAGGACCAAAAATGCAAATTTGCCAAACTTCAAGGACTGAAAGTGCCATTATTCCAAACTTCTCACAAGGACCAAATTTGACAACTTTTGATAGAACAAGAACCCTTTTTGCATAAAATCCATTTTAAAAGTCCAAGGACTAATTTTGCAATTTTTCCAAAGTTTAGGACTTTTCTTGCCAATTGACCAAAGAATCATTCAAGGATCATTTTAAACAACTTAGAATACTTCAGGGACCTTGAATGATAAAATTCCACATTTTTGAATTCCCGGGACTAGATTTGACAACTTTTAAAACTTGGGGGACTAAAACTGCCAATTTTGCAAACTTTATACATTTTTCATCTGATTTTGATATTTTTGCATATAAAACACATAAAACACTAATTTGTGATATTTTGATCATTTTGATGTGTTTTTGAGTGTTTTCAGATGATTCTGCAGTTTAGATTGTATAAAAATGATGAGTATTTGGACACTCATCAATCCCCCACACTGAGATATTGCTAGTCCCTAGCAATGATTTGAGAAAACTTGATGGATTTATTCTCTTTACCAAAAGCCATCACTTATGGAGTAGCCAATTGTTTTGATTCAAATAAGAATCTTGGTACAACGATAACCAGATGATTTATTGGCAAATCATAAACCATATAACGGATTTGATGTGTCTTTACGTAAGCCGTACCCTTCGGACTAGCCAACTCTTAGATAAATTATCATGATTATCTTTGGTGAGCTGAATACCAATTATGGATTTTCCACTGCCTTTACCACAAGCCATAACCTTGCGGGCTAGCCAACTCATTATCTTTTGAGGATGATGGGGAGCTGAGGAACCATACAATTTTGGGCAAATTGCAAGCCATATAAACGGATTTGAGAAATCTTTACCAAGAGCCGTTTGCTCCTGGATTAGCCAATCCTTTTGTCTTACAGACATGGCGGACTGATAACCAAGATGAGTAAGTGTAGAACACTTACTCCAAAAACAATTTTGGCCAAAAACGGGGGAATTGGGTAGATAAAACATGAAATTCGTGAGAATTCCCCCCCCACACTTAGAAATGAATATTGCCCTCAATATTCAAAGTACCGGCGGCTATGCCGAAACAAAGAACGTAAAAGGGAAATACTACGGCCATTATTTTGAAAGAAGATTTTTTTTTTAGACTTATATACAACACTTGGGCCCTACACACTAGGGTGGCCCCCCCCCCCAGAAGGTGGTAGAACGAGAAAGAAGACGAAATATGGGTGAAAACCCATATGGTGCGTGCTAATGTTTTTGATTACCGAGTCACTAGCTTGACTCGATCCCTGCATTCATTGGTTCATGGGGAATGTTTGTAAATCCGGGACAACCACATGGGGAATGTCCTCTCCAAAGTAATGCTTCACTCGATGACCATTCACTTTAAAATTAGGACCATCGGGTTGAGATAACTCAACGGTACCATAAGGATAAACCTTAGCGATAGTGAATGGGCCAGACCAACGGGACTTGAGCTTTCCCGAGAAAATCTTCAATCTTGTATTGAAAAGAAGGACTTGATCACCAACGTTGAAAACGCGGTTCTTGATCTTAGAGTCATGAATCTTCTTTGTCTTTTGTTTATAGATCAAAGAGTTCTCATAAGCTTGATCACGAAGTTCATTTAGTTCATTCATTTGAACTTTTCTGTGATCACCGGCTGTCTGTATATCGAAGTTTGCATGCTTTAAGGACCAGTATGCCTTGTGCTCTAACTCAATCGGAAGATGACATGCCTTTCCGTACACTAGCTTGTATGGAGTACACCCTATGGGTGTTTTGTAAGGTATCGAAAAGCCCGAGTCGTCATCTAGCTTATCCGACCAAGAGGCACGGTTTTCGCCAACCGTCCTTTCAAGGATTCTTTTAATACCACGGTTTGAAACTTCCACCGCCACTTGTTTGGGGTGGTATGCGAGTAGAGGCGGTGGGTAACACCATACTTTTGCATGACTCTTTCAAATTGGTCATTACAAAAATGTGTACCACGATCAATGACATCGCTCTCCTGTTCCAAACCCGCAAAAGAGATTTAAAACTTGACAACAACTCGGGCATCATTGGTGGTAAAGCTTTTGCTTCAACCCATTTTGACAGTAGTCAATGTACCACGAGTATGTACTTGTTACCACGAGAAGATGGAAATGGCCCCATAAAATCAATACCCCATATGTCAAATATCTCACAAACTTGAATGGCATTTTGTGGCATTTCATTCCTTTGAGATATATTGCCATGACGTGACAAGCGTCCGCACGGGTTTTGACATAATCGTGGGCATCCTTATAGATAGTGGGCCAATAGAACTCGGAATCAAACACCTTTTGGCGGTGTAATTTGGACTATTATGGCCCCGTGGGTCCAAAGCATGGCAAGCGTGAGAATGTCAATAGCTTCCTGTCCATAAACACACCGTCGGATGACTTGATCCGCACAGATTTTAAATAAGAAAGGGTCGTCCCGAAATAATGTTTAACATCTTTGAAGAATTTGTTCTTCTGTTGGGTCGACATCCCTTTCACAATGAAGTTACCCGCATGGTAATTTGCGAAGTCAGCAAACCATGGGGTGGTAGAATTTCCACGAAAAGAAACCGCATTGAGTGTCTCGAGAGGAAATGTTTCATTTATTTCCTTTTTCTCAAAAACATCTTGGTGAGGGTTTTCTAATCTGGACAAATGATCGCCAGCACTAGATTCAATTATAATGATATCAAATTCTTGGAGGAGGAGAATCCAACGAAGCAATCTCGGCTTTGCATCCTGTTTTGCAAAGAGATATTTAAGAGCCGAGTGATCCGTATACACTACGCATTTGGTCAAGATAAGATACGGCACTTCTCAAAAGCATACACCACGGCTAATAGCTCTTTTCTGTGGTGGTGTAATGAGTTTGAGCCTCAGTCATAGTTTTGCTTGCATAGTGAATAGGCTGAAAATGCTTGTTTCTTCGTTGCCCTAGGATCTGCACCGATAGCAAAATCACTTGCATCGCACATGAGCTCAAAAGGCAAGTCCCGGTCAGAGCAACAGAGAATGGGTGCTTGGGTTAGCTTTGTCTTCAATGTTTCAAAAGCTATGATGCACTCGGGTGAGAAGATAAAGGAGCATCCTTTTCAAGAAGATGGGTCATTGGCCGGGCGATTTTAGAAAAATCTTGTATGAATCGATAGAAACCGCATGACCTAAAAACTCCTAATACCTTTGACGGTAGTAGGATGAGGCAGCTTAGCAATGACATCAACCTTTGCTCTATCTACCTCAATCCCATTCTTTGAAATCTTATGGCCAAGGACAATGCCTTCTTTGACCATAAAGTGGCTCTTCTCCCAGTTTAGACAAAGATTGGTGACTTCGCACCTTTGAAGCATTTTATCTAAATGGGAGAGACATGATTGAAAAGAATCCCCAATGACCAAGAAGTCATCCATAAACACCTCCATCGTTTCCCCGATCATGTCGTGGAAAATGGCCATCATACATCGTTGGAACGTGCCAGGAGCATTACATAAGCCAAAAGGCATACGTTTGTAGGCAAAAGTTCCGTATGGGCAAGTGAATGTGGTTTTCTCTTGATCATTTGGATCAATGGGGATCTGAAAGTAACCTGAGAAACCATCAAGGAAACAATAGTATTCGCCTCCTGCTAATCTCTCAAGCATTCGGTCCATGAAGGGTAGAGGAAAATGGTCTTTACGGGTGGCGTCATTCAACTTACGATAGTCGATGCAAACACGCCATCCCGTAACCAATCGAGTTGGAATTAACTCGTTATCTTCATTTGTGATAACAGTAATGCCACCCTTTTTCGGGACACAATGAATTGGGCTGACCCAAGGACTGCTCGAGATCGGGTAAATCAATCCTGCATCAAGAAGTTTGATAACCTCTTGTTTGATAACATCATGGATTTTTTGGATTCACTCGCCTCGATGTTGACTGCGGGTTTAAAGTCATCCTCCATCAAGATTTTATGAGTACAGAACTCAGGGTTTATACCTTTGATGTCGGAGAGTTTCCAAGCAATTGCTTGCTTGTGTGACTTCAAGATTTTAATGAGAGCAGCTTTTTCATCTTTACTCAAATCTCGAGCAATAATGACGGGTAATTTATCATCACCCTCAAGGAATGCATACTCGAGATGAGGAGGTAAGTCCTTAAGCTCAACCTCAGGAATTTCATCAGTTTTCTCAACTGACTTGACTTCCTTGTTATGAAGTTTGACGGAGGGGAGGAGAGAAGTATCCAGATTTGACAATTTCTCAAGAAGAAGATCTCCCTCTAGATTAATCTCATTTTGATTAATCTCAACTGGAATTGAATCACTGGGATGAGGGTTTGATGATGGATCATCATTGAGCAACTTCTCAATAAGAAGTATGTCCCCCTCAATATCAATTGGAGCGTGATCAATTTCCCGGAACGAGAATCACTAGCCAAATATGCTTCAATCTCATCTAAGATGAAGTCGCTTCCCTCAAACGGAGTGAGAGAAGGAGTGGAATTGGCTATGATAGGTTGAGAAGATGTGGTGGAATCCCCACTCACAGAATTATGAGAATAACCAAGAACTTCTTGAGAGTACTCGTCAGAAGCAACATCAATGATATCTATTCGGTTAACCGATTCAGAATCATAATTTGCGGAGTACCTCGAAGTTTGGTCAAGATTGAAGGTGACAGCTTCATTACCAACACGCAATGTGATTTCCTGCTCAAATACATCTATGAGAGCACGGCCCGTTCTCAGGAATCCTCGACCAACAATGAGAGGAACCCGATGGTCGGCATCAAAATCAACAACCACGAAGTCAGCTGGGAAATGGAACTTTCCTACTTTCACAAATACGTCCTCGGCAATGCCAAGAGGACGGGATATGGAACGATCTGCAAGCTCGAGAGTCATGCATGTAGGAGTGAGTTCTTGAAGAGAAAGTTTCTTCCACTTGAATATGGCATAAGGTTTATGCTTGCACCAAGATCTGCTAGGGCAAAGCATTCAACCATCCCTGGGAATACACAAGGTAAGAGAAATTTCCCAGGATCTCCAAGCTTTTCCTGAAGCTTCTTTAGAATAACCTGCGAGCAGCTCGTTAAGAGGAGTCTTAGCCATTTCAAACAGCTTTTCCTTATTGCTTAACATGTGTTTGAGAGTCGATGCGAACTTGGGCATCAGCATGATAGCATCCGCAAAGCTTATGTCAAAATGTAATTCTTGGAAAATTTGGAAAAATTTATCCATTTGATGACTAGCTTTCTCACGGAGCTTTTGCTCGTTCAAGCGTGATGGGTAAGGAATAGAAGATTTGGATTTCTGATTCTCAACAGGAGCTACAGGAGGTTCAAAAACAACTCCTTGATTTGATTTGGGTTTCTGGACCACTTGAGGTTGGACTATCGAAGGTTGGACGTGTCTTGTACCGTGGGCTAGAATAATGCACCTTGTCCGTTGTTTCCTTGGTAACTTGACTCATTGCCACAGGAGGAGGGGGCATTGGAGTCGTAGGTCCATTGTGTTTAGGAGGTTCACTGTCCACTACCTTAGGAAGAGACGAAGAAGAAGAGGTAGTAGGAACAGAAGGTCCAGTGTATGAAATACCACTTCGGGTTGTGATCGCCTTGGCATCGCCCCTCGGGTTAGCGATCGTGTTACTCGGTAAAGTACCGCCCAGCGAGTCGATCATTTAAAGACTTCTTCGATCAGCAATCGGATGACCAACAACGGTTCATTTCATCTTGGGATTTCATGAACTGCTCAGTAACTCATCGATGATGGTCCGGAGGAGTAATGACGGGAAGAGCTGGAGGGACAATTTGAGGCCGTATGTTTTGATTATAGCCAAAATTCCCTTGATTAGGATTCATATTCCCATGAAATTGATTCCCTCGATTGAAATGGTTTTGATGAAGGTTTCCTTGATGTTGGAAACCTTGATTGGGTCCAGGATAGAAATTACCTTGGTTTTGATAACCTTGGTTCATTCTTGGTTGGTTTTGATTCCGGTTTTGAATGTTGTGATTCTGGTTAAAACCGGTGGTGCCGATTAGTGTTAGCGGTAGTGTAGTTCATTTTGAGGACGGTATTGATTACCTCCTTGCTGTGAACTACCGGCTAAAGCATTGGCCTCAAATGGACTACCATCGGTGGCGATACAATTGTAGTAGGCATGAGGACCACCACAGTGAACACACTTTTCAACTTTCTTCACTTCACACGCTGTGTTGGAGTCTGAGTGAAGGAGACTTTCTTTTGGTTAGCAAGAACCAAAGCTTGAACAATGTCTGTGAGTTTATCAATCTTAGCATCGGTGCTAGATGTACTCACGGGAGATGAAGAAGAAGAAGGTCCGGCATGAGGCTGATATGTCTTTGCTCTGAAAGGACGGACCTGAGATTTGTTCTCAATGATCTGCAAGGCCTCTTTGGTGGTCTTGCTCAAGAAATTACCTCCCGCGGAGGCATTCAAAGAGTCTTGATTGGTCTGATTGAGACCATTGTAGAAAGTATCCATTTGCATTAACTTGGTAAAACCGTGATGCGGACACTTGCGAAGCAACTCCTTGTAACGATCCCATGCCTCCCCGAATGATTCATCAAATCTCTGAGAAAATTTCATTATCTCATTCTTAAGACTTGTGGTTCGGGACGGAGGATAGAACTCGTTAACGAACTTGGTGACAAGATCTTCCCATGTCTCTATAGAACGAGGGAGTTGTTTCTCAAGCCAATTCCGGGCTTGTCCTCTAGAGAAAATGGGAACAGAAGAAGCTTGATAGCTTCGTGTGGGACATTCTTATATTTGATGGTAGATGCTATCTTGTTAAACCATCGAATGTGTGCATGAGGATCATCCCGCTCAAAACCATAGAATTGGCTTTGGGTTACTAAATTAAGCAACCCGGTTTTGAGCTCGAAAGTGTCACCACGATGGTCGGAACAACAATGGCATCTCCGTAACCCTCGATGGGTGCTTGGAGAAGCTCATTCATAGGTTTGTATTCTGCCATTTCGACAGGGAGGTGGTGGTGGTAGACGTTCCTCGATCCGGCTGAAGGAGCTGAACGTCCTCTACGTTTACGAGGAATCTTTCCAAGTTCTGAAAGTGGACTTGTAGAACTGGAAGAACGAGTGCGCATGCACTATGTATAAAAACCAATTTTCAAAACAAATGAGGCAAAACACAAGTGAACTTAACCAATAATCACAGATGAAATGGCTTCTTTGAAAAAGGTACACCAAATCACAAGTGACACAAAGGCAAGTTTTAAATCTGATGTTCGGGAACTTATTAATGGTCGCACCCCAGTTAGGTAGTGCACTGCCTTGATTTCGGTGGTTGATTTTATGTATATTTAAGTACCACTGAAAAGACGTAGGTTAGATTTGTGCAGATGGGTTTAAAACTTTTTTTTTTGACAATATTTATGTTATCGTCGTTTAACCAAATCGTATTTCTTTAAGAATCACCTTAAAAGAGAATACAAAATAAGCGTTCGATTGTTTTGTTGTTTTATATTTTTTTGGTGTTTTAACACTTTAGGAAAAGTGCTAATGAACTTTTTGGTTTTCTTATAACTTTACAAAAACTTTTTACAAATGGTGGGTATGTAACAATGGATCTCGAAAATGGCTAAACACACGCTAAAGCTTCCCCGGCAGCGGGCGCAAAATTTGATCTGCGCTAAACAGTCAAGTCAAACAGACTTAAAACAGCTTAAACACAAATGCAATGAGGATCAGAGAATATAGTGAATTCCCGGGTCGTTTAGTCCCAAGGAGACTCAATGGTGTGTTAAACAAACTCAGAAGATGGAATGATCACTAAGGATAGTGATCTGTAAAGGTTATGATTAGAAATATTACACTACAGATTGATTTGAATGGAATGGAGTACAGATTTGGAAAGCACAACAATCAGAAGAAAAAAACGTAAACGTGAGCTTCAAAAACTACGTATACGCACAAAATAAAAAGTGAAAACTAAGAAATAAAAGGCCTAAAAATATAAAAATGACATTTTTGGAATCCTAAAAATAAAAGAAAATTATTAGAAAAAGAAAATTATTTTTAACACTATTTAATTAATTATAATTAATTAAAAACTATTTTAACTAATTAATAAATACTCTAAAATAGAAGAAAATACAAAATAAGGCTAGAAAAATAAACTTATGATTCTGAAAAATCTAAAATACTATAAAACTAATTTTAAAATTAAAAATATATTTTTCACACTTTTTATCTAATTATTACTAATTAATTATTATTTAAAATACACTTAATTACTAGAAAATAGAAAATAAACTTGGAAAAATAAAATTTTAACTTTGAAAAATCTACAATATGATAAAACTAATTTTAAAACAGAAAAGATATTTTTTATGCTTTTTAATTATTTATTACTAATTATTTATTATTTATTAACTATTTAAAATTATAATAAATACTAAAAAGGTAGAGAAAAATCTGAAACTTTTTCTAAAAATCCTATATGATGACAGAAACCTAAGAAAACTATAAAAACAAGATTTGCTTATTAAAAAGTTGAAAAGAAAAATCAAAAAGCTAAAAAAATCTTAAATAAACGCTATCACTATTTTTATATTGATGATTTTGTGATTTTTATTTTTGAAAACTACTTAAATACTAATAATATGAAACTTTAATAAAGACAAAAAATTTACAAAACAAAAATAAGCTGATTTGATGGCTTATTAGCCCAACAGTGGACTTAAATAGCTTATTTGGTGGCAATAAGCTCAAACAAGCTTGAACACTGAAACAAAGGATAAAAATGGATACAAGCAATCTATAAGAACTGAAATGAAGCTAGACATACAAAGGAAGCAATGAAAAGCTAATAAATAAGCAATAAGCACTTTTGATATGACAAAGAAATGGGACAATCTTTAAGCCCTTAGCAGCCCTAGCTAATAAGCTCAAAAATGAAACACAAGACTTGATACACTAAGAAGACCAGGTTGGCTTTCCAAAGAACCAGAGAACAAGAGATTTGAAGCACTAATAAGCTCTCTATGAGCTTATCAATTTGGACCAAATACGTACACTGGCAAGGACGATTTCCAAACGGTACCTCACAAAAGCAGAAAATAAGCACTCAAACAGCTGAGAAACTAAGAACTATCATTTTTGTATTTTTATACACCAACCAAACTTTAATACCCCAAGAGATTATAAGCTGAATCTTAATATTAAACCCCTAGTGAAATTCCAAAGTTTATTCAAAAACGACCTATTGAGATTTTGACTTTTTTAGAACAAGTGCAAAGTTGACCAAAGTGACTTTTGATTTGTTCTTAAGCACTGATGATGTTGTTTTAAGGCATGTTAAGACTGAATATAGCAAGATTATTAACTTTTGAACACAAAATGATGATCATGGATTTGTAAAATCCAACAAGTAAGCCACGTAAATAAGATCAAAGGAATTTTTGACTTTTTGCTAATGAGGACTTGATTTTATGACTGAACTAAGTTACTTAGACCCATTTAGACATATTTCCAACAAAGCTAAGGACCAAAGAACCTTTGAATACCATAAACCAAACACACCTTAATGTTGACTGTTATGAAGTTTTTTAGAGTAAAACACAAATTAAATCCATGAGATTAAGTCCAGATCTTTTATAATCACTTGTTATGACTAATTAAGCTTAAAACAACAACCCTTACAACATAAAACTCAAAAATGACTAAAATGCAATTTTGATTTGTCCAAATGATATTTTCTCAAAACACAAATTTAAATTAACAAACTACTGATTTTAAAACCTAGATACACTAAATTATGACTAGTGAACACAAAGAAACAAAAAGATAAGCTAATTAATCACTATAACAGTAAAATGCCAAATTTATCAAAAAGCTTACAAATGCTTCCAATGCTTTAAAACTGAGAACCAAGATCAATGAGCACCCCTATAAGCTTACCAATAAGCTACTAACCCAAGGCCATCCATTATATACCTGCTCACTGTGAACACTTCCATGGAACCTTTTTTTATTTTTCAAGTATTTAATTGGTATTTTTATGATTTTTCTATTTTTGACTCTCAACTGAATTTTAAGATAACTAAAAGCTTCAATGAGCTTTCTAGGAGCTTAAGTGTACTAAATCAGTCCATACAAACTAACTTGAAAACACATTTGATCCAATTTGAGATTTTGCATAAATATGAGAAATTTCATAAACTGAAATACAATATGATACTTGAATTAAGGTTTCACAAAAGCTTTCTTATAACAACAGAACTTGAATTACAGAGTTTGAAGATAAAAACATAAACTTAAAACTTAGAAATGCTTAAAACGACAATAATAACTTAAATTACACTAGATATATATTTTTTCAATGCAACTCTCTCTCCTTTATAGACTTTCTTGCATCCTTGATGTACTCTGAATCTATCCCACCACATTCTAGCCTTTGGATCACTCAAAATGATCAGAACGTCACAGTAATTTTTGGCCAAAATTCTTCAAAGCAGGTTTTTAGCTTTAATGAGGTTTGGTTGAGATAATTAAAGGTTTTGGAGTGTAGAGAGGAGGTTGGAGGGACATGGTATGGGAGGAAGTTGAAAAAGTGGTAAAACCATGACTGGTATTGATGTTTCAGGGCTTGGGAGAAGACCTACAAGTGTTTCGGTTTTGAGCCGCAAAGGGATTTGACCAAGTAGTTTGACCACAGCCTATTAATAACAAAGGGTCCAAAATGGTCGTGGTTGGGTCTTTTGCAATTTGACTGGCTCAAGGGTCAGCCAAAGGGGGTCAAGGGCCAAGTATATTGGGCTAGCAGTTGGGCTTGAGGTTGTATTTGGATTTTGGGCTTGGTAAATATATTGTGTCCGTTTGGTTTGTGTATTAAATAAGGACCAAAAATGCAAATTTGCCAAACTTCAAGGACTGAAAGTGCCATTATTCCAAACTTCTCACAAGGACCAAATTTGCCATACAACTTTGATAGAACAAGAACCCTTTTGCATAAAATCTATTTTTAAAGTCCAAGGACTATTTTTGCAATTTTTCAAAGTTTGAGGACTTTTCTTGCCAATTGACCAAAGAATCATTCAAGGATCATTTTAAACAACTTAGAATACTTCAGGGACCTTGAATGATAAATTTCCACATTTTTGAATTCCAGGGACTAGATTTGACAACTTTTAAAACTTGGGGGACTAAAACTGCCAATTTTGCAAACTTTATACATTTTTCATCTGATTTTGATATTTTTGCATATAAAACACATAAAACACTAATTTGTGATATTTTGATCATTTTGATGTGTTTCTGAGTGTTTTCAGATGATTCTGCAGTTTAGATTGTATAAAAATGATGAGTATTTGGACACTCATCAATAAACTATTACAATAAATGAATCATTACAATAATTTATATTAAATGACTATATATGTAGATGCTTTACAAAAATAACATGTATCCTTATAATTTTACTTATGATAACTTTATATTTGTTATTAACAACACAAAGAGATCGCTAAATATTAATAAACGCTTTTACGATTTATTTGTATTAACAATCTCCCTATTTTTGCTGATGACAAAACATAATGTTATGATAAGTAAAACTTAATATTAGATGTATGTTTTGAAAGCATAAGTTTTACTTCTTCTCCCCTTTTTGTCGAAACAAAAAGTGACCCTAACGAATAAATAAAGTGTGGAAAAATAGTATAGTCCACGTGATCTCTAACTCCACCTTGACGGTAGCCCCCTAGAATAGGGCCAAGTGAGAAAATATAAAACCTACAAAGAAAAGGTTAGTAGTAACATGCAATATAATCTTGTGATTAACCAGAAACAAAATGGAGAGCCAAGGTATTTAAACAAAGACTTGTAATAAAATAACAAAGTGTAGTGGTATATATGCCACATACAAACATGTAAAACTAAGAACAAGGTTTGTTCTCAAAAATGACTCAAAAGAAAACTAGAGAAAATAGTAATATCATTCCTTCCATGCTTGCATAAGGTTATTGGTTTTGGTGAGTGATGATGTTGATGCGATCAAGGATGTGGTTAAGTATGAATCACATCTCTTTCCAAATTTCCATTGCAAGTTCCCTAGTGGATTGGCAATGTTCACAATGTAAATGATATGGGTAATGTGTGTGGAAGGTTTCCGGGTTAGTATGATTTGTGGATGAAGATGTGATGGAAAAGTTGGAAAATATGGATCAAAGTTCGGAATATTTGGAAGTGGTGGTGGAAAAGAACCTAGATGCTCTTGTAAGACAATGGGAGCTAAAGGTGGTGAAGTTACAAGGTCTTTGTAAATTGTGTTTGAGATGTGGAGGTGTTAAAAGACTAGTTCTTTTGGGTTGATGTTGGAGTATTTTGGAGTCTTAAAGAGTTCCGAAAGAGTGATCTTAGGTGAGACTTGATAGGTGATGACGGTGGTGTGAAGTTGGAGATGAGGGAGGTGCTACTATGGAATCATTTGGTGGTGAATTCGTAGTTGGTGATGAACTATTTGATAATATTTTGGCTAAACAACAAGGCCGGATGCTAATCCATGCGGTTTTTATAGATTTGGGTGGTGGCACTACCGGAAGGTGGTATAAAGTTTTGGATTTCTTGAAGAGGATTGTTTGCACTAGGTGATTCATCAATGTTGGAAGATCTTTTGGATGACATGATGATTGATGTTTGTGAGGTTGAGAGTGATGAAGATGCAAGCATTTTGGGAACCTTATTTATAGAGAAAATAATGCATTGTAATGAATGCTTGACCCAAAATGTGGACTAAAATCTAATGATTAGATATGAATTTAAGGCATGTGATCATGAGAACACAAGAATTAAGTAACATACTCATTAGTAAAAAGGATAAAAAGATGAAAATATGTAGGTTTTTACCAAAAGTAAAGAGAATTTCAGTTACCTGTTCCTATGGATCCTTCCCAGGAGGGAACCGCCCAGTAAGTACGCCGATCCGTGGTACTGGTGACTCATGCAGCTCATTTTCCTTTGGAAATATTTGTGCCTAGTGTGTGCCTATATGCAAACTATTTGAGTTATGTTATCTCGACTCCTAAAAAAGAAAAAGACTAGAAGTGAAAAGGCATTCTATTATGTGAGATAACCCAAGTGCTCCTAAATTCATTGTTGCTTAAATGAATGTACCCAAAAACACATATTAGTTATGTGTTCCCTTTAGCATTCAAAAGACATGAGATGCAATGAAAACGGGTTTTACTTTGTATTAATAATGAAAAGGGTTTGTCCTAGACGTGAGAAATAACTTTTAGGAAAATGATACGGGAAGAAGTATCTTTTAGAAAAGAATTTCGAAAAAGTTTCTTTTGTTTTAAAGAAAAGTGTACCTTTTGGTTAAGAAAAATAGATATGAAATTACATGTTGTAAAATAAAATTTTACCTTGGGTTTTGAAAATTCCCGTATAGTTAGTGAGTTGTGCGTGAAATAGAGATCCTAGACTTAGAAACTAAGAAGGCTAATGTTTACATACCTTGTAGAGTTGAGAGGTAAATTACTTAAGATTGTTCCATGAGACCAAGACCAAGACGAAGCAAGTTTAATTGTTCCCGCTTCAACGGTTTGGTGAGGACGTCGGCTATGTTGTTCGGATGCTACCTTTCAATAGAAATGTTCCCTTTTTGAAAATTATCTCTTAAGAAGTGATGACGGATATCTATATGCTTGGTGCGCAGAGTGTAACACCGATTTTTGCTTAAGTCAATAGCACCTTTGTTGTCGCATAGAATGGCTATGTCACTTAGATGAATGTCATAGTCAACTAACGCTTGTTTCATCCATAGTGCTTGCTGGCATGCTTTACCAGCGGAGACATATTCGCCGATTGTTGATATGGCCAATGCCGCTTTCTTTGAGAACCAAGATGTTAAACAACATCCCATAAAAGTACATACACCACTTGTACTATTTCAGTCAACATAATCACCTGCATGGTCGAATCTGATATACATAGTTTCTTCCCCTGCACTTAGGATACCATAATCCTAATTGAGTCGCACTTTAATGTATCTAAAAATTCTTTTGACCGCTTCTAGATGTGATGTTTTAGGGTCTTCTTGAAACCTAGCACAAAGACAAACACTAAACATGGTATCCGGCCAACTAGCCGTAAGATAGAGAAGACTACCAATCATGCCACGATATTTTGTGTTATCAACGGATTCACCGTCTTCATCTTTTGTAAGTTTAGTGTCGGATGACATTGGTATTCTTATGGGTTTTGACTCTTCTAAACCAAATTTCTTTAACATCTTCTTTATGTATTTAGATTGATTAAAGAAGATACCATCTTCTACTTGTTTGATTTGTAGACCAAGAAAGAAACTTAGTTCTCCCATCATACTCATTTCAAACTCGTCATGCATGATTTTAGAGGAATCATCACACATGTCTTGACAAGTAGATCCGATTATAATATCGCCCATGATATTTGAACAATAATTATATGAGACTACCTTTTCTTAGTAAAAAGTGTATTATTAACTAACCCCATGGTGTAGTTATTTTTTTATTAAAAATGACTTGATTCTATCATACCAAGCTTTTGGCTTGTTTAAGACCATAAAGAGCTTTCTTTAATTTATACACATGTTTAGGTTTTTTAAAATCGATAAATCTCGGAGGTTGAGCTACACAAACTTCTTCGTTAATAAAACCATTTAGAAAAGCACTTTTAACATCCATTTGAAAAAGCTTTAGGTCATTAGCACAAGCATAAACAAGAAGTATTCTTATAAACTCTAATTTAGCCACGGGGGAATAGGTCTCTTATGTTTTACTCACTGTGTTTTAATATTTATAAGTCTTGTTATACCTATGGTCTACCCTAATGCACTAACGGGCAGTACTCTCGGGTGTAGTGTAGTATTCGGTAAAACCGAGGTCGTCCCAAGAGCTATGTGTGTGGATTTATACTAAGTCTAGGTGTCACATATTTTAATATGATTTCGATATGGAATTAACTAATAAAGCAAATATATTCGAAAGATGTGATCAACAAAGGAGAGTGGTGCTCATCCTAACTAGTAGTATTTACGCCTAATTACTTCCAATTACTTCGGTGGGGTCAAAGTCGCTAGGACAAAGATTTGGTCAGCTTTGTCCTAACCTATCAACAAAGGGTCCCATCGAGAAGTCGTATCCTCATAAGTCCAGCTTGTTCCTGGTCAACTAAGCCAAGTCATTAAGTACTGCTACATGCTAGATTCAAAATAGTGAGTGCCCGGGCGCTAGCACCTTAAACACTCACCCCTTACTTCTTAAGTTCATCCAAATTGTAGGTGATCAAGGTCAAATCGCAAAAGTAGAAAGGGTCGTCTGGGTATCATATCTTACCCTTTCTCAGTCTACTACTTTGGGTCAGTTGGTCATATCTCCTAAACAACTAGCCTCTATCGCTATTCTAAACTATCAAACAAGGGTAGCTACCAATAAACTATGCATGCATACACTTAGAAATAATTATAATCAAGCAATATAAACGCAAACAAAACAATTAAGGAATCATAACTAGGCCAGCCCCAAGAGGTGCTTAGCCGCTCATATTAACCATAACAATCAATTCAATGTTTAATATTACGAAATACATGAATTGAAAGTAAAAAAAAGATAAAAGCTAATGCTTATCGAGGGGAGTGATTCTCGAGATAGCTCCGTGCTCTTCTAGATTTGTCTTCGACTTTCTCACGTTTCTAATTGTTGTGTGAAATGGGATGATTTGAAATGCCGGAAATCGTTGGGTATTTATAGGCGTGATCCGTTACTGTAACTATTAAAAGAAGTACGCAGCAACATACAATTCTTGGTAAATTGTACTAATAATGTTGGTTACGGCGTAACCTCATGAAGGAGTTACGCCATATCTTCAATAAATATTGGTTACGCCGTAGTTGATGCATGAGTTACGGCTAATTAATAGCGCGAGGAACCTCATTTTACCTAATATGGTTACGCTGAATCTTTGATAGAGTTACGATGTAATCTTCGTTAAGTTGGTTTGAAAGCAACGCTTTAGTTACAACGTAATGTGAGAGGAGTTACGCAAGAATTCTTCAAAGTGAGCATACTATGATAAATCTTCAATAAACTCTCCAATTCGCCTCTCTAGCTCCAATGCTTGTAATTTACCCTGAAAGTGAAATATAATGGAAAACAAGCGTAAATCCATATAAATGATATATACACAAGCTATTATCTGTAAATTGACACTTAATATTCGTGATAATTTGATGTTATCAATATCCCCCCACTTGAACTCTACTTGCCCTCAAGTAGACCTTATTAGATAGGTTCCTAAAAAGATATCTCCCATCACATGGAAAATATAAGTTTACAAATCCCTTATGCTAGAATAAAACAAAGCCAAAACCTCACTAAATGGGAACTAAACACTCAAATATCTCATCTATTCTAAGTGTCAATTTCTCGGGTGATCACCAACGCACAGAATAGCATGTATTATATCATAAGTTTACGGTTACACAAATATCCACCACTAGAGTTAGGGCAAAACAATATGGGTAGACAAAGGTAAGGGTGATTTGTCATTACTAACATGTCACGCTAAGTGAAAAAATCAATGATACATGACCAAATCCATTGCCAAGACACCAAAGATTGCTCGCTGCATCACCTAGACACGCTCCATGACTAAAGGGTAGGATAAGACATGGGATATATAAATGGTGTAAAATAAAAATAAAGGAAATAGTCTAAATCCATAACTAAGTCATCACAACTTACCGTTCGCCCAAAGTTCAAGTTTTCAAGTTAAGAATCCGGATCATGAAATACTAGGTAGATGTGTCATTAGAGGACGTCATGATGGGCATACTCCCTTTTCTCCAACCGCTAGCAATTACCAACTCCAAACTTCAAATGACCGGTGACCTCCTCGATACTAAATCTAAATTACGCTCATAATATAATGCTTATAACATCGCACTTTACAATCAATCAATAACAAATACATAACTTTTTTTTTCGAATCATAAACATAACATCCCCCCACTTGAGATGAACAATGGGAAATCGAGGGGTCTTCAATGATCTTTAAGAATATGTCGTCGATGAAAGCGTGTTTCCCGAACCTTTCCACTTGAACCTTGAACTTAGGAAAATGATAACTTCCCAATCACAAATAAAGACTACAAGGTAGGCTAAGGTGTATAGGTGTAATGAAACAATATATTGGGTTAACAAAATGAAAAGAATGGCTCATGGTGTATCTAGGGTATCTTGCACTAAAGGTGAGTGCAACGAAAGGGTTTCACATGGGGGTCGAGAAGTCGTGGTGACTAATCGATAGACACACAATGGTAGGTGGGTGATAATCCTATAATAATGCCTTCCGATACAGTTTTACTGACTGTGTTTTGATATTTATGATATACTAGGTAGATGTGTCATTAGAGGACGTCATGATGGGCACACTACCTTTTCTCCAACTGTTGGCACAATTACCAACTCCAATCTTCAAATGTGACCAAGGTGACCTCCTCGATACTAAATCTAAATTAAGCTCATAATATAGTGCTTATAACATCGCACTTTACAATCAATCAATAACAAATACATAACTCTTTTTTTTCGAATCATAAACATAACATCCCCCCACTTGAGATGAAAAATGGGAAATCGGGGGGTCTTCAATGATCTTTAAGAATATGTCGTCGATGAAAGCGTGTTTCCCGAACCTTTCCACTTGAACCTTGAGCTTATGAAAATGATAACTTCCCAATCACAAATAAAGACTACATGGTAGGCTAAGGTGTATAGGTGTAACGAAACAATATATTGGGTTAACAAAATGAAAAGAATGGCTCAGATGGGTGTATCTAGGGGTATCTTGCACTAAAGGTGAGTGCAACAAAAAGGGCTTCACATGGGGGTGGAGAAGTCGTGGTGACTAATCGATAGACACACAATGGTAGGCTATTTGGGTGATAATCCTATAATAATGCCTTCTCGACAGTGTTTCTCACTGTGTTTTAATATTCATAAATTCTCGTTATGCATATGGTCTACCCTAATGCATTAACGGCAGCAGACGTCGCGTGGTCCCAAGAGCTATGTGTGTTGGATTATTACTAAGTCTAGGTGTCACAGATTTAATAATGGTTTTGAATAGGAATTAATTAATTAAACTACTAAAGCGTAAAAATAGCAAATAAAGGCAAAAAATAAATCAATAGAGGATAGTGGTGCTAACCTAGTTATTCCTCCTAGCTAGTTATGTCTACGTCTACTTACTTCCAATTACTTCAGGTGGGGTTAAAGTTGAGAGGACAACATTTGGTCAATTCGCCCTAACCTATCAAAGAAGATGCCACCACGTGAGAAGTCAGTGTCCCTTCATAAGTCCTGTTGTTCTTGGTCCCCTAAGCCAAGTCATTAAGTACCACTACATGCTAGATTTATAATAGTGAGTGCCCGGGCGTTAGCAACTTAAACACTCACCCCCTAATGCTTAAGTTCATCCAAACGGTAGGTGATCAGTTGGTCAAATCGCACAAGTAGAAAGGGTCGCCAGTTGGACATATCTTACCCTTCCCATTTTAGTCCTCACCTAGGGTCAGTTGGTCATATCTCCTAGGCAATTGGCCTCTACCGCCATTCAAAACTACCGAAACAAGGGTAGCTACAATAAACTATGCATGCATACACTTAGAAATAATTGTACGGAATAATGTAAACGAACAAAACATTTAAGGAATCATAACTAGGCCAGACCAAGAGGTGCTTAGCTGTTCATATTAATCATACAAACCAATTCAATATTCAAAGGTACGAAATACATGAATCGAAAGTAAAGAAAATATAAAATGCTAATGCTTATTGTAGGGGAGTGATTTCTCCCTTCGAGAGCCCGTATGCTCCTCTAGACCTTCCTTTAGATTTTTCCCACGTTCTCTGATTGTTGTGTGTGGAATAGGATGATTAGAAATGCTAGAATTCGTGGGGTATTTATAGGTGATCGGGTTACAACGTAACTATAACAAGAGTTACGCCGTAACCTTCAATTCTTCGATTTTGCACTAGATCTGTAGTTACGATGTAACCTTATTAGTGGTTACCAAGTCTTCAATAAACTTGGTTACCAGAGTTGATGAAATAGTTACGGCGTAGTTATCACATGCGGAAACTCATTTGACCTAATATAGTTACGTCGTAGCCTTATGGAAGAGTTACGCCATAACCTTCTGATGAGTTGGTTTTCTGAGTCACGCTTTAGTTACGGCGTAATATGAGAGATGAGTTACTGAACTCTTCAAAGTAGCATACTATGATAAATCTTCGATATTTCTCTAGTTCCGTCTTTTAGCTCCAATGCTCGAATTTTACCAAAGTGTAAAACAATGGAAAACAATGTGAAATCCATATAAATGATATAAATTACAAGTATTATCGGGAGAAATTGACACTTAATATTTAGGACTATTTGATGTTATCACCTTCTTAAACTGAAAAGTCCAAATACATCGAGCTAACTCAACATACCTCGCCTATGGTCTCAAAATGATAAAGGCAAGTTTAAAGTTTACAAG
>OU343224.1:179757215-179978254 GCA_910596185.1 Chrysanthemum makinoi
AATCTCTCAAGCTTATCGATCCATGAAGGGTAGAGGAAAAATGGTCTTCAGGTGGCGTGGTTCAACTACGATAGTCAATACACTGCGCCATAAAGTAACCAATCGAGTTGGAATGCTTCGTTTCTTCGTCGTGACAGCGGTTATACGCTACTTTTTTGGAACCGCGATTGAATCGGGCTAACGAGGACTATCGAGATTGGGTAAATCAATCTGCATCAAGAAGTTTGATAACCTCTTGTTTTGATAACATCATTGGATTTTTGGATTCACCTTCTCACGATGTTGAGCTAGCTGGTTTCAAGTCATCCTCCATCGAAGGTGCTGGCCAGATGCAGTAACTTCGAGGTTGATACCGCAGCCTTCGGAAGTTTCCAAGCAATTTCAGCGGCGTGACTTCAAGACCTTTATGAGGCGGATCTTTTCATCTTTACTCAAATCTCGAGCAATAATGGCGGGTAATTTATCATCACCCTCAAGAAATGCATACTCGAGATGAAGTGATGAAGTCCTAGTTCAACCGGGGGAAATTCTTAGAGTTTTTCTCCAAGCCCGACTTGACTTCCTTGTTATGAAGTTCAGCGGGAGGGAGGGAGAAGTGTCCCATTTAACAACTTCTCAAGAATAAGAATATCTCCTGGGATTAATCACATGGTGATTAATCTCTTCTGGAATTGCATCACTAGTGTGAGGGGTTGATGAGTGATCATCTTTAAGCATTTTCTCATAGAGAAGTATGTCCCTCGATGTCAATTGGAACGTGATCAATTTCCCATGGAACAGAATCACTAGCCAAGTATGCTTCAATCTCTTCCAAGATGAAGTCGCTTCCTCAGGAGTGAGAGGTAGAATTGGCTATGATAGGTTGAGAAGATGGTGGGATCCCCTCACAGAATTATGAGAATAACCAAGAACTTCTTGAGAGTACACTTCAGAAGCAACATCAATGATATCTATTCGGTTAACCGACTCGGAATCATAGTTTCGGGTACCTCAAGTTTGATCAAGGTTCAAGGTGACAGCTTCATTACCAACACGTAATGTGATTTCTTGCTCAAATACATCAATGAGAGCACGGCCCGTTCTCGAGATCCTCTTCCAACAATGAGAAGGAAGGTGGATCAGCATCGAAATCAACAACTACAAAGTCAGCTGGAAAATGGAACTTTCCTACTTTCGCAAATACGTCCTGGCAATTCCAAGGGACGGGATATACGATCTGCAAGCTCGAGAGTCATGCATGTAGGGTAAGATCCGGGAAGAAAGTTTCTTCCATCTTGAATGAGGCATCAGGTTTATGCTTGCACCAAGATCGGCTAAGGCAAAGCATTCAACCATTCATGGAAATACACAAGGTAAGAGGAACTTTCCAGGATCTCCAAGCTTCTCGGGAAGCTTTTTCAAATAGCTGCTTGAGCAGTTCTCGTTAAAAGGAGTTTTAGCCATTTCAAACAGCTTTTCCTTGTTGCTTAACATGTGTTTGAGTGTTGATGCAAACTTGGGCATCAACATGATAGCATTCGCAAAGCTTATGTCAAAATGTAGTTCTTGGAAAATTTGAAAGAATTTTTCCATTTGATGGCTGGCTTTCTCGCTGAGCTTTGTTCATTCAAGCGTGATGGGTAAGGTATAGAAGATTTGGATTTGTGGTTTTCAACGGAAGCTCGGGAGGTTCAAAACAACTCTGGCGGATTGGATTTTAGTTTACGGACAACTTGAGGATGGACGATCTTTGGTACTTCCGTTATTAGTAGGAAGTTCCTTGTCCTTTGTCGCCTCGGGTTCTTTCCACTACCTGAGGAGAGAGAAGAAGAAATTAGTAGAATAGCAGGTCCATCATCATTACCACTGGTTTGTGATGCTTTGCATCGCCCCTCGGATTAGCGATCGTGTTTGCTAGGTAAAGTACACGAGCGAGATCGATCATTTAAAGACTTCTTTAATTCAGTCCGACATTGCTAACACCATTTCTCCCTCTTGAGTCTTCATGAATTGCTTTAAAAAGCTCATCAGATGTTGTCTGAGGAGGAGGTGGAGAGGGATAACAGAGTATGTTCGATTATAGCGAGAATTTCCTTGATTAGGATTCATATTCCTCTGAAATTGATTCCCTCGATTGTAGGTGTTTTGATTAAGATTTCCTTGATGTTGGAAACCTTGATTGGGTCCGAAATAGAAATTACCTTGGTTTTGATAACCTTGGTTCATTCTTGGTTGGTTCTGATTCCGGTTAGGATTCGTTAAAACCGGTGGTGCACGATAAGTGTGCCGCGGTAGTTTGGTTCATTCGAGAGGCAGTATTGATTACCTCCTTGATTTGATGTATGGCTGCTAGCATTAACTTCAAACGGACTACCATCGATGGCGGTACGGTTGTAGTATGCATGTGGACCACCACAAGTAACACAAACTTCAACTTTCTTCACTTCACCATATGATGGTGCTTGTGTGAAAGTGACTTTCTTTTGGTTAGCAAGAACCAAAGCACGAACAATATCCGTAAGTTTTTCAATCTTAGCATCGGTGCTAGATGTACTCACGGGAGATGAAGTAGAAGGTCCAGCATTAGACTAGTGATATGACTTTGTGCGGAAAGGGCCGGACACAGGACTTGTTTTCAATTATTTGCAAGGCTTCTTTGTGGTCTTGCTCGGGAAATTACCTCCAGCGGAGGCATTTAAAAGAGTCTTGGTCACCTTTGTGCAGACCATTGTAGAAAGTATCCATTTGCATTAACTCGGTAAAACCATGATGCGGACACTAGCAGACAAGTCTTTGTATGATCCCATGCCTCCCTGAATGATTCCTCAAATCTCTGAGAGAATTTCATTATCTCATTCTTAAGACTTGTAGTTCGGGATGGAGGATAGAATTCGATTACTTGAACTTGGTAACTAGATCTTCCCATGTCTCAATAGAACGAGGGGTTGTTTCTCAACCAATTCGGGCTTGTCCTCCTAGAAAATGGGAACGAAGAAGCTTAATGCGTCATGCGGGGACATTGTACTTGATGGTATATGCTATCTTGTTAAACCATCGAATGTGTGCATGAGGATCATCCCGCTCAAAACCATAGAATTGGCTTTGGGTTACAAGATTAAGCAACCGGTTTTGAGCTCAAAGGTCTCGGCCGCAATGGTCGGGACAACAATGGCATCTCCGTAACCTCGATGGGTGCTTGGAAGCTCATTCATGGCTTATCTTACGCCATTACGGCGGTGGTGGTGGTGGTAGGCGTTCCTCGGTCGCGGAAAGGAGCGAGCGTCCTACGTCTACGAGGAATCTTGCCAAGCTCGAGAAAGTAGACTTGTAGAAATTCGGAAGAGCAGTCGCATGCACTAAGTATAAAATCAATTTTCAAAACAAATGCGAGGCAAAGCGACAAGTGAACTTAACCAATAATCACAAATGAAATGGCTTCTTTGAAAAGGTACACCAAATCACAAGGACACAAAGAAGTTTAAATCGATGTTGGGGAACTTATTATGGTCACACACATTAGTAGGTATGCGCCTTGATTTACGGTGGTTGATTTTTATGTATATATTAAGTACCTTTGAAAGACGTAGGTATAGATTTGTCTTGATGGGTTTAAAACTTTTTGGACAATATTTTTGGTATCGTCTGCTTTAACCAAATATTATTTCTTTAAAAATCACCTTAAAAAGAAACACAAGCTAGAAAACGTTACTTTGTTTTGTTGTTTTATATTTTGTTTGGTGTTTCTAACACTTTAGAAAAGAATGTTAATGAACTTTTGATTTATATTTAACTTACAAAAACTTTTTACAAACGTGGTATATGTGCGGTAGTCCGAAAATGCTTAGAACAAACTACATTGACCTCCCATTTGCGGCCTAAAATTTGATTGGTCTTGAGCGAGTCAAGTTTTCTCCACGAAGCTAGCCACTTGTGAATGACGGCCGTAAGGAACTTAAAACGACTCACACACCAATTGCAATTTAGATCAGGAGAATATAGTGTATTCACAGGTCGTTAAGTCCCACGGGAGGATGAATTGGTGTTAAACAACTTCGATGTCGAATAATCACTAAGGATAGTGATCGGTAGGATTTTGAGATATTTATACCTAAAGAAAGATTTATAAATTACTGGCTGACTTAAATGCAAATTAAAGAAAATTAAAAAGCTAATTTATATTAAATAAATGCTATCACTATTTTAAAATGATGTTTTTGTGATTTTATAAAATAAAATAACTTAAATAAACTATTTTAACTAAAACGTAAACTCAAATTACCTAAAAACTAGATTTAAAATGACGTCGTTAAGTCTAAAAATTACGTAGTCTTAAGCAAAACGTAAATTTTATGAAATAAAGTCCTACAAGTGTAAAACAATTTTTTAATTACTATATGATAAAAGAAAATTTTAGAAAAAGATTTATATTTTTTTGACTTTTATATTTTTTATTATGAATTAAATAAGATTTTATACTAATTAAATGTTAAAAATTACTAAAACTATTTGGAAAAATCGAAACTTTTTATAAATTACTTTATACTATTACCAAGCTAAGAAAAGTAAAAATGATGTAACAGCTTCTACAAATAAGCTACTAAAAATTCGAATAAGCTAATAAGCTATATCTTGACAAACTACCTTATATATTAAACATTGCAAATAAAAACGAGAAAGACCCAAGGCATGATGGCATACAGGTACACCACTATCATCCTCTTGAGGGAGAGGTCTCGGGTTCGACCCACCTCTCCCTTTTACAAAACATTTTTTTGAATTTTTTTTCTGACTTATTAAACTCAACAAGATAAGCAATTCTTATAACTATGACTTTTACAAAACAACGAATAAGCACTGAACTAGATTAAGTTTTGTCACGATTAAGCTTTTATAGAAAATAAGCACAAGTCTTTAAGCTAAATTGATTAATAAGCTAGTTAATGAGCAAAGACTGATTGAAATAAGCTAATACTAATGATTATAAACTAATGTGAACACTGAATAAGCACAATAACTAGAAATAAGCACTTAATAAGCACAAATAAGCAAAAGCTAAACACTTTATTACACAATACACTCTTTTGAATCACTAGGCACCTTCTACCTTAATTTTAAGCACATGAATAAGCTCAGAAATGAAAATAAAAACTTGGACCAACAATTAGACCAACTGAGCTCTCTAAAAAGTTATTTTACAAGGTTTGGCTTTCACAAATAAGCTTTTGAGGAGCTTTTGAAAAACTGTTGAACAATGACTAACCATACACTTAGTAAAATGGACAGTTGAAATCAATGAGCGAGACCAACTAAATAAGCTTCAAAATGGAAAATAAGCACTAAGATAGCTAGACAACTAGGTTGGCTTCTCAAAAATCTAAATTTCACAGAATTAAGCTAACTAATGAGCTTTGTGAGAGCTTATGAAGTAGGATACAAATCATTACTGAGGGCACTTTCGGTTAAGGTACTCAAAGAAGCTATAAAATAAGCACTAAATAAGCTGATAAAAAGTAAAAGTAGTATTTTATAATTTTCTTAAGCAACTGAAGTTTACTATCCTAGGAGCTTATGAACTGAAACTTAGTAATAAACATACAGCAAAATTCTAAATTTTATTCAAAAATGACTCAAAAGAAAATTTTAACTTTTTAATTATGAGCTATGTTGACTTTGATGAACTTTAACCTTGAATTAATGACTGAATGTGATGTATTAAAGTGAATTAAACCTAATGCAAGCTGGTTCTATGTATTCTAAACACAAAACATGTTTTTGACTTCACAAAATCTCATCAGACAAGAAATTAGGACGGTTAAATGGTACTTTTGACTTTTGAGCTAATGTAGTGACAATAACTGACCAAAATGACTTAAGTAGACAATATTAAGATTGCATGAACAGGTACCAAGCACAAACAAGGATTCAATCTCACTTAACATACTGATCCAAACACTTTTTAGAGACCGAATTGCAAAGTTAACCTATACTAACCACTGATTTAACTCATTCCATTAATTAAACTTAACTTTAATATCTTAATTACTACTGATTAAACTTGTCTACACTACTTAATGACCACATAATTCAAAAATATAAACACAAACTGCAACTATGAAGAAAAACTAAAATTGAGAGTACCAACTTACAAAGGTCCAAACTGTTTGTGCAGCTTAATCCAAACCAAATACTACTACTCTAATCCAAAACAAACCCAAATCCATCTCTGCAACACCCATAAACCATTTCCAATCTGCTAACCCAATGTCCTTCTCTGTTGACTTTTGTTGACCTTTTACCAAAGTTGTTTAAAAAAAATGAATTCCAAGCTTATCAAAAGCTATAGCAGAACTTAAGTAAGCTTTTCTGAACTTAAAAATAAGCTATGGGAAGCTTGAATTCAAGAGCTTGAGTCTAACATTTGAAACAAAGAAACATGAGAATATGTAACTTATGTAGAAACTTGAATTAACACTTGAGAACAGTTTTAATACATTCAAACAACTTAATTTTTTATAATGAAACAAAGAGTTACAACTTAAAGCTTAATTTAAAACATGAAAATAAAATACGACATACAAAAATTTAAAAAACTAACTACTTTTTGTTTCTCTGTCTTCCTCCTCTTTTATGCTCCAAATCACTTCCACGTGGCCTTCTGAGAGAATCCCACCTCTTTTTGGAGCCAATGGTTGAGTTTTGAGTGTGTTGGTTGTTTTTCTCATTTTGGCGGAAAGCTACATTTGATTGCTGCTAGTTCGATATAGCTAGTAGGAGGGGTGGCATTTATTGTAGTGGGTTGAGTGATGATGAGGGGTGGAGGGTTAGTGGAGAAAAGGTGATGGGAAGGCTAGTGTGTTGCAAATGCAAGCTGGGGAAAACAAGGTGGTGGGCGGGGATAAGGGAAGGGTTTAACTTGGTTTGACCAGGGGTCCAAAATGGGGAGGTGACAGGGGTCAAAGGGTCACAATGGTGTATAATGGCAGGGGTTGGATTTCATTTTGACAAGGCTTGTAAGGTTAATATGACAAGGACCAAAGCGCAATTCTTCCAAACTTGAGGGGCCATTCCTGCCATTTTCTCAAAGTTCTCACAAGGGTTAAAAGTGACAAGTTTCAATAATGCAAGGACCAAACTTGACATTTTCCAATTTTCCAAGGGCCATTTTTGCCAATTTTGAAACTTGGAGGACCAAACTTGTAATTTTCTCAAACTTTTATATTTTTCACCAAAGGACTAATTTTGACAAGTTATGATTTTAAAAGGACCTTTGGTGATTTTACTTTTGAAATTATGTGCTCAGGGAATTGCTTTTGACAACTTTTGAAACTGGGGGACTGAAACTGCCAATTATGCAAACTTAGCTCATTTTTCATCTGATTTTGAACATTTTGCATCGGAAACATATAAAATGCAATTTTGGAATATTTTCAGTATTTTGATGCATTTCGAAAGCATTTTTAAACGCTTTTGCGCTCAGATTTGACTAAAAATGATGAGTATTTACACACTCATCAATCACCCACACTAAACTATTGCTAGTCCCTAGCAATCTTTTGAGAAAACTTAATGGATTTGAATCTCTTTACCAAAAGCCATTACTTCGGGAGTAGCCAAATGTTTTAGTTCAAGTAAGAACCATGGTACACCGATAACCATGTGATTTTGAGCAAACCACCAAACTTTTCCAACGATTTGATTTGTCTTTACCAGGAGCCGTTTGCTCCTGGATTAGCCAATCCTTTTGTTTATTAGACAAGGCGATCGATAACCATAAGATGAGTAAGTGTAAAACACTTACTCCAAAAAAATATTTTGGCCAAAAATGGGGAATTAGGCGGTATAATTACATGATAAAATTCGTGAGAATTCCCCCACACTTAGAAATGAATATTGCCCTCAATATTCAAAGTACCCGGGTTATTTAAACCGATAGAACGTAAAAGGGAAATACTACGACCATTATTTGAAAGGATTTTTTTTTTGAAATTTATATACATACACAACATGTGGGGCAACTCCCCCACACTAGGGTGGGACACACGGTGAAAACCATGTTTAGCTATTTTTTTTTGATTACCGAGTCACTAGCTTGACTCAATCCCCGCATTCATTGGTTCATGGGGAAAGTTTGTAGATCCGGGACAACCACGGGGGGAATGTCCTCTCCAAAGTAATGCTTCAACCGATGACCATTCACTTTAAAATTTGGACCATCGGGTTGAGATAACTCAATGGTGCCATAAGGATAAACCTTAGTGATAGTAAATGGACCGCACCAACGGGATTTAAGCTTGCCCGAGAAAATCTTCAATCTTGAATTGAAAAGAAGGACTCGATCACCAACGTTGAAAACGCGGTTCTTGATTTTAGAGTCATGAATCTTCTTTGTCTTTTCTTTGTAGATCAAAGAGTTTCGATGCTTGATCACGGAGTTCATTTAATTCATTCATTTGAACTTTCCGGTGATCACCGGTACCGCTCGAATATCAAAGTTGGCATGCTTCAAGGCCCAAGATGCCTTGTGCTCAAGCTCAACCGCAGATGACATGCCTTCCCGCACACAAGCTTGTATGGAGTGCACCCGATGGGTGTTTTGTATCTGTCGCACGGAAGGCCCGAGTGCGCCATCTAGCTTATCCGACCAAGAGGCACGGTTTTCGCCAACCGTCCTCTCTAGAATTCTTTAATCCCCGGTTGGAAACTTCCACTTGCCCACTAGTTTGGGGTGGTACGCGAGTAGAGACGGTGAGTTACACCATACTTCTGCATGACTCTTTCAAATCGGTCATTGCAGAAATGCGTACCACGATCACTGATTATGGCTCGTGGAGTTCCAAACCTAGCAAATAGGGATTTTAAGAATTTCACAACAACTCGGGCATCGTTGGTAGGCAAAGCCTTAGCTTCAACCCATTTTGACAAATAGTCAACGGCCACGAGTATGTACTTATTACATGAGAAGAAGGAATGGCCCCATAAAGTCAATGCCCCGGATGTCAAAAATCTCACACACTTGAATGGCGTTTTGCGGCATTTCATTTCTTTGTGAGATATTCCCGTGACGTTGACAAGCATCACAGGCTTTGACAAATTCGTGGGCATCCTTGTAAATTGTGGGCCAATAGAATCTGGAATCAAACACCTTCTTGGCGGTGTAGTTGGGGCTATGATGTCCCCAAGATAGGTCCAGGCATGGCAAGCCTTGAGAATGTCAATAGCTTCCTGACCATACACACATCGCCTGATGACTTGATCCGCGCAAATTTTGAACAAGTAGGGGTCGCCCCAGAAGTAATGTTTTACATCTTTAAAGAATTTGTTTTTCTGTTGGGACGACATCCCTTTCACTATGAAGTTACCCGCATGGTAATTTGCGGTCAAGAAACCATGGGGTAGAAGAGTTTCCACTAAAAGAAACCGCATTGAGTGTCTCGAGAGGAAATGTTTCATTTATTTCCTTTTTCTAACACATCCTGGCGAGGGTTCTCTAATCGACAGATGATCGCCAGCCGGGTTCTCGGCTCCTTTTTATCATGTATAATGATATCAAAATCTTGGAGGAGGAGAACCCAACGGAGCAATCTCGGCTTTGCATCTTGTTTTGCAAAGAGATATTTGAGAGCCGAGTGATCCGTATACACCACGCATTTGGTCAATATAAGGTATGGCCGAAACTTCACAAACGCATACACCACAGCTAATAGTTCTTTTTCTGTAGTGGTGTAATGGGTTTGAGCTCACCATAGTTTTGCTTGCGTAGTGGATTGGCTGAAAATGCTTGGTTTTTGCGCTGTTCCCTAAGACTGCACCATAGCAAAATCACTTGCACGCATGAGCTCAAAGGGTAAATCCCACCGGGGGCAACTAGAATGGGTGCTCCCGTAAGCTTTTTCTTTAGTGTTTCAAAAGCTTCGGCACTCAGAGAGAAGATAAAAGGAGCATCTTTTTTCAAGAAGATGGGTCATAGGCCGAGCGATTTTAGAAAAATCTTGTATGAATCTACGATAAAACCCGGCATGACCAAGAAAACTCCTAATACCTTTGACGGTAGTAGGATGAGGCAGTTTAGCAATAACATCAACTTTTGCTCTATCTACCTCAATCCGCTTTTTGAAATCTTATGACCAAGGACTATGCCTTCTTTGACCATAAAGTGGCTCTTCTCCCAATTTAGACAGAGATTGGTGTCTTCACACCGCTTTTAACATTTTGTCTAAATGGGAGAGACAAGTCTGAAATGAGTCCCCAATGACCGAGAAGTCATCCATAAACACCTCCATTGTTTCCCCGATCATGTCGTGGAATATGGCCATCATACATCGCTGGAACGCGTGCCAGAGCATTACATAAGCCAAAAGGCATACGTTGTAGGCAAAAGTTCCGTATGGGCGGTGAATGTGGTCTTCTGATCCTGTGGATCAATGGGGATCTGAAAGTAACCCGAGAAACCATCAAGGAAACAATAGTATTCGTTCCCCGCTAATCTCTCGCATCGATCCATGAAGGGTAGAGGAAAATGGTCTTTACGGGTGGCGTCGTTCAACTTACGATAGTCAATACACACACGCCATCCCGTAACCAATCGAGTTGGAATTAACTCGTTTTCTTCATTCGTGACAACAGTTATGCCACCCTTTTGGAACACAAATGAATCGGGCTAACCCAAGGACTATCTCGAGATTGGGTAAATCAACTCGCATCAAGAAGTTTGATAACCTCTTGTTTGATAACATCATGGATTTTTGATTCACCCTTCTCGATGTTGGCTAACTGCCGTTTGAAGTCATCCTCCATCAAGATTTTGTGAGTACGTAACTCGTGGTTGATACCCTTAATGAACGGAGAGTTTCCAAGCAATTGCTTGCTTGTGTGACTTCAAGACCTTTATGAGAGCATCTTTTTCATCTTTACTCAAATCTCGAGCAATAATGACGGGTAATTTATCATCACCCTCAAGAAATGCATACTCGAGATGAGGTGGTAAGTCCTTAAGTTCAACTTCAGAAATTCTTCGCTTTCTCAACTGACTTGACTTCCTTGTTATGAAGTTCAGCGGGAGGAGTGGAGGAGAAGTGTCATGATTTAACAACTTCTCAAGAATAAGAATATCTCCCTCCGGATTAATCTCATGGTGATTAATCTCTTCTGGAATTGCATCACTAGTGTGAGGGGTTGATGAGTGATCATCTTTAAGCATTTTCTCAATGAGAAGTATGTCCCCTCATGTCAATTGGAGCGTGATCAATTTCCCATGGAGCAGAATCACTAGCCAAGTATGCTTCAATCTCTTCCAAGATGAAGTCGCTTCCCTCAAACCGAGTGAGAGAAGAGTAGAATTGGCTATGATAGGTTGAGAAGATGTGGTGGGATCCCCACTCACGGAATTATGAGAATAACCAAGAACTTCTTGAGAGTACTCTTCAGAAGCAACATCAATGATATCTATGCGGTTAACCGACTCGGAATCATAGTTTGCGGAGTACCTCGAAGTTTGATCAAGGTTAAAGGTGGCAGCTTCATTACCAACACGTAATGTGATTTCTTGCTCAAATACATCAATGAGAGCACGGCCCGCTCTCGTGAATCCTCTTCCAACAATGAGAGGAACCCGTGGATCAGCATCGAAATCAACAACTACAAAGTCACCTGGAAAATGGAACTTTCCTACTTTCACAAATACGTCCTCGGCAATTCCAAGAGGACGGAATATTGTACGATCTGCAAGCTCGAGAGTCATGCATGTAGGAGTAAGATCCGGAAGAGAAAGTTTCTTCCATACTGAAAATGAGGCATCGGTTTATGCTTGCACCAAGATCGGCTAAGGCAAAGCATTCAACCATTCCCGAAATACACAAGGTAAGAGGAACTTTCCAGGGATCTCCAAGCTTCTCGAAGCTTTTCAAGATAATCGCAGAGCGGCTCGAGAAGGAGTTTTAGCCATTCCAAACAGCTTTTCCTTGTTGCTTAACATGTGTTTGAGAGTTGATGCAAACTTGGGCATCAACATGATAGCATCCGCAAAGCTTATGTCAAAATGTAGTTCTTGGAAAATTTGAAAGAATTTTCCATTTGATGACTGGCTTTCTCGCGGAGCTTTTGTTCATTCAAACGTGATGGGTAAGGTATAGAAGATTTGGATTTGTGGTTTTCAACGGGAGCTACAGGAGGTTCAAAACAACTCTGGATTGGATTTTGGTTTCGACAACCTTTGAGGATGGACGATCCGTACTTCGCTATTAGTAGGAAGTTCCTTGTCCTTTGTCGCCAAGGTTCACTTTCCACTACCTTCGAGAGAGAAGAAGAAGAAGAGGTAGTAGGAATAGCAGGTCCATCATACTGAAACCACCACTTCGGTTGTGATCGCTTTGCACGCCTCGGATTAGCGATAGTGTTGCTAGGTAAAGTACCTGAGCCCGAGGGTCGATCATTTAAAGACTTCTTTAATTCAATGATCTGACCGACCAACAACCTGTTTGTCTCCTCTTGAGTCTTCATGAATTGCTTTAAAAGCTCATCGATGTTGATACAGAGGAGGTGGAGGGATAACTTGGGGGTATGTTCCGATTATAGCCGTAATTTCCTTGATTAGGATTCATATTCCCCTGAAATTGATTCCCTCGATTGTAGGTGTTTTGATTAAGATTTCCTTGATGTTGGAAACCTTGATTGGGTCCGAAATAGAAATTACCTTGGTTTTGATAACCTTGGTTCATTCTTGGTTGGTTCTGATTCCGGTTAGGATTCTGTTAAAACCGGTGGTGCCCGATAAGTGTTAGCACGGTAGTTTGTTCATTCGAGGACGGTATTGATTACCTCCTTGATTTGATGTACCGGCTATAGCATTAGCTTCAAACGGACTACCATCGGTGGTCAAAGATGTTGTAGTATGCATGAAGACCACCACAAGTAACACAAACTTCAACTTTCTTCACTTCACCATATGATGGTGCTTGTGTGAAAGTGACTTTCTTTTGTTTAGCAAGAACCAAAGCCTGAACAATATCCGTAAGTTTGTCAATCTTAGCATCGGTGCTAGATGTACTCACGGAAGATGAAGTAGAAGGTCCAGATTAGACCGAGTGATATGTCTTTGTCTTGCGGAAAGGACGGACCTAGGACTTGTTTTCAATTATTTGCAAGGCTTCTTTTGTGGTCTTGCTCAGAAATTACCTCCGCGAGGCATTTAAAGAGTCTTGGTCACCTTGGTGCGTCACCATTGTAGAAAGTATCCATTTGCATTAACTTCGGTAAAACCATGATGGGACACTTGCGAGCAAGTCTTTGTAACGATCCCATGCCTCCCGAATGATTCCTCAAATCTCTAGAGAATTTCATTATCTCATTCTTAAGACTTGTAGTTCTAGATGGAGGATAGAATTCGTTAACAAAATTGGTAACTAGATCTTCCCATGTCTCAATAGAACGAGGGGGTTGTTTCTCAAGCCAATTCCGGACTTGTCCCTCTAGAGAAAATGGGAACGTAAGCTTAATTGCGTCATGAGGGACATTCTTGTACTTGATGGTAGATGCAATCTTGTTAAACCATCGAATGTGCGCATGAGGATCATCCCGCTCAAAACCATAGAATTGGCTTTGGGTTACAAGATTAAGCAACCGGTTTTGAGCTCAAAGGTCTCACCACAATGGTGGACAACAATGGCATCTCCATAACCCTCGATGGGTGCTTGGAGAAGCTCATTCATCGGCTTATCTTCCGCCATTACGGCAGTGGTGGTGGTGGTAGACGCTCGATCCACGGTGAAGGAGCGTAACGTCCTCTACGCTCTACGAGGAATCTTGCCAAGCTCGAAAGTGGACTTGTAGAGTTTGAAGAACGAGTCGCATGCACTAAGTATAAAAATCAATTTTTCAAAACAAATGCGAGGCAAAACGACAAGTGAACTTAACCAATAATCACAAATGAAATGGCTTTTTGAAAAGGTACACCAAATCACAAGGACACAAAGGCAAGTTTTAAATCGATGTTCGAACTTATTATGGTCACACCCCAGCTAGTAGGTGTATCTGCCTTGATTTAATTGGTTGATTTTATGTATATATTAAGTACCACCGAAAAAGACGAGGTATAGATTTGTGCCATGGGTTTAAAACTTTTGGACAATATTTTTGGTATCGCCTCGTTTAACCAAATCGTATTTCTTTAAGAATCACCTTAAAAGAAACACAAGCTAGAAAGCGCTATTTATTGTTTTGTTGTTTTGTATTTTGTTTGGTGTTTTTAACACTTTAGGAAAAGTGTTAATGAACTTTTTGATTTATATTTAACTTTACAAAAACTTTTTACAAACTGTGGTATATGTGCAAGTATGGTTCGAAAAATGCTTAGAACACGCTTTTCTGACCTCCCGGCGCCAAAATTTGATTGGTGCTGAACCGCAAGTTTTTTTTCTCACGCAAGCTAGCCACTTGTGAATGACCAAGTAAGGAACTTAAAGCGACAGCTCACACACCAATTGCAATTTAGATCGTGAGAATATAGTGTATTCCGGGTTAAGTCCCACGGATGATGAATTGGTGTTAAACAACTTCAGATGTCGAATAATCACTAAGGATAGTGATCAGTAAGGATTTTGAGATATTTATACCTAAAGAAAAGATTTATAAATTACAGCGACTTAAATGCAAATTAAAAGAAATTAAAAAGTTAAAATATATTAAATAAATGCTATCACTATTTTTACAATGATGTTTTTGTGATTTTATAAAATAAAATAACTTAAATAAACTATTTTAACTAAAACGTAAACTCAAATTACCTAAAAACTAGATTTAAAATGAAAACGTCGTTAAGTCTAAAATTACGAGAGCTAAGTAGCAAAAACGTAAATTTTATGAAATAAAAGTCCTACAAGTGTAAAAACAATTTTTTTCGTACGACTATATGATAAAAGAAAATTTTAGAGAAAAGATTTATATTTTTTTGACTTTTATATTTTTATTATGAATTAAATAAGATTTTATACTAATTAAATGATTAAAAATACTAAAACTATTTAGAAAAATCTGAAACTTTTTATAAATTACTTTATACTATTACCAAGCTAAGAAAAGTAAAAATGATGTAACAGCTTCTACAAATAAGCTACTAAAAATTTAATAAGCTAATAAGCTATATCTTGACAAACTACCTTATATATTAAACATTGCAAATAAAAAGCGAGAAAAACCCAATTGTGGCATGTGTACACCACTATCATCCTCTTGGGGAGAGGTCTCGAGTTCACCCTGCCTCTCCTTTTTGCAAAACATTTTTTTTCGAATTTTTTTTACAGACTTATTAAACTCAACAAGATAAGCAATTCTTATAACTATGACTTTTTACAAAAACAACGAATAAGCACTGAACTAGATTAAGTTTTTGTCACGCTTAAGCTTTTATAGAAAATAAGCACAAGTCTTTAAGCTAAATTGATTAATAAGCTAGTTAATGAGCAAAGACTGATTGAAATAAGCTAATACTAATGATTATAAACTAATGTGAACACTGAATAAGCACAATAACTAGAAATAAGCACTTAATAAGCACAAATAAGCAAAAGCTAAACACTGTTACACAATACACTCTTTTGAATCACTAGGCACCTTCTACCTTAATTTTAAGCACATGAATAAGCTCATAAATGAAAATAAAAACTTGGACCAACAATTAGACCAACCGAGCTCTCTAAAAGCTATTTTACAAGGCTTGGCTTTCACAAATAAGCTTTTGAGGAGCTTTTGAAAAACTGTTGAACAATGACTAACTGATACACTTAGTAAAATGGACAATTGAAATCAATGAGCGATAACCAACTAAATAAGCTTCAAAATGGAAAATAAGCACCAGAGAGCTAGACAACTAGGTTGGCTTCTCAAAAATCTAAATTTCACAGAATTAAGCTAACTAATGAGCTTTGTGAGAGCTTATGAAGTAGGATACCAAATCTGTCAGGTAATGGCACTTTCTCGCTAAGGTACTCAAAAGAAGCTATAAAATAAGCACTAAATAAGCTGATAAAAGTAAAGTAGTATTTTATAATTTTCTTAAGCAAAAGTTTACTATCCTAGGAGCTTATGAGCTGAAACTTAGTAATAAACATACAGCAAAATTCTAAATTTTATTCAAAAATGACTCAAAAGAAAATTTTAACTTTTTAATTATGAGCTATGTTGACTTTGATGAACTTTAACCTTGAATTAATGACTGAATGTGATGTATTAAAGTGAATTAAACCTAATGCAAGCTGGTTCTATGTATTCTAAACACAAAACATGTTTTTGACTTCACAAAATCTCATCAGACAAGAAATTAGGACAGTTAAATGGTACTTTTGACTTTTGAGCTAATGTAGTGACAATAACTGACCAAAATGACTTAAGTAGACAATATTAAGATTGCATGAAGCAGTACCAAGCACAAACAAGGATTCAATCTCACCAATTTAACATACCGATCCAAACAATCGTTTTTTTAGAGACTGAATTGCAAAGTTAAACTATACTAACCACTGATTTAACTCATTCCATTAATTAAACTTAACTTTAATATCTTAATTACTACTGATTAAACTTGTCTACACTACTTAATGACCAGTGAATTCAAAATATAAACACAAACTGCAACTATGAAGAAAAACTAAAATTGAGAGTACCAACTTACAAAGGTCCAAACTGTTTGTGCAGCTTAATCCAAACCAAATACTACTACTCTAATCCAAAACAAACCCAAATCCATCTCTGCAACACCCATAAACCATTTCCAATCCTGCTTAACCCAATGTCCTTCTCTGTTGACTTTTGTTGACCTTTTACCAAAGTTGTTTAAAAAAAATGAATTCCAAGCTTATCAAAAGCTATAGCGAAGCTTAAGTAAGCTTTTCTGCACTTAAAAATAAGCTATGGGAAGCTTGAATTCAAGAGCTTGAGTCTAACATTTGAAACAAAAACATGAGAATATGCAACTTATGTAGAAACTTGAATTAACACTTGAGAAATGCAGGTTTTAATACATTCAAACAACTTAATTTTTTATAATGAAACAAAGAGTTACAACTTAAAGCTTAATTTAAAACATGAAAATAAAATACGACATACAAAAATTTAAAAAACTAACTACTTTTTGTTTCTCTGTCTTCCTCCTCTTTTATGCTCCAAATCACTTCCACGCGGCCTTCTCGAGAGAATCCCACCTCTTTGGAGCCAATGGTTGAGTTTTGAGTGTGTTGGTTGTTTTCTCATTTTGGCGGAAAGCTACATTTGATTTGCACTGGTGTGATATAGCTAGTAGGAGGGGTGGCATTTATTGTAGTGGGTTGAGTGATGATGAGGGGTGGAGGGTTAGTGGAGAAAAGGTGATGGGAAGGCTAGTGTGTTGCAGTGCAAATTTGGGAAGACAAGAGTGGTGGCGGGATAAAGGGAAGGGTTTAACTTGGTTTGACCTGGGGGTCCAAAATGGGAGGTGACAGGGGTCAAAGGGTCACAATGGTGTATAATGGTTGTGGGTTGGATTTCATTTTGACAAGGCTTGTAAGGTTAATATGATGGACCAAAGCGCAATTCTTCCAAACTTGAGGGCCATTCCCGCCATTTTCTCAAAGTTCTCACAAGGGTTAAAAGTGACAAGTTTCAATAATTTAAGGGCCAAACTTGTAATTTTCCATTTTCCAGGGGCCATTTTTGCCAATTTTGAAACTTGGAGGACCAAACTTGTAATTTTCTCAAACTTTTTATATTTTTCACCAAAGGACTAATTTTGACAACTTATGATTTTAAAAGGACCTTTGGTGATTTTACTTTTGAAATTATGTGCTTTGGACTTTCTGACAACTTTTGAAACTTGGGGGACTAAACGCCAATTATGCAAACTTTGCTCATTTTTCATCTGATTTTGAACATTTTGCATCTAAAACATATAAAATGCAATTTTGGAATATTTTCAGTATTTTGATGCATTCACGAGCATTTTAAACGCTTTGGTACTGTTCAGATTTGACAAAAAATGATGAGTATTTACACACTCATCAATCCCCACACTAAACTATTGCTAGTCCCTAGCAATCTTTTGAGAAAAACTTAATGGATTTGAATCTCTTTACCAAAAGCCATTACTTACGAGTAGCCAAATGTTTCAGTTCAAGTAAGAACCATGGTACTCCGATAACCATGTGATTTTGAGCAAACCACCAGCTTCCAACGGATTTGATTTGTCTTTACCAAGAGCCGTTTGCTCCTGGATTAGCCAATCCTTTTGTTTATTAGACAAGGCGGATTGATAACCATAAGATGAGTAAGTGTAAAACACTTACTCCAAAAAATTTTGGCCAAAATGGGGAATTAGGCGTATAATTACATGATAAAATTCGTGAGAATTACCCCCCACACTTAGAAATGAATATTGCCCTCAATATTCAAAATGTACCGGCGTTATGCCAAACTGAAACGTAAAGGGAAATACTACGACCATTATTTGAAAGGATTTTTTTTTTGAAATTTTATATATACACAACATGTGGGGCAACCCCCCCCCACACTAGGGTGGGACACACGGGTGAAAACCCATGTTTAGCTACTGTTTTTGATTACCGAGGCGCTAGCTTGACTCGACCCCGCATTCATTGGTTCATGGGGAAAGTTTGTAGATCCGGGACAACCACAGGGGGAATGTCCTCTCCAAAGTAATGCTTCAACCGATGACCATTCACTTTAAAATTTGGACCATCGGGTTGAGATAACTCAATGGTGCCATAAGGATAAACCTTAGTGATAGTAAATGGACCAGACCAACGGGATTTAAGCTTTCCCGAGAAAATCTTCAATCTTGAATTGAAAAGAAGGACTCGATCACCAACGTGGAAAACGCGGTTCTTGATTTTAGAGTCATGAATCTTCTTTGTCTTTTCTTTGTAGATCAAAGAGTTCTCGTATGCTTGATCACGGAGTTCATTTAATTCATTCATTTGAACTTTCCGGTGATCACCACTGTCTGAATATCAAAGTTGGCATGCTTCAAGGCCCGGTATGCCTTGTGCTCAAGCTCAACCGGCAGATGACATGCCTTCCCGTACACAAGCTTGTATGGAGTGCACCCGATGGGTGTTTTGTATGTCGTACGGAAGGCCCAGATTGCGTCATCTAGCTTATCCGACCAAGAGGCACGGTTTTCGCCAACCGTCCTCTCTAGAATTCTTTTAATCCCCCGGTTGGAAACTTCCACTTGCCCACTAGTTTGGGGTTGGTACGCAGTAGAGAGACGGTGAGTTACACCATACTTCTGCATGACTCTTTCAAACTGGTCATTGCAAAAATGCGTACCACGATCACTGATTATGGCTCGTGGAGTTCCAAACCTAGCAAATAGGGATTTTAAGAATTTCACAACAACTCGGGCATCGTTGGTAGGCAAAGCCTTAGCTTCAACCCATTTTGACAGATAGTCAACGGCCACGAGTATGTACTTATTACCGCGAGAAGAAGGAAATGGCCCCATAAAGTCAATGCCCCAGATGTCAAAAATCTCACACACTTGAATGGCGTTTTGCGGCATTTCATTTCTTTGTGAGATATTCCCGTGACGTTGACAAGCATCACAGGCTTTGACAAATTCGTGGGCATCCTTGTAAATTGTGGGCCAATAGAATCTGGAATCAAACACCTTCTTGGCGGTGTAGTTGGGGCTATGATGTCCCCCAGTAGGTCCAGCATGGCAAGCCTTGAGAATGTCAATAGCTTCCTGACCATACACACATCGCCTGATGACTTGATCCGCGCAAATTTTGAACAAGTAGGGTTCGTCCCAGAAGTAATGTTTTACATCTTTAAAGAATTTGTTTTTCTGTTGGGACGACATCCCTTTCACTATGAAGTTACCCGCATGGTAATTTGCGAAGTCGGCAAACCATGGGGTAGAAGAGTCTCCACGAAACCGCATTGAGTGTCTCGAGAGGAAATGTTTCATTTATTTCCTTTTCTCGAACACATCTGGCGAGGGTTCTCTAATCGGGACAGATGATCGCCACGGGTTCTCTCCTTTTTATCACGTATTATGATATCAAATTCCTGGAGGAGGAGAACCCAACGGAGCAATCTCGGCTTTGCATCTTGTTTTGCAAAGAGATATTTGAGAGCCGAGTGATCCGTATACACCACGCATTTGGTCAATAAAGGTATGGCGAAACTTCACAAACGCATACACCACAGCCTAATAGTTCTTTTTCTGTGGTGGTGTAATGGGTTTGAGCTTCAGTCATAGTTTTGCTTGCGTAGTGGATTGGCTGAAAATGCTTGGTTTTGCGTTGCCCTAAGACTGCACCGATAGCAAAATCACTTGCATCGCACATGAGCTCAAAGGGTAAATCCCAGCCGGGGGCAACTAGAATGGGTGCTTCCGTAAGCTTTTTCTTTAGTGTTTCAAAAGCTTCGACGCGCTCGGAGAGAAGATAAAAGGAGCTTCCTTTTCAAGAAGATGGGTCATAGGCCGAGCGATTTTAGAAAAATCCTGTATGAATCTACGATAAAACCCGGCATGACCAAGAAAGCTCCTAATACCTTTGACGGTAGTAGGATGAGGCGGTTTAGCAATAACATCAACTTTTGCTCTATCTACCTCAATCCCGTTTTTGAAATCTTATGGCCAAGGACTATGCCTTCTTTGACCATAAAGTGGCTCTTCTCCCAATTTAGACAAAGATTGGTGTCTTCACACCGTTTTAACATTTTGTCTAAATGGGAGAGACAAGTCTGAAATGAGTCCCCAATGACCGAGAAGTCATCCATAAACACCTCCATTGTTTCCCCGATCATGTCGTGGAATATGGCCATCATACATCGTTGGAACGTGCCAGGAGCATTACATAAGCCAAAAGGCATACGTTTGTAGGCAAAAGTTCCGTATGGGCAGGTGAATGTGGTCTTCTCTTGATCCTGTGGATCAATGGGGATCTGAAAGTAACCCGAGAAACCATCAAGGAAACAATAGTATTCGTTCCTTGCTAATCTCTCAAGCATCTGATCCATGAAGGGTAGAGGAAAATGGTCTTTACGGGTGGCGTCGTTCAACTTACGATAGTCAATACACACACGCCATCCCGTAACCAATCGAGTTGGAATTAACTCGTTTTCTTCATTCGTGACAACAGTTATGCCACCCTTTTTGGAACACAGTGAATCGGGCTAACCCAAGGACTATCTGAGATTGGGTAAATCAATCCTGCATCAAGAAGTTTGATAACCTCTTGTTTGATAACATCATGGATTTTTGGATTCACCCTTCTCTGATGTTGAACTGCTGGTTTGAAGTCATCCTCCATCAAGATTTTGTGAGTACGAACTTCAGGGTTGATACCCATAATGTCGGAGAGTTTCCAAGCAATTGCTTGCTTGTGTGACTTCAAGACCTTTATGAGAGCAGATCTTTTCATCTTTATTCCAATCTCGAGCAATAATGACGGGTAATTTATCATCACCCTCAAGAAATGCATACTCGAGATGAGGCGGTAAGTCCTTAAGTTCAACTTGGAAATTCTTGATTTTCTCAACTGACTTGACTTCCTTGTTATGAAGTTCAACGGGAGGGAGTGGAGGAGAAGTGTCCTGATTTAACAACTTCTCAAGAATAAGAATATCTCCTTCCGGATTAATCTCATGGTGATTAATCTCTTCAGGAATTGCATCACTAGTGTGAGGGGTTGATGAGTGATCATCTTTAAGCATTTTCTCAATGAGAAGTATGTCCCCTCGATGTCAATTGGAGCGTGATCAATTTCCCATGGAACAGAATCACTAGCCAAGTATGCTTCAATCTCTTCCAAGATGAAGTCGCCCCTCAAACTGAGTGAGAGAAGGAGTAGAATTGGCTATGATAGGTTGAGAAGATGTGGTGGGATCCCCACTCACAGAATTATGAGAATAACCAAGAACTTCTTGAGAGTACTCTTCGAGAGCAACATCAATGATATCGATGCGGTTAACCGACTCAGAATCATAGTTTGCGGAGTACCTCGAAGTTTGATCAAGGTTAAAGGTGACAGCTTCATTACCAACACGTAATGTGATTTCTTGCTCAAATACATCAATGAGAGCACGGCCCGTTCTCGGGAATCCTCTTCCAACAATGAGAGGAACCCGTGGATCAGCATCGAAATCAACAACTACAAAGTCAGCTGGAAAATGGAACTTTCCTACTTTCACAAATACGTCCTCGGCAATTCCAAGAGGACGGGATATTGTACGATCTGCAAGCTCGAGAGTCATGCATGTAGGAGTAAGATCCGGAAGAGAAAGTTTCTTCCATACTGAATGAGGCATCAGGTTTATGCTTGCACCAAGATCGGCTAAGGCAAAGCATTCAACCATTCCTGTAAATACACAAGGTAAGAGGAACTTTCCAGGATCTCCAAGCTTCTCGGGAAGCTTCTTCAAGATAACTGCAGAGCAGTTCTCGTTGAGAGGAGTTTTAGCCATTTCAAACAGCTTTTCCTTGTTGCTTAACATGTGTTTGAGAGTTGATGCAAACTTGGGCATCAACATGATAGCATCCGCAAAGCTTATGTCAAAATGTAGTTCTTGGAAAATTTGAAAGAATTTTTCCATTTGATGACCGGCTTTCTCGCGGAGCTTTTGTTCATTCAAACGTGATGGGTAAGGTATAGAAGATTTGGATTTGTGGTTTTCAACGGGAGCTACAGGAGGTTCAAAAACAACTCCTGGATTGGATTTTGGTTTCGGACAACTGAGGATGGACAGGGTACTTCCGTTATTAATAGGAAGTTCCTTGTCCTTTGTCGCCTCAGGTTCACTTTCCACTACCTTCGGAGAAGAAGAAGAAGAGGTAGTAGGAATAGCAGGTCCATCATAATGTACCACTTCGGTTGTGATCGCTTTTGCATCGCCCCTCGGATTAGCGATCGTGTTGCTAGGTAAAGTACCTGAGCCCGAGGGTCGATCATTTAAAGACTTCTTTAATTCAGCGATCCGACCGACCAACAACCTGTTTGTCTCCTCTTGAGTCTTCATGAATTGCTTTAAAAGCTCATCGGATGTTGATACAGGAGGAGGTGGAGGGATAACTTGGGGCCGTATGTTACGATTATAGCCGAATTTCCTTGATTAGGATTCATATTCCCCTGAAATTGATTCCCTCGATTATAGGTGTTTTGATTAAGATTTCCTTGATGTTGGAAACCTTGATTGGGTCCGGAATAGAAATTACCTTGGTTTTGATAACCTTGGTTCATTCTTGGTTGATTCTGATTCCGGTTAGGATTCTGGTTAAAACCGGGTGGTGCCTGATAAGTGTTAGCACGGTAGTTTGGTTCATTCGGAGGACGGTATTGATTACCTCCTTGATTTGATGTACCGGCTATAGCATTAGCTTCAAACGGACTACCATCGGTGGCGATAGCTTGTAGTATGCATGAGAACCACCACAAGTAACACAAACTTCAACTTTCTTCACTTCACCATATGATGGTGCTTGTGTGAAAGTGACTTTCTTTTGGTTAGCAAGAACCAAAGCTTGAACAATATCCGTAAGTTTGTCAATCTTAGCATCGGTGCTAGATGTACTCACGGGAGATGAAGTAGAAGGTCCAGATTAGACCGAGTCGATATGTCTTTGTGCGGAAAGGACGGACATGGGACTTGTTTTCAATTATTTGCAAGGCTTCTTTTGTGGTCTTGCTCAGGAAATTACCTCCCGCGGAGGCATTTAAAGAGTCTTGGTCACCTTGGTGCAGACCATTGTAGAAAGTATCCATTTGCATTAACTCGGTAAAACCATGATGCGGACACTTGCGGAGCAAGTCTTTGTAACGATCCCATGCCTCCCCGAATGATTCCTCAAATCTCTGAGAGAATTTCATTATCTCATTCTTAAGACTTGTAGTTCGGGATGGAGGATAGAATTCGTTAACGAACTTGGTAACTAGATCTTCCCATGTCTCAATAGAACGAGGGGGTTGTTTCTCAAGCCAATTCCGGGCTTGTCCCTCTAGAGAAAATGGGAACGAAGAAGCTTAATTGCGTCATGAGGGACATTCTTGTACTTGATGGTAGATGCAATCTTGTTAAACCATCGAATGTGTGCATGAGGATCATCCCTCTCAAAACCATAGAATTGGCTTTGGGTTACAAGATTAAGCAACCCGGTTTTGAGCTCAAAGGTCTCAGCCACAATGGCTGGGACAACAATGGCATCTCCGTAACCCTCGATGGGTGCTTGGAGAAGCTCATTCATCGGCTTATCTTCTGCCATTACGGTAGGTGGTGGTGGTGGTAGACGTTCCTCATCCACGGTGAAGGAGCAGAACGCCCTCTACGTCTACGAGGAATCTTGCCAAGCTCGAAAGTGGACTTGTAGAGTGGAAGAACGAGTCGCATGCACTAAGTATAAACATCAATTTTTCAAAACAAATGCGAGGCAAAACGACAAGTGAACTTAACCAATAATCACAAATGAAATGGCTTCTTTGAAAAAGGTACACCAAATCACAAGGACACAAAGGCAAGTTTTAAATCGGATGTTCGGGAACTTATTATGGTCACACCCCCGGTTAGTAGGTGTACTGCCTTGATTTGCGGTGGTTGATTTTTATGTATATATTAAGTACCACTGAAAAGACGTAGGTATAGATTTGTGCTGATGGGTTTAAAACTTTTGGACAATATTTTGGTATCGTCTCGTTTAACCAAATCGTATTTCTTTAAGAATCACCTTAAAAGAAACACAAGCTAGAAAACGCTACGATTGTTTTGTTGTTTTATATTTTGTTTGGTGTTTCTAACACTTTAGGAAAAGTGTTAATGAACTTTTTGATTTATATTTAACTTTACAAAAACTTTTTACAAACTGTGGTATATGTGCAAGTACGGGTCTGAAAAATGCTTAGAACACGCTTACAATTTCCTCCAGCGGCGCCAAAATTTGATTGGTGCTGAACCGTCAAGTTTTCTCACGCAAGCTAGCCACTTGTGAATGACCAGCCGTAAGGAACTTAAAACAGCTCACACACCAATTGCAATTTAGATCAGGAGAATATAGTGTATTCCTGGGTCGTTAAGTCCCACGGAGGATGAATTGGTGTTAAACAACTTCAGATGTCGAATAATCACTAAGGATAGTGATCAGTAAGGATTTTGAGATATTTATACCTAAAGAAAAGATTTATAAATTACAGCGACTTAAATGCAAATTAAAAGAAATTAAAAAGTTAAAATATATTAAATAAATGCTATCACTATTTTTACAATGATGTTTTGTGATTTTATAAAATAAAATAACTTAAATAAACTATTTTAACTAAAACGTAAACTCAAATTACCTAAAAACTAGATTTAAAATGAAAACGTACGTTAAGTCTAAAAATTACGCGAGTGCAAGCAAAAACGTAAAATTTATGAAATAAAAGTCCTACAAGTGTAAAAACAATTTTTTACGTACTATATGATAAAAGAAAATTTTAGAAAAAAGATTTATATTTTTTGACTTTTATATTTTTTATTATGAATTAAATAAGATTTTATACTAATTAAATGTTAAAAAATACTAAAACTATTTGGAAAAATCTGAAACTTTTTTATAAATTACTTTATACTATTACCAAGCTAAGAAAAGTAAAAATGATGTAACAGCTTCTACAAATAAGCTACTAAAAATTCGAATAAGCTAATAAGCTATATCTTGACAAACTACCTTATATATTAAACATTGCAAATAAAAAACGAGAAAGACCCAAGGGCGCAATGGCATACAGGTACACCACTATCATCCTCTTGAGGGAGAGGTCTCAGGTTCGACCCCTGCCTCTCCCTTTTTGCAAAACATTTTTTTTCGAATTTTTTTTTACAGACTTATTAAACTCAACAAGATAAGCAATTCTTATAACTATGACTTTTTACAAAAACAACGAATAAGCACTGAACTAGATTAAGTTTTTGTCACAGTTAAGCTTTTATAGAAAATAAGCACAAGTCTTTAAGCTAAATTGATTAATAAGCTAGTTAATGAGCAAAGACTGATTGAAATAAGCTAATACTAATGATTATAAACTAATGTGAACACTGAATAAGCACAATAACTAGAAATAAGCACTTAATAAGCACAAATAAGCAAAAGCTAAACATCAAGTTACACAATACACTCTTTTGAATCACTAGGCACCTTCTACCTTAATTTTAAGCACATGAATAAGCTCATAAATGAAAATAAAAACTTGGACCAACAATTAGACCAACTGAGCTCTCTAAAAAGCTATTTTACAAGGTTTGGCTTTCACAAATAAGCTTTTGAGGAGCTTTTGAAAAACTGTTGAACAATGACTAACTGATACACTTAGTAAAATGGACGAATTGAAATCAATGAGCAGACCAACTAAATAAGCTTCAAAATGGAAAATAAGCACTGAGATAGCTAGACAACTAGGTTGGCTTCTCAAAAATCTAAATTTCACAGAATTAAGCTAACTAATGAGCTTTGTGAGAGCTTATGAAGTAGGATACCAAATCTGTGCACAGGGCACTTTCTCAGTTAGGTACTCAAAAGAAGCTATAAAATAAGCACTAAATAAGCTGATAAAAAGTAAAGTAGTATTTTTATAATTTTCTTAAGCAACTGAAGTTTACTATCCTAGGAGCTTATGAGCTGAAACTTAGTAATAAACATACAGCAAAATTCTAAATTTTATTCAAAAATGACTCAAAAGAAAATTTTAACTTTTTAATTATGAGCTATGTTGACTTTGATGAACTTTAACCTTGAATTAATGACTGAATGTGATGTATTAAAGTGAATTAAACCTAATGCAAGCTGGTTCTATGTATTCTAAACACAAAACATGTTTTTGACTTCACAAAATCTCATCAGACAAGAAATTAGGACAGTTAAATGGTACTTTTGACTTTTGAGCTAATGTAGTGACAATAACTGACCAAAATGACTTAAGTAGACAATATTAAGATTGCATGAACAGGTACCAAGCACAAACAAGGATTCAATCTCAGCCTAACATACTGATCCAAACACTGTTTTAGAGACTGAATTGCAAAGTTAAACTATACTAACCACTGATTTAACTCATTCCATTAATTAAACTTAACTTTAATATCTTAATTACTACTGATTAAACTTGTCTACACTACTTAATGACCACAGAATTCAAAATATAAACACAAACTGCAACTATGAAGAAAAACTGAAATTGAGAGTACCAACTTACAAAGGTCCAAACTGTTTGTGCAGCTTAATCCAAACCAAATACTACTACTCTAATCCAAAACAAACCCAAATCCATCTCTGCAACACCCATAAACCATTTCCAATCCTGCTTAACCCAATGTCCTTCTCTGTTGACTTTTGTTGACCTTTTACCAAAGTTGTTTAAAAAAATGAATTCCAAGCTTATCAAAAAGCTATAGCAGCTTAAGTAAGCTTTTCTGAACTTAAAAATAAGCTATGGGAAGCTTGAATTCAAGAGCTTGAGTCTAACATTTGAAACAGTAAACATGAGAATATGCAACTTATGTAGAAACTTGAATTAACACTTGAGAACAGTTTTAATACATTCAAACAACTTAATTTTTTATAATGAAACAAAGAGTTACAACTTAAAGCTTAATTTAAAACATGAAAATAAAATACGACATACAAAAATTTAAAAAACTAACTACTTTTTGTTTCTCTGTCTTCCTCCTCTTTTATGCTCCAAATCACTTCCACGTGGCCTTCTGAGAGAATCCCACCTCTTTTTGGAGCCAATGGTTGAGTTTTGAGTGTGTTGGTTGTTTTTCTCATTTTGGCGGGAAAGCTACATTTGACTGTTGCCTGTGATATAGCTAGTAGGGGGGTGGCATTTATTGTAGTGGGTTGAGTGATGATGAGGGGTGGAGGGTTAGTGGAGAAAAGGTGATGGGAAGGCTAGTGTGTTGCAGGCAACAGCTGGGGAAGACAAGCAGGTGGTGGCGGGATAAGGGGAAGGGTTTAACTTGGTTTGACCTGGGGGTCCAAAATGGGGAGGTGACAGGGGTCAAAGGGTCACAATGGTGTATAATGGCAGGGGTTGGATTTCATTTTGACAAGGCTTGTAAGGTTAATATGACAAGGACCAAAGCTGCAATTCTTCCAAACTTGAGGGGCCATTCCTGCCATTTTCTCAAAGTTCTCACAAGGGTTAAAAGTGACAAGTTTCAATAATGCAAGGACCAAACTTGACATTTTCCAATTTTCCAAGGGCCATTTTTGCCAATTTTGAAACTTGGAGGACCAAACTTGTAATTTTCTCAAACTTTTTATATTTTTCACCAAAGGACTAATTTTGACAACTTATGATTTTAAAAGGACCTTTGGTGATTTTACTTTTGAAATTATGTGCTCAGGGACTGTTTCTGACAACTTTTGAAACTTGGGGGACTGAAACTGCCAATTATGCAAACTTAGCTCATTTTTCATCTGATTTTGAACATTTTGCATCTGAAACATATAAAATGCAATTTTGGAATATTTTCAGTATTTTGATGCATTTCTGAGCATTTTTAAACGTTTTGCAGTTCAGATTTGACTAAAAATGATGAGTATTTACACACTCATCAATCCCCCACACTAAACTATTGCTAGTCCCTAGCAATCTTTTGAGAAAAACTTAATGGATTTGAATCTCTTTACCAAAAGCCATTACTTCTGGAGTAGCCAAATGTTTCAGTTCAAGTAAGAACCATGGTACACCGATAACCATGTGATTTTGAGCAAACCACCAGCTTCCAACGGATTTGATTTGTCTTTACCAAGAGCCGTTTGCTCCTGGATTAGCCAATCCTTTTGTTTATTAGACAAGGCGGACTGATAACCATAAGATGAGTAAGTGAAAAACACTTACTCCAAAAAAAATTTTGGCCAAAAATGGGGGAATTAGGCGGTATAATTACATGATAAAATTCGTGAGAATTCCCCCCCACACTTAGAAATGAATATTGCCCTCAATATTCAAAGTACCGGCGGTTATGCCGAAACTGAGAACGTAAAAGGGAAATACTACAGCCATTATTTGAAAGGATTTTTTTTTTTTTTTTTTTTTTTTTTTTGAAATTTTATATATACACAACATGTGGGGCAACTCCCCCACACTAGGGTGGGACACACGGGTGAAAACCCATGTTTAGCTACTGTTTTTGATTACCGAGTCGCTAGCTTGACTCGACCCCCGCATTCATTGGTTCATGGGGAAAGTTTGTAGATCCGGGACAACCACAGGGGGAATGTCCTCTCCAAAGTAATGCTTCAACCGATGACCATTCACTTTAAAATTTGGACCATCGGGTTGAGATAACTCAATGGTGCCATAAGGATAAACCTTAGTGATAGTAAATGGACCAGACCAACGGGATTTAAGCTTTCCCGAGAAAATCTTCAATCTTGAATTGAAAAGAAGGACTCGATCACCAACGTTGAAAACGCGGTTCTTGATTTTAGAGTCATGAATCTTCTTTGTCTTTTCTTTGTAGATCAAAGAGTTCTCGTATGCTTGATCACGGAGTTCATTTAATTCATTCATTTGAACTTTCCGGTGATCACCAGCTGTCTGAATATCAAAGTTGGCATGCTTCAAGGCCCAGTATGCCTTGTGCTCAAGCTCAACCGGCAGATGACATGCCTTCCCGTACACAAGCTTGTATGGAGTGCACCCGATGGGTGTTTTGTATGCTGTACGGAAGGCCCAGAGTGCGTCATCTAGCTTATCCGACCAAGAGGCACGGTTTTCGCCAACCGTCCTCTCTAGAATTCTTTTAATCCCCCGGTTGGAAACTTCCACTTGCCCACTAGTTTGGGGGTGGTACGCAGTAGAGAGACGGTGAGTTACACCATACTTCTGCATGACTCTTTCAAACGGGTCATTGCAGAAATGCGTACCACGATCACTGATTATGGCTCGTGGAGTTCCAAACCTAGCAAATAGGGATTTTAAGAATTTCACAACAACTCGGGCATCGTTGGTAGGCAAAGCCTTAGCTTCAACCCATTTTGACAGATAGTCAACGGCCACGAGTATGTACTTATTACCGCGAGAAGAAGGGAATGGCCCCATAAAGTCAATGCCCCAGATGTCAAAAATCTCACACACTTGAATGGCGTTTTGCGGCATTTCATTTCTTTGTGAGATATTCCCGTGACGTTGACAAGCATCACAGGCTTTGACAAATTCGTGGGCATCCTTGTAAATTGTGGGCCAATAGAATCCGGAATCAAACACCTTCTTGGCGGTGTAGTTGGGGCTATGATGTCCCCCAGTAGGTCCAGCATGGCAAGCCTTGAGAATGTCAATAGCTTCCTGACCATACACACATCGCCTGATGACTTGATCCGCGCAAATTTTGAACAAGTAGGGGTCGTCCCAGAAGTAATGTTTTACATCTTTAAAGAATTTGTTTTTCTGTTGGGACGACATCCCTTTCACTATGAAGTTACCCGCATGGTAATTTGCGAAGTCAGCAAACCATGGGGTAGAAGAGTCTCCACGAAAAGAAACCGCATTGAGTGTCTCGAGAGGAAATGTTTCATTTATTTCCTTTTTCTCGAACACATCCTGGCGAGGGTTCTCTAATCGGGACAGATGATCAGCAGCCAGGTTCTCAGCTCCTTTTTTATCACGTATAATGATATCAAATTCCTGGAGGAGGAGAACCCAACGGAGCAATCTCGGCTTTGCATCTTGTTTTGCAAAGAGATATTTGAGAGCCGAGTGATCCGTATACACCACGCATTTGGTCAATATAAGGTATGGCCGAAACTTCACAAACGCATACACCACAGCTAATAGTTCTTTTTCTGTAGTGGTGTAATGGGTTTGAGCTTCAGTCATAGTTTTGCTTGCGTAGTGGATTGGCTGAAAATGCTTGGTTTTGCGTTGCCCTAAGACTGCACCGATAGCAAAATCACTTGCATCGCACATGAGCTCAAAGGGTAAATCCCAGTCGGGGGCAACTAGAATGGGTGCTCCCGTAAGCTTTTTCTTTAGTGTTTCAAAAGCTTCGACGCACTCAGGAGAGAAGATAAAAGGAGCTTCTTTTTCAAGAAGATGGGTCATAGGCCGAGCGATTTTAGAAAAATCCTGTATGAATCTACGATAAAACCCGGCATGACCAAGAAAGCTCCTAATACCTTTGACGGTAGTAGGATGAGGCAGTTTAGCAATAACATCAACTTTTGCTCTATCTACCTCAATCCCGTTTTTTGAAATCTTATGGCCAAGGACTATGCCTTCTTTGACCATAAAGTGGCTCTTCTCCCAATTTAGACAGAGATTGGTGTCTTCACACCGTTTTAACATTTTGTCTAAATGGGAGAGACAAGTCTGAAATGAGTCCCCAATGACCGAGAAGTCATCCATAAACACCTCCATTGTTTCCCCGATCATGTCGTGGAATATGGCCATCATACATCGTTGGAACGTGCCAGGAGCATTACATAAGCCAAAAGGCATACGTTTGTAGGCAAAAGTTCCGTATGGGCAGGTGAATGTGGTCTTCTCTTGATCCTGTGGATCAATGGGGATCTGAAAGTAACCCGAGAAACCATCAAGGAAACAATAGTATTCGTTCCCTGCTAATCTCTCAAGCATCTGATCCATGAAGGGTAGAGGAAAATGGTCTTTACGGGTGGCGTCGTTCAACTTACGATAGTCAATACACACACGCCATCCCGTAACCAATCGAGTTGGAATTAACTCGTTTTCTTCATTCGTGACAACAGTTATGCCACCCTTTTTTGGAACACAGTGAATCGGGCTAACCCAAGGACTATCTGAGATTGGGTAAATCAATCCTGCATCAAGAAGTTTGATAACCTCTTGTTTGATAACATCATGGATTTTTGGATTCACCCTTCTCTGATGTTGAACTGCTGGTTTGAAGTCATCCTCCATCAAGATTTTGTGAGTACGAACTCGGGTTGATACCCTTAAAGTCGGAGAGTTTCCAAGCAATTGCTTGCTTGTGTGACTTCAAGACCTTTATGAGAGCAGTCTTTTCATCTTTACTCAAATCTCGAGCAATAATGACGGGTAATTTATCATCACCCTCAAGAAATGCATACTCGAGATGAGGCGGTAAGTCCTTAAGTTCAACTTCAGGAAATTCTTCAGTTTTCTCAACTGACTTGACTTCCTTGTTATGAAGTTCAACGAGGAGGGAGGGAGAAGTGTCCGATTTAACAACTTCTCAAAAATAAGAATATCTCCCTCCGGATTAATCTCATGGTGATTAATCTCTTCTGAAATTGCATCACTAGTGTGAGGGGTTGATGAGTGATCATCTTTAAGCATTTTCTCAATGAGAAGTATGTCCCCTCGATGTCAATTGGAGCGTGATCAATTTCCCATGGAACAGAATCACTAGCCAAGTATGCTTCAATCTCTTCCAAGATGAAGTCGCTTCCCTCAAACTGAGTGAGAGAAGGAGTAGAATTGGCTATGATAGGTTGAGAAGATGTGGTGGGATCCCCACTCACGGAATTATGAGAATAACCAAGAACTTCTTGAGAGTACTCTTCAGAAGCAACATCAATGATATCTATGCGGTTAACCGACTCAGAATCATAGTTTGCGGAGTACCTCGAAGTTTGATCAAGGTTAAAGGTGACAGCTTCATTACCAACACGTAATGTGATTTCTTGCTCAAATACATCAATGAGAGCACGGCCCGTTCTCAGGAATCCTCTTCCAACAATGAGAGGAACCCGTGGATCAGCATCGAAATCAACAACTACAAAGTCACCTGGAAAATGGAACTTTCCTACTTTCACAAATACGTCCTCGGCAATTCCAAGAGGACGGGATATTGTACGATCTGCAAGCTCGAGAGTCATGCATGTAGGAGTAAGATCCGGAAGAGAAAGTTTCTTCCATACTGAATGAGGCATCAGGTTTATGCTTGCACCAAGATCGGCTAAGGCAAAGCATTCAACCATTCCTGGAAATACACAAGGTAAGAGGAACTTTCCAAGATCTCCAAGCTTCTCGGGAAGCTTCTTCAAGATAACTGCAGAGCAGTTCTCGTTCAGAGGAGTTTTAGCCATTTCAAACAGCTTTTCCTTGTTGCTTAACATGTGTTTGAGAGTTGATGCAAACTTGGGCATCAACATGATAGCATCCGCAAAGCTTATGTCAAAATGTAGTTCTTGGAAAATTTGAAAGAATTTTTCCATTTGATGACCGGCTTTCTCGCGGAGCTTTTGTTCATTCAAACGTGATGGGTAAGGTATAGAAGATTTGGATTTGTGGTTTTCAACGGGAGCTACAGGAGGTTCAAAAACAACTCCTGGATTGGATTTTGGTTTCTGGACAACCTGAGGATGGACAGTGCTGGTACTTCCGTTATTAGTAGGAAGTTCCTTGTCCTTTGTCGCCTCAGGTTCACTTTCCACTACCTTCGGGAGAGAAGAAGAAGAGGTAGTAGGAATAGCAGGTCCATCATACGAAGTACCACTTCTGGTTGTGATCGCCTTTGCATCGCCCCTCGGATTAGCGATCGTGTTGCTAGGTAAAGTACCTGAGCCCGAGGGTCGATCATTTAAAGACTTCTTTAATTCAGCGATCTGACTGACCAACAACCTGTTTGTCTCCTCTTGAGTCTTCATGAATTGCTTTAAAAGCTCATCAGATGTTGATACAGGAGGAGGTGGAGGGATAACTTGGGGCCGTATGTTCTGATTATAGCCAGAATTTCCTTGATTAGGATTCATATTCCCCTGAAATTGATTCCCTCGATTGTAGGTGTTTTGATTAAGATTTCCTTGATGTTGGAAACCTTGATTGGGTCCGGAATAGAAATTACCTTGGTTTTGATAACCTTGGTTCATTCTTGGTTGATTCTGATTCCGGTTAGGATTCTGGTTAAAACCGGGTGGTGCCTGATAAGTGTTAGCACGGTAGTTTGGTTCATTCTGAGGACGGTATTGATTACCTCCTTGATTTGATGTACCGGCTATAGCATTAGCTTCAAACGGACTACCATCGGTGGCAGTACAGTTGTAGTATGCATGAGGACCACCACAAGTAACACAAACTTCAACTTTCTTCACTTCACCATATGATGGTGCTTGTGTGAAAGTGACTTTCTTTTGGTTAGCAAGAACCAAAGCCTGAACAATATCCGTAAGTTTGTCAATCTTAGCATCGGTGCTAGATGTACTCACGGGAGATGAAGTAGAAGGTCCAGCATTAGACTGAGTCTGATATGACTTTGTGCGGAAAGGACGGACCTGGGACTTGTTTTCAATTATTTGCAAGGCTTCTTTTGTGGTCTTGCTCAGGAAATTACCTCCCGCGGAGGCATTTAAAGAGTCTTGGTCACCTTGGTGCAGACCATTGTAGAAAGTATCCATTTGCATTAACTCGGTAAAACCATGATGCGGACACTTGCGGAGCAAGTCTTTGTAACGATCCCATGCCTCCCCGAATGATTCCTCAAATCTCTGAGAGAATTTCATTATCTCATTCTTAAGACTTGTAGTTCGGGATGGAGGATAGAATTCGTTAACGAACTTGGTAACTAGATCTTCCCATGTCTCAATAGAACGAGGGGGTTGTTTCTCAAGCCAATTCCGGGCTTGTCCCTCTAGAGAAAATGGGAACAGAAGAAGCTTAATTGCGTCATGCGGGACATTCTTGTACTTGATGGTAGATGCAATCTTGTTAAACCATCGAATGTGTGCATGAGGATCATCCCGCTCAAAACCATAGAATTGGCTTTGGGTTACAAGATTAAGCAACCCGGTTTTGAGCTCAAAGGTCTCAGCCACAATGGCTGGGACAACAATGGCATCTCCGTAACCCTCGATGGGTGCTTGGAGAAGCTCATTCATCGGCTTATCTTCTGCCATTACGGCAGGTGGTGGTGGTGGTAGACGTTCCTCAGTCACGGCTGAAGGAGCAGAACGTCCTCTACGTCTACGAGGAATCTTGCCAAGCTCAGAAAGTGGACTTGTAGAGCTGGAAGAACGAGTGCGCATGCACTAAGTATAAAAATCAATTTTTCAAAACAAATGCGAGGCAAAACGACAAGTGAACTTAACCAATAATCACAAATGAAATGGCTTCTTTGAAAAAGGTACACCAAATCACAAGGACACAAAGGCAAGTTTTAAATCTGATGTTCGGGAACTTATTATGGTCACACCCCCAGTTAGTAGGTGTACTGCCTTGATTTGCGGTGGTTGATTTTTATGTATATATTAAGTACCACTGAAAAGACGTAGGTATAGATTTGTGCTGATGGGTTTAAAAACTTTTGGACAATATTTTTGGTATCGTCTCGTTTAACCAAATCGTATTTCTTTAAGAATCACCTTAAAAGAAACACAAGCTAGAAAACGTTACGACTGTTTTGTTGTTTTATATTTTGTTTGGTGTTTCTAACACTTTAGGAAAAGTGTTAATGAACTTTTTGATTTATATTTAACTTTACAAAAAACTTTTTACAAACTGTGGTATATGTGCAAGTACGGGTCTGAAAAATGCTTAGAACACGCTTACAGCCTCCCCGGCAGCGGCGCCAAAATTTGATTGGTGCTGAACCGTCAAGTTTTCTCACGCAAGCTAGCCACTTGTGAATGACCAGCCGTAAGGAACTTAAAACAGCTCACACACCAATTGCAATTTAGATCAGGAGAATATAGTGTATTCCTGGGTCGTTAAGTCCCACGGAGGATGAATTGGTGTTAAACAACTTCAGATGTCGAATAATCACTAAGGATAGTGATCAGTAAGGATTTTGAGATATTTATACCTAAAGAAAAGATTTATAAATTACAGCGACTTAAATGCAAATTAAAAGAAATTAAAAAGTTAAAATATATTAAATAAATGCTATCACTATTTTTACAATGATGTTTTTGTGATTTTATAAAATAAAATAACTTAAATAAACTATTTTAACTAAAACGTAAACTCAAATTACCTAAAAACTAGATTTAAAATGAAAACGTACGTTAAGTCTAAAAATTACGCGAGTGCGCAAGCAAAAACGTAAATTTTATGAAATAAAAGTCCTACAAGTGTAAAAACAATTTTTTTACGTACTATATGATAAAAGAAAATTTTAGAAAAAAGATTTATATTTTTTTGACTTTTATATTTTTTATTATGAATTAAATAAGATTTTATACTAATTAAATGTTAAAAAATACTAAAACTATTTGGAAAAATCTGAAACTTTTTTATAAATTACTTTATACTATTACCAAGCTAAGAAAAGTAAAAATGATGTAACAACTTCTACAAATAAGCTACTAAAAATTCGAATAAGCTAATAAGCTATATCTTGACAAACTACCTTATATATTAAACATTGCAAATAAAAACGAGAAAGACCCAAGGGCGTAATGGCATACAGGTACACCACTATCATCCTCTTGAGGGAGAGGTCTCAGGTTCGACCCCCTCTCCCTTTTGCAAAACATTTTTTGAATTTTTTGCACTTATTAAACTCAACAAGATAAGCAATTCTTATAACTATGACTTTTTACAAAAACAACGAATAAGCACTGAACTAGATTAAGTTTTTGTCACAGTTAAGCTTTTATAGAAAATAAGCACAAGTCTTTAAGCTAAATTGATTAATAAGCTAGTTAATGAGCAAAGACTGATTGAAATAAGCTAATACTAATGATTATAAACTAATGTGAACACTGAATAAGCACAATAACTAGAAATAAGCACTTAATAAGCACAAATAAGCAAAAGCTAAACACTGTTACACAATACACTCTTTTGAATCACTAGGCACCTTCTACCTTAATTTTAAGCACATGAATAAGCTCAGAAATGAAAATAAAAACTTGGACCAACAATTAGACCAACTGAGCTCTCTAAAAAGCTATTTTACAAGGTTTGGCTTTCACAAATAAGCTTTTGAGGAGCTTTTGAAAAACTGTTGAACAATGACTAACTGATACACTTAGTAAAAATGGACAGAATTGAAATCAATGAGCAGACCAACTAAATAAGCTTCAAAATGGAAAATAAGCACTAAGATAGCTAGACAACTAGGTTGGCTTCTCAAAAATCTAAATTTCACAGAATTAAGCTAACTAATGAGCTTTGTGAGAGCTTATGAAGTAGGATACCAAATCTGTGCACAGGGCACTTTCTCAGTTAAGGTACTCAAAAGAAGCTATAAAATAAGCACTAAATAAGCTGATAAAAAGTAAACTAGTATTTTTATAATTTTCTTAAGCAACTGAAGTTTACTATCCGAGGAGCTTATGAGCTGAAACTTAGTAATAAACATACAGCAAAATTCTAAATTTTATTAAAAAATGACTCAAAAGAAAATTTTAACTTTTTAATTATGAGCTATGTTGACTTTGATGAACTTTAACCTTGAATTAATGACTGAATGTGATGTATTAAAGTGAATTAAACCTAATGCAAGCTGGTTCTATGTATTCTAAACACAAAACATGTTTTTGACTTCACAAAATCTCATCAGACAAGAAATTAGGACAGTTAAATGGTACTTTTGACTTTTGAGCTAATGTAGTGACAATAACTGACCAAAATGACTTAAGTAGACAATATTAAGATTGCATGAACAGGTACCAAGCACAAACAAGGATTCAATCTCAGCCTAACATACTGATCCAAACACTGTTTTAGAGACTGAATTGCAAAGTTAAACTATACTAACCACTGATTTAACTCATTCCATTAATTAAACTTAACTTTAATATCTTAATTACTACTGATTAAACTTGTCTACACTACTTAATGACCACAGAATTCAAAATATAAACACAAACTGCAACTATGAAGAAAAACTGAAATTGAGAGTACCAACTTACAAAGGTCCAAACTGTTTGTGCAGCTTAATCCAAACCAAATACTACTACTCTAATCCAAAACAAACCCAAATCCATCTCTGCAACACCCATAAACCATTTCCAATCCTGCTTAACCCAATGTCCTTCTCTGTTGACTTTTGTTGACCTTTTACCAAAGTTGTTTAAAAATGAATTCCAAGCTTATCAAAAAGCTATAGCAGCTTAAGTAAGCTTTTCTGAACTTAAAAATAAGCTATGGGAAGCTTGAATTCAAGAGCTTGAGTCTAACATTTGAAACAGTAAACATGAGAATATGCAACTTATGTAGAAACTTGAATTAACACTTGAGAACAGTTTTAATACATTCAAACAACTTAATTTTTTATAATGAAACAAAGAGTTACAACTTAAAGCTTAATTTAAAACATGAAAATAAAATACGACATACAAAAATTTAAAAAACTAACTACTTTTTGTTTCTCTGTCTTCCTCCTCTTTTATGCTCCAAATCACTTCCACGTGGCCTTCTGAGAGAATCCCACCTCTTTTTGGAGCCAATGGTTGAGTTTTGAGTGTGTTGGTTGTTTTTCTCATTTTGGCGGGAAAGCTACATTTGACTGTTGCCTGTGATATAGCTAGTAGGGGGGGTGGCATTTATTGTAGTGGGTTGAGTGATGATGAGGGGTGGAGGGTTAGTGGAGAAAAGGTGATGGGAAGGCTAGTGTGTTGCAGGCAACAGCTGGGGAAGACAAGCAGGTGGTGGCGGGATAAAGGGAAGGGTTTAACTTGGTTTGACCTGGGGGTCCAAAATGGGAGGTGACAGGGGTCAAAGGGTCACAATGGTGTATAATGGCAGGGGTTGGATTTCATTTTGACAAGGCTTGTAAGGTTAATATGACAAGGACCAAAGCTGCAATTCTTCCAAACTTGAGGGGCCATTCCTGCCATTTTCTCAAAGTTCTCACAAGGGTTAAAAGTGACAAGTTTCAATAATGCAAGGACCAAACTTGACATTTTCCAATTTTCCAAGGGCCATTTTTGCCAATTTTGAAACTTGGAGGACCAAACTTGTAATTTTCTCAAACTTTTTATATTTTTCACCAAAGGACTAATTTTGACAACTTATGATTTTAAAAGGACCTTTGGTGATTTTAATTTTGAAATTATGTGCTCAGGGACTGTTTCTGACAACTTTTGAAACTTGGGGGACTGAAACTGCCAATTATGCAAACTTAGCTCATTTTTCATCTGATTTTGAACATTTTGCATCTAAAACATATAAAATGCAATTTTGGAATATTTTCAGTATTTTGATGCATTTCTGAGCATTTTTAAACGTTTTGCAGTTCAGATTTGACTAAAAATGATGAGTATTTACACACTCATCAATCCCCCACACTAAACTATTGCTAGTCCCTAGCAATCTTTTGAGAAAAACTTAATGGATTTGAATCTCTTTACCAAAAGCCATTACTTCTGGAGTAGCCAAATGTTTCAGTTCAAGTAAGAACCATGGTACACCGATAACCATGTGATTTTGAGCAAACCACAGCTTCCAACGGATTTGATTTGTCTTTACCAAGAGCCGTTTGCTCCTGGATTAGCCAATCCTTTTGTTTATTAGACAAGGCGGACTGATAACCATAAGATGAGTAAGTGAAAAACACTTACTCCAAAAAAAATTTTGGCCAAAAATGGGGGATTAGGCGTATAATTACATGATAAAATTCGTGAGAATTTCCCCCCACACTTAGAAATGAATATTGCCCTCAATATTAAAAGTACCGGGGTTATGCGAAACCGAGAACGTAAAGGGAAATACTACAGCCATTATTTGAAAGGATTTTTTATTTTATTTTATTTATTTTTTTTTTTGAAATTTTATATATACACAACATGTGGGGCAACTCCCCCACACTAGGGTGGGACACACGGGTGAAAACCCATGTTTAGCTACTGTTTTTGATTACCGAGTCGCTAGCTTGACTCGACCCCCGCATTCATTGGTTCATGGGGAAAGTTTGTAGATCCGGGACAACCACAGGGGGAATGTCCTCTCCAAAGTAATGCTTCAACCGATGACCATTCACTTTAAAATTTGGACCATCGGGTTGAGATAACTCAATGGTGCCATAAGGATAAACCTTAGTGATAGTAAATGGACCAGACCAACGGGATTTAAGCTTTCCCGAGAAAATCTTCAATCTTGAATTGAAAAGAAGGACTCGATCACCAACGTTGAAAACGCGGTTCTTGATTTTAGAGTCATGAATCTTCTTTGTCTTTTCTTTGTAGATCAAAGAGTTCTCGTATGCTTGATCACGGAGTTCATTTAATTCATTCATTTGAACTTTCCGGTGATCACCACTGTCTGAATATCAAAATTAGCATGCTTCAAGGCCCAGTATGCCTTGTGCTCAAGCTCAACCGGCAGATGACATGCCTTCCCGTACACAAGCTTGTATGGAGTGCACCCGATGGGTGTTTTGTATGCTGTACGGAAGGCCCAGAGTGCGTCATCTAGCTTATCCGACCAAGAGGCACGGTTTTCGCCAACCGTCCTCTCTAGAATTCTTTTAATCCCCCGGTTGGAAACTTCCACTTGCCCACTAGTTTGGGGGTGGTACGCAGTAGAGAGACGGTGAGTTACACCATACTTCTGCATGACTCTTTCAAACTGGTCATTGCAGAAATGCGTACCACGATCACTGATTATGGCTCGTGGAGTTCCAAACCTAGCAAATAGGGATTTTAAGAATTTCACAACAACTCGGGCATCGTTGGTAGGCAAAGCCTTAGCTTCAACCCATTTTGACAGATAGTCAACGGCCACGAGTATGTACTTATTACCGCGAGAAGAAGGGAATGGCCCCATAAAGTCAATGCCCCAGATGTCAAAAATCTCACACACTTGAATGGCGTTTTGCGGCATTTCATTTCTTTGTGAGATATTCCCGTGACGTTGACAAGCATCACAGGCTTTGACAAATTCGTGGGCATCCTTGTAAATTGTGGGCCAATAGAATCCGGAATCAAACACCTTCTTGGCGGTGTAGTTGGGGCTATGATGTCCCCCAGTAGGTCCAGCATGGCAAGCCTTGAGAATGTCAATAGCTTCCTGACCATACACACATCGCCTGATGACTTGATCCGCGCAAATTTTGAACAAGTAGGGGTCGTCCCAGAAGTAATGTTTTACATCTTTAAAGAATTTGTTTTTCTGTTGGGACGACATCCCTTTCACTATGAAGTTACCCGCATGGTAATTTGCGAAGTCAGCAAACCATGGGGTAGAAGAGTCTCCACGAAAAGAAACCGCATTGAGTGTCTCGAGAGGAAATGTTTCATTTATTTCCTTTTTCTCGAACACATCCTGGCGAGGGTTCTCTAATCAGGACAGATGATCAGCAGCCAGGTTCTCAGCTCCTTTTTTATCACGTATAATGATATCAAATTCCTGGAGGAGGAGAACCCAACGGAGCAATCTCGGCTTTGCATCTTGTTTTGCAAAGAGATATTTGAGAGCCGAGTGATCCGTATACACCACGCATTTGGTCAATATAAGGTATGGCCGAAACTTCACAAACGCATACACCACAGCTAATAGTTCTTTTTCTGTAGTGGTGTAATGGGTTTGAGCTTCAGTCATAGTTTTGCTTGCGTAGTGGATTGGCTGAAAATGCTTGGTTTTGCGTTGCCCTAAGACTGCACCGATAGCAAAATCACTTGCATCGCACATGAGCTCAAAGGGTAAATCCCAGTCGGGGGCAACTAGAATGGGTGCTCCCGTAGCTTTTCTTTAGTGTTTCAAAAGCTTCGACGCACTCAGGAGAGAAGATAAAAGGAGCTTCTTTTTCAAGAAGATGGGTCATAGGCCGAGCGATTTTAGAAAAATCCTGTATGAATCTACGATAAAACCCGGCATGACCAAGAAAGCTCCTAATACCTTTGACGGTAGTAGGATGAGGCAGTTTAGCAATAACATCAACTTTTGCTCTATCTACCTCAATCCCGTTTTAGGAAATCTTATGGCCAAGGACTATGCCTTCTTTGACCATAAAGTGGCTCTTCTCCCAATTTATACAAAGATTGGTGTCTTCACACCGTTTTAACATTTTGTCTAAATGGGAGAGACAAGTCTGAAATGAGTCCCCAATGACCGAGAAGTCATCCATAAACACCTCCATTGTTTCCCGATCATGTCGTGGAAAATGGCCATCATACATCGTTGGAACGTGCCAGGAGCATTACATAAGCCAAAAGGCATACGTTTGTAGGCAAAAGTTCCGTATGGGCAGGTGAATGTGGTCTTCTCTTGATCCTGTGGATCAATGGGGATCTGAAAGTAACCCGAGAAACCATCAAGGAAACAATAGTATTCGTTCCCGGCTAATCTCTCAAGCATCTGATCCATGAAGGGTAGAGGAAAATGGTCTTTACGGGTGGCGTCGTTCAACTTACGATAGTCAATACACACACGCCATCCCGTAACCAATCGAGTTGGAATTAACTCGTTTTCTTCATTCGTGACAACAGTTATGCCACCCTTTTTGGGAACACAGTGAATTGGGCTAACCCAAGGACTATCCGAGATTGGGTAAATCAATCCTGCATCAAGAAGTTTGATAACCTCTTGTTTGATAACATCATGGATTTTTGATTCACCCTTCTCGATGTTGAACTCGCGGTTTCAAGTCATCCTCCATCAAGATTTTGTGAGTACGAACTCGGGGTTGATACCCTTAATGTCGGAGAGTTTCCAAGCAATTGCTTGCTTGTGTGACTTCAAGACCTTTATGAGAGCAGTCTTTTCATCTTTACTCAAATCTCGAGCAATAATGACGGGTAATTTATCATCACCCTCAAGAAATGCATACCGAGATGAGGCGTAAGTCCTTAAGTTCGAGGAAATTCTTCAGTTTTCTCAACTGACTTGACTTCCTTGTTATGAAGTTCAACGGGAGGAAGTGGAGGAGAAGTGTCCTGATTTAACAACTTCTCAAGAATAAGAATATCTCCTTCCGGATTAATCTCATGGTGATTAATCTCTTCAGGAATTGCATCACTAGTGTGAGGGGTTGATGAGTGATCATCTTTAAGCATTTTCTCAATGAGAAGTATGTCCCTCTCGATGTCAATTGGAGCGTGATCAATTTCCCATGGAACAGAATCACTAGCCAAGTATGCTTCAATCTCTTCCAAGATGAAGTCGCTTCTCAAACCGAGTGAGAGAAGGAGTAGAATTGGCTATGATAGGTTGAGAAGATGTGGTGGGATCCCCACTCACGGAATTATGAGAATAACCAAGAACTTCTTGAGAGTACTCTTCAGAAGCAACATCAATGATATCTATGCGGTTAACCGACTCGAATCATAGTTTCGGAGTACCTCGAAGTATGATCAAGGTTAAAGGTGACAGCTTCATTACCAACACGTAATGTGATTTCTTGCTCAAATACATCAATGAGAGCACGGCCCGTTCTCGGGAATCCTCTTCCAACAATGAGAGGAACCCGTGGATCAGCATCGAAATCAACAACTACAAAGTCACCTGGAAAATGGAACTTTCCTACTTTCACAAATACGTCCTCGGCAATTCCAAGAGGACGGGATATTGTACGATCTGCAAGCTCGAGAGTCATGCATGTAGGAGTAAGATCCGGAAGAGAAAGATTCTTCCATACTTGAATGAGGCATCGGTTTATGCTTGCACCAAGATCGGCTAAGGCAAAGCATTCAACCATTCCGGGAAATACACAAGGTAAGAGGAACTTTCCAGGATCTCCAAGCTTCTCGGGAAGCTTCTTCAAGATAACTGCAGAGCAGTTCGTAGAGGAGTTTTAGCCAATTCAAACAGCTTTTCCTTGTTGCTTAACATGTGTTTGAGAGTTGATGCAAACTTGGGCATCAACATGATAGCATCCGCAAAGCTTATGTCAAAATGTAGTTCTTGGAAAATTTGAAAGAATTTTTCCATTTGATGACTGGCTTTCTCGCGGAGCTTTTGTTCATTCAAACGTGATGGGTAAGGTATAGAAGATTTGGATTTGTGGTTTTCAACGGGAGCTACAGGAGGTTCAAAAACAACTCCTGGATTGGATTTTGGTTTCTGGACAACCTGAGGATGGACAGTGCTGGTACTTCCGTTATTAGTAGGAAGTTCCTTGTCCTTTGTCGCCTCAGGTTCACTTTCCACTACCTTCGGGAGAGAAGAAGAAGAGGTAGTAGGAATAGCAGGTCCATCATACGAAGTACCACTTCTGGTTGTGATCGCCTTTGCATCGCCCCTCGGATTAGCGATCGTGTTGCTAGGTAGACTGATGCATGTTTTTAGCTTGACGGAGAAAAATGACATACTTCTCCCATTCAGGACCAAGACTACTTAGGAACTTAGTATTCACTGCAATTCTTGGCATGTGGATGTTGTGTTTATCCAAATCATTGATGATGTCTGAAAATCGGTGATGATAGGACTCGAGTGTCTCTCCAGGTTCAATCATGAAGTGTTCATAAGCCAAGTAAATTTTGGATTCCAAATCTTCCTGATTGAGTACTGATCCTTCCATAAGAAGACGAATATGATCCCACATTTTCTTTGCAGTCTTTTGAGCATCAACACTACGAAGAATTAGGTTTGGTAATCCTAGGAGGATATATTCCATTGCAAGCTCATCTGCTTCATAGTGTAGAAGTTCTTGAGGATTCAAGTCTGCAACAAGTAGCAATGTTCGTTTGTTCATCTCTTGGTGGAATGACATTTGGATCTCCGGGTACAATGACAGTAGGCATCTCAAAAGGACCTTCCAAGATAACCTTCTTTAAGAACTTTCCATGTGGCTTCTTTAGATCACAAAATCTAAAGAACCTTATTACCCATTGATCGTAGTTTCCTGGAGTGAGCATTGGAGGTCTATCAAGTGAACCCGCCTCATGAATTGATTGTTGGCTGCTTAAAGTTTCAAACATCTTTGCAAACCAAGTGGGTTCCCTCATAGTGATCCTTGATGGATGTTGATTAAAGTCATTTGTGTATGGTTGAGCTTGAAGACTTTGTGGTGGTTGAACCATTTGAGGTTGTGGATTTGCAGCAAGTTGTGGAGTATGTTGTTGGTTAAATTGTTGTTGATAAATTGCTTGTTGTTGATTCCATTGTTGATGTTGTGGAGTTAGTTGTTGTTGACGTTGAGGATGAGGATAAGTGTAAGGAAAATAGTTAGAGTATGGTGGTTGTGACATGTTGATAAACTTGTGTTGGTAAAAATGGATCTTTGTAGTCGAATGAACCTTTGTTGATGAAGTATCCTTAGGCGTAGAAATAACCAAATAACACTTAAGCGTAAAAACACCAAAAATTACGCGTAACAATAAGGAGTTACGCGTAGGTTTTAGCTTACGCGTAGTTGAGGAGAAACGGCTAAAGTTATGCGTAGACAACAAAGTTAGGCGTAGAAACTTAGGCGTAGGATTTAGCTTATGCGTAAGACAAGGCTTAGGCGTAAGAAAATCTTAGGCGTAGGATTTCTACGCGTAAAGTTGAGCTTACGCGTAATTTTAGGGTTTTATCCAAAATGATCTTTTACACTATCACAGTGCAAAAGATATCCAAAGTCGACGTATTTTCAGACTTATCCAAGTAAGAAAACACGGAATAAACCACGAAAATGAAGATCAAACCAAGGATAATCTTACGCGTAATTTTAGGGTTTCAATACGCTTAGGATTACTCGTAATTTTGATTTTGCCCAAAGATGTTTCTAAACCAGTTTTTGTGTGATGAAATAGCTTCAATAACACCAAAATAACACAAAAGTGTGAGACTTGATGATCCAAAGCACTCAAAACAGTTATGCGTAGAATGACACCCACGAATAAAAACTAGTTCAAAAACAATGATCCACGCATAAAGTTTGAAACTTTTTGCCAAAACAAGTATTTTAACACCTTAAACGTTGAAAGTACAAGAATCTTGGATTAAAAAGTGTAAAAAACAAGTTTTTAAGAGAGCTAAAGAATGCGTTATCTTTACGCGTAAGACCCAAAACCAAAAACTTCAAAAACAAACGAGTACACCCAACTATTTGGCGATTGCTACCACTGTTAGGTCACTAGTTTTACCACACAAGCTTAATAGAAAGATAGAGAGGCGATTGAACAAGATTCCAAACACACACACACGATAGTATGAAACGGTTATGCGTAGAGGTGAGTGAAAGAGAATAACTTGAACAACCAACCTTCAAATGAAGGTTTACAAGGGGTATTTATAGGAGGGAAGCTAGGGCAACACTCCTAGTTCCCTTCCTTTCCTTATTGGGCTAGGCCTAGGCTTATGGGCCTTCTACATAAGCCTAAGGCTAATAACAAACATAAAGGCCATAATAAGCTAACTATTACATATGAGTAACTAACACTTGAATAAGGTTTAAGAGTGATTCCAACAGCACTAAATAACAGTAACAACAACATACAACTCAAGAATGATCTATATGCTATTATAACTGTCAAAATGAGATTTTAGCAACTACCAATTTTAAAGAACAAGCAAACTATATTAAGCACTAATCTCACTAATCATACACCAAACAAGCATAAAAGCAAAGATATAAGCAGAAATAAGCACTTGAACAGTGAAATGCCAAAATTAAGAATTAAGCTTACAAGTGGCTATCCAACTGAAAACTCAGAACCAAGAACAAAAGATCACTCCTATAGGCTTACCACTAAGCCTCTAACCCAGGGCAATCCAATATTCACCCTGCTCCAGCTTTGATCTCCATTGCTTGTGATTTTTTATTTTTCACTAATTTATTTGGTATTTTTGGTGATTTTTTCTTTTTGATGCTAAACTGATTTTTATGGTATCTAATAGCTTTTAGAAGCTATCTAGGAGCTTAAGTTGGCTTATGAGTCCATATTAACAACTGCTTAACAACATTCAACCATTCATGAAATTTTTGAATAAGGAAAATTTGCATAAACTGAAATAGGACTTAAACTTGAAATTGATTATCACAAAAGCTTTACTGTACACAGGAAACTTGAAATACAAAGTTCAAAAGCTAGAAAATACACTGGAATTTAAATTTAAGCTAAAACGACATTGAATAAACTAAATTACACTACTCTTTTCTTCCCATTGCTTCCCTCCTCTTTATAATGATCTTTTCCACTCTTGTCGACATCTCTGAACATATCCCACTTCATTCCAACCATTGGATTGGTCAAAATCATCATAATCGTCCATGTGGAGTTTTTGGCGCCAAAAGTCTACAAGCAGGTTTTAACCATTAATGAGCTTTGGAAGATTGTGAAGGTGGAGGGGGGTAGGTATACAATTGGGAAGACAGGTGGAAGGGAGTAGGAACAAGTGGGATGAAAACTATGGTGGTATCTGGATTTGGCGGGACAATGAGGTAGGGGATGAACAGTCTTGGTATTTGACTTTTTTGACCGGATTTTATAATAACGGGGAAGGGGTTCATAATGGGTTATGGCAGGGTTCAAATTGTTTGTGAACTGGCTCAAGGGTCTAGAGCTCAAGGTCCAAGGTCCAAGGTGTGTGGGTTGGGCTTGTGTTGGGCTCAACTGGGTTATTGGATTGGGTTTGATATTAGTACAAGGGTCCGGTTTGGTTTAGTAGTAACACAAAGACTAAATTTGCAATTCCACCAAACTTGAAGGACCAAAACTGAACTTTTTCCAATGTTATCAAAAGGACCAAACTTGACAAACTTCAATAGTACAAGGATAATATTTGATAATTTTCCATTTTAAAATATCCAAGGACTAATTTTGCCATTTTTTCAAAGTTGAGGACCTTTTTCGCCATTTGACCAAAGATTCATTCAAGGACCATTTTTAACAAATTAGAATATTTCAGGGACCTTGAATGATAAAACTCCACATTTTTGGATTCCAGGGACTAGATTTGACAACTTTTGAAACTTGGGGGACTAAAACTGCCAATTTTGCAAACTTGATACGTTTATCATCTGATTTTGATATTTTTGCATTTAAAACACATAAAACACTTGTTTGTGATATTTTCATCATTTTGATGCATTTCTGAGTGTTTTCAGATGTTTTTGCAGTTAAATGGTACAAAAATGATGAGTATTTAGACACTCATCATGCATCAATTTGGATTTGCTATCAATCTCTAAAACCTTTTCAATGATCCCACATGAAAAATCTCTCATTTTCCCACAAGAACACACAGGCAATCCATTCAAACTATGTAACTCATCCCAAAATATTTTCAACTTATTGAAATAAGCAGCAATTGAAAGGTTACCTTGTGACACTTTGCTTAATTCTCTTTCAATGTGGTAAATGAGAGGCCCATTACTCTGTCCATACCTTTCTTCCAATTCTCTCCAAAGATCATAAGCAGATTGTGCATAAAGAAATGAATCAGACAATTCAGCAATCATGGAATTCAGAAACCAGCAAGTCACCATGTAATCACACCTAATCCACCTTTGATAGGTAAGATCAGTTAAGGCTGGTTTTGGTGAAGATTCGTCTATGAACCCTAGCTTCAACTTAGCACCCAACGCCATTTTGATTGTACGACTCCAACCAAGAAAGTTACCACCATTGAATGGCGTATTGGTTAATATCATGCCAGGATGATCAGAACTTGCAAGATGCAACGGATCATTTGCCATGTTTTGTGAATTTGGATCTTGATTTTGATTGTTCAAATTGGGGGTTTCTGATGAGGTTGAATTATTGTTCAAATTAGGGTTTATGTTCGTAATCGCCATTGAAATACGCCTAAAATTATGATTGAATGAAGAAAACACAGTGTAGGTTGACGATGACAAGAACAGAAACTAGTTAGGGTGGTTGAAACGGTTGAAACGGTTATGAAATCAGTTAGGATCGAGCTCCATGTGCTCTGATACCATGTCAAATTAAGTGAGCGGAAGCAATTGGGAGAGAAATTTGATTATTGCATTGAAAATGAAATGAGGAGAAATCATCTCCTTTTATACAGAATACAAAGAGGGAAAACTACTTCTAACTAACTTTTAACTATTTACACTATCTACCCTATACTTTACAATACATGTTAAAATGAACTTATAAATTCTATAATTTCTCTCGTGCATTTGAACTCTAAACTTGAATATTTTTATGAGCGGCGGATTGTATTAAGAGCTCGCAAGAAGCTAGAAAACACATTGGCCTTTGAACTAGTAAAGGGACATCACTATTATTGAGAAGTTTTGTTACATACTAAAATAATTGCACATTTCATTTATTGGATAGAATCATCTTTAAATTATTATGCATACATAATTAAACCAAACTGTTAGTTAATTCTGCTATCACACTTGGCAATTCGGCATAGTAGACCCGATATGAATTGTGACATACCCTCAAATACAATTCAACATTTCAACCCAAATAAAGTCAACATTGCAAATTAATTTCTTAAATCAGTATGTATATTTTGATCCGTCACTTTCTTTGCCTTTTTTGAGAAAAAGTGTTTAGTTAAGTGTTCTTAAATTGAGTATTAGATGGTTGTGGGCTAGCACTACAATGAATATAGTATAGTACCACAGTACTAGCTAGGTATTTAATGTATAAATTTTAAAAAGTCAATTGACATAGGCCAAATTAATGATAGTAGAAGATTATACGAGACTTTACATTGTGCTTATGATCACATTGCAGTAGAGTATTTTGTTTTTGCTTTTGTTAAAGTAATACTTGCATCATAAGCTTGATATTAGTTTTATGTATACTTATGTATATGAAAAACAGGGTAATCGCCCTTTTATTTCATAGGCTTGATACGCTTACACAGCGCGTTCGGGGTCAAAGGAACTTCCTTTTCGTCAAGCAAGTTTTTCAACACCCTAGGCTGTGAACCTAATCGTTGTAGTGTAGTATTAGGGTAAGCCACGGGAATTGATATCGTTCTCTAGGGGAATAGGAATGCTAGTGAGAAGTTACTACGCTAAGGTTGAGGTTGAGGAAGATTATTTTTTATCTTTTTATGTTATTTAGAAAAGGAAAAGTATGAGTCTCGGGGTTTGGATTTGGGGGGTTGGTATTTCTACCGATTACACTACTATTATCTAATTATCTAAACTAAGGTGGTGGTAGTCTATGTCTAATTATTGTGTGCTCGTATGATAGTTTAAAGATGTGTTTACTTAGGTTTTACTACTCTTTAATTATCTCCTATTGGTGGTTGAATTGTCACGTCCTTATTCCTAGTTGCGTTGTGTGTCTAAAGTTGTAGGGTATGCGTTTCTCCCTACTCTTTGAAGTTACCAAAGGGTCTCGTCTACAAAACCCACTAGGGATGATAAACTCTAACTCTAAGGCCTCTTTGTATAGTTTAGCTTACAACAACTCATAGTGCTATAACCTAAGGTTCACAAAGATTAATCAAGCATTAAGTACACAACGAATGACCTATCGCATTACTAGATCATTAATCAACTAAGATAAGAAACAACCAATCAATATTCAATAATTAAGTTTCATATTCCCTAAGCAAACACACAAGTAAATTAGCCGGACATGGAGAACATGCAAGCATACACACAAATAATTGAAGACATAATTAAATTAATGAAGTAAACAACTTACCTTGGTGTAAGATAGGGTTTAAAACCCTAAAATACGACCTTGGTTCAGTTTAGGTTTTACTCCAAAAGTTTACCCAAAAGACTACTCTCTAAAACTGAAAAATTCGTATTCTATATATAAGATTACATGTGCGACGGCGTCACCTTATGATTTGTGACGCCGCGTCGTCGCCGCATTAGGGTTTCGTCTTTGCCAAGTTAGTCTTGCGACGGCGTCACCTTATGCTTGTGACGCCGTTCTCTTTTAGCTTCGGACGTCCGTCTGGATTGAATCTAGGCCGTCGAGGCGACGGCCTACTCTTTTTAAGCCCGACGCCGTCCTCCAAAAACTAGCAATTTCTCTTCTGAGCCGTCACAACTTCCTCCGACGGCGTCGCAGATAAGCATAAGTGACGCCGCGTCTCCTTGTAATTTATCAACTTGAGTGTCTCGATTCTTGACTTTGGCCATTTTCTTCATATATTCGCGCCTTTTCGTCCAAATAAGTGCCATTACAGCAGTTTGCCTTCAAGAGACCTAAAAAGTGAAAAGAAACGATATTAAGCAATAACGGATATAAAAGTGATCAAATAAGGGCTTAAACGACCCCTCAAAAAGGTACATTTTAAATCCTTATCAAATATCCCTACACTTGGTATTTGCTTGTCCTCAAGCAAATGTGCTTTAGCCAATTAATTTATAAGTTAGGGGTCATGAAGCATTGGTTTAAAGCAGTCCACAACACATATAAGCCCCACAAAAGTCATAACAAGCACGGAAATTACATACTAGCACCTCACAAGGTGTGTTTGGATACTCACATCTCTCTCGGGTGTATATGAAATATAGCAAATTGGAAATGGAAGATAAACACTCATTAACCGGTCCTAGTACATAGATTACCATAGGCTTGAGAATAGATCAAACCTCCACCGCCATGTAAGCACCTAGGAAAACTATCAAAGAGGTCTTTAAAGGGTTGTAACGTTAGGCTTACGGTAGGGAAACAAAGGGTTTGGTGGGATAGGCTTTTAGTGGTGGCAAGTCAAAAATCTCGATGTTACATGCATACGAAGAATAGCGTTGCTAAGCCAAGACTCGACACTCTAAACTCTAGATAACTGAAATAAACAAACATAAATTTAAAGATAGATGTAGGATGGTAGCCCGTATTTTTTTTTTCACTCTATTTTTTTTCTTTTCTCTTTTTCTATTTTTTTTTCGATTTTTTTTTTTTTTTTTTTAATACACTTTTACTCTACCATCCTCTACAATAACATCAAAATGATAGGGGTTTATAGCACATCCCTACACTTAAGTTTTTATTACTCTAACACTAATATGACCCGAATTGAAAAGATCAAAACACTTGGAGAACGTTATTACGCAAATAAGGGAATTGGCGTTCCCTTTTAGTCATTTAAAACTTTAACTTTTCCCATGAATCCCAATCGTCCCAAAATTGTATACAAAGGATATGACTCGACTTAGCAACTCATGCAAGCAACTAGATAATTGAACTAAGGGTTTAGGGTGATAACAATAATGCACTAAAAGTGAGTGCATATAGGGTAGGCTAAGGCGATTTGGGTGTATATTTGGGGTGGGGTGTAAACAATGTTCTTCATTGATATTCCGGAAAAACCGAAACATCATGAGAACTGTGAAAAGGATAGGCTCTGAGGGTTTAACTAGGGGTATCGTGTACTAAGGATGAGTACAACGCAAAGGTGTGGGGGAATTACTCAACCAATTTGGAAGAAGTAATTATATTACGGGTATCAAACAAGGGTTATCCTAATGCCTCTTATCATTTAGTTATTCCTAACTACACAAGTGTAGTCTTACTAGCGATCTCGGAATGCATCACAAAACAAGTTCTAGAATCTAATATACTACCGGTTCACACTCTAAGCATTGAAGATGAATGCTTCAATTCCTACTAATCTAAGGGCGATCCTCACATTTTTGGTGGAATTTAAGTGGTAAAGGGTTTTGTGCTAGTCATATAACTTCCTATCCGTGAGACGCTTTTGTTAAGACTAATGGCCCACTCCTATATATTATGAAAAATTTTAAATTTGGTGCCAAAATTACCCTAACCGACATTTTCTCATGGTTTATTACAAAAGTGCAATTGGACAAAGCAAATAATCAAGGATAAGCATAGTTTCAAAGTTCCCGTTTTATTTTCCCTCCCTACACTTAAACTGAACATTGTCCCCAATGTTCCCCGAAAGTATCAAGGTTATGATAAAAGAAGGTAATTAAAAACGAAAGAAACAAGTACTCCCCTGATTAGCTCGTTAGGATCCGTGTGTGAAGTAGTGGTTAAATCCTTTCCAAGAAGAATGTATGCGTGAAAAACTCCTCCAACTTTATGTATCTTCTTCTTGATAAACAAAACCTACACACTTGAAGAAAACAAACGAAACCTTCGCGTAAAATCGGCGGTAATAATATATAAGACTCGATTTAAACTAGGATATGATGCTTGTGGAATGGATGTTTACAGAATTTCTACGAAAATTAAGACCTGGAAATTTCCAAAAATTTTAAGTAGCTCAGAAAATGAGAAAAGTGATCGATGTTTTTATTCCTTCCTGACGCCGTCAGTTGCAATCTCCGACGCCGTCAGTTATCCTGACAAAAATCGGTCTGCGATTTTCTACGGAAAAATTCTCGAAAATTTATATCTTTAGAATCTGGAAAACATTTTGCAAAACATCCATTATGACTCGATACAAGCATTTGACTCGAACAAACACGCAAATATATATTTTAATCAATTGTTATTCTCATGTACACGTTTCTTATGAAAACGTGTGTAATCCTCCCTACACTTATCCTTCATGTAAAATACCTTTATATGCAATTAAGACGAGGTTAAAAACAAAATAAAGCATTTTTACAATTTTAAACATGAGAATTAACAATCAATAAAAGATATACGACACACAAATAAAAAGAAAAAGGAAAAACACATGGGTTGCTTCCCAAGAAGCGCTTGTTTTTGTTTGAGTCACGAGCCTGACTCTACCCTTATTTAACAAATAAAGGGGAAGTTTTCCCTACACTTAAGTTTAAGTGCGGGTGATAGTAGCGATACACACCCTTAGGGTGGAAATTTTCTACGTGAGAAGAGGGTGATGAGTGATTCATATGCTCAAAGGAGTGTACTCCATTCATTATAACCTTACCTAAGTCTATTGGTGTAGCGGGAGAATCAAATCTCTCTCCTAAAAATGGATCATCTTCTATCAACTTCAAAAGATTCTTAGTTAAGGATCCATCTTGACCTAATAAACACGGTTTAAACCCATAGTGTTTCTTGTTATCAACCATGAATGGGTAATATAAGTGTGTAAGGTCATGGGTTACTCCTATATTAGCTTCCACTCTACATGGCTTAGAGTCTACCACCTTTATCAAGCAACTACCCGGATCATTTATTTTGATGGGTGGATTGGGGCCTAATTCAATTCCAAGATTCACATCTAAAGATGGAAAATTGGGTAAGGTTTTTGGTTGAGGCTCCATTTTATCAAAATTAGGAACTTCCCTAGGACTAAGAGAGAGGTCATGACAACAAGCATCTAAACCTACATTCTCTAGTGGCGTTTGGTCCAAAGGTTCTATATCAATCGGGGTTCCTATAGTCTTTACTACTTCTTCCGGGTAAGTTATAGGCGATGTGTGTTCCTCAAGTGATGGTAGGGCTTGTGGGCTTGGATTTTCCATCTTATTCTCCATTATATCTAGATCTCCTAAATGTTTATCATGTGTTTTAGTATGATCTGACCCAAATACACTCCTAAGCATCTCAAATCCTTCTTTGGCCATTTCAAATTCTTGGTCCGATTCATAAGAATTGTTCTCAAAAACTTGACCACTATGTTCTATTTGCCTAAAGGATTCCTCACGTGTGTCATATGTTTTGAAATTTATCCCACGCATGCAACTAAGTATTTTAACTTCAACCATCTCACAATCTTGTTCGGGTTTAGGTTCCATGTTCTTAAAAACTAGGTCTTTTTGATCATGGTGCCTAAGATCATTCAATTGATGGTTTATGCATAGGAGGCTTTTCTGAAAAATTCTCCAGATGGTCTTACTAAAAGGAGTTGATCCTGACAACGATCGTTGAATAGAAGCCACACAAACACAAAATATATCAAATCCATCCAACCTTACACCCGCTCCTTTTGATATCTTTAAGTTCACTAACAAATTCATTAGAACAATAAAACCAAACCAATCATGAAATTCAATTGTTCATCATTTGTTAATGATTCAAATGCAACTTCACTTGCCATAGCGACAAATGAAAAGGGTTTTAAGAACACAAACACAAAGAAGGGGGATAGACTACAAGGAAGCTAATAAAAAGAAAAAATCTCACTTGATAGGAATCTTGTAGGTAGACCTAAACGAGGTGGACTACTAACTAGATATTCTATTCCCGCCAGCCGCGCCAAAACTTGATAACGCTACACGCGTCGTTCGGGGTCAAAGGAACTTCCTTTTCGCCGAGCAAGTTTTTCAACACCCTAGGCAGTGAACCTAATCGTTGTAGTGTAGTATTAGGGTAAGCCACGGAATTGATATCGTTCTCTAGGGGAATAGGAATGCTAGTGAGAAGTTACTACGCTAAGGTTGAGGTTGAGGAAGATTATTTTTTATCTTTTTATGTTTTTTAGAAAAGGAAAAGTACGAGTCTCGGGGTTTGGATTTGGGGGTTGGTATTTCTACCGATTACTCTACTATTATCTAATTATCTAAACTAAGGTGGTGGTAGTCTATGTCTAATTATTGTGTGCTCGTATGATAGTTTAAAGATGTGTTTACTTAGGTTTTACTACTCCTTAATTATCTCCTATTGGTGGTTGAATTGTCACGCCCTTATTCCTAGTTGCGTTGTGTGTCTAAAGTTGTAGGGTATGCGTTTCTCCTTACTCTTTGAAGTTACCAAAGGGTCTCGTCTACAAAACCCACTAGGGATGATAAACTCTAACTCTAAGGCCTCTTTGTATAGTTTAGCTTACAACAACTCATAGTGCTATAACCTAAGGTTCACAAAGATTAATCAAGCATTAAGTACACAACGAATGACCTATCGCATTACTAGATCATTAATCAACTAAGATAAGAAACAACCAATCAATATTCAATAATTAAGTTTCATATTCCCTAAGCAAACACACAAGTAAATTAGCCGGACATGGAGAACATGCAAGCATACACACAAATAATTGAAGACATAATTAAATTAATGAAGTAAAAAACTTACCTTGGTGTAAGATAGGGTTTAAAACCCTAAAATACGACCTTGGTTCGGTTTAGGTTTTACTCCAAAAGTTTACCCAAAAGACTACTCTCTAAAACTGAAAATTCGGATTCTATATATAAGATTACATGTGCGACGGCGTCACCTTATGATTTGTGACGCCGTCGTATCGCCGTCATTAGGGTTTCTTCTTGGCCAAGTTAATCTTGCGACGGCGTCACCTTATGCTTGTGACGCCGCCCTCTTTAGCTTCTGACGTTGTCCGATTGAATCTAGGCCATCTGAGTTGCGACGGCCTACTCTTTTAAAGCCCGACGCCGTCCTCCAAAACTAGCAATTTCTCTTCTGAGCCGTCACAACTTCCTCCGACGGCGTCACAGATTAAGCAGTGACGCCGTCTCCTTGTAATTTATCACCAGTGTCTCGATTCTTGACTTTGGCCATTTTCTTCATATATCCTCGCCTTTTCGTCCAAATAAGTGCCATTACAGCAGTTTGCCTTCAAGAGACCTAAAAAGTGAAAAGGAACGATATTAAGCAATAACGGATACAAAAGTGATCAAATAAGGGCTTAAACGACCCCTCAAAAAGGTACATTTTAAATCCTTATCAAGGCTCTTATATCAGTTTAAAGGCTAACATGAATGAGGTAAATTACATAACATCATAACTGAAAAGAAATGAAAATATGACTTGTAATTTTGAACTCATGGTTTTGTTTTACGATGTATGTCCTCCGACAGTTATCATCACAAAAACCATTCTATTAAGTATATATTCATGTGTAAGTGGCTCTATCGGTTGCCTGGGATGGATGAAAACTATAGAGTTCTTAAAACATCAAAACAATCAAAATTATTAAGGAGATATGTCCAAATATTAACACAAAAAAATATTTATGTTTCACTCAATGTTTAACACAAGACTTAAGTAATGCTTGGTTGAGGGTTTAGGTGTATAAGGAAAGGGTAAGGTAATAAATAAATGAGCTTGGTTGAGTATAATGCATTCAAACCATTACCCATTAGTGGGTCTTGGGGCATTACCCAATAAATAGGGGGGGATTGATTTTCATTACCCGCTAATTAACCCCAAAATATACGCGCCAATTAACCTCGCTTCTTTTATACTCTTTCACACTTCCAATCAACGCAACTTCATCAGATATTTTTATTTTCACTCAATGATTATCCTCTCCATCTTCATTCTCTCCATCTAAACATAAAGATCTCACACATAGCAATAAGGAAACTACATTCAAGGTATAAATTATTCCCTTAACAGTAGTCCATATTGTGCTTCTTGTTCTTTTGTGATTCAACAATATATCATTGACAATCAATTATAATTACAGTATTTGTTTATTCAAAGTATAATTTATCTTTTTAACAACTTTTTTTTTTCTTTCAATATTGCTATTAAGTGATAAATTTTATAGTCTTATGGGTTTTTTGGGTAAAAGTACTACTAGTAATATGTTGATTTGTTGATTTGTATTTTTAGTCAAAATTTAAATTCGTGTATGAACTGAATTTCCATAGGGTATTAGCTTCTTCAACTATAAAGGTTGTATCTTGTTTTATTTATGACTTGTATTGATTATCTTTTTACCAATGATAATGGTAGTTCAAATATGATTTTGTAGATCATAATGGCTCGCCTTCCTATTAACTATAGAAAATGCAAATTAAGGGAGGTTCTGTTGGTTCAACAAATAGCAACAACATTGATGATTTTAACATACTCTTTTTACTACTTTGTTTTTTGTTTATACCTTCGAACAAAGATTCGTCAAATCAAAACAAAGGAAGAAAAAGGGATTGAGCGAATGCAATGGATGTTTAGGTTGACAATGGAAAGTGATGCAATTTGTATTAGTGAACTTCGTATGGATAGAGCAAATTTTAAGGTACTGTGTCAAATGGTAAGCGAGATTGGAGGTTTAAAGCCTACTAGAAACACGTCAATAGAAGAGGTAGTAGCAATGTTTTTATATACTTTGGCTCACTACAAAAAAAGTAGAACAATAGGCCATCTCTTTTTTCGTAGTAGAGAAACAGTGAGTCGTCAATTCAATCAGGTTCTAAAAGCAATACTCAAATTACATCATGTATTGTTAAAGAAACCAGAGCCTATATCACAAGATTGTCAAGATGAAAGGTGGAAATGTTTTCAGGTATCATAAGCTTATAGTTCCACTTAGAATTAAATGAATTAAGTACAATATTAAGTAATAATCGTTCTCACTATGTCTCAAAACTAATTTGTAGGGTTGTTTAGGAGCTTTAGATGGAACCTTAATCAATATTACCCCTCCTAGTGATGAGAAGTCATGATATCGCACAATAAAGGGTTGTATTTCAACTAACGTATTAGGTGTTTGTTGCCCGAACATGCAATTTATATATGTTTTGCCTGGTTGGGAAGGTTCAGCACATGACGGGCGTGTTCTTCGAGATGCAATCTCAAGGCCTCAAGGTCTAAGAGTCCCTCATAGTAATTATTATTTAGTTGACGCTGGTTATTGCAATGCCAATGGATTTCTTTCTCCATATCGAGGACAACGATATCACTTAAAAGAGTTTGATCGCCATCGACCAGAGACCGCCCAGGAGTACTTTAACATGAAACATTCTAAACCAAGGAATGTTATTGAGAGATGTTTTGGACTGCTAAAAGGAACATGGAAGATCCTAGCATCCCCTTCATTCTTTCCAATTGAAACCCAAGTTCGGATTATAATGGCGTGTTGCCTGTTGCACAACTTGATTTGGAAATTTATGAGCCATGATCCACAAGAGTCGGTCTTTGACGAAGAAGAATATGATGATAATGATGACGACGAAGAGAATGAGGTGGAAAATGGAGAAGTGGAATACGTTACTAATATTAGTCCAAGTGATGAATGGCTAGCATTTAGAAATACTATGTCAACCAATATGTTCAATACATGGACAAATAGATAGATGTCTTATTCTATTGTGTTTTTGTTATGGACTCTTTGATTGTACTTGTATTTTAAAAATCATGGTTTTTATGGTATTTACTTTAACAATGTGTGCTTTGTTATGTATTTAACATACTAGTATAACAATTGTTGATATTGTTTTTTTAATTGTATCAAGTTAATATTTTAGATTTCCATGTACAAATGGCAACAACTACCTGTGATCGTGGCAGGGGAAAGAACAAACTATATTGGAATGAGGATGAAGTCGAAGTTTTGGTTGATGTTTTGCAAGAACTTGCAGGTGATCCTTTATGGAAGGTAGATGGTGGATTCAAGAACAATTACATGGTTGAAGTACGCAAGAGGATGGCACAAAAGATTGCGAACTTTGATAAAGAAGTTAACCCACACATTGACTCTAAAATCAAATATCTTAGAAACAAGTATAATCCACTTTCCGAGATGCTAATGCAAAGTGGGTGTCAATGGGATGATGTTGAGAACAAAGTTAATTGCGAGAAGCAGTGGTATGATGATTGGATTAAGGTAAGAAGTTAACTAAAATATCTATTTTAACTTTAGTTATGTTTCTTATCATGCTGGTTTTATATTTAACGCACCCATAAGAATGCAAATGGATTGTGGAACTTCAAATTCCCGTATCTACATAAGTTGGATATGGTGTGGGGAAGAGATAGAGCAACAGCTTAAAAGTGAAGATATAGCAGAGGCGCAGAAGATAATAATAATAATTATAATTCACCTCTAAGCTCTTCATCCGATAACGAAGACTAAGTTTCCGTGCTCCCCGGTACACAAAATTCTCCATTGCGTGCCATCAACCAAGAACACTAAGAAAAATAAGAAGTTATCACCACCAACAGAAAGTTCTCACAAGAAAAAGAAATCGTTGACTCTTGAACAAACAATTGATGCCAAGCTAGAAGCTTTTAGTTCTGACTTCAAGTCGGTTTGTGGCCAAACGGTTTCAAAAATTGGTGTTGTTGCTGATGCATTAACCATAGATGCTAATAAATCTGAATCAGTGAGTGAAGACAAAATGCTAGAGGTTATGAATATCTTGATCAATATTGACATATCTCACTTCAATATTGGCAAGGTTCTTGAGTTGTGCTACAACGATCCCACCAAGGTTAAGACCCTATTTCTTTTGCCAAGTTACATGAGAAAGTCATATGTGCTTGGGCTCTTGCATCCAGAAAAGTAGTTTATGCATCATGTCTTTGAGTCTTCTTTTTGGGGCATGTAAGACTCTTGTTATTCAAGTTAGCTTATCGTTGGTTTGTTAGTAAGACTTGTTTTTAAAGCTAGCTTGTTGTTAGTTTGGTTTGTAAGACTCTTTTTTTTAGATATAGCTTGTTGTAGGTTTGGAATGTAAGACTTTTGCTACTGATCTAATGTTGGTTTTGCTACTTGACACTATCTAGAGGATTCTTTTATCCTTTGATGTGGTTTTCATGTATGCATTTTGTTTGGGGACCAATGACAGTTTATAGATCTGCTAACTGGTATGCAATGGTTGCAGTTTGAATAATGGTCTGCAGTGGTATTGGTTGACTTCTTCAACATATTGATTATAGACAATCCAACCAAAGATCAATGCAATGAGAATACCCTTTCCCTTTCCCTAGCATTACTATTGTCTTTCCCTTTACCATTGATGAGTTTGAACCAAGCACACCCTTAGATTAAAAACGCTTCTCCTTAGGTTTCCCATTAAATCTCTTACTTGTTAATATCCTTTGCGTACAATCAAGTTTTTGTACTAGAAGGATTATTCCAAAATACAATACGAGGACCTTAGGGCCTAATATAATACCCGTATTCAGGGACGGAGCCAGGAATTTATATTAAGGGGGCTCAATTTTTTTCGGTTAGTAACATATAATTCCTTGTTTAAAAGTTAGACCGAAGCTTGAATCGTTCAACATAGGGACTCAATGAGAAGTAAAATAAATAAGTCAAAATAAACTAATATTCAGTACACTAGATGAGAATACTGAGATTGGAACAAAAAGAACAAAAAGAACAAAAAAAAAAAAAAAAAAAATACTACGTACCACTCAATCACTCATGCTATTCTTACTACCCAACCTTACCCACGTGACTAAAGCAAATATATTGTATTTTACCCTTTTTATATTAATATAAAATGGGTTATGGTACTGAAAAGTTACTAAAGTTTTTCAAAAATTTGTCCTAAGTTACTATAGTTTCATTTTATTCACTTAGGTTACTGAACTTTCGGGAACATACACTTTGATAAATTTAGTGTTAGTCCGAGTAACTTGAACGTATATTTTTGATAAGTTCAAGAACTCGAATGAACATATTGTCAAAATTTAGTAACCTAATGTATACTTTTATAAGTTCAAGAACTCGAGTGAACAAAGTTTGAAAGTTCAAGAACCTCGATGAACAAAATGAAACTATAATAACTTAGGACAAATTTTACTTAAACTTTAATAACTTTTCTGTACCATAACCCATATAAAATATAGTACACTTCTTCATCTTCCCCAATTTCACCATCTTCCTCATTTAACATTTCACAAGCTTCAAAACCATTCTTATCATACGATCCAAATGCTCTCTAAAACTGCTTTTAAGTTTCAGACCATATAATTTAAGGGGGGCACATTCTGAAAAAATCTCAAAAACCCTAGGTAACTCCGCCGTTGTCCACGCTACAAGATGACTAGTTGGGCCAGTTGGGGGTGGCCGAGCACCCTCCAGCCCTCCACTGGCTCCGTCCCAGCCCGTATTAACGAGTTAATTTAGGTCGATACGTAAGACAATTCATATTTAAGTCCCAACACACAGTTACTTTCAACGTTACTTTTTGGTTCACTTTTGTTTCCTATTAAGGAAACAATACAAATATACAATGCACATGCATTATTGAGCTTTTTTGACAACCTTGCATCGTACGATTAATTAAGGATACACGTGTGTTTCTATATGCAAAGTATTGTGAAATTGAATGCATCAAAATCAAAATTCATAGTATGAAAGAATATTAATGTATCGTTACTTGATCCATCTCAACAAAAATTACATGCATGAGATTTATGGGACGTGTATCATACAATGAGTTGGTCTGGTAATACGAGTTGGTCTCATTAGCAAAACCTTTTTTTTAATGATGGCTCACTTTGCAACGATAAAACGAATCTATCTAGCTAGTAGAGATATAATAATATCTATTCACAAGTTTGTTTAACGATCTCTCTATCCGAGGAATTACTATTAATCGAACTTACAAGCCCGTTCGCTTACATCATTAATTAGCCTAGTAACCATGTGCTTAGACCCTTTTTATCAGGCAAAAAATTGCCAAACTAGAAAAGAAACACAACAAACAGCCGGCAAAAGCCAATTGGATTAGCCAAACTCCCAAACTGTTTGCCTAACACATTGCAGTTCTTATCTTCAAAGCTCAAATTTGTTCACACCAAAACAAATACATTTTAATAACATGTACATTGATCTATATATAACACTTATAACATAACCTAAACTTAAATTAATATAAATCTTACGTATGGAAAACCTTATCTACAAAACAAATACTAGCTACAAAAGGTTGGCACCTATCAGTTGTAGTATATATAAAAAAAAGTCTCCCTTTCTTATTCTTTTTTCATAGCCCATCAATCCTTTTATTCTCAATTTTTCTCTTATTTGTTAAGCTTAAATATGGCGGGAACCATAACTACCTCAACCGGAGCAACCACTTTCCGATAACTTAATATATATTATGATGTTATTGTGAAAATCTTCCAACTTCAATCCCACATTGGTTAAGAAAGTATATTGTTGCTAGCTTATATATCCTAGTGTATATGGATCATTTGATCAAAGATTAGTATTATGTCTTTTTGTCAGTCTTAGTTTTCACTTCTAAATAAAAGGAGTGTGTTAGTCAAAAATTTATACGATTCTTAAATTTTTATATTAAACATAGAAAATAAAGTTCTAAAATTTTTATATTAAACATAGAAAATAAAGTTCTAAATAAAAGGAGTGTGTTATAGCTGACTCGAAAATTTATACGATTATTAAATTTTTATATTAAACATAAAAAATAAAGCTCTGGTGTTGGGCGCGGGCAAGGATCTTCACATGCTTGTTATGAATATTTATATTTCAATTATTTTATATAAAAGATAAAAAAAAAATAAAGCTCTGTTGTGAGGCGCGGGCAAGGATCTTCACATGCTTGTTATGAATGTTTATATTTAAATGAAAGGACTAGTTATCCATACTTCTCTTAAAATGATTCTAATATCCTTTAATTTAATTTAATTTTGTTTTATTATAAACTACATAACTAAAAATAATAAACATAAAATATAAACTTTGACAAGATAAAAAGTCTAAAAAAAGGAAAATACAAAACATAACAGAAAATACCGAACTATAAAACGATAAAAACTATCTTTTGTTGTTAAAGTGAGTAAATATGGGTAAGAAGGGTACTAATAGTTAGTTATTCATATTCTTTATTATTAGCTTTACAAAGTCATTTTGACATTTTCGATACTTTTTTACCATCCACAAAAACACTATATATACTTCTGTTTTATTTATGATTTCTAGAACATGGCATATGTTCATTGTTAATATAGTTTGAATTTGTAACTTTTTTTTAAACGGCGGCTTGCATTAAAAACTAGCAAAAGCTAGAAGAAAAGATTACATAGAGGCTAAAGTTTCTATAGGGTTTTTCATCCAACCAATCCAACTAATCTTACATTTAGGATTTCTAGAGGAAAACCACAAAAAAAGATTGAGAAATAATGAAGTCCCATAGAGTAGCCTTCTTAGGGGGAGAACAAGAAAAAAGCAACTGATTCCTAAAGTTCCATATAGACCAAAGGAGAGTCCCCCCTACGCCTTCAAGAGCCGAACGAGCCATAGCAGCTACACGGACAACATCAAGCCAGTCATACCATTCCGAAATGTTTGCACAAATCGGAATATCCAAATCCCACCACTTAGCCAATAAGGACCATAAATCTTTAGCCAACTCACAATTGAAGAAAATATGATTCACTGTTTCAACATCAAGCTGGCAAGTTTGGCAAAGGGTAGAGACAATCTGAACACCCCTTCTATCTAAGTTAACCCTAGACGGAAGCTTATTCAGACGTAATATCCAAAGAAACACGTTAACTTTGATGGGAATAGAGCGATTCCATCGAGTAGCCATAGAATCAGCCTCCAACATTGAATCATCCACAAAAGCTCGAGCAGAGCCACCCGAAAATCCACCAGCGACATTAAGAGACCAATCCCAAGTGTCTCTTCGGTCCGTGAGAGATACGCTCCCAATAACGACTTTAAGATCGGTTAACTGAGACATTTCCACACCTCCCCTAGGGGAACGCCTAAGAGCCGGGCTCCAGTCGGAAAGGAGCAAAGGAATCCGATTTGCAATAAGACAATTTTTCTCGACGTCGAAATTATAAATGCGAGGGAATTGGAGTCTAAGAGGAGTATTGCCAAACCAAATGTCCTCCCAAAATCAAGTAGAATCACCATTACCAAGCTTCTTAGAACAAAAGGATAGGAGATCAATACCTTTGTCCTTTAGACGATGTACCGAAGATAAAATTGTGCCCCATGTAGACTGCTTAGGCCGACGGTTGGTAACATTAAAAATGCCTCCACTTTGGCCATAAATACTCCTAATGACGCGAGACCATAAAGCAAGAGGCTTAGTAAGAAACCGCCAAATCCATTTGAAGAGAAGACCAATATTGAGCCCGTATATACTACCAATACCAAGCCCACCCTTTTGTTTACTCGCCAAACACTTCGACCACTTAACCCACGACATTTTATTTTAATTCACATCCGCCCCTCTAAAAAACTTGTTACGCATGGATTCAAGGTTTGAACGGACAGAAACTGGCATCAAGTAAACGGACATGAAATAAGTAGGAAGATTAGCAAGAACCGCCTTAATGAGCGAAAGGCGACCCCCGATTGAAAGAAGCCTAGCTTTCCATGTAGAGAGCCTGGAAGAAAAAATCTGAGTAATCACATCCCAATTAACACAACGATTCATGTTGCATCCCTCTAGCACCCCCAAGTATTTAAAAGGAAGTTTCGAAACACCACATCCAATAATGCGCGCCATAAAAGAGGTCTCCACATCGGAAACGCCCACACCAAGAACATTACTTTTGTCAACATTAATCTTAAGCCATGAAAGAAGAAAGAAACAATGGAGAATGCTAATAAGATTTTGGGCATTAACCCAAGACCATTCTCCAAAAAAGATCACATCATCAACATACATGAGATGTGAGATGCTCATGTTGTCACGCCCAACAGAGACACCTTTAAATAATCCCAAATATTCGGCCTTGCTTGTAAGGGAGTGTAAACCTTCCATAGCCAAAATGAAAAGAAAAGGAGATAAGGGATCTCCTTGACGAAGACCTTTAAATAACTCAAATTCCTTGGTTGGGGAGCCATTAACTAAAATAGAGGATCGAGCCTTACGAAGACAACCCGAAATCCATGAGCGCCATTTAATAACGAAGCCAATCTTTTCCATAAACTTATCAACAAAATCCCACTGAGTCAAAGGCTTTCTCAAAATCAACTTTGAAAACAAGAAGATCTTTTTTATGTTGACGGTATTCTCTCACAACTTCATTCAATATGAGAGGCCCATCAAGAATATACCTCCCCTTAATGAAAGCCGACTGGACGGGACTAATACAATCTCCAATAACGTTGCTTAGCCGATTAGCCAGAAGCTTATCAATGATCTTATACTGACACCCAATAAGACTAATGGGCCTAAAATCATAAACAAACTTGGCATTAGGGAACTTAGGGATTAAAGCAATAAAAGAAGGATTACAGCCTTTTTGAATTTCATGGGAGAAGGAAAACTCTTGCATAAAACGAACCACGTCATCCACGATAGTGTCCCAAAAAGTGGTGAAAAAACGAAACGTGAAACCATCAGGACCTGGGGCACGGTCCCGACCACAATCCCAGACAGCCTTTTTAATTTCATCACGAGAGAAGGGAAGCTCCAAGTAGTCGTGATGGACTTGTGAAAGAGGAGTAAAAGGCAGCGAGTCCAAGGCAGAAGAAAAGCCATCAGGCTGTTTAAATCTCTTACGAAAATGGACCAGAAATTCCTCTTTAACAATGCCCGGATCTTCAATCCATTCGCCATTTTTCAAAATACCCCGTATAGCTAATTGCCGCCTTTTTTTCTTCAACGACCCATGGAAGAAGTTTGTGTTTTCGTCACCCTCAAGTGCCCATTTAATCTTAGCCTTTTGAGCATAATCTTTAGCTTCAAGACGATCTATATCACCCAAAATAGCTAAAGAATCACGACGATTCACAAAATCCTCCTCATTAGCACACCCTTGATCAATTTTGGAGTCGATTAAAGAAAGCCTATTATGATGTTCATTCTTCAGCGTATAAGTGTCGAACTTTCGAGAAGCAATCCAAACACGAAAGACTTTTTTAAGATTTTGGAGCTTCTTTTTAAATAAAATAAAACCATTCCCATCACCGATGCCATCATTACTCCAAGTCTGAACCACAAGATCATGGAACCCGTCCATCTCCAACCAAGAGTGAAAAAACCGGAAAGGAGTAGGGCCATAATCCACAACAGATTCTTTAATAAGAATTGGCCGATGGTCCGGGACACCTTTCTCCAAGACAAGACCAGTAGCATGAGGAAACGTCTCAAAAAAGCTTTCCGTAACCAAGAAACGATCCAACTTACTCATTTTTGTCCCCCATTTATTTGTCCAGGTGAAATTATAGCCTCCCAAAGGAATATCTATAAGAGAATTATTGGTGATAAAGTCATTAAGAAATCTAGTTTGTCTCCCACAGAAAATCGAACCATGCCTTTCACCCTCCTCACGAACTTCATTAACTTTTCATTTAACGAACTTTTAACTCTTAAAGAAACAAGTAAAGAAGAGGAACTTCATTAACTTTTCATTTAACGAACTTTTAACTCTTAAAGAAACAAGTAAAGAAACAAGTATATTGGATTAAATGATGATTTATATTATTCTTATCACAGGTTTCTAATCAACACTATGCATCTTTTAATTGATCATATTGTAATCATTAGTACCATAATTACCATTAGATATTACTGATTTCTTTTTCAATAATGAGATCTATAATTAATAATCTATGTATCAACAAGTTATTTAGATTACATATTCGACAAGAGTCAAAATTGTTCGACACTTCACGGTCTTAAGCATTTTTCTAACGGTTATTTGTTATCTAACAACATATTTTATAGTTGTCTTTCAACAGAACTTGAACCTACAATCTCTGGTCGGTAGACAATATTGAATTTCTCTCATGCATTTGAACTCTAAACTTGAATATTGGCCTTTGAACTAGTAAAGGAACATCACTGTTATTGAGAAGCTTCTGTTACTAAAATAATTGAACTTTCCATTGGTTGGATAGAATCATCTTTAAATTATTATGCATGCATAATTAAACAAAACTCTTAGTTAATACTACTTATCACACTTGGCAATTTAGCATAGGAGACCCCATATGATCTGTGACATACCCTCAAATACAATATTCAACATTGCAACCCAAATGAAAGTCAACATTGCAAATTAATTTCTTAAATCAGTATTCTAAATTTTGATCCGTCACTTTCCTTACCATATTGGAGAAAAAGTGTTTAATTAAGTGTTCTTAAATTGAGTATTAGATGGTTGTGGGATAGCACTACAATGAATAGAGTATAGTAATACTCGCTAGGTATTTAATGTATAAATTTTTAAAAAGTCAATCCACATAGGCCAACTTAATGATAGTAGAAGATTATACAAGTCTTTACATTGTGCTTATGATCACATAGCATTAGAGTATTTTGTTTTTGCTTTTGTTAAAGTAATATTTGCATCATAAGCTTGATATTAATCATATATATACAGAGAACAGGGTAATCGGCCTTTTATTTCATAGGCTCTTATATCAGTTTAACGGCTAACATGAATGAGGTAAATTGCGTAACATAATAACTGAAAAAAAATAAAAAAATGATTTGTAATTTGAGCTCATGGTTTTGTTTTTACTATGTATATCCTCCCACAATTATCATCACAAAAACCATTTTATTAGTTAGATATTCATCTGTGAGTTGCTCTATCGGTTGGTCGGGATGGCTGAAAACTTTATCAATCCAAATTTTTTTTGCCACATTAGCTTTTTCTCTCTTGCAACCTACATACGGTCTTTTAGGCATAATCAGAAAACCTACACTAAAAACAATATATATCCAAAAAATACTCGTATTAACGAGTTAATTTAGGTCGATGAGTAAGACAATTCATATTTAAATCCCGGCACATGGTCACTTTTCAATGCTACTCTATGGTTCCCTTTTTTTCCTATTAAGGAAACAATACAAATATACAATGCACATGCATTATTGAGCTTTTTTGACAACCTTGCATTGTACGATTAATTAAGGATACACTTGTGTTTCTATATGCAAAATATTGTGAAATTGAATTCATCAAAATCCAAATTCAACGTATGAAAGAATATTAATGTATTGTTACTTGATCCATGTCGACAAAACTTACATGCATGAGAATTATGAGACGTGTATCATACGATGAGTTGGTCTCGTTAGCAAAACTTTTTTTTTCTCTATGATGGCTCACTCTTGCAACAATAAAACGAATCTATCTAGCTAGTAGAGATATATTATTAACAAAATTGTTTAACGATCTCTCTATCTGAGGAATTGATATTGATTGAACTTACAATTTACAAACCCTTTATTTAAGTACATTAGTAGCCTAGTAACCATGTGCTTAGACCCTTTTTATCATGCAAAATATTGCCAAACTAAAAAAGAAACACAACAAAGAGCAGGCAAAAGCCAATTGGATTAGCCAAACTCCCAAACTGTTTGCCTAACACATACATTGCAGTTCTTATCTTCAAATCTCAATCTTTTTTCGCACCCAAACAAATTCATTTTAATAACATGTACATTATCTCACTTGTAACTTAACCTAAACTTATACTCCATTTGTCCCAAAATAAATATCTACTTGCATTTTGCACAAAGTTTGTGGAAAACTAGAAGGGGGTTGAATAGTTTTGCCGATTTTAAGTTAGTTTCAAAAACTTTAGATTCGATGTTATGTGAAATCGTATGGATGAATAGAGAATATAGATCTATAAGTAACAAAAGTAAAGAAAACAAGTAAAGTAAAGGATAGAAATGACACAACCGATTTATAGTGGTTCGGCTACAAGGAGACCTTCCTTTCCCTACTCCACTCCCCGAGTCACCTACTCGAGAGTTCAAGCACTATGTCAACAAACTCCTTCAAATCGGCGGAGAAGCCTTCACAACGTCGCTTACACTTTTTCCGGTACAAAGTTAAATACCGAGTCCTTAACACGGAGGACCAAACCAACACTACTATAACATAGCAAATATGTGAAATATGAAATACAAGATCTTTGCTACATAAATCTTGTGGAGGAACAAATCAGTCAAGAGCCCTTGCTTGGATGACTTGTAGAAGCTTGTGATCTCGCCTTAGATAAGGAACTATATGAGAATCACAAAAAAAGAAAGAAGAACTACTATCTAGATCAAGAGATCTGAGATTAGAATAATGAAAGAATATATGAGAGAGTTTATAAGAAGAGGGGTGAGTTACAATGAAGAATGACTCTCTATTTATAGGCAAAATCTTGCTACTATTGCACAGATCCTACAGATCCCTCACATGAGGGATCCGTCCAGTGTAAACTTAGGGATCCGTGAGACGCTCCTCATTATCCATGGGTTATGGGTCATGGGTCCTATACTTTTGACCATGGGTATCCAAGTAGATACAATGTATCTAGAAGATGCAGTGCATCTAGTCAATGGGTTATGGGTTAGCTCCATGGGTTATGGATATGCTCCATGGGTATGGGTCATGGGTTATGGTTTTTTACCCATCCTAATAAATGATCTGCGCGAAACAGTCAAGTCAAACAGACTTAAAACAGCTTAAACACAAATGCAATGAGGATCAGAGAATATAGTGAATTCCCGGGTCGTTTAGTCCCAAGGAGACTCAATGGTGTGTTAAACAAACTCAGAAGATGGAATGATCACTAAGGATAGTGATCTGTAAAGGTTATGATTAGAAATATTACACTACAGATTGATTTGAATGGAATGGAGTACAGATTTGGAAAGCACAACAATCAGAAGAAAGAAACGTAAACGTGAGCTTCAAAAACTACGTATACGCACAAAATAAAAAGTGAAAACTAAGAAATAAAAGGCCTAAAAATATAAAAATGACATTTTTGGAATCCTAAAAATAAAAGAAAATTATTAGAAAAAGAAAATTATTTTTAACACTATTTAATTAATTATAATTAATTAAAAACTATTTTAACTAATTAATAAATACTCTAAAATAGAAGAAAATACAAAATAAGGCTAGAAAAATAAACTTATGATTCTGAAAAATCTAAAATACTATAAAACTAATTTTAAAATTAAAAATATATTTTTCACACTTTTTATCTAATTATTACTAATTAATTATTATTTAAAATACACTTAATTACTAGAAAATAGAAAATAAACTTGGAAAAATAAAATTTTAACTTTGAAAAATCTACAATATGATAAAACTAATTTTAAAACAGAAAAGATATTTTTTATGCTTTTTAATTATTTATTACTAATTATTTATTATTTATTAACTATTTAAAATTATAATAAATACTAAAAAGATAGAGAAAAATCTGAAACTTTTTCTAAAAATCCTATATGATGACAGAAACCTAAGAAAACTATAAAAACAAGATTTGCTTATTAAAAAGTTGAAAAGAAAAATCAAAAAGCTAAAAAATCTTAAATAAACGCTATCACTATTTTTATATTGATGATTTTGTGATTTTTATTTTTGAAAACTACTTAAATACTAATAATACAAAAATTTAATAAAGACAAAAAATTTACAAAACAAAAATAAGCTGATTTGATGGCTTATTAGCCCAACAGTGGACTTAAATAGCTTATTTGGTGGCAATAAGCTCAAACAAGCTTGAACACTGAAACAAAGGATAAAAATGGATACAAGCAATCTATAAGAACTGAAATGAAGCTAGAACATACAAAGGAGCACACTGAAAAGCTAATAAATAAGCAATAAGCACTTTTGATATGACAAAGAAATGGGACAATCTTTAAGCCCTTAGCACCCCTAGCTAATAAGCTCAAAAATGAAACACAAGACTTGATACACTAAGAAGACCAGGTTGGCTTTCCAAAGAACCAGAGAACAAGAGATTTGAAGCACTAATAAGCTCTCTATGAGCTTATCAATTTGGACCCAAATTCTGCAGGGACGATTTCCAAACAGTACCTCACAAAAGCGAAAATAAGCACTCAAAAAGCTGAGAAACCAAGAACTAGCATTTTTGTATTTTTATACACCAACCAAACTTTAATACCCCAAGAGATTATAAGCTGAATCTTAATATTAAACCCCTAGTGAAATTCCAAAGTTTATTCAAAAACGACCTATTGAGATTTTGACTTTTTTAGAACAAGTGCAAAGTTGACCAAAGTGACTTTTGATTTGTTCTTAAGCACTGATGATGTTGTTTTAAGGCATGTTAAGACTGAATATAGCAAGATTATTAACTTTTGAACACAAAATGATGATCATGGATTTGTAAAATCCAACAAGAAGCCACAGTAAATAAGATCAAAGGAATTTTTGACTTTTTGCTAATGAGGACTTGATTTTATGACTGAACTAAGTTACTTAGACCCATTTAGACATATTTCCAACAAAGCTAAGGACCAAAGAACCTTTGAATACCATAAACCAAACACACCTTAATGTTGACTGTTATGAAGTTTTTTTAGAGTAAAACACAAATTAAATCCATGAGATTAAGTCCAGATCTTTTATAATCACTTGTTATGACTAATTAAGCTTAAAACAACAACCCTTACAACATAAAACTCAAAAATGACTAAAATGCAATTTTGACTGTCCAAATGATATTTTCTCAAAACACAAATTTAAATTAACAAACTACTGATTTTAAAACCTAGATACACTAAATTATGACTAGTGAACACAAAGAAACAAAAAGATAAGCTAATTAATCACTATAACAGTAAAATGCCAAATTTATCAAAAAGCTTACAAATGCTTCCAATGCTTAAAACTGAGAACCAAGATCAATGAGCACCCCTATAAGCTTACCAATAAGCTACTAACCCAAGGCCATCCATTATATACCTGCTCCATGTGAACACTTCCATGGAACCTTTTTTTATTTTTCAAGTATTTAATTGGTATTTTTATGATTTTTCTATTTTTGACTCTCAACTGAATTTTAAGATAACTAAAAGCTTCAATGAGCTTTCTAGGAGCTTAAGTGTACTAAATCAGTCCATACAAACTACTGAAAACACATTTGATCCAATTTGAGATTTTGCATAAATATGAGAAATTGCATAAACTGAAATACAATATGATACTTGAATTAAGGTTTCACAAAAGCTTTCTTATAACAACAGAACTTGAATTACAGAGTTTGAAGATAAAAACATAAACTTAAAACTTAGAAATGCTTAAAACGACAATAATAACTTAAATTACACTAGATATATATTTTTTCAATGCAACTCTCTCTCCTTTATAGACTTTCTTGCATCCTTGATGTACTCTGAATCTATCCCACCACATTCTAGCCTTTGGATCACTCAAAATGATCAGAACCGTCCACATGTAATTTTTGGCGCCAAAAATTCTTCAAAGCAGGTTTTTAGCTTTAATGAGGTTTGGTTGAGATAATTAAAGGTTTTGGAGTGTATAGGAGTTGGAGGGGACATGGTATGGGAGGGGAAGTTGAAAAAGTGGTAAAACCATGACTGGTATTGATGTTTCAGGCTTGGGAGAGACACTGCTACAGTGTTTCTGGTTTTTGAGCGCGCAAAAGGGATTTGACCAAGTAGTTTGACCAGCAGCTATTAATAACAAAGGGTCCAAAATGGCTGTGGCTGGGGTCTTTTTGCAATTTGACCTGGCTCAAGGGTCAGCCAAAGGGGGTCAAGGGTCAAGTATATTGGGCTAGCAGTTGGGCTTGAGGTTGTATTTGGATTTTGGGCTTGGTAAATATATTGTGTCCGTTTGGTTTGTGTATTAAACAAGGACCAAAAATGCAAATTTGCCAAACTTCAAGGACTGAAAGTGCCATTATTCCAAACTTCTCACAAGGACCAAATTTGACAACTTTTGATAGAACAAGAACCCTTTTTGCATAAAATCCATTTTAAAAGTCCAAGGACTAATTTTGCAATTTTCCAAAGTTTGAGGACTTTTCTTGCCAATTGACCAAAGAATCATTCAAGGATCATTTTAAACAACTTAGAATACTTCAGGGACCTTGAATGATAAATTTCCACATTTTTGAATTCCAGGGACTAGATTTGACAACTTTTAAAACTTGGGGGACTAAAACTGCCAATTTTGCAAACTTTATACATTTTTCATCTGATTTTGATATTTTTGCATATAAAACACATAAAACACTAATTTGTGATATTTTGATCATTTTGATGTGTTTCTGAGTGTTTTCAGATGATTCTGCAGTTTAGATTGTATAAAAATGATGAGTATTTGGACACTCATCAATCCCCCACACTGAGATATTGCTAGTCCCTAGCAATGATTTGAGAAAACTTGATGGATTTATTCTCTTTACCAAAAGCCATCACTTCTGGAGTAGCCAATTGTTTTGATTCAAATAAGAATCTTGGTACAACGATAACCAGATGATTTATTGGCAAATCATAAACCATATAACGGATTTGATGTGTCTTTACCAGAAGCCGTACCCTTCTGGACTAGCCAACTCTTAGATAAATTATCGATTATCTTTGGTGAGCTGATTACCAATTATGGATTTTCCACAGCCTTTACCACAAGCCATAACCTTGCGGGCTAGCCAACTCATTATCTTTTGAGGATGATGGGGAGCTGAGGAACCATACAATTTTGGGCAAATTGCAAGCCATATAAACGGATTTGAGAAATCTTTACCAAGAGCCGTTTGCTCTAGGATTAGCCAATCCTTTTGTCTTACAGACATGGCGGATCGATAACCAAGATGAGTAAGTGTAGAACACTTACTCCAAAAAAATTTTGGCCAAAAACGGGGGAATTGGGTAGATAAAACATGAAATTCGTGAGAATTCCCCCCCCCCCCCACACTTAGAAATGAATATTGCCCTCAATATTCAAAGTACCGGCGGCTATGCCGAAACAAAGAACGTAAAAGGGAAATACTACGGCCATTATTTAGAAAGAAGATTTTTTTTAGAAGACTTACATACACAACATGTGGGGCAACCCCCCCACACTAGGGTGGTAGAACAGAGAAAGAAGACAGAAATATGGGTGAAAACCCATATGGTGCGTGCTAATGTTTTTGATTACCGAGTCACTAGCTTGACTCGATCCCCGCATTCATTGGTTCATGGGGAATGTTTGTAAATCCGGGACAACCACAGGGGGAATGTCCTCTCCAAAGTAATGCTTCACTCGATGACCATTCACTTTAAAATTAGGACCATCGGGTTGAGATAACTCAACGGTACCATAAGGATAAACCTTAGCGATAGTGAATGGGCCAGACCAACGGGACTTGAGCTTTCCCGAGAAAATCTTCAATCTTGTATTGAAAAGAAGGACTTGATCACCAACGTTGAAAACGCGGTTCTTGATCTTAGAGTCATGAATCTTCTTTGTCTTTTGTTTATAGATCAAAGAGTTCTCATAAGCTTGATCACGAAGTTCATTTAGTTCATTCATTTGAACTTTTCTGTGATCACCGGCTCAGTATATCGAAGTTTGCATACTTTAAGGCCCAGTATGCCTTGTGCTCTAACTCAATCGGAAGATGACATGCCTTTCCGTACACTAGCTTGTATGGAGTACACCCGATGGGTGTTTTGTAAGCTGTACGAAAAGCCCAGAGTGCGTCATCTAGCTTATCCGACCAGGAGGCACGGTTTTCGCCAACCGTCCTTCCGAATTCTTTTAATACCACGGTTTGAAACTTCCACCTGCCCACTTGTTTGGGGGTGGTATGCAGAGAGAGACGGTGGGTAACATCATACTTTTGCATGACTCTTTCAAATTGGTCATTACAAAAATGTGTACCACGATCACTGATTATCGCTCTCGGAGTTCCAAACCTGGCAAACAGAGATTTCAAAAACTTGACAACAACTCGGGCATCATTGGTGTGTAAAGCTTTTGCTTCAACCCATTTTGACAGGTAGTCAACAGCCACGAGTATGTACTTGTTACCACGAGAAGATGGAAATGGCCCCATAAAATCAATACCCCATATGTCAAATATCTCACAAACTTGAATGGCATTTTGTGGCATTTCATTCCTTTGAGATATATTGCCATGACGCTGACAAGCGTCACAGGTTTTGACATAATCGTGGGCATCCTTATAGATTGTGGGCCAATAGAACCCGGAATCAAACACCTTTTTGGCGGTGTAATTTGGACTATTATGGCCCCCGGTGGGTCCAGCATGGCAAGCTGTGAGAATGTCAATAGCTTCCTGTCCATAAACACACCGTCGGATGACTTGATCCGCACAGATTTTGAACAAGAAAGGGTCGTCCCAGAAATAATGTTTAACATCTTTGAAGAATTTGTTCTTCTGTTGGGTCGACATCCCTTTCACAATGAAGTTACCCGCATGGTAATTTGCGAAGTCAGCAAACCATGGGGTGGTAGAATTTCCACGAAAAGAAACCGCATTGAGTGTCTCGAGAGGAAATGTTTCATTTATTTCCTTTTTCTCAAAAACATCTTGGTGAGGGTTTTCTAATCTGGACAAATGATCAGCAGCTAGATTCTCGGCTCCTTTTTTATCACGTATAATGATATCAAATTCTTGGAGGAGGAGAATCCAACGAAGCAATCTCGGCTTTGCATCCTGTTTTGCAAAGAGATATTTAAGAGCCGAGTGATCCGTATACACTACGCATTTGGTCAAGATAAGATACGGCCGAAACTTCTCAAAAGCATACACCACGGCTAATAGCTCTTTTTCGGTGGTGGTGTAATGAGTTTGAGCCTCAGTCATAGTTTTGCTTGCGTAGTGAATAGGCTGAAAATGCTTATTTCTTCGTTGCCCTAGGACTGCACCGATAGCAAAATCACTTGCATCGCACATGAGCTCAAAAGGCAAGTCCCAGTCAGGAGCAACGAGAATGGGTGCTTCAGTTAGCTTTGTCTTCAATGTTTCAAAAGCTATGATGCACTCGGGTGAGAAGATAAAAGGAGCATCCTTTTCAAGAAGATGAGTCATTGGCCGGGCGATTTTGGAAAAATCTTGTATGAATCTACGATAGAAACCGCCATGACCTAAAAAACTCCTAATACCTTTGACGGTAGTAGGATGAGGCAGCTTAGCAATGACATCAACCTTTGCTCTATCTACCTCAATCCCATTCTTTGAAATCTTATGGCCAAGGACAATGCCTTCTTTGACCATAAAGTGGCTCTTCTCCCAGTTTAGACAAAGATTGGTGACTTCGCACCTTTGAAGCATTTTATCTAAATGGGAGAGACATGATTGAAAAGAATCCCCAATGACCAAGAAGTCATCCATAAACACCTCCATCGTTTCCCCGATCATGTCGTGGAAAATGGCCATCATACATCGTTGGAACGTGCCAGGAGCATTACATAAGCCAAAAGGCATACGCTTGTAGGCAAAAGTTCCGTACGGGCAAGTGAATGTGGTTTTCTCTTGATCATTTGGATCAATGGGGATCTGAAAGTAACCCGAGAAACCATCAAGGAAACAATAGTATTCGTTCCCTGCTAATCTCTCAAGCATCTGGTCCATGAAGGGTAGAGGAAAATGGTCTTTACGGGTGGCGTCATTCAACTTACGATAGTCGATGCAAACACGCCATCCCGTAACCAATCGAGTTGGAATTAACTCGTTATCTTCATTTGTGATAACAGTAATGCCACCCTTTTTCGGAACACAATGAATTGGGCTGACCCAAGGACTGTCCGAGATCGGGTAAATCAATCCTGCATCAAGAAGTTTGATAACCTCTTGTTTGATAACATCATGGATTTTGGATTCACTCGTCTCAGATGTTGAACTGCGGGTTTAAAGTCATCCTCCATCAAGATTTTATGAGTACAACTCGGGGTTTATACCTTTGATGTCAGAGAGTTTCCAAGCAATTGCTTGCTTGTGTGACTTCAAGATTTTAATGAGAGCAGCTTTTTCATCTTTACTCAAATCTCGAGCAATAATGACGGGTAATTTATCATCACCCTCAAGGAATGCATACTCGAGATGAGGAGGTAAGTCCTTAAGCTCAACCTCAGGAATTTCATCAGTTTTCTCAACTGACTTGACTTCCTTGTTATGAAGTTTGACGGGAGGGGGAGGAAGAGAAGTATCCAGATTTGACAATTTCTCAAGAAGAAGATCTCCCTCTAGATTAATCTCATTTTGATTAATCTCAACTGGAATTGAATCACTGGGATGAGGGTTTGATGATGGATCATCATTGAGCAACTTCTCAATAAGAAGTATGTCCCCCTCAATATCAATTGGAGCGTGATCAATTTCCCAAGGAACAGAATCACTAGCCAAATATGCTTCAATCTCATCTAAGATGAAGTCGCTTCCCTCAAACGGAGTGAGAGAAGGAGTGGAATTGGCTATGATAGGCTGAGAAGATGTGGTGGAATCCCCACTCACAGAATTATGAGAATAACCAAGAACTTCTTGAGAGTACTCGTCAGAAGCAACATCAATGATATCTATTCGTTAACCGATTCGAATCATAATTTGCGGAGTACCTCGAAGTTTGGTCAAGATTGAAGGTGACAGCTTCATTACCAACACGCAATGTGATTTCCTGCTCAAATACATCTATGAGAGCACGGCCCGTTCTCATGAATCCTCGACCAACAATGAGAGGAACCCGATGATCGGCATCAAAATCAACAACCACGAAGTCACCTGGGAAATGGAACTTTCCTACTTTCACAAATACGTCCTCGGCAATGCCAAGAGGACGGGATATGGAACGATCAGCAAGCTCGAGAGTCATGCATGTAGGAGTGAGTTCCTGAAGAGAAAGTTTCTTCCACACTGAATATGGCATAAGGTTTATGCTTGCACCAAGATCTGCTAGGGCAAAGCATTCAACCATCCCTGGAAATACACAAGGTAAGAGAAATTTCCAGGATCTCCAAGCTTTTCCTAAGCTTCTTTAGAATAACTGCAGAGCAGTTCTCGTTAAGAGGAGTCTTAGCCATTTCAAACAGCTTTTCCTTATTGCTTAACATGTGTTTGAGAGTCGATGCGAACTTGGGCATCAGCATGATAGCATCCGCAAAGCTTATGTCAAAATGTAATTCTTGGAAAATTTGGAAAAATTTATCCATTTGATGACTAGCTTTCTCACGGAGCTTTTGCTCGTTCAAGCGTGATGGGTAAGGAATAGAAGATTTGGATTTCTGATTCTCAACAGAAGCTACAGGAGGTTCAAAAACAACTCCTTGATTTGATTTGGGTTTCTGGACCACTTGAGGTTGGACTACCGAAGGTTGGACGTGTGCGGTACTTCGTGGGCTAGAATAATGCACCTTGTCCGTTGTTTCCTTGGTAACTTGACTCATTGCCACAGGAGGAGGGGGCATTGGAGTCGTAGGTCCATTGTGTTTAGGAGGTTCACTGTCCACTACCTTAGGAAGAGACGAAGAAGAAGAGGTAGTAGGAACAGAAGGTCCAGTGTATGAAATACCACTTCGGGTTGTGATCGCCTTGGCATCGCCCCTCGGGTTAGCGATCGTGTTACTCGGTAAAGTACCTGAGCCCGAGGGTCGATCATTTAAAGACTTCTTCGATCAGCAATGACTGACCAACAACCGTTCATTTCATCTTGGGATTTCATGAACTGCTTCAGAACTCATCGATGATGGTCCCGGAGGAGTAATGACGGTAGGAGCTGGAGGGACAATTTGAGGCCGTATGTTTTGATTATAGCCAAAATTCCCTTGATTAGGATTCATATTCCCATGAAATTGATTCCCTCGATTGAAATGGTTTTGATGAAGGTTTCCTTGATGTTGGAAACCTTGATTGGGTCCAGGATAGAAATTACCTTGGTTTTGATAACCTTGGTTCATTCTTGGTTGGTTTTGATTCCGGTTTTGAATGTTGTGATTCTGGTTAAAACCGGGTGGTGCCTGATTAGTGTTAGCACGGTAGTGTAGTTCATTTTGAGGACGGTATTGATTACCTCCTTGCTGTGAACTACCGGCTAAAGCATTGGCCTCAAAAGGACTACCATCGGTGGCAGTACAATTGTAGTAGGCATGAGGACCACCACAGGTGACACAACTTTCAACTTTCTTCACTTCAGCATGTGTAGGAGTCTGAGTGAAGGAGACTTTCTTCTGGTTAGCAAGAACCAAAGCCTGAACAATGTCTGTGAGTTTATCAATCTTAGCATCGGTGCTAGATGTACTCACGGGGGATGAAGAAGAAGAAGGTCCAGCATGAGACTGATATGTCTTTGCTCTGAAAGGACGGACCTGAGATTTGTTCTCAATGATCTGCAAGGCCTCTTTGGTGGTCTTGCTCAAGAAATTACCTCCCGCGGAGGCATTCAAAGAGTCTTGATTGGTCTGATTGAGACCATTGTAGAAAGTATCCATTTGCATTAACTCGGTAAAACCGTGATGCGGACACTTGCGAAGCAACTCTTTGTAACGATCCCATGCCTCCCCGAATGATTCATCAAATCTCTGAGAAAATTTCATTATCTCATTCTTAAGACTTGTGGTTCGGGACGGAGGATAGAACTCGTTAACGAACTTGGTGACAAGATCTTCCCATGTCTCTATAGAACGAGGGGGTTGTTTCTCAAGCCAATTCCGGGCTTGTCCCTCTAGAGAAAATGGGAACGGAAGAAGCTTGATAGCTTCATGTGGGACATTCTTATATTTGATGGTAGATGCTATCTTGTTAAACCATCGAATGTGTGCATGAGGATCATCCCGCCCAAAACCATAGAATTGGCTTTGGGTTACTAGATTGAGCAACCCGGTTTTGAGCTCGAAAGTGTCAACCACGATGGCTGGAACAACAATGGCATCTCCGTAACCCTCGATGGGTGCTTGGAGAAGCTCATTCATAGGTTTGTCTTCTGCCATTTCGACAGGAGGTGGTGGTGGTAGACGCTTCCTCATCCACGGTGAAGGAGCTGAACGCCCTCTACGTCTACGAGGAATCTTTCCAAGTTCTGAAAGTGGACTTGTAGAACTGGAAGAACGAAAAGTGCGCATGCACTATGTTATAAAAACCAATTTTCAAAACAAATGAGGCAAAACACAAGTGAACTTAACCAATAATCACAGATGAAATGGCTTCTTTGAAAAAGGTACACCAAATCACAAGTGACACAAAGGCAAGTTTTAAATCTGATGTTCGGGAACTTATTAATGGTCGCACCCCCAGTTAGGTAGTGCACTGCCTTGATTTGCGGTGGTTGATTTTTATGTATATTTTAAGTACCACTGAAAAGACGTAGGTTAGATTTGTGCAGATGGGTTTAAAAACTTTTTTTTTTTTGACAATATTTATGTTATCGTCCCGTTTAACCAAATCGTATTTCTTTAAGAATCACCTTAAAAGAGAATACAAAATAGAAAACGTTCCGATTGTTTTGTTGTTTTATATTTTTTTGGAGTTTTTAACACTTTAGGAAAAGTGCTAATGAACTTTTTGGTTTTCTTATAACTTTACAAAAACTTTTTACAAATGGTGGGTATGTGCAACAATGGATCTGAAAATGGCTAAACACACGCTAAAGCTTCCCCGGCAGCGGCGCCAAAATTTGATCTGCGCGAAACAGTCAAGTCAAACAGACTTAAAACAGCTTAAACACAAATGCAATGAGGATCAGAGAATATAGTGAATTCCCGGGTCGTTTAGTCCCAAGGAGACTCAATGGTGTGTTAAACAAACTCAGAAGATGGAATGATCACTAAGGATAGTGATCTGTAAAGGTTATGATTAGAAATATTACACTACAGATTGATTTGAATGGAATGGAGTACAGATTTGGAAAGCACAACAATCAGAAGAAAGAAACGTAAACGTGAGCTTCAAAAACTACGATATCGCACAAAATAAAAAAGTGAAAACTAAGAAATAAAAGGCCTAAAAATATAAAAATGACATTTTTGGAATCCTAAAAATAAAAGAAAATTATTAGAAAAAGAAAATTATTTTTAACACTATTTAATTAATTATAATTAATTAAAAACTATTTTAACTAATTAATAAATACTCTAAAATAGAAGAAAATACAAAATAAGGCTATAAAAATAAACTTATGATTCTGAAAAATCTAAAATACTATAAAACTAATTTTAAAATTAAAAATATATTTTTCACACTTTTTATCTAATTATTACTAATTAATTATTATTTAAAATACACTTAATTACTAGAAAATAGAAAATAAACTTGGAAAAATAAAATTTTAACTTTGAAAAATCTACAATATGATAAAACTAATTTTAAAACAGAAAAGATATTTTTATGCTTTTTAATTATTTATTACTAATTATTTATTATTTATTAACTATTTAAAATTATAATAAATACTAAAAAGGTAGAGAAAAATCTGAAACTTTTTCTAAAAATCCTATATGATGACAGAAACCTAAGAAAACTATAAAAACAAGATTTGCTTATTAAAAAGTTGAAAAGAAAAATCAAAAAGCTAAAAAATCTTAAATAAACGCTATCACTATTTTTATATTGATGATTTTGTGATTTTTATTTTTGAAAACTACTTAAATACTAATAATACGAAACTTTAATAAAGACAAAAAATTTACAAAACAAAAATAAGCTGATTTGATGGCTTATTAGCCCAACAGTGGACTTAAATAGCTTATTTGGTGGCAATAAGCTCAAACAAGCTTGAACACTGAAACAAAGGATAAAAATGGATACAAGCAATCTATAAGAACTGAAATGAAGCTAGAACATACAAAGGAGCACACTGAAAAGCTAATAAATAAGCAATAAGCACTTTTGATATGACAAAGAAATGGGACAATCTTTAAGCCCTTAGCAGCCCTAGCTAATAAGCTCAAAAATGAAACACAAGACTTGATACACTAAGAAGACCAGGTTGGCTTTCCAAAGAACCAGAGAACAAGAGATTTGAAGCACTAATAAGCTCTCTATGAGCTTATCAATTTGGACCCAAATTCTGTGCACAGGACAGATTTCCAAACAGGTACCTCACAAAAAGCAGAAAATAAGCACTCAAACAGCTGAGAAACTAAGAACTATCATTTTTGTATTTTTATACACCAACCAAACTTTAATACCCCAAGAGATTATAAGCTGAATCTTAATATTAAACCCCTAGTGAAATTCCAAAGTTTATTCAAAAACGACCTATTGAGATTTTGACTTTTTTAGAACAAGTGCAAAGTTGACCAAAGTGACTTTTGATTTGTTCTTAAGCACTGATGATGTTGTTTTAAGGCATGTTAAGACTGAATATAGCAAGATTATTAACTTTTGAACACAAAATGATGATCATGGATTTGTAAAATCCAACAGTAAGCCACAGAAATAAGATCAAAGGAATTTTTGACTTTTTGCTAATGAGGACTTGATTTTATGACTGAACTAAGTTACTTAGACCCATTTAGACATATTTCCAACAAAGCTAAGGACCAAAGAACCTTTGAATACCATAAACCAAACACACCTTAATGTTGACTGTTATGAAGTTTTTTAGAGTAAAACACAAATTAAATCCATGAGATTAAGTCCAGATCTTTTATAATCACTTGTTATGACTAATTAAGCTTAAAACAACAACCCTTACAACATAAAACTCAAAAATGACTAAAATGCAATTTTGACTGTCCAAATGATATTTTCTCAAAACACAAATTTAAATTAACAAACTACTGATTTTAAAACCTAGATACACTAAATTATGACTAGTGAACACAAAGAAACAAAAAGATAAGCTAATTAATCACTATAACAGTAAAATGCCAAATTTATCAAAAAGCTTACAAATGCTTCCAATGCTTAAAACTGAGAACCAAGATCAATGAGCACCCCTATAAGCTTACCAATAAGCTACTAACCCAAGGCCATCCATTATATACCCTGCTCCAGCTGTGAACACTTCCATGGAACCTTTTTTTATTTTTCAAGTATTTAATTGGTATTTTTATGATTTTTCTATTTTTGACTCTCAACTGAATTTTAAGATAACTAAAAGCTTCAATGAGCTTTCTAGGAGCTTAAGTGTACTAAATCAGTCCATACAAACTACTGAAAACACATTTGATCCAATTTGAGATTTTGCATAAATATGAGAAATTCCATAAACTGAAATACAATATGATACTTGAATTAAGGTTTCACAAAAGCTTTCTTATAACAACAGAACTTGAATTACAGAGTTTGAAGATAAAAACATAAACTTAAAACTTAGAAATGCTTAAAACGACAATAATAACTTAAATTACACTAGATATATTTTTTTCAATGCAACTCTCTCTCCTTTATAGACTTTCTTGCATCCTTGATGTACTCTGAATCTATCCCACCACATTCTAGCCTTTGGATCACTCAAAATGATCAGAACCGTCCACATGTAATTTTTGGCGCCAAAAATTCTTCAAAGCAGGTTTTTAGCTTTAATGAGGTTTGGTTGAGATAATTAAAGGTTTTGGAGTGTATAGGAGTTGGAGGGGACATGGAATGGGAGGGGGGTTGAAAATGTGGTAAAACCATGACTGGTATTGATGTTTCAGGCTTGGGAGAGACACTGCTACAGTGTTTCTGGTTTTTGAGCGCGCAAAAGGGATTTGACCAAGTAGTTTGACCAGCAGCTATTAATAACAAAGGGTCCAAAATGGCTGTGGCTGGGGTCTTTTTGCAATTTGACCTGGCTCAAGGGTCAGCCAAAGGGGGTCAAGGGTCAAGTATATTGGGCTAGCAGTTGGGCTTGAGGTTGTATTTGGATTTTGGGCTTGGTAAATATATTGTGTCCGTTTGGTTTGTGTATTAAACAAGGACCAAAAATGCAAATTTGCCAAACTTCAAGGACTGAAAGTGCCATTATTCCAAACTTCTCACAAGGACCAAATTTGACAACTTTTGATAGAACAAGAACCCTTTTTGCATAAAATCCATTTTTAAAAGTCCAAGGACTAATTTTGCAATTTTTCCAAAGTTTAGGGACTTTTCTTGCCAATTGACCAAAGAATCATTCAAGGATCATTTTAAACAACTTAGAATACTTCAGGGACCTTGAATGATAAATTTCCACATTTTTGAATTCCAGGGACTAGATTTGACAACTTTTAAAACTTGGGGGACTAAAACTGCCAATTTTGCAAACTTTATACATTTTTCATCTGATTTTGATATTTTTGCATATAAAACACATAAAACACTAATTTGTGATATTTTGATCATTTTGATGTGTTTCTGAGTGTTTTCAGATGATTCTGCAGTTTAGATTGTATAAAAATGATGAGTATTTGGACACTCATCAATAAACTATTACAATAAATGAATCATTACAATAATTTATATTAAATGACTATATATGTAGATGCTTTACAAAAATAACATGTATCCTTATAATTTTACTTATGATAACTTTATATTTGTTATTAACAACACAAAGAGATCGCTAAATATTAATAAACGCTTTTACGATTTATTTGTATTAACAATCTCCCTATTTTTGCTGATGACAAAACATAATATTATGATAAGTAAAACTTAATATTAGATGTATGTTTTGAAAGCATAAGTTTTACTTCTTCTCCCCCTTTTTGTCGAAACAAAAAGTGACCCTAACGAAGAAATAAAGTGTGGAAAAATAGTATAGTCCACGTATCTCTAACTCCACCTTGACGGTAGCTCCCCCTAGAATAGGGCGTCAAGTGAGAAAATATAAAACCTACAAAGAAAAGGTTAGTAGTAACATGCAATATAATCTTGTGATTAACGAGAAACAAAATGGAGAGCCAAGGTATGTAAACAAAGACTTGTAATAAAATAACAAAGTGTAGTGGTATATATGCCACATACAAACATGTAAAACTAAGAACAAGGTTTGTTCTTTAAAATGACTCAAAAGAAAAACTAGAGAAAATAGTAATATCATTCCTTCCATGCTTGCATAAGGTTATTGGTTTTGGTGAGTGATGATGTTGATGCGATCAAGGATGTGGTTAAGTATGAATCACATCTCTTTCCAAATTTCCATTGCAAGTTCCCTAGTGGATTGGCAATGTTCACAGTGTAAATGATATGGGTAATGTGTGTGGAAGGTTTCCGGGTTAGTATGATTTGTGGGATGCGGAAGATGTGATGGAAAAGTTGGAAAATATGGATCAAAGTTCGGAATATTTGGAAGTAGTGGTGGAAAAGAACCTAGATGTTCTTGTAAAACAATGGGAGCTAAAGGTGGTGAAGTTATAAGGTCTTTGTAAATTGTGTTTGGAGATGTGGGAGGTGTTAAAAAGACTAGTTCTTTTGGGTTGATTTGTTGGAGTGTTTTTGGAGTCTTAAAGAGTTCCGAAAGAGTGATCTTAGGTGAGACTTGATAGGTGATGACGGTGGTGTGCTAGTTGGAGATGAGGGAGGTGCTACTATGGAATCATTTGGTGGTGAATTCGTAGTTGGTGATGAACTATTTGATAATATTTTGGCTAAACAACAAGGCCGGATGCTAATCCATGCGGTTTTTATAGATTTGGGTGGTGGCACTACGGAAGGTGGTAGGATAAAGTTTTGGATTTCTTGAAGAGGATTGTTTGCACTAGGTGATTCATCAATGTTGGAAGATCTTTTGGATGACATGATGATTGATGTTTGTGAGGTTGAGAGTGATGAAGATGCAAGCATTTTGGGAACCTTATTTATAGAGAAAATAATGCATTGTAATGAATGCTTGACCCAAAATGTGGACTAAAATCTAATGATTAGATATGAATTTAAGGCATGCGATCATGAGAACACAAGAATTAAGTAACATACTCATTAGTAAAAAGGATAAAAAGATGAAAATATGTAGGTTTTTAACCAAAGTGAGAAAAATAAAAGAGAATTTCTGCTTCTGTCTCACGGTTCCCATGGATCCTTCCCAGGAGGGAACCGTCCAGCGTTAATGCTGGGATCCGTGGTACTGGTGACTCATGCAGCTCAAAATTTTCCTTTTGGAAATATTTGTGCCTAGTGTGTACCTATATGCAAACTATTTGGAGTTGCGGTTATCTCGACTCCTAAAAAGAAAAAGTAAAAAAGACTAGAAGTGAAAAGGCATTCTATTATGTGAGATAACCCGAGTGCTCCTAAATTCATTGTTGCTTAAATGAATGTACCCGAAAAACACATATTAGTTATGTGTTCCCTTTAGCATTCAAAAGACATGAGATGCAATGAAAACGGGTTTTACTTTGTATTAATAATGAAAAGGGTTTGTCCTAGACGTGAGAAATAACTTTTAGGAAAATGATACGGGAAGAAGTATCTTTTAGAAAAGAATTTCGAAAAAGTTTCTTTTGTTTTAAAGAAAATTGTACCTTTTGGTTAAGAAAAATAGATATGAAATTACATGTTGTAAAATAAAATTTTACCTTGGGTTTTGAAAATTCCCGTATAGTTAGTGAGTTGTGCGTGAAATAGAGATCCTAGACTTAGAAACTAAGAAGGCTAATGTTTACATACCTTGTAGAGTTGAGAGGTAAATTACGAAGATTGTTCCATGAGACCAAGACCAAGACGAAGCAAGTTTAATTGTTCCCGCTTCAACGGTTTGGTGAGGACGTCGGCTATGTTGTCTTCGGATGCTACCTTTTCAATAGAAATGTTCCATTTTTGAAAATTATCTCTTAAGAAGTGATGACGGATATCTATATGCTTGGTGCGAGAGTGTAACACCGGATTTTTGCTTAAGTCAATAGCACCTTTGTTGTCGCATAGAATGGCTATGTCACTTAGATGAATGTCGTAGTCAACTAACGCTTGTTTCATCCATAGTGCTTCTTGGCATGCTTTGCCGGCGGAGACATATTCGGCTTCGATTGTTGATATGGCCAATGCCGTTTGCTTCTTTGAGAACCAAGATGTTAAACAACATCCCATAAAAGTACATACACCACTTGTACTATTTCGGTCAACATAATCACCTGCATGGTCAGAATCTGCATATACAATAGTTTCTTCCCCCGTACCCTTAGGATACCATAATCCTAATTGAGTCGTACCCTTAATGTATCTAAAAATTCTTTTGACCGCCTCTAGATGTGATGTTTTAGGGTCTTCTTGAAACCTAGCACAAAGACAAACACTAAACATGGTATCCGGCCGACTAGCCGTAAGATAGAGAAGACTACCAATCATGCCACGATATTTTGTGTTATCAACGGATTCACCGTCTTCATCTTTTGTAAGTTTAGTGTCGGATGACATTGGTATTCTTATGGGTTTTGACTCTTCTAAACCAAATTTCTTTAACATCTCTTTTATGTATTTAGATTGATTAAAGAAGATACCATCTTCTACTTGTTTGATTTGTAGACCAAGAAAGAAACTTAGTTCTCCCATCATACTCATTTCAAACTCGTCATGCATGATTTTAGAGGAATCATCACACATGTCTTGACAAGTAGATCCGATTATAATATCGTGCACGTATATTTGAACAATAATTATATGAGACTACCTTTTCTTAGTAAAAAGTGTATTATCAACTAACCCCATGGTGTAGTTGTTTTTTTATTAAAAATGACTTGATTCTATCATACCAAGCTTTTGGGGCTTGTTTAAGACCATAAAGAGCTTTCTTTAATTTATACACATGTTTAGGTTTTTTAAAATCGATAAATCTCGGAGGTTGAGCTACACAAACTTCTTCGTTAATAAAACCATTTAGAAAAGCACTTTTAACATCCATTTGAAAAAGCTTCAGGTCATTAGCACAAGCATAAACAAGAAGTATTCTTATAAACTCTAATTTAGCCACGGGGGAATAGGTCTCTTATGCAGGTTTTACTGACCAGGTTTTAATATTTATAAGTCTTGTTATACCTATGGTCTACCCTAATGCACTAACGGGCAGTGTACTCGGTCGTGTGTAGTGTAGTATTCGGTAAAACCGAGGTCGTCCCAAGAGCTATGTGTGTGGATTTATACTAAGTCTAGGTGTCACATATTTTAATATGATTTCGATATGGAATTAACTAATAAAGCAAATATATTCGAAAGATGTTATCAACAAAGGAGAGTGGTGCTAACCTAGTTACTCATCCTAACTAGTAGTATTTACGTCTAATTACTTCCAATTACTTCAGGTGGGGTCAAAGTCGCTAGGACAGCATTTGGTCAGTTCGTCCTAACCTATCAACAAAGGGTCCCACTGGAGAAGTTAGGTATCCCCTCATAAGTCCAGTTGTTCCTGGTCAACTAAGCCAAGTCATTAAGTACTGCTACATGCTAGATTCATAATAGTGAGTGCCCGGGCGCTAGCACCTTAAACACTCACCTCTTACTTCTTAAGTTCATCCAAATAGTAGGTGATCAGTGGGTCAAATCGCAAAAGTAAAAAGGGTCGTCAGTTGGTCATATCTTACCCTTCCCTTCTCAGTCTACTCACTTGGGGTCAGTTGGTCATATCTCCTAAACAACTAGCCTCTATCGCTATTCTAAACTATCGAAAAAAGGGTAGCTACCAATAAACTATGCATGCATACACTTAGAAATAATTATACTGAAGCAATATAAACGCAAACAAAACAATTAAGGAATCATAACTAGGCCAGCCCCAAGAGGTGCTTAGCCGCTCATATTAACCATAACAATCAATTCAATGTTTAATATTACGAAATACATGAATTGAAAGTAAAAAAAGATAAAAAGCTAATGCTTATCGTAGGGGAGTGATTTCTCCCTTGGAGATAGCTCCGTATGCTCTTCTAGATTTGTCTTCGACTTCTTCTCACGTTCTCTAATTGTTGTGTGTGAAATGGGATGATTTGAAATGCTGGAAATCGTTGGGTATTTATAGGCCAGATCTGGTTACGGTGTAACTATTAAAAGAAGTACGCAGCAACATACAATTCTTGGTAAATTGTACTAATAATGTTGGTTACGGCGTAACCTCATGAAGGAGTTACGCCGTATCTTCAATAAATATTGGTTACGCCGTAGTTGATGCATGAGTTACGGCGTAATTAATAGCGGCGAGGAACCTCATTTTACCTAATATGGTTACGTCGTAATCTTTGATAGAGTTACGATGTAATCTTCTGTTAAGTTGGTTTTCTGAGCAACGCTTTAGTTACAGCGTAATGTGAGAGAGGAGTTACGCAGTAACTTCTTCAAAGTGAGCATACTATGATAAATCTTCAATAAACTCTCCAATTCCGCGTCTCTCTAGCTCCAATGCTTGTAATTTACTTGAAAGTGAAATATAATGGAAAACAAGCGTAAATCCATATAAATGATATATATTACAAGCATTATCGGGGTAAATTGACACTTAATATTCAGGATAATTTGATGTTATCAAATATCCCCCCACTTGAACTCTACTTGCCCTCAAGTAGACCTTATTAGATAGGTTCCTAAAAAGATATCTCCCATCACATGGAAAATATAAGTTTACAAATCCCTTATGCTAGAATAAAACAAAGCCGAAAACCTCACGAAATGGGAACGAAACACTCAAATATCTCATCTATTCTAAGTGTCAATTTCTGGGTGATCACTCAATCGCACAGTAATAGCATGTATTATATCATAAGCTTGGCGGTTACACAAATATCCACCACTAGAGTTAAGGGCAAAACAATATGGGTAGACACGACAAAGGTTAAGGGTGATTTGTCATTACTAACATGTCACGGCGAAGTGGAAAAAATCAATGATACATGACCAAATCCATTGCCAAGACACCAAAGATTGCTCGTTGAATCACCTAGACATGCTTCATGACTAAAGGGTAGGATAAGACATGGGATATATAAATGGTGTAAAATAAAAATAAAGGAAATAGTCTAAATCCATAACTAAGTCATCACAACTTACCGTTCGCCCAAAGTTCAAGTTTCGAAGTTAAGAATCCCGGATCATGATATACTAGGTAGATGTGTCATTAGAGGACGTCATGATGGGCACACTACCTTTTCTCCAACTGTTGGCGCAATTACCAACTCCAAACTTCAAATGTGACCAAGGTGACCTCCTCGATACTAAATCTAAATTAAGCTCATAATATAGTGCTTATAACATCGCACTTTACAATCAACTGAATAACAAATACATAAATTTTTTTTTCGAATCATAAACATAACATCCCCCCACTTGAGATGAACAATGGGAAATCGAGGGGTCTTCAATGATCTTTAAGAATATGTCGTCGATGAAAGCGTGTTTCCCGAACCTTTCCACTTGAACCTTGAACTTAGGAAAATGATAACTTCCCAATCACAAATAAAGACTACAAGGTAGGCTAAGGTGTATAGGTGTAACGAAACAATATATTGGGTTAACAAAATGAAAAGAATGGCTCTGATGGGTGTATCTAGGGGTATCTTGCACTAAAGGTGAGTGCAACGAAAGGGTTTCACATGGGGGTCGAGAAGTCGTGGTGACTAATCGATAGACACACAATGGTAGGATATTTGGGTGATAATCCTATAATACTGCCTTCTGATACAGGTTTTACTGACCAGGTTTTGATATTTATGATATACTAGGTAGATGTGTCATTAGAAAACGTCATGATGGGCACACTACCTTTTCTCCAACTGTTGGCGCAATTACCAACTCCAATCTTCAAATGTGACCAAGGTGACCTCCTCGATACTAAATCTAAATTAAGCTCATAATATAGTGCTTATAACATCGCACTTTACAATCAACTGAATAACAAATACATAACTCTTTTTTTTCGAATCATAAACATAACATCCCCCCACTTGAGATGAAAAATGGGAAATCGGGGGGTCTTCAATGATCTTTAAGAATATGTCGTCGATGAAAGCGTGTTTCCCGAACCTTTCCACTTGAACCTTGAGCTTATGAAAATGATAACTTCCCAATCACAAATAAAGACTACAGGGTAGGCTAAGGTGTATAGGTGTAACGAAACAATATATTGGGTTAACAAAATGAAAAGAATGGCTCTGATGGGTGTATCTAGGGGTATCTTGCACTAAAGGTGAGTGCAACAAAAAGGGCTTCACATGGGGGTGGAGAAGTCGTGGTGACTAATCGATAGACACACAATGGTAGGCTATTTGGGTGATAATCCTATAATACTGCCTTCTGATACAGGTTTTACTGACCAGGTTTTAATATTCATAAATTCTCGTTATGCATATGGTCTACCCTAATGCATTAACGGGCAGCGTACCTGGTCGCGTGGTCCCAAGAGCTATGTGTGTTGGATTATTACTAAGTCTAGGTGTCACAGATTTAATAATGGTTTTGAATAGGAATTAATTAATTAAACTACTAAAGCAGAAAATAGCAAATAAAGGCAAAAAATAAATCAATAGAGGATAGTGGTGCTAACCTAGTTATTCCTCCTAGCTAGTTATGTCTACGTCTACTTACTTCCAATTACTTCAGGTGGGGTTAAAGTTGAGAGGACAACATTTGGTCAATTCGCCCTAACCTATCAGCAAAGATGCCACCACAGGAGAAGTCAGGTGTCCCTTCATAAGTCCTGTTGTTCTTGGTCCCCTAAGCCAAGTCATTAAGTACCACTACATGCTAGATTTATAATAGTGAGTGCCCGGGCGTTAGCAACTTAAACACTCACCCCTAATGCTTAAGTTCATCCAAACGGTAGGTGATCAGTTGGTCAAATCGCACAAGTAGAAAGGGTCGTCAGTTGGTCATATCTTACCCTTCCCATTTTAGTCTGCTCACCTAGAGTCAATTGGTCATATCTCCTAGGCAATTGGCCTCTACCGCCATTCAAAACTACCGAAACAAGGGTAGCTACAATAAACTATGCATGCATACACTTAGAAATAATTGTACGGAAATAATGTAAACGCAAACAAAACATTTAAGGAATCATAACTAGGCCAGCACCAAGAGGTGCTTAGCCGCTCATATTAATCATACAAACCAATTCAATATTCAAAGGTACGAAATACATGAATCGAAAGTAAAGAAAATATAAAATGCTAATGCTTATTGTAGGGGAGTGATTTCTCCCTTCGAGACAGCTCCGTATGCTCCTCTAGACCTTCCTTTAGATTTTTCCCACGTTCTCTGATTGTTGTGTGTGGAATAGGATGATTAGAAATGCTAGAATTCGTGGGGTATTTATAGGCCAGATCTGGGTTACGACGTAACTATAACAAGAGTTACGCCGTAACCTTCAATTCCTTCGTATTTTGCACTAGATCTGCTAGTTACGATGTAACCTTATTAGTGGTTACGCCGAAGTCTTCAATAAACTTGGTTACGCCGTAGTTGATGAAATAGTTACGGCGTAGTTATCAGTGGCGTGGAAACTCATTTGACCTAATATAGTTACGTCGTAGCCTTATGGAAGAGTTACGCCATAACCTTCTGATGAGTTGGTTTTCTGAGTCACGCTTTAGTTACGGCGTAATGTGAGAGATGAGTTAAGCCGTAACTTCTTCAAAGTAGCATACTATGATAAATCTTCTGATATTTCTCTAGTTCCGCGTCTCTTTAGCTCCAATGCTCGTAATTTACCTGAAAGTGGAAAACAATGGAAAACAAGCGTAAATCCATATAAATGATATAAATTACAAGCATTATCGGGGGAAATTGACACTTAATATTTAGGACTATTTGATGTTATCACCTTCTTAAACTGAAAAGTCCAAATACATCGAGCTAACTTAACATACCTCGTCTATGGTCTCGAAATGATGTAAAGGCCAAGTTTTAAAGTTTACAAGCTACCGGCACGCTCATAATTTGGTGGATTTGGGGTAAAATTTAGGAAACTGATAAGGCTAATCTCACCAAATAATATCAAGGGTTGTATGTGCTCGGCTAAGGTCTAATCTAGTTAGGTTAAGAAAAACATGTCAAAATTTTAAAAATGTCATAATTTTTCAAAATAAACTAGAAAATCGAAAGCAAAATAAAGTTCAAGAGACAATTCTACTCCCGTCCCCCCCACTTGAATTGTACAAAGTCCCTTTTATACTAAGCGTAAAATAAAGGTGAAGAGAAAAGTAGAATTAAAGCGAGAACTTCCGTCAAATTTGCTTCAAAAATAAAGAAGGCCCACGAAAGAGAGTCGTGCCTTCGCATAAGCATCCATGAGCAAACTTCAATCCCTGAAATCACACTACCAACAAGCATAATTCTAAAAAGAAAAAATAAAAATGAAAAATAAACTTAACTCACTTTCGTAGGAATCACGGTTGCATTTAGCGCATGCAACAAGCCTTTTAAACCACTTGGTGTCCCAAGTGGACGAGTGTAGTCTCGTGAGGGCTTACAGGGAACTGATGTGCTATTTCATCCTGCTTTTAATATTTATAAAACTTAGATAACTTAGGATAGACACATACTAACGGGCAGAGAACCCGATCAGATGTAGTAAAGCCTTAGGTAAATCCGAGTATCGTCCCAAGAGAGCTGTGACCTTGAAAGGACTAAGATGATTAGAAATCATATTGATAATATATGGGTATGAAAAGGTTGTTATAATTCATCGATATGCTATTATTCCACTCACACAGATACCAGAAATTTAGGGTAAAGAGATAGATAAACGAAGCTTAACGAAGAATACAAATATGAATTGATTCTCGATATGAAGGTTCAATATAGTGGTTAATTATCACCAGACTCATTTGGTCAATTCGTCATGGCCTATGGTTCTTAGATTCCTCACCAAGATGAACAGGTCACCCGGGATCATTCGGCAACCTAATAGCAGTCATTAAGCACCAAATCTACTAGATCTAGACGGTGGGAACCCGGCCGTTAGGAACTTAGATTCCCCCTAACCTCTTAAATACCTCCACTTGATAGGTGATCATTTGGTAAGTTAGCACACGAAGAGTGGTTGTGCTATGGCAAATTCATCCCATACTTCGCAATCTATCAGACTGGGATCAGTTGGTCATATCTCCCAGCCCTTTAAATACTACCAAGCTTATAATACTACCAAGAGTAGCGATCTATGAAAAGACTAGCAAATGTCTATAAAGAATTAAAGAGAATAGCAATAACATAAATGCAAACTTTAATTAATAACATGAATTCATAGTATAAGTTCTATAAAAATATAGAAGGAATTCAAACTCGAATACAATGGAAATCGTAGACGAGGACTTCGTTATTCAGTGCTCCTAAGCCATGCTTCTTCTTCTGTGTTTTGATCTCCCCAAACCCTAGACGGTTTGGGAAAGGAGAGATGATTAAAACTGGTGGAACCTTCGACTATTTATAGGCTCCGATATTAGTTACGGCGTAACCTTATTAGGTAGTTACGTCATAACTCTTCAATCTTTTGTACTTATCCATGGTTACGGCGTAACCTTAGCTGGGGTTACGCCGCAGCTTTCATAAATCATGTGTATTTCTTCATTACGGCGTAACCTAGCTGAGGGTTACACCGTAGTCTTCATCAATTATGTGTTTACCCGTTGTTACGGCGTAACTTGAGCTGAGGGTTACGCCGTAGCCTTCATAATCTTTAGTTACGTCGTAACTTCATCACTTGGTTACGCCGTAGTTAAGAGACAACTCATTCATAGTGCTTGAAAACGTCCAATTACAACTTCTTTACATAGAATAGGTCCTGAAATGAAATAATAAGGGATAATGATGTTTTCACTAGCATTTTACTCAAAATGTGATGATAAAAGGGGGAAATTAACGCTTAGAAAATCAGGACTATTTGATGTTATCAGGAACATACCCACAAAGTTCATTTAAAAGACTAATACAAGGTTATTGTGTTTAAAATGAAAGAAGTAATGCAGAGGATACTTACGTCGTAATTCCAGAAGGAGTTACGCCATAACTAGGCAAAACCTGGCATACGCTGCAAAAGTGTAGCTACGACGTAACCATTGAAATGGAATTACGCCGTAATTGGTAATGCTTCTGAGTTTCTGCTGCAAAAGAGACTGTTACGGCGTAATCATAAGAATGAGTTACGCTGTAACTCTGGTCAGATCAGCATGCTGCAGCAGCAACTTTTCTTCATTTCCTGCAAAAATGGTTAAAAACACAAAACCCAACAGAAATAGAAATAAAACAAATGAAAGGGATAATTCAGGTTGTCTCCCGAAAGAGCACTTTTCTTTATTTACGAGTCTTTAAGTTAGACTCAGAGCCTTGGGGCTTTATGGTGTCCTTTGGACTTGGCCCACTTCCTCTATGTCCTTCATCAAGTTATATCTGACCCAAGCGACATTGGTAGCAGTACGGAGGTATTCTTTAGTCCTTATCTTCTGAACTTTGCAAAATTTTTCGTCCAACCCCAAATGATACCTAGTGAATTCATATTTTTCGGCAACAATCGGTGGTAGTTTTTTATATTGAATGCCAAGAAGCTTGCACCTCCTTTGCTCATACTCCTTATTTTCTAGGTCAGTTATCTTTGCTTTACATCGTGGCTCCTGGTGATCCATGATTCCATTTATGTCATAATCATTGGAATTGGTTTCAAATGAAGTATCCATATGCCTATACTTGCAATCTTCTCTTGTGTCTTCTTTGTCATCATTTGTTGAGTTACCCGTATCTTGAGGAGTCTCTTCATCCAGATTATCTTCGTTCATGCAGTCCTTCCAAATTTTATTTTTAGTGGAAGGGTCCACTTTTCCATATTTGATTTTGATCCAATCGTTAAATCTTAATCTACCTGACCATTGTACCTCGGTTCTTCTATTGTCAGTTGTTGAATTCCATAGAAATTCGTCAACTCCTACTCTATCTGCAATACTTCCTCCACTACAGTTGTCATCGTAAGGATTACAGGAGGCCCAAGAATCCCCATAAATGGTTCTTATTATTTCATACCAATGCTTTCGATCAATGAGCCCCTGATCCGTGGTTGAATTATTTGTTGCTTCATGATTATATTCAGAGGTTTCACCGAGGAAAATATTAGTCCATATTTTTCTTTTATCATCATTGCCAACTTCCCCATACCTGATTCGTACCCAAGCTTCGAATGTTATTTCTTTGTCATTGGTTGAGGACCATAAGTACTTGTTGTTTTTTACTCTTTCGTTTTCATGACCACCGTCACAGATGTCCACATAAGGGTTGCATGAAGCCCAGAGATCATATCCTATATCGTTTTCAATAGGGATAGCCTTACACCAATGATATTTTAATTTGGGAAAGTACTTGCAATCAACTTTCTGAACTTCGGGCCACATGTCTTCAGACTCGTCTTCCTTTGTTTTCGAGGCATGTACGCGATGTATTTTTCCATTTTTGTATTCTTTGACTTTCCTTCCATGCATATTACGATCATTAGTAGTACAGTGCTTGTGTGTGATGGTGGTGGGAGTAGTTTTCTTTTTTCCTTTCTTGATAACACAAACAGTTTCGACAGGGTGACATTTTCCAACGTCATCCATATTCAGGGTAAGTTTTCTATCATAGATCTTTAATGTAATGATTTTTTTGAAAACATTAATCTTTGCACGTGCAGTGGCCAGAAGAGGTCTGCCCAAAAGTAATGGGATGTCGAGATCTTCTTCCATGTCTAAAATAACAAAGTCGACAAGAAGAGTAAAATTATTGATTTTGATGAGCACATTCTCAACTATCCCTCTAGGTATACTTACCGTTATATCAGACATTTCAATAGTCATGCAAAGGGGTTTGATAGGACCAAGGTTTAATCTTTTGTACATGGAAAATGACATGATACTAATACTAGCCCCTAGGTCAGCTAAGGCATTGATATTATGTAAATTATTAATAGAGCAAGGGAGAATGAAACTTCCTGGGTCTTTTTCCTTAAGAGGGATTTGATTCAGGATAACTGCAGAGCATCTGGCATTTAACTTTACTTCATTCTCCGTAACAGCTTCTATTTCACTATGTTGCTCTTCCTTCAGAAAGCCCGTGTTGTCACATTTTATTATAGCTTGTTCTTGGAATCCGGGAAGCTCCTCTTCATCGTACCTGAAAGGGGTATATAGAGGTTTTCCGTTGCTGGAAAATATGGCTTTACAGAAACTATCATCACATGAACTGTCTTGATTAATTTCATTTCCTTTTATCCCGGGTTCCTTTTCGTTGTCTTCAAGATCTTCATGACGAGCAAGGAATGTGGCTCTTGTTTCTTGAAATTTTTTGAACACTGCGTCCCTGCTGGCCTGTCATTTATTATCATCTTCCAAATACTTATTTATAGATTCCTCGAGTGAAGAATTTTTTGTTTTGAAAGAATTCTGGTCATAACCTTGATGGAAGGGATTTCCTTCTCCATACATAACCTTTTCGATATGGGGGCTTATATCTTTCGTAGGGCAATTTCTGGTCAAGTGTCCTTCTCTATCTGTATTGCATCCTACTCGAATAGCATGCACCTTTTCCTGGAGCTTCTTCATATCTCTTTCAATGTTTTCCAATTTGCTTGTGATGGCGGCAATGCCTACAAAACCTCTGTCTAGGCTTCGCCTGCTTCCTCCATCGTGCCATTTTTGAGAGTGATCGACAAGTTTTTGAATGGCTTAAATGGCGAGAGCAGGAGTGATACCCGGAATTGGTCCTTGGTAGTCCATTATTTGTCTCGTAGTCACATTGATCCCTTTGTAAAAGATGTTGACTATCTGTTGGTTGTTTAGATCGTGCGTAGGACATTTGTAGAGGAGATCATTGTATCTTTCCCAGGCTTGATACAATGTCTCACTATCATCTTGTTTAAAATTGTGTATGTCCGCGAGTTGTCTTGATACTTTAGACGGTGGACAATATCGTTGAATGAAGTATCTTTTAAGGAGAGCCCACATATCAATTGTTCCAGCTGGTAATCTATGAACCCATCTTTTAGCGGTTCCCGTAAGAGTGATAGGAAACATTCAGAGCATAACTGTATCCTTTGAAACTCCGGGCGTATTGAACATGCTCGTGACATATTCAACATTTTTTATGTGTTCGTAAGCGTCTTCCGAGGTATTTCCAGAAAAAGGACTTGCTCTTAATTCCCTCATGAATTGAGGTTTTATCTCGAAATCAATATTAGCTCCAATTGCCGGTCTTATGAGCCCCGACCCTTGTTCTTCTCTTGTCAACGCCAAATATTCCTCAAGAGTAAGGTCATCAATGTTAAGAACTTCCATGGTACCTGAAGGCTTGAAAAGAGATCGTGAGAATTTGAGAAAATTTTAAAACAAAACAAAAATGAAAGACTTAATAGCAATCCTAATATAACTCCCAGGCAGCGGCCCCAAAAACTTGATGCAGGTTTTACTGACCAGGTTTTAATATTTATAAGTCTCGTTATACGTATGTTCTACCCTAATGCACTAACGGGCAGTGTACCCGGTCGTGTGTAGTGTAGTATTCGGTAAAACCGAGGTCGTCCCAAGAGCTATGTGTGTGGATTTATACTAAGTCTAGGTGTCACAGATTTTAATATGATTTCAATATGGAATTAACTAATAAAGAAAATAAAGGCGAAAGATGTGATAAATAAAAGAGAGTTGTGCTAACCTAGTTACTCATCCTAACTAGTAGTGTTTACGTCTAATTACTTCCAGTTACTTCAGGTGGGGTAACAGTCGCTAGGACAACATTTGGTCAGTTTGTCCTAACCTATCAACAAAGGGTCCCACTGAAGAAGCAGGTGTCCCCTCATAAGTCCAGTTGTTCCTGGTCCCCTAATCCAAGTCATTAAGTACCGCTACATGCTAGATTCATAATAGTGAGTGCCCGGGCGCTAGCACCTTAAACACTCACCCCTTACTTCTTAAGTTCATCCAAATAGTAGGTGATCAGTTGGTCAAATCGCACAAGTAGAAAGGGTCGTCAGTTGGTCATATCTTACCCTTCCCGTCTCAGTCTACTCACTTAGGGTCAGTTGATCATATCTCCTAAGCAACTAGCCTCTACCACCATTCAAAACTACCGAAACAAGGGTAGCTACCAATAAACTATGCATGCATACACTTAGAAATAATTATACGGAAGCAATGTAAACGCAAACAAAAAAATTAAGGAATCATAACTAGGCCAGCACCAAGAGGTGCTTAGCCGCTCATATTAACCATAACAATCAATTTAATGTTTAATGTTACGAAATACATGAATTGAAAGTAAAGAAAAGATAAAAAGCTAATGCTTATCGTAGGGGAGTGATTTCTCCCTTGGAGATAGCTCCGTATGCTCCTCTAGATCTGCCTTCGACTTCTTCTCACGTTCTCTGATTGTTGTGTGTGAAATGGGATTATTTGAAATGCTAGAAATCGTGGGGTATTTATAGGCCAGATCTGGTTACGGCGTAACTATTAAAAGAGTTACGCTGTAACATACAATTCTTCGTAAATTGCACTAATAATGTTGGTTACGGCGTAACCTCAGGAAGGAGTTACGCCGTATCTTCAATAAATCTTGGTTACGCCGTAGTTGATGCATGAGTTACGGCGTAATTAGTAGCGGCGCGGAACCTCATTTGACCTAATATGGTTACGACGTAATCTTGGATAGAGTTACGCCGTAATCTTTTGTTAAGTTGGTTTTCTGAACCACGCTTTAGTTACGGCGTAATGTGAGAGAGGAGTTACGCCGTAACTTCTTCAAAGTGAGCATACTATGATAAATCTTCAATAAACTCTCCAATTCCGGGTCTCTTTAGCTCCAATGTTCGTAATTTACCTGAAAGTGAAATATAATGGAAAACAAGCGTAAATCCATATAAATGATATAAATTACAAGCATTATCGGGGAAAATTGACACTTAATATTTAGGATAATTTGATGTTGTCAGTCTCATCAAAGTTTATTCCTTCTTGTTGATTAAACCCTTGGGCAACGAGTCAAGCTTTGTTTCTAGACACTACACTGTTTGCATCTAACTTGTTTTTATATACCGATTTAGTTCCTATTATGGTTTGATTACTAGGTGGAGGGACAAGTGTCCAAACATCGTTAGAAACAAATTGATTTAACTCTTCTTGCATAACCATTACCCAACTTTAATCTTTTATGGCTTCTTGTGTATTCTTAGGTTCTATGGTTGAGACAAAACAAAACAAACTACTTTGGTTTTGGACTTGAGACCTTAATGTTGTTTCATTTAACTTTCCTATGACCTTATCTACGGGGTGATCTTTAGACTCTTTAATATTGATGATTTCATTGTTTAATGGTTCATCTTCTTTGTTTGTATTTTTCTTTATTTCTATGGCTTCACTTTCGACTATCTCGTCTTCGACAAGAAGTAGGGTAGGTTTAGGTGGACTCATAAAATTTTACATTTAATGGCTCTTCAACCTTTATTATTTCTTTATTTAATATAACATAAGGTTTGCTATTAGGAGAGTAATCTAAAAAGATACCTTCGGTTGATTTAGGATCAAATTTAGTTAGGTAATCTTTAGTGATAAGTAGAAAACATTTGCTACCAAAGACTTTAAAATGTTCTAACGTAGGCTTTTTGCCTCGAAGTAACTTGTATGGAGTCTTACCTAAAAATGGCCTAATTAAGACTCAGTTGAGTATGTACGTTGAAGTATCAACGGCATTGCACCAAAAATTTTGAGGAATAGATTGCTCATTTAACATGGTGCGACTTATTTCTTGTAGGGTTCTATTTTTCCTTTCAACTACCCTATTCGATTGTGGAGTGCGAGGAGCCGAGAAATTGTGAGTAATATCATTAGCGTCACAAAAAGCTCTAAATTGCACTTCATTATCGAATTCCCTACCATGATCCGTTCTAATAGACACTATAGGACTTCCTAATTGTCTTTGGATTTTCTTACTTAATATTTCAAAGTAGTCGAACGTTTCAGTTTTATTCTTTAAAAATTTAGTCCATGTGTACCTAGAGTAATCATCCACTATGACCAAAGTATAGTAGTTACCTCCATAACTTTGAATAGCGGAGGGACCAAATAAATCCATGTGAAGTAGTTTTAGACACTTAGTAGTAGAGACCATATTTTTAGCTTTGTGACTAGCATGTACTTGCTTTCCTATGTTACAAGCATCACAAAAATGATGTTCGTATTTTAATTTTGGTAGATCTTTTGCTAGTTCTTTAGATGATAGCGATTGAAGAAGTCGCATATTGGCGTGACCCAATCTTCGATGCCATAAGGTCGAAGTATCATCCATAGAAGTAAGACAAAGTTTTTCTTTAGGTTTATTGCCAATTTTAATGACATAGACTCCATGTTTGCTAATGCCTCTTCCTATAGTAATACCGTTTTTCAGTATTTTACTACCCGTTTCACTAAAAAGCACGTTACACTTTTTATCACATATTTTTCCTATACTTAGAAGGTTGAAGTTTAGGTTTTCTACGTGACAAACATCGTTAATGGTTAAAGATTTGTGAGAAATTGTACCTTTACCGATGATTTTGCTCTTGCTATTACCAAATACCACATTTCCTCCATTGTAGGATTCGTATGTGAAAAATAAGTCTTTATTACCGGTCATGTGCCTCGTGCACCCACTATCCTTGATCCATTCATCCGGATCTAGGTCGACCTTTAAGCACACCTAATAAAATAATTAACTCAAAATTTGGTCCCCATTTGTTCATGGGTCAACTAGTGTTATACATTTCATTCATGTTAGACATATATGGAAAAGGTGAGTATGCATTCCATGGTGCAAAGTTTTGAAATGGAAAACGGTTTTGTACATTAGGATTCCATCTCATTTGATGGTTACTTCTCGGATAAACATTATTAGGTCTCCTTATAAATGTGTTTGGTTTTGAAAACGATGAACCTTTGTTTCTTATAAAACTTTGATTTTGTCTTGGAGGTGGTTATCTAAAGGTAACATGGGTTGGTTTCTTCTTATTAACAATAACAAAATCGGTTCTAAATGAAGTGGCTATATTATTACTACTGTTTGCTGTTACAGACCCACGGATCCCGGATTTTGTACTAGACGGTTCCCTTTTCAGGGGATCCGTGGGATCCGTGATAAAAGTGTCTTGTTTTTCTATTGCTTTGATGAATTGTGTTTCTTTATTTTCGCTAGTTGATGCATCAAGTTGTTGAATACCTAAACCTTTTTGGTTGTTTCCTGTTTTAACACTATCTAATATCATATCAAGAGTATTAGTACTCATTCTAGCAATCTTGGAATCAAGATTATCAACTAGTGTTTGAAATTGAACACAAAGCTCACATTCCTCACTTGCTATCTTTCTTTTTTCTAAACGTTTTAATTTGCTTTTTAATTCAATGACTTCTTTTTCTAAACGTTCACTTTGGTTTTTCAACATCTTGTTTTTGTTACTTACTTTTAGACTAATTTTACAAAGTTTATCATATTCACGATGCAATGAATTATCATCTAATGATGAGCTACTATAATAGAGAGATTCGGGACATACCTCGTTTGAGTCATTTGCCATGAGACAAATTTTTTCGTCCTCCTCCTCGCTCATTCCCCACGAACGCTTTTTGTTCATCACGTTTGGGACACTCACTAATGAAGTGATTAGGGTCCCCACATTTAAAACATGCGCGTTCATCCCTTGCTTTCTTGTCGTCTTTGCTTTTACGGAACCCCTTCTTGTCGTCATATGGTTGCTTGACATATCTTTCCTTTCTTCTAAAGAACTTCTTGAAATCCCTTACCGCCATAGCATATTCTTCGTCATCACTATCCGAAGAATAGTTTTCTTCATCGCTTGAGACCTTCTTGGCTTTTAAGTCAAGAGATTTGTGCTTCTCTTTCTTCTCTTTTGAGGCTTCGGAATCTTTAGCGAGAACAAGCTCATAGACCTTTAGATTTCCTATGAGTTCATCGAGGGTGAGGATTGATAAGTCATTTGATTCTTCGATGGCCGTCACCTTAGATCTCCACTTGGATGGAAGTGCCCTTAGATATCTCCTAACATGATTACGACTAGAGAAAGACTCATCAAGTGCTTGTAATGATGTAATTATAGTATTAAAGTTAGCAAAAGAATTATCTATAGTATCCTCATCCGATATTGAAAATTGTTCATATTGTTGAACAAACAAATCTATTTTATTGTTTTTAACTTGTTGATTTCCTTGATGAGTTACAACTAAAGAATTCCAAATTTCTTTAGAGGTTTTAAGCATAGAAATTCTTTCGAATTACTTTTTGGGTAAAGCATTGTATAAAACCATTTTAGCTTCATTATTTTTGGAAAGCTTTTTCTTATGATCATCGGTGAGTTGATCATGAGGTGTGTTTACTAAATTTCCGGTTTCATATTTTGTAATGGCTTCAAAATCGCCTTCAACAATGATGTACCAAATATCAATATATTTTGACTTCACATACGTTTCGAATATATTTTTCCAATAAATAAAACCATTAGTTTCAGTAGTGGAGGTCGTTGCATAGATTGCCCTTCTTTATAATTTTCAGAACCCATAGTGATCGAAAAGTTTTTAAAATACTATTTACTTTAAAACTTTTGTAAACTTAGCTCTTGATGCAAATTGTGGAAAACTAAAAGGGGGGTTGAATAGTTTTGCCGATTTTAAGTTAGTTTCAAAAACTTTAGATTCGATGTTATGTGAAATCGTATGGATGAATAGAGAATATAGATCTATAAGTAATGCAAGTAAAGAAAACAAGTAAAGTAAAGGATAGAAATGACACAACTGATTTATAGTGGTTCGGCTACAAGAACACCTTCCTTGCCCTACTTCACTCCCCGAGTCACCTACTCGAGAGTTCAAGCACTATGTCAACAAACTCCTTTAAATCGACGGAGAAGCCTTCACAACGTCGCTTACACTTTTTCTGGTACAAAGCTAAATACTGAGTCCTTAACACGGAGGACCAAACCAACACTACTATAACACAACAAATATGTGAAATATGAAATACAAGATCTTTGCTACAGAAATCTTATGGAGGAACAAATCAATCAAGGACCCCTTGCTTGGATGACTTGTAGAAGCTCGTGATCTCGCCTTAGAGAAGGACCTATATGAGAATCACAACAAAAGAAAGAATAACTACTATCTAGATCAAGAGATCTAAGATTAGAAGAATGAAAGAATATATGAGAGAGTTTGTAAGAAGAGGGGTGAGTTACAATGAAGAAATGATTCTCTATTTATAGGTAAAATTTTGCTACTGTTGCACGGATCCCACGGATCCCTCACATGAGGGATCCGTCCAGTGTAAACTGAGGGAACCGTGAGACGCTCCTCATTATCCATGGGTTATGGGTCATGGGTCCTAGACTTTGGACCATGGGTATCCACGTAGATACAATGTATCTAGAAGATACAATGTATCTAGAAGATGCAATGCATCTAGTCAATGGGTTATGGGTTATGGATATGCTCCATGGGTATGGGTCATGGGTTATGGTTTTTTACTCATCCTAATAAATTTTTACAATAAATGAATCATTACAACAATTTATATTAAATGACTATATATGTAGATGCTTTACAAAAATAACATGTATCCTTATAATTTTACTTATGATAACTTTATATTTGTTATCAACAAAATACAAAGAGATCGCTAAATATTAATAAACGTTTTTACGATTTATTTGTATTAACAAAGTTTTTAGATTTCCCATAACTAAATTCTACACAAATCAAATATCTTTCATACCCACTCAGGGAAGGACCGAGGGGGTTCCTGGATGCAGGGGAATCCCATGAATTTATCTTGTGACGTAGTGTAGAATTTTGTTAAAGGAAATGAAACTTTTGTGTTACAAATCTTCTTTATCTAATCAAATGCACGTGCTAACCTCTAATCTTGAGTCCGCCACTCTAAAAACTCACTGACATCTCTTTTGATTAGTTGAAATAAAAAGTTTACATTTATTTTGAGATAACAAAAAATATAAAGATAGAGATATTTATTTTAGGACGAAAGGAGGATATAAATATGAATCTTAAATATATGAAAAGTCTCATCCAAAAAACAAATAGCTACTAAAGGTTGGCACCCCACAGCTGTAGTATAAATAAGTCCTCCTTTCTTATTCTTTTTTCATAACCCATCAATCCTTTTATTCTCTATCTTTTCTCTTATTTGTTAAACATAAATATGGCGGGAACCATAACTACCTCAACTGGAGCAACCACTTTTCGATATCTCAATGGTAGCAATTCGTCTCCCCAAAGCAAAATTATATCTACTTCAAATTTCTCTACTCGGGGCCGAAATGGTCCAAAAGCCTCACTTCATGCGGTTATTGATGACCCAATGGTTGAAACCATGAAGACGAAACAAAAAAGTTTGTATGATGTTTTAAATGTGAAGTTTAACGCTACGTCTTTTGAGATAAAAAGCGCGATGGTCTTTGGCCAAGCGGTATCATCCAGATGCTTGTCACACGGATAAAAATGATGGTTGTGATTTTATTGATATTCATAATGCTTATGTTAGGTTGTCTTATCCTACTACACGAGCTTTGTATGATCTCAAGATTAGTAATGGATTAGAACGACGATCGGGAAGATTGTATGCCACTATGGGACCAAGTTCCGGAATTTATACTGGACAACGATGGGAGACCGATCAATGCTGGTAGATTAGAATTCAGATTAGTATAACCACAAAAAGAAACTTTGTAAATTCCTGCCTCATTTTCGAATGTTATCTTTCACTCTTTATGATCTAGACACAATCATGTAAAATTAATATAAAAGGTGCAAGTTATAATAAATTATTGATACTGTAATTGTTAGTAACAGATTTAGTGTCGTTTGTTTTTTTTCCAATAAGTACTTTTTTCCTCTTTTCACTTCTTTTGTCTGCAGGAAGGCAGAGGTTTCTTGTTTGTTTTTTTGCAGACATAAGTGCTTCTTTTCACTTCTTTCCTCTTCTAAATTTCAGACATTACATTTCACTTCTTACCTCTTCTTTCACTCCTTACCTCTTCTTTCACAAACCTTACATCTCTTTCTCAATATCTTACATCTCTTTTACATTTCGATCTTTTTATTTACGTTTTCGCCCATTTTTTTACGTTTTCGTCCATTTTTTTACGTTTTCGTCTTTTTTTTACGTTTTAATCCGTTTTCTTACGTTTTCGTATTTTTCGTCCGTTTTTTATGTTTTCGTTCATTTTTTTACGTTTTCGTCTGTTATTTTACGTTTTTTTACGATTAACCCATTTGAACCATACTACAAAAGGATTTATAGCGCAAAAAAAGAAAGAAAAATAGAAAATAAAAGAAGTACTTCAATAGCACAAAAACAAACGGTCTTCATCCATGCAGATGAAGACTTTAGATCTACCTCTTCTTCTGCAGACATGGTTTGCAGATGAAGAGGTAAAAGATCTGAAAAAACAAACGACACAGTATGAAATTTTTAATTAATCCATATAAGTTATATTGTGGCGGACCTAGAGTGGTTATCTAAGGTTATCGTGTATGTAATTCTTCTCCACTGTGTTAAGTTGGTAGTCTTGTTAAGACATTACATATTGTCTAGAGAGACAATGGGGATGTCCCATTCGTCAATACCCTCGGAACTAAAGTAACCTCCGTTATCTTAGACACTGTGAAGGATCGGATACCTGATACCTCGTCAATATACAAACCAAACAAAATTTATAGTACGAGTTATCTTCCATTAAAAATTAATTGTAATACATGAGGCATCACTTTGAGTAACTCAATATATGTTATTATGTTATTGTGAAAATCTTCCAACTCCAATCCCACATTGGTTAAGAAAGTATATTGTTGCTAGCTTATATATCCTAGTGTATATGTATCGTTTGATCAAAGATTAGTATTATGTCTTTGTGTAAGTCTTAGTTTTCACTTCTAAATAAAAGGAGTGTGTTATAGCTGACTCGAAAACTTATATGATCTTAATTTTTATATTAAAGATAGAAAATAAAGCTATGTTGTGGGCGCGAGTAAGGATCTTCACATGCTTGTTATGAATGTTTATATTTCATTTATATTTTATATTAAAGATAAGAAATAAAGCTCTGCTGAGGTGCGGGCAAGGATCTTCACATGCTTGTTATGAATGTTTACTTTTCAATGAAATGACTAGTTTTTCATACCTCTCTAAAAATGATTCTAATATCTTTTATTTTAATTTTATTTTGTTTTATTATAAACTACATAACTAAAAGGAAAGAACATAAAATATAAAGTTTGACAAGATGAAAAGTCAAAAGAAAAACAAAAATTCGGAACATAACAAAAAATACAAAACTATAGAACGATAGAAACTATCTTTTATTGTTAAAGTGAGTAATTGTGAGTCAGAAGGATACTAATAGTTTGTTATTCAATTCGGAACATAACAGAAAATACAAAACTATAGAACGATAGAAACTATCTTTTTTTGTTAAAGTGAGTAAATGTGAGTCAGAAGGATACTAATAGTTTGTTATTCATTTTCTTTATTATTAGCTTTAAACAAAGTCATTTTGTCATTTTCGATACTCTTTTACCATCCATGAAAACACTATATACTTTAGTTTTATTCATGAATTCTAGAACATGGCAGGTGTTCGTTTGTTAATATAGTCTTTTTTTTGTTAATATAGTTAGAACTTGCAACTTATAGTTAAACAACTTTTAACTCTATTATATTATTCTTATCATAGGTTTATAATCAACGCTATGCATCTTTTAATTGATCATCATGTTATCATTAGTACCATAATACCATTAGATATATATTATTTGGACAATATACCATTAGATATTAATGATTCCTTTCTCAATAATGAGATCTATAATAATTTATGTATCAACAAGTTATTTAGATTACATATGCGACAAAAGTCAAACAATATTTTGACACTTCGTGGTCTGAGACATTTTTGGCAATTTTTATCTCACAACATATTTTATAGTTGTGTTTCAACGAAATTTGGAACTAAAATCTCTGACCGTTGACAATATTGAATTTCTCTCAGGCATTTGACCTATAAACTTGAATATTGCCCTTTGAACTAGTAAAAGGACATCAGTACATCATTATTGAGAAGCTATTGTTACTAAAATAATTGAACATTTCATTTGGTCAAATTGCATAAAAGTGTACTCAACTTATATATGATTTTAACTTAAGGCACTCTACCTTGTTTTTCTCAATTTAATGTATCCAACTTTTTTTTTAGTTGTGAATGTAGACAATTAATAGGTTAGCAGGTCACCTTCTTCTTCGAACTGATTTTCCGGCGACCTTCTTTTAAAGTGGCCCATTTTTCCGTAAACAAATCTTTCCAGTAACATAACATAATTTTTGAAACAGAAAAAAGTTGTCGTCTAGCATAAATATATGTCAAACTCCACCAATTATGTCAGAAAAAACTTTACATGACTCTAATTATTTGCAACTAATACGAGAGCTACAAAGGTACCCACAAGCCAATAAGCCATGCCATACTATAAGGTCTGTATAAACAAGCTTTAGTTTGTCGTGGTTTTTAATACTTTTAGTGGTTTAAGAAGCTGCAAATATGAAGTAGCAGTGGAGTATCATTGACCCAAAATTTATTCAGCATGGAGTATCAACGCCGGAAATATTTGTTGTTAGAAAAATGAGTCGCTGGAAAATCAGGGTGGGGAAGATGGTGACCTGCTAACTGGTATAAGGTAACCTGCTAACCTATTAATTGAAAACATTTACATTCAAAAAAAAGTTGAGTACATTAAATTGTGAAAAAAAAATAATAATAAAAATAAATATAAAAAATACCTTAAATTAAAATCGGATATAAATTGAGTATATTTTTATGCAATTTGCTTCATATATAATTAAACCAAAGTGTTAGTTAATGCTACTAGCACACTTTGGCAATTTGGCATAGTAGTCCCTATATGAATTGTGACACACCCTCAAATACAATATTCAATATTGCAACCCAAATGAAAGTCAACATTGCAAATTAATTTCTTAAATCACTATGTCTATGCCTTTTTGGAGAAGAAGTGTTTAATTAAGTGTCTTAAATTATTTGATGGTTGTGGGCTAGCACTACAATGAAAATAGTATAGTACTACTATAGGTATTTAATGTATAAATTTTTAAAAAGTCAATTGACATAGGCCAACTTAATGATTCCCGACGATTATACAAGACTTTACATTATGCTTATGATCACATTGCAGTAGAATATTTTGTTTTTGCTTTTGTAAAGTAATACTTGCTTCATAAGCTTGTTATTAACTTTATGCATACGGAAAAAAGGGTAACCAAATTTTTATTTCACAAGCTCTTATATCAGTTAACCGCTAACAAAAATAAGGTAAATTACGTGATGACGTATAGTCTATATTCGGGTCCCGAACCCGACCAAAGCCCAGTACTAATAAGCCCAGCATGAACTGGGCTACGCCGATAAGTGTTTAGGCCCACTAAGGCCCAAACCCAATGTTATTTACATAACACGATATCGGATATATCCTAATGATGGAGATAATCATTACCTAACCGACTTAGGCGGGATACGCCGAAGGTTGAGGAACACGGAACCAACAAGGATTCCGTGTGTATATAAAGGGAATCACATCCCTCGTTAAAGGTACGATCTACAAACCCTAACTCTCCTTGAACCCTAAACCGATTACTTACTCTCACGCCGGAGGATAATCGTGGGAGACAATCCCACGATAAGCCTAACGGTGTTTTCTGTCTTCTTAGTGTGCATGTCTCAAGCAACAATCATCAATTGGTACGAGAGTCGGAGCCCAAACAAGGAACGCCCAACTTTTGTATCAACAAGTGGCGCCATCCGTGGGACAATCACTAAGAACTAAGAACTAGAATGACGAAGCATGGAAATCAGCGATCGCAAGCAGACCTTACCGGAAAAAAGCTGCACACTGGATCAGCTTCTAAGCAAACTTCTGGGACAACCAGTGTTGCTAAGAACCAGGGATCAAGCCAAGATTTGGTCTTTCCTTCAGTGGAACCACGCCCGGGGACAACCCAGGCCACTGTAACCACCGCTAGCGCAGGAGACCCACTGCGCACTCCTTTTGCCACTCCATTCCAAACGGTGGTGGAGACAAACTTCACAAAAGCACCTGATGCGCCCGATAAAAATAAGAGTATAGTGGTGGAAACTGATACCCCTACTCTAGAAGGGGTTGTGTCAGAACTAGCGCCAGACGAGTTCGTATCGCAAAACTACGAAACCTTGGCTGCTCTCATGCAAAAGGAAGCAAAGAAGAGGTCAGGTCGGAGTCTACATGCCCGGCTCGATTTTGGCGCGGAGTTAGAGACATCCCCATCGCGCCGTCAGAAAGAGAAGCGCGGGAGGGATAGTTACCGACCCCCAGTGTTTAACATAATTGGGAGTAGAATTGATGACGATGAGACATCCAACTCACTGCATCTGGAAGGAAATGAGGAGGATGAACAGCGTACCAATGTCCACGCCAGACTTGGTAGCCGGAGAATTCATGACAGACTTGGGCGACGATACTCCCCAAGTGAAAGCCCTTCAAGTCCAGATTCTGAGGACAGTCGGCGCAAGCGCCGAAGAAAGGAAAATTCATCCTCTGATAATTCCTCGGACAACGAGGATAGCGATACCGGACATTGGAAGTCCAGAAACAGATATAATGACCAAGAGGAGGAAGATATGTCTCTCCCGTGGCGCCGTCAAAAGGTGGATGCGTTCACTCGACGCATCGGTGATTTCTCGAGAGAACAAAAGAGGCGCATGCCTGCCAACGTGAAAACCTATGACGGAACAGGTGATCCTGATGATCACCTAAAAATTTTTGAATCAGCCGCTACAATTGAAAACTGGCCACAGCCTGTATGGTGCCACATGTTCAACTCCACACTAGTAGGAAATGCGCGGAACTGGTTCAATAAGCTTCCACGCAGAAGCATTAATGGTTTTGAAGAATTGAGAAAGGCGTTCCGCCTAAACTTTACTCAACGGAAAAAGTGTGCAAAAAACCCCATTGAACTCGCCAGGGTCAAACAGCGCCAAGGGGAATCCACAAGCGCTTTTATGGAGCGCTTCAAGGATGAATGCATGCAAGTTAAAGCGTGTCCCGAGGTGCTCAAAATCTCAGGGTTCATGAATGGGATCAGCAACCCAGAACTTATCAAGAGGTTGAATGACAAGATTCCCCAATCCTTTGATGAGGTCATGAAACGCACACGGTCCTTCGTCCAAGGAGAGGCCGCTGCGGCAGATAGCAAGAGAAACTACTCGAACTACCGGTCACAGGAACAACCTGGGAGACAATCCACTGACCGGAGTAGTAACCGTAACAGGAACTATCGCAACCAGGGGAGTGGGCGCGACAATGACAAGTATATCCAGTTGACAAAGACTCCAAAGGAGATACTTGCAACAGAAGGAGCAAACTTCCCAAGACCTCCACCAATGCGCACCCCAGAGGATCGGCGCGTAGGAAGTGGGTACTGCGACTATCACGGACAGAAGGGTCACACTACTAACGAATGTGTCCAGCTACGCCAGCTCATCGACAAACTAGTCAAGGAAGGTAGACTGGACCATTTGGTCAAAAACATTAAAGAAGGGAAAGATAGACAAAAGACAGGGAATAAGAAGGTGGGGCCCAAAGATAAGCCTAATACTATTTACATGATACAATCATGGCAAAGAGTAACTAGGCAGAAGGTTAGCCAGAAGTTTTCCCATGGAAGTGCAATCACTTTCCCTACATTAACTGCGAACAACGCAGTGGTAGAGCCGCTCATCATCGAAATTAACGCGGGGGGTCACGACATCCACAGCATGTATGTTGATGGTGGAGCATCTGCAGACATAATGTACGAACACTGCTTCAAACAACTGCGCCCGGAGATACGCGGTCAGCTGAGCCTAGTCACGACAGCGCTGACTGGCTTCACAGGAGAAAAGATATGGCCTATGGGGCAATTACGACTACTGGTTAGAGTAGGTAATAACGACCACTCCACAACGGCATGGCTGGATTTTATGGTAATCAAATCCCCCTCGCCATACAATGGCATTATCGGAAGACCGGGAATATCAGCCATACGCGCAGTCCCGTCTACAGCACACGGGATGCTCAAATTTCCAGTGGAAGGAGGTGTCGTTACCCTCTACAATGCTGCCGTACCACCTAAAGAATGTAACGCGGTCACATGCGAAACGGCACCCATTACAGAACAGTGCGCAACCAAAACTCCAAACCTAAAGGTAGCAATTCATCCCGATTACCCCGAACAGGAAATATCGATAGGAGGATCACTGTCGGACAACGGCAAAGCAGCGGTGTGCGCACTCTTGCAAAAGAACCTGGACATCTTTGCATGGGAGCCAAAACACATGACTGGGGTACCACGTTCAATCACAGAACATAAGCTGAAAATCCGACAAGGATATTCACCAATACGCCAGAAGAAGCGCGGCCAAGCTCCAGAGCGCGCGCAAGCAATCCTGGCAGAGGTACACAAGTTAGTAGAGGCAGGAATCATGCGGGAAGTCTACTACCATGACTGGCTTTCTAACCCAGTTATGGTAAAGAAGAGTGATGGTAGCTGGCGGATGTGCGTGGACTTCACTGATCTTAATAAAGCATGTCCAGAAGACTGCTACCCCCTACCAGAGATAGACTGGAAGGTAGAATCTTTGTGTGGATATCCACTAAAGTGCTTCCTCGATGCATACAAAGGATACCGTCAAATCCAGATGGCAAAGGAGGACGAGGAAAAAACGGCCTTTCATACAAGCCAAGGTGTCTACTGCTACACAAAAATGCCCTTTGGCTTGAAGAATGCAGGCGCCACCTATCAGCGGTTAGTCGATAATGCATTCGAAAAACAGTTTAGCCGCAACCTAGAGGTTTACGTCGATGACCTGGTCATAAAAAGCCATACGGAGGATGAGCTGGTGCGCGATATTGAGGAAACATTTAGGACACTCAAGGAGATCAACATGAAGCTCAATCCTAAAAAATGCACCTTCGGCGCTACGGAAGGCATGTTCCTTGGATACTTGATAGAACCTGATGGTATAAAGCCGTGTCCAGAAAAAACTAAGGCTGTCATCGACCTTCCTTCACCGCGCACGTTGAAGGAAGTTCAATCTCTCAATGGAAAGCTGGCTGGCCTAAATAGGTTCCTATCCAAGTCAGCAGAAAAATCGCTACCTCTTTTCAAAACACTCAAGAAGTGTATAAAAAAGGGTGATTTCCGTTGGACTACGGAGGCAGAAGAAGCCTTCGCACAGCTTAAACAACACCTAGCAACACTCCCTACACTTGTAGCACCCCGACCAGGGGAAGAGTTGATTATGTACTTATCTGCAAACTCATGGAGCAGTCAGTGCAGTATTACTAACGGATAGGAACTCAGTACAAACACCAGTGTACTTTGTAAGCAAAGCGCTCAAGAAAACAGAGATGAATTATAGCGCAATGGAAAAGTTGGTCCTTGCATTAGTATTCGCCGCCAAACGGATGCGCAGGTACTTCCAGGCGCACCCGATAGCAGTGATCACAGACCAACCAATCAAGTAAATCATCTCAAAACCTGACGCATCAGGGCGATTGCAGAAGTGGAGTGTATTGCTAGGTGAACACAACATCTCCTATAGACCACGTCTGCAATAAAGGGCAGGTCTTGGCAGATTTCATCATCGAAAAACCGGAGACGATGATCCACCCGCACTGAGCAAGAAGGAACTACAAGATCCATGGATCTTGTTCACGGATGGATCCTCATGCATGGATGGATCAGGAGCAGGCCTCATCCTCACAAACCCGGAAGGAATGGAATTCACTTACGCACTGCGTTTCGAATTCACAGCAACAAATAATGAGGCAGAATATGAAGCCCTAATAGCCGGACTACGCATTGCAGCTCGAATGAGTGTACGTAACTTGGAAGCGAATGTAGATTCCAGGCTAGTAGCCAACCACGTGTTGGGTGAGTACGTGGCCAAGGAGGAAAACATGATTCAATACCTCGAAAAAACCAAGGCACTAATTAAAGGCTTTGACAGGTTTACCATCAAACAGGTTCCTCGAGAGTAAAACCGAAAGGCGGATGCGCTAAGCAAAATCGCATCCACAAGTTTTGCACACCTATCTAAGCAGGTGTTGGTAGAAACATTGAAAAGAAAATCCATCTCAGAGATGGAAGTATCCACGGTAATAGAGGAAGACGGACCTACGTGGATGACACCGATAATGGAGTTCATAAGCAAGGGAGTATTACCCCAAGAGCAGACAGAAGCCCGAAGGATACGGCGCACAGCACAAAGGTTTGAAATTCGGGATAACATACTATATCGACGCTCTTTCTTGCAACCATGGATCCGCTGTGTTGGTCCCCTACAAGCAAACTATGTACTGCGAGAAATCCACGAAGGTTCATGCAGCATGCATTCAGGACCACAGTCTGTGGTGGCGCGTGCTTTACGGTCAGGATATTATTAGCCCACTATGCACCGCGATGCGCGGGACTTAATAAGAAAGTGCAGCGACTGCCAAGTTCACAGACTCATTCCCCGCCAACCACAACAGGAGCTAACACCAATTACGGCACCATGGCTATTCTACAAGTGGGGTATTGACATCGCAGGTCCTTTTCCTGTTGCAGCAGGAGGATTAAAATCCCTCATAGTCGCCATATACTACTTCACCAAGTGGATCGAGGCAAAGGCAGTGGTGACAATCACTGGCAACCAAGTGAAACGCTTTGTCTGGGAAAATATTGTATGCCGCTTCGGTCTACCTGGGGAAATCATCTCTGACAACGGTAAACAATTCTGCGACAATCCTTTCAAGGACTGGTGCGAGAAGCTAAAAATCACTCAGCACTTTACGTCAGTTAAACACCCACAAACCAACGGCTTATTTGAACGTGCGAATCGAAGCCTGGGAGAAGGAATTAAGGCACGCTTGGATAAGCACAAAGTCATATGGGTGGAAGAACTATCGCATGTTCTGTTGGCGCACCGCACTACAATCAAAACCAGCACAGGGGACACCCCCTTCTCTCTAGTCTATGGGACAGAAGCCGTCATACCAGCCGAAATCGGAATGCCAACTATTCGCACTGCTGAAATCAATGTGGCAACCAATGACGACGAGCGACGTATCGACTTAGACCTGCTAGAAGAAAGGCGCGAACGCGCAGCTATACGGGAAGCAAAATCAAAGTCAATGATGAAAGGATATTATGACGCTAAAGTGCGAAGTGTTTCATTCAGACCAGGTGACTTCGTTTACCGCGCCAATGATGCGAGCCACGCAGAAGACACAGGTAAGCTTGGACCAAAGTGGGAAGGACCCTATGAGGTTACTGAAGCATTAGGAACAGGCGCGTACAAGCTACGAGGCTTGGATGGTTGTGAACTGCCACGCACATGGAACATCTGCAACCTTAAGAGGTGCTACCTATAGGAATGGCTAGGGCCCAGCGCACAGACGCTCATGCACTTTATTGAAGTGCCCAATACACATTTATGTATTTTTTTTGTGTTTTCCTTAGTATACTGTCTTACTTATTTCTCATAAAAACTTGCAAGTATCAATAAAACATCGCGGTTTCTAGCTAACTCCGCGACACATTTCAATTTGTTATTTCCATATACTGTATGTCTTGACAATTTTTTATTTCTTGCCTACATGGCGTGCATGTACTTAAAAAACCCACGACGGTAAAAGGATGAGTCAACCTACTAAAGGACTCGTTGAGTAAGAGGGTTGCAAACCCATCAACACTGGATCACGTATCCTTGTTAAACACCTTGTTCTCAAGACGTTGGAATAAGTTTGTGCGCATCTCACGATGGGTACGCAACAATGCATATGGTGCACGTTTAACAACTTAGGAACCAAGACACTTGATTCCTTGATATGATATTTTCAGTACACTGTATATCACAACATACACGATTAAAAAAGGTACTTAGAAATTATCTCTTATGAATACTATGATCTTCATACATGACTATGGATTTCTTATATTATGCGCGCTTGTGTACAACTTTGACCTGTAGATTATGTCTTATATGCAAAGACAAACAGATAAGTCCAAGTTGCCATAATATCAACACACATTTCACAAAAGGAGATTTCTATTAATAACTAAGTTATTACAAAGGATGTTCATACACAAAAGATCCTATCTATATACTCTTAGACCGCTCCAGTGAAGAAGTTCCCACTCGGCCTGCAGCATCTCCACTCTCGCTTAGTCTCTTCAATAAGTCCGAGTCTTGGCGAGACACAGTGGCAACACTCACTGGCACCCCGTCAGATCTTGGAAGATGAGCTGCACCAACCCCACACAAAATCGCTTTACCTTTAATACCCTCTTTTTTAGCAAGTCTGGTGGCATGCGCTTCCAACACTTCCTTCAATGACATTTCTTTCTCTAAAGCAAAAGGATTTAGAATGTCCCTAGGGCGAGCAAAAACAGGCACTTGAAGCTGCGAGACATCGGGCTTCAGAAAATAGTCCGGCTGCGCTTCTGCATTATCAATACGATGGCGCGCTAATGTCAACCCTTCCATAATAACAGCTATGGGATAATCTTGGTTGCGCTCCATTTTAGCAATCATTGGCAGCTCCAAAGACTTCATCTTCTCCATGGCAGACACTAGCTCATCATAAGCCTGCGCATTATAGCCGGGTACCTTTTCAGCAGGTACCTTCAACAGATCTGCCTCATGAAGCTTCTCCACAGCTTCTGCTTTACCGCGCTCTAAGGCACATTGGACCACCCCACCAAATACGTCCACTACCTCTTTGGACTCCAGCGTGGTCAGAGCAGCAAGGAGCAGGCCATGGCTGATAAGCCACATGCGCTCGGCAATAACAGACATGAGATGAGGATATAATTCCTCATCATACTCCAACCTGAGCTTACGCAGCTTCATCTCTTGTGCTTCCAGAGCACTGCTCACAGTGGTACCAAAATCTTCCAACTGCGTGGTCAACGTATCCTTGCCCTGCTCCAGATATTTTAGTGCCCAGAGACACGAAGCCTTGTACCCTGATGACTCTGTGCGCTCTTGGTTTATTTGGCCCATTAGCGCCATTTTTTCCTCGGCCGGCTTATGAGCGTACACACTCAGACTCTCTGTCTCAGCCTTGGCACTAGCCAACTGCGCTTCCAGCAAAGCAATTTTCTCATCCTTTTGAGCGCCTTGGCTGCTTTCCCCGGCAATTTGAACCTTTAGCTTCTCAACTATTGAAGCTTGATGCGCAGATACTTGCACCAACTCTTCAACCAATTGCTCCACTGATGCATCCCCAGCAGACAAGTCCTCATCGTTTTGGCTATGCGGCTCGGACTGCGTGGAATGTACTGAACCCGCCTTGGGGGGCGACTCCGCAGCCTGTTCAAACCTGCATACACAGACAGAGAAATTAGCAGTTTCCCATGAAAACAGTTGGTACGCACAAAATATATGGACGACATTACTTACTGAGGACCAGAGATATTCGCAGAGGGGTGAGCTGACGCAACATCACTGGAGGATGATTCCACAGTGAAGACCACAGGGAGTTTTTTCCTCGATGTGCTAGCGCCATCCTCTCCGAGCGATCTTTTGCGTTTTAGCCCGGATTCTTGCTCTTCCTCTTCTTCTTCTTCCATAGGCTGCGCCATTGCTACGGGTGGTGGCTGCGCTACGGGGGATGGCACTATGGGGTTTGGCACGCTTTGCAGCGGCGTCGCTTCCACTGCGATTGAGGAGCTGGTCCCTGTTTCTCCTACATTCATTGCCAGGGTACACCCTGCGGTGGCATCCAGTAGGGGCTCTTCTCCTTCTTTCAGCGGCCGCGTCCCTACACTCACTTGAATCGGCTTCGCTAGTTGCACAACTGTAAACAGATCCATCTCTGCGCAACAGAAGACAACAAGTACACAGGTTACATAATGTGCAAAAAGGAAAAGAAAGCTCTTACATTAATTAAGAAAGGGGATGCGAAGGGATGAGCACCCACCCTGGCCATTAGCGCCTAAGAATATTGGCATCTCATCTGTCATACCAAAGTAATTTCGGCTAATGCCCATATGCACCAGAAATTCCTCAAGATAGGAACTAATAGGGATGCGGTTGGCGTTTATCAGTTCCGCATCCTCCATGACATATGATCCGGTAGGGGCTCATCCTTCGGCAATGTCCCCTGGGTATAAAATTCAAAACGTGGTGGGAAGCACACGTCATCTACCCAGAAGAAACTCTCTCTCCAGTTCCAGGCGCGTCAGTTTCTCAGTATAACACTGGAAGCGCCCAGCGCGTTTAGCGAATGAGACCCACCCGTGCGACCACGTTGTGTGGTAGAACGCACGGAATAAGTGGATCGTCGGGTTAATCGCCGATGTCGGCAATTAACCTCCAAATTGGTGATCTTCGCTGCACCGATGCAGTGCAGCTGGTAATAATTCAATACGTCGTACAGAAATAGGGATATGGGCACACGTTGATTTGCGAACTCAAAAAAACGTGTGTACACCCCTACTTTCCCTTCGGGGAAATCTGCAATAGATGCCCGCGCACCCGGAACCACCGGATGCACGTCAAGTGGTATAAAATAATCCGAGGTGAACTCTAGAAGTTCACCCTCAGTTATATCGGAGGTAAAATCAGATAACTGTTTGATCATGGTATTGCTTTCTTTAAATACGCACCCGTGGTTACCTTGGGAATAGGCAGTTTTCTGTGTTGCAAATGAAAGATTTCTTAAAAATGGCGGATTGAGTTTTTTACTGTGAAAAACACAGTTAAAATGAGGCGGCTTGTTATATACGTGTCCTCATCCACGCGATGAGTGACACGTGGATCCCACTATCATCAACATGTGGTTCAGATCGCTTGATGTGACGCTGCTGTAGTTACTTTCCCCCGATTTACGAGGCGTCCATTTTAAAATACTATGTCTAGATACAATGTATAGGCGGGTATATTTTTTGGCTTCTTGGCTACGCTTCGTAGTTTTTCATTGTCTGCATTTATTAGTCTAGCATCCGTAGTCCTTCACTGCGCATACTAGACTGGGGGGACATGATGACGTATAGTCTATATTCGGGTCCCGAACCCGACCAAAGCCCAGTACTAATAAGCCCAGCATGAACTGGGCTACGCCGATAAGTGTTTAGGCCCACTAAGGCCCAAACCCAATGTTATTTACGTAACACGATATCGGATATATCCTAATGATGGAGATAATCATTCCCTAACCGACTTAGGCGGGATACGCCGAAGGTTGAGGAACACGGAACCAACAAGGATTCCGTGTGTATATAAAGGGAATCACATCCCTCGTTAAAAGTACGATCTACAAACCCTAACTCTCCTTGAACCCTAAACCGATTACTTACTCTCACGCCGGAGGATAATCGTGGGAGACAATCCCACGATAAGCCTAACGGTGTTTTCTGTCTTCTTAGTGCGCAGGTCTCAAGCAACAATCATCAATTGGTACGAGAGTCGGAGCCCAAACAAGGAACGCCCAACTTTTGTATCAACATTACGTAACATCATAACTGAAAAAATAAAAATCTGATTTGTAATTTTGAAACTCATGCTTTTGTTTTACGATATATGTCATCCAACAATTATTATCACAAAAATCAGTATTAATTAGATATTCACTAGCAAAGTACCCGCGCATTGCGACGGTGAATATTTTGAAATAAAATTTTCCGTTGAATCATTATTTTAGTTTATTATGTCTTTTTTTGACAATAAATTTACGGATATCAAGAATTTCATTTATCCCGTGCCCGTTCGGGCTCGAGCTCGTTTGGCCCGCGCCTGTTCGGGCTCAAGCCCATTTTGCCCGTTGCCCGTTCGGGCTTTAATATTTGTATAATGTGCTTTTTTATATGTATTAGTGACATTTAATGCATGGTAGGGGTGTTCATCGGTTCGGTTATCGGGTTATTCGGTTCGGTTAGTTCGGTTAATTTTTTTTCTGGGTATAACCGAAAACCGAACCGAACCGAACCGAAATTAAATTTGATTCAACCGAACCGAATAACCGAAAACCGAACCCCTATAACCGAAAACCGAACCGAATAACCCGAATTACATAATTTTAATTATTTTTTTATTTAAGAGTAAATTACACCGTTCGTCCTTGTGGTTTGCGTTGACCGCAGGGTTTCGTCCTTTGACCAAAAAAGTTGCACCGTTCGTCCTTAAGTGTGAAACGTTATGCACCGTTCATCCTTTGACCAAACGACGTTAAGTTTGACCGTTAAAAACCCATTATGTGACTTGCACATGAGGGTAAATTCGTCATTTCAAGACCATAAGGACGAACGGTGCAAGGACGAACGGTGTAGTTTATGTGGATAAGACCACACACAAACACACATACAAACACAACCATTCATCATCCTCACCACTTTTCTCTCTCTCTCTCTATCCAACTCCAGCCACCACCACAGTTGTACACCACCACCAAACCACCACGACATCACCACCAACCCACTACCACCGACTAACCAAACCACCAACCCATCACCACAAACTTATAAAATTTTAACAATAACATCAAGACATAACCAGACCCGAAGCAAGAAGGATCCAACACCATTTTCAGATTATTTTTAACCACAAGATTCGTTTTTCAATCCATTTCAATCAGGTTTATATTCATTTTTCATTCACGAAAAAATCAAAAACACACCACATACACAAAAAACATCATCATCTTCAACAAAGAAATGATTCACGTCTTCAAGACCACATGACCAAGATCGTTTTTTTTCACAGCTACGACGGGCCAGATCTTCGAAATCCTTTATACAAATTACCTCACTAACACAAATGCACCTCCGTACAAGATCTTCGTGTATTGCTCCATATGAACCAAGAAATGATTCACGTCTTCAAGACCACATGACCAAGACTACCAGACCCGTGACAAATTACCTCACGTCTTCACCATGAACACCACGACCAGACCCGTGACAAAACTAACAATCCAAACACCGTGAACAGGATTTTCACCACATGAAAATAGATCCAAAAACGTTTTTAAAATCCTTATTTCAATCACGATTTAACCAAAATTAATATCCACGAAAACCTTAACGATTTATTTATAATCAGATTTTATTGAAAGAAAGACAAGATGAGTTTTTACTATTGTCATACCAAGAAGACGAACGGGAGAACGAGGGGTACGAGGTGTAGGTGGTGTGGTTGTGGTGGTTCCCGATCTAAAACGGATCCAAACGAAACCCTACCTTGCGACCTTCGCTCTAAACCATATAAACGAACCCTTGGGCTCTTCTTAGCATTATGATGAGGATGTTGATGGAGGCGGCGGAGGTGTACTATAGCGGTGACGGCTGTGATGGCGTGAAAGTGGTGATGGTGGTGAGATGGCGGTTAATAGTAGTCAGGAGGTTATGGAGATTTTCATCGTGTGATGGGAGTAGTAGTGGTGTTATGATGGCGACCAGTGGTGAGGGTGGGTGAGGCGTCGGTGCCGGAAAAGAAGGAGGAGGGAAGAGAGGCAAAGGTGTGATTAGGGTTTGTGTACAAAAACAAAATGAAACAAATGGGAAATGGGGGTAATAAATGCTAGTTGATTGAGAAATGACGGAAATACCCTTTAAAAAACCTTAGATAACTGACGTTAGTGGGAATTGGTGGGCCCAGATGGATGGAGGGACGAACGGTGCATAACGTTTCACACTTAAGGACGAACGGTGCAACTTTTTTGGTCAAAGGACGAAACCCTGCGGTCAACGCAAACCACAAGGACGAACGGTGTAATTTACTCTTTATTTAATTATGTATATTTTTAGCACAAATTATTTTTTCCAAGCTTAAATCATGTTATATTTATACTAAAAAAGAGTTTTAGTGATTTTTTTTCATGTATATACATAGAAAAAATATATATTTTATATGAATTCGGTTTTCGGTTCAGTTTTCGGTTTTCATTTCCAAAACCATATCCAAACCGATAACCAAATATTTAGTTCGGTTCGGTTCGGTTTTGACCAATTCGGTTCGGTCACAAATTTGGTTCAGTTATTTTCGGTTCGGTTCGGTTTCGGTTTTCGGTTATTGTGGATATTACCCAATCCGTGAACACCCCTAATGCATGGTACCCGCGCGTTGCAGCGGCATGTACCTTGAAATAAAATTTTCAAGTGAATCATGTATTTTAGTTTATTATGTTCTTTTTGACAATAAATTTACGGATTTCAATAATTTCGTTTGGCTCGTGCCCGTTCGGGCTCGAGACCATTTGGTCTGCGCCTGTTCGGGCTCAAGCCCATTTGGATTGTTGCCCGTTCGGGCTTGAATATTATTTGTATAATATTAATTGTATTAGTGATATTTAATGTAGGAATTGTGTTAGTGTATAGTAACAATGATTGAACATGCACAGCGGAATAATAAGAACACAATCAATGTTGGGAATTCTGTGAAACAGTGATTCGGCTGATCGGGAAACAAATGATTCTGCTGAAGAAGAGTTTCTACTGAAGTAATATAAACGTACAAAGTAGGAATTATGCTGAAGTTTATTCTACTGAAGTCGTGAAGCAGCTGAAGTACTGAAGCCGTGGATTCTGCTGAAGTACTGAAGCTGTGGATTATGCTGAAGTTCTAAAGCTGTGGATTCTGCTGAAGTTCTAAAGCCGTGGAATCTGCTGAAGTGGTGAAGCCTTGTTTCTGCTGAAGCCGTGCAGCTGTGTAGGGCGTGCATGAGTTTTATTATTTATATGTTAGCCCATCTTTATTATTGTACTGCCCGAGGTTAGCTTTAGTGGACTGCCCAAGGATAGCATGGGCATGCGTATGGGCTTTACATTTATTATTTAGTTGCATGCTTGTACTTTAGTTGCATGCTTGTTCTTTTCCCAAGAAAGGGAATAGTGTTCCTTATCTATAAAAGGAACTTAGGTCTATTGTATTGGAAGACTCTTTGATAAAAACATTCAAGAAAAACCTCTTTAGAGAGGGTGTAAAGATCCATAGAGGATCATTAGTTTTATAAGAAAAACCTTGTTGGTAACATTGATTGTGTTCTTATTATTCCGCTGTGCATGTTCAATCATTGTTACTATACACTAATACAATTAATATAATTAATATTATATTAATGTTCCTCTATGGATCTTTACAACCTCTCTAAAGAGGTTTTTCTTGAATGTTTTTATCAAAGAGTCTTCCAATACAATAGACCTAAGTTCCTTTTATAGATAAGGAACACTATTCCCTTTCTTGGGAAAAGAACAAGCATGCAACTAAAGTACAAGCATGCAACTAAATAATAAATGTAAAGCCCATACGCATGCCCATGCTATCCTTGGGCAGTCCACTAAAGCTAACCTCGGGCAGTACAATAATAAAGATGGGCTAACATATAAATAATAAAACTCATGCACGCCCTACACAGCTGCAGCAGAAACAAGGCTTCACCACTTCAGCAGATTCCACGGCTTTAGAACTTCAGTAGAATCCACAGCTTTAGAACTTCAGCAGAATCCACGGCTTCAGTACTTCAGCTGCTTCACTACTTCAGTAGAATAAACTTCAGCATAATTCCTACTTTGTACGTTTATATTACTTCAGTAGAAACTCTTCTTCAGCAGAATCATTTGTTTCCCGATCAGCAGAATCACTGTTTCACAGAATTCCCAACAATCCTCCCCTAAACTGGAATTTAAATGATACTGATTGTAGAATCCAAGAGGATTGTACCATTTAAGTTCCAGTTTCCATATCTCTAAAAATTTCAGAACTAGAGGATTGTAGCACAAATGACACAATTTCCCAACAATCCTTCCCAACAATCTTTAACACTTCAGAACTTGAGGATTGTTCTTGAACATCAGTAGCAAAGAACCAAAAACAATGTCATCTCTATGATGACCAAACTTTGAAACGCCAGGACTTTGCAGCAACATAAGACATATTGTACATCAAAACTTATTAGTTGCATACTATTCTTATCACATCCAGGTGTGTTAACTCCTGTGAGAGGTGAATCATTGAAAATAATGGATTTGATGTCTCTTTACCAATAGCCATCACTACTGGAGTAGCCAAATGTTTAAGTTAGAAAACTATGGTACACTGATAACCATCTGATTTATTGGCAAACCAGCAACCATATAAACGGATTTGATGTGTCTTTACCTGGAGCCGTTTGCTCAGGACTAGCCAACTCTTTGATGGAATGTCGTCAACATCATGGTGAATTGATTACCATTTATGGATTTCCGCAGCCTTTACCACAAGCCATAATCTTGTGGGCTAGCCAACTCTTGTGTCAGAAAGACATGGTGAGATGAAAACCATGAGTGGTGTAGTAATGAACCAACACCAAAACCTGCAAGTAAGAGAACAAACTGAACACAGGCAGGTTAGAGTTTTTTATTTTTATTTATTTTTTTTTTATTTTTTTTTTATTTTTTTTTTTATTTTTTTTTATTTTTTATTTTTTTTTTATTTTTTTGTAATCACTAAACACAAGACATTTTTTTTTTTTAAATAAATATAAAATTAAGAAAGAATAAAAATAACCAAGACATGTACAAGATACCAACAAGCAGCAGCAGAAACCAAAGACAAATGTAGTGTCAGCAGAAACACTAAGCCTCCCCTCAGGCGTATGAGGATCCAAACAGCTGCAAAAATGGTTAGACTAAAAAAATTACAACAATAAGCCTCCCCTTAGGCTTATGCCTCCCCTCAATCAATGCATCTGACACAGACTTTTGTTCTTGGGTACCCAGAATGAACGTTTCCTTTGAGTTTTCCAAGAATAACATGTTGAGGGCTTAACAACATTTGCCACACTAACTCCACCATTTGCCTTGGTCATATGAGATACATAAGGTGTATATGATTGAAAATAAGAACTTTTAGGTCTATAGGGCATAAGCCTAGCCTTACTGTTCCACCAACCAGTAGTCACTGGTGAAGAATATCCTCCACCAGAGGGAACTGGAAAAGGCTTATGAAGCCTGTTAGCAGAAACAGATGCATACACCTTTGGTTTACCAGTAGAAACTGGTTTACCTGCTCTCACATGTGCAGATTTGGGAACAAATGGAGGAATACTAGCAACATTAGTCCATGTGGGTCTAGAAGTCTTATGGCCAGAGGAAACACTCATCTTTTTCTCATAATAATCACAGTCTATAATAAGATGGAGTTTACTACCACACACAAAACAAGATTTCTTCTTAAATGACTTATTCTTAACACAACTTTGTTTATTACATTTAAACTTATCAAAAACAGATCTAGAAGCAAAATTGTGTTTAACAGAATAAGCAACTGGCTTTGTTTTGAGCTCATCATCAGCTACTATGGACTTGGGTGTGGTCATGGGTGTGTGCTTAGGTGAGTCAGACTTCTCACTTGAATCACATGAGGCATAGTCAGTGGACTCTAGGTCTGATGACTCGTCACTTGTAGAACAAGAGACAACGTCAGTAGTTTTGCTACTAAGGTCTGGTAAGTCACTTGACTTTTTGCCATACAAATGGTGTGATCCATCAAAGTCAACTGGAATGGACAGGTCAATAGGCATGAATTCACCTCTAATAGGTCCAGGGACAGCATGCAAATTACCTTCTTTTACAAAGTTAGCTAACCCTGCTGGTGTTGATTTACGACTATCATTCCTAGCTTCCAATCCTACATACTTTTGAAAACCTAAGCCTATAGGAGTATTAGGATTTTGACTAGCATAGATGTGACTAGCTAACTTGTTTCCATTCAATAACCATTCTTTATGCCTAGCAATTTCCTCATCTAGTTTCTCTTTAAGCTCTAGGTTCTCAGACATAGCTTCATCCTTTGCTTTCTCAGACAGTTTTAAGTAATTATTTGCAACTTCTAGATCAAACTGTAACACCTTTATCTTTTCTTCATAAGCTATTTGATTCTTTTGAAACCATACTTTTTGTTTTTCTAAGGTTTTTAAAGCATGTTTATAAGCTTCATTGTCAACATAGCATGCATTATACTTAGGTTTCATATCATCATATGCTTCTTTTAGTTCATTATATCTCTCTTTACAACTATAATCACAAGTATGTACCTGAGAGATGCCCATAAAAGCAATTGGCGGACTGGCAAATCCTTCAGCATAACCTTCAGCATCAACTTCTTTGCTCATCTTCTTGAAATCAGCCTTTTCACCATACCTTGCTTTGAGAGCATTCCATATAAGACTTCCATCATCCATATGGCGAAAATCTGCTACATGATCAGCAGGAATAGATTTAATCAAGATAGTTCTGGCCTTTGACTCTCTTTGCACAGCCATGTGTTCATCCGCAGTCGATGGAGGACGAATAATGAAGTTACCATCACGATCACGTCCAACCCTTTTTAAACTGTTGCCATTTTGGATCACCTTCCAGACATTCATATCATTATTCATGATCCAGTGTTCCATCTTTTTAGCCCAGACTTCGTACTCATCATCCATCAAATAAGGAAATATAACATCATCCCTATTATTATCAAATTCTGCCATGTTGAGGAGAAAAGATTGCACAGAGCTGAATGTAGCAGTAAAATTCCAGCAACAACCTTAGGAACTTCAGCAGAAACAATAAAATAGTGGGGACCAAAATTTTGTTTAACCTTACGTAAACCTTCAGCAGCAACGGCGGAGAGAAAAAAATTTGACTACACGTGATCTCATGTGATAGACCTCTACACTTTGTAACCCACGTGATAACCCAATAGACCAATCAAATTAATGATCCACACCATAACAATCATACATCACCCCACATTGAATTTCAGCAGAAATGAATAAAAATTCTGTCAGCCAATCAGGTAACCCTTTTCCCCACGTCAACCAATCAAAACCCTCGTGGGTTACGAACACAGTCAAAGTGTTTATATCATACCACGACAAGAATATGGAAATCAAATTATTGACCCCATCAATCTTTTATGAATTCGTTTTTTTTTTTTTTTTTTTAAGTATAAAGACGACACTTTTTGGTCTTTAGTGACACTTTTTGGTGTTACTAAAAACTTGAAAAATTTAACTTACATGATGGTGTCTGCAGCAGTTTTCTGGCACGTGTATCTTTTGACTGAGACCTCAGATCAACAATCCCTTCGGTGGAAAGTTAGATGAGTATATAGAGAAGCTCCAGCCAAAATTTCAGCCTGATCCAACGGTTCACGAAAAAGTTATGATCGTTTGAAAACTGTGCTGCAGAAACATTACGAATTTTTAAAGAACTGCGAATTTTGTATCGTCTTCGAAAAACCTTGTAAACTCAAGATCGAGAGCCACCCGCTCTGATACCAATTGTAAAATCCAAGATCCGGACTCAACTAGAGTGTATAGTAACAATGATTGAACATGCACAGCGGAATAATAAGAACACAATCAATGTTACCAACAAGGTTTTTCTTATAAAACTAATGATCCTCTATGGATCTTTACACCCTCTCTAAAGAGGTTTTTCTTGAATGTTTTTATCAAAGAGTCTTCCAATACAATAGACCTAAGTTCCTTTTATAGATAAGGAACACTATTCCCTTTCTTGGGAAAAGAACAAGCATGCAACTAAAGTACAAGCATGCAACTAAATAATAAATGTAAAGCCCATACGCATGCCCATGCTATCCTTGGGCAGTCCACTAAAGCTAACCTCGGGCAGTACAATAATAAAGATGGGCTAACATATAAATAATAAAACTCATGCACGCCCTACACAGCTGCACGGCTTCAGCAGAAACAAGGCTTCACCACTTCAGCAGATTCCACGGCTTTAGAACTTCAGCAGAATCCACAGCTTTAGAACTTCAGCAGAATCCACAGCTTCAGTACTTCAGCAGAATCCACGGCTTCAGTACTTCAGCTGCTTCACTACTTCAGTAGAATAAATTTCAGCATAATTCCTACTTTGTACGTTTATATTACTTCAGTAGAAACTCTTCTTCAGCAGAATCATTTGTTTCCCGATCAGCCGAATCACTGTTTCACAGAATTCCCAACATGTTTAATATGCTTGATAATTTGTATTTTTTTTTTTTTTTGAACGGCAGTTTGATAATTTGTATTTATTATGTTAGGGGTGTTTTAATAACTCTATTAATTGTATTTATTAATCGGTTAATTAATTGACTATATTAAATAGTATTAATGTGGTGTTTTGTCTTTTTTAATATGTGCATTAAAGTGGTGTACGCTATTCTTCTTGTCTTGTATGTCTGAAAATTATGTGCATTAAAGTGTTGTACATTATGCTTCTTTTCTTAATTATATGAATTACTAATTATAGTAACATGTGTAGGCTTATATTTTTAAGACTTCCTTTTATAGGAAGTCCTAAATCTATACTACTTATAATGGAGTGATGACCCTCTCTCCTAAATTTTTTTAAGATGTCATTAATGCGTTTTTTAAGCGTTACAAATTTTAATGCATAATGTACACAATAAATTGCTTTTACTAATTTATCTTCTACAACATTTTAATTCTTCATTTATTATTTCTTTTTGAATTAGTTTACTTTTAATGCAAAAACGCACATATAAATAAATATGATTTTAAAATGCAAGCAAAACTACAAAGTTCCAAAACTATTATTATATCGTAAGATTGTTTCGAGAACCAATCTAAATAAATTTTGAATTATTTTAAATAAAATTAACCACAAAAGTAAAAAACGGTTTTTTGTAAAAGTCGGAACAATTTTTTTAAGATAAATGATGCAAATGTGGAAAGTGCTAATTCAATGATTAATATATTAGTATATTAATTATTATACTTTTCATGGATAACTCTAAATGATTGCTTAAACATGTAAGTTTTTTTTTACATTATAAGCATTCTTTTATTTATATCTTCTATTTATGTGAGACAAGTGCTATAAACAATATTAATGATTCAAACATTTTTTCATAAATATATACTTTACAAGATGTATACATTATAAGTACTCTTTTATTTACATTTTTTTTTTTATCTATATGGGACAAATGTAATAAACAATATTAACGATACAAACATACTCAATATATATATATATATATATTTCATAAAAAAATGTTTCTACATACTTGTGACTACGGACCACTATCAACAAATTTGACCATAACCCCATAACATTATTGACTACCGCAACGCAAAATCACGCCATTTCAATTGTTTTTATATGAATTAGTTTGATATTATCCATCACTGTTTTTAAAGTTACTCAAACTCATTATGTTTTCGCTATTGGTAAAGTTATTGTAAGAGAAAACATAAAATTGAAAACATTTTTTGCCGAAAATTTTATTACTTGATACCCACCATCGCAACGCGCGGGTACCCTACTATAATATTCTAAAAAGTTGAAAAAAGCGACATGAAATTTTTGGCATCCGCAAATTTATCGTCACATAAAACGTTTTAGATTATAAAGCATGGTTTATTGAATTTTTTTATTTCAAGGTATCCGCCGCCGCATCTCGCGAATACCTTGCTAGTACATTATTATGTAGTATAGATTTATGAGTGGCTCTATCGGTTGGCTGGGATAGTGAAAACTATAAAGTTCTTAAAATATCTAAACAATCAAAATTTAATAATGAGATGTCATAAAAATTAACATGAAAATATATATGTTTTACTCAATGTTTCTCACAAGATTTAGATTAAAAAACTTTTCTCCTTTTGTTTTCCATTAGGGTATGTTTAGCAGCAGAGATTATTGAATATTATTGAGGCTTACGATTATTTTTTTGAAAAAACAAGCTACTTAAAAAATAATCTTTGTTTGGCAGACAGAACTTGTAAGAGATTATTAAAAAAATAATCTTCCATAATCTCTGAAAATAAAAGGTTACTTCATGTAGCTTATAAAAATAATTTTTTTTTATAATCTTTTTCAGCAACAGCACCAGCACCAGCACCAGCACCAGCACCAGCACCAGCACCAGCACCAGCACAATCTATTTTTGCCAAACATACCCTAAATCTCTTACTTGTCATAATATCCTTTGTGTACAATCTAGTTTGTCTACTAGAAGGATTATTCCAAATTACAATGCGAGGATGTTAGAGCCTAATACTCGTATTAACGAGTGAATTGAATTTAGGTCGATACGTAAGACAATTCATATTTAAGTCCCAACACACGGTCACTTTTCAATACTACTTTTTGGTTCACTTTTTTTCCTATTAAGGAAGCAATACAAATATACAATGCACATGCATTATTGAGCTTTTTGACAACCTTGCATCGTACGATTAATTAAGGATACACTTGTGTGTCTATATGCAAAATATTGTGAAATTGAATGCATCAAAATCTAAATTCAAAGTATGAAAGAATATTAATGTATTGTTACTTGATCCATGTCGACAAAACTTACATGCATGAGAATTATGGGACGTGTATCATACGATGAGTTGGTCTGGTTATACGAGTTGGTCTCGTTAGCAATTTTTTATTTATTTATTTATTTTATTTTTTCTATCGTGGCTCACTCTTGCAAAATCTAGCTAGCTAGTAGAGATATAACAATATCTATTAACAAATTTGTTTAACGATCTCTCCATCCGAGGAATTAATATTAATCGAACTTACAAACCCGTTTGCTTAAGTACATTATTCGCATAGTAACCATGTGCTTAGACCCTTTTTATCATGCAAAATATTGCCAAACTAAAAAAGAAACATAACAAACTGCAGGCAAAAGCCAAACTCCCAAACTATCTGCCTAACACATTGCAGTTCTTATCTTCAAAGTTCAATTTTTTAACACCAAAACAAATTCATTTAAATAACACTAGCAGGGTACCCGCGCGTTGCCGCTGCGGGTACCCTGAAACTAAATTATTTGGCGTACAATGTTTTTCGATTATACTAAAAGTTTTGGCGAGCGAAGGCCACCTATACCATGTCAAGGGGTGGTGATGCCGACACATGCCGTTAGCGGTGGTGGCAGATTTAGTTGGTGGCGCCGGTTGCTATTTAGCACAAGAGTGGCAATTTACGTTTTTGAGAAAGAGTGTGAGATATGATTGGTCTTTTGTGTGTGTTTATTTGTGGGTTTTTATATCCGTTTTGTACTAATCAATACATTTAATGGGCTTTTAAATTGGGTTATAAGAATGGGGCTGTTACAATACATGGCTTTTAAAGTTATAAAAGTGGGCTTTAAAAATATTGGAGAGACTTTAAGTTTTGTATTCAATGACTACTAATGTTACAAGTATTGGTTTAACTTTTAAGATAGCATGTATATGTATTAATTTAGCAAGAGACATTAAATTTCCATAATAAGTAAGTTACAAAATCTGAATTTTAAACCTTATTTAGAGAATGTCCTAAAGAAATTACATTATCTACAAATCGAATACTAGCCCTACTAAAGGTTGGCACCCATCAGTTGTAGTATAAATTAGTCCCAATTCTTATTCTTTTTTCATAACCCATCAATCCTTTTATTCTCAAATTTTTCTCTTATTTGTTAAACAAAAATATGGCGGGAACCATAACTACCTCAACCGGAGCAACCACTTTTCGATATCTCAATGGTAGCTATTCGTCTCCCCAAAACAAAATTATATCTACTTCAAATTTCTCAACACGGGGCCGAAATGGTCCAAAAGCCTCACTTCATGCGGTTATTGATGACCCAATAGTTGAAACCATGAAGACGAAACAAAAAAGTTTGTATGATGTTTTAAATGTCAAGTGTAACGCTACGTCTTTTGAGATAAAAAGCGCGTACAGGTCTTTGGCCAAGCGGTATCATCCGGATGCTTGTCACATGGATAAAAATGATGGTTGTGAATTTATTGAAATTCATAATGCTTATGTTACATTGTCTTATCCTACGACGCGAGCTTTGTATGATCTCAAAATTAGTAATGGATTAGAACGACGATCAGGAAGATTGTATGCCACTATGGGACCAAGTTCCGGACAACGATGGGAGACCGATCAGTGCTGGTAGATTATATTAGTGTGTGGATTTAAATCTTAGACATTAGAATTCAGATTAGTATAACCACGAAAAGAAACTTTGTAAATTACTGCCTCATTTTCGTATGCTATCTTTCACTCTTTATAATCAAGACGGATTCATGTAAATTTAATACAAAAGTTGCAAGTTATAACAAATTATCGATACTGTATTTGTTAGTAACAGATTTAGTATGAAATTTTTAATTAATCCATGTAAGTTGGGTGAAGCTTGTTTTTAACAACTAACTTTTAAAAATCTTCTTAAAGACATGATTAGTAACCAACCAATAGGAAGAGTAAATGATTTCCGAAAATTATAAGAATTTGTTAATTAGTAGTTATTGGTAGTCTTGTTAAGACATTACATATTGTCTAGAGAGACAATGGGAATGTCCCATTCTTCGTAAATACCCTCGGAACTAAAGTAACCTCCGTTATCTTAGACACTCTGAAGGATCGGATACCTGATACCTCGTCAATATACAAACCAAACAAAATTTTAAGTACGAGTTATCTTCAATTAAATATCATTTACAATACAGGAGGCATCACTTTTAGTAACTCAATATATACTATTATGTTATTGTGAAAATCTTCCGACTTCAATCACACATTGGTTAAGAAAGTATATTGTTGCTAGCTTATATGTCATATTGTAAATCGATAATTTAATTAAAGATTAGTGTTATGTCGTTAAGTCAGCCATAGAGCACTTCTAAATAATATGAGTGTGTTATATCTGACTCGAAAACTTATACGATCCTTAAATTTTTTAAACTCGAAAACTTATACGATTTTTAAATTTTTTTATATTAAAGATATAAAATAAATGAGGATTTTTTACCCGCGCTCTACTGTGGGGAGCGGGCAAAGATCTTCACATGCTTGTTATGAATGTCTATATTTCATTAAAGGGACGAGTTATCAATACCCCTCTTAAAATGATTCTAATATCCTTTTATTCTATTTTGTTTTATTATAAACTACAGAACTGAAAGTAAGTATATAAAATATAAAGTTTTACGAGATAAAAATTATTAAAAAAACAGAAATACGGAACACAACAGAAAATACGAATTATAAAACGATAAAAAAAAACTATCATTTGCTGTTAAAGTGAGTAAATGTGAGGGTACCATATTATTAGCTTTAAACAAAGTCATTTTGATACTAGTCTTGTTGTGTCTGATATCGGGTAGGAATAGTTTCATTGCTTTGTTTCATGGATGGGAGTGTCCCATTCCAGATTTCCATTGTATGTGAAGGAGTTTATAATTTGCGCTTGGTACTAATATAAATATTTACTCTTTGCACCAAAAAACAATGTCATTTTGACATTTTCGATACTTTCGATACTTTTTTACCATCCATGAAAAACACTATATACTTTAGTTTTATTTATGATTTCTAGAACATGGCATGTGTTCATTGTTAATATAGTTTGAACTTGCAACTTTTAATTAAAGAACTTTTAACTCTTAAAGAAACAAGTAGACTAGATTACGATTTATGGAAAGGGATCCAGTAAGAAGAAAAGTTAAAATGAGAAGAATAAGAAGGATTTCTAGCCACACATTTCAAATAAGAGAGAGATTTTTAAGAGGAGATGCATCTATTTTTGTAGGTGCATCTGAAATATGTGGTTGTGGTTTCTTCTTATCCTTCTTATTTTTATTATTCTTCCTATTTGATCTTAACTCTACGATTTATATTATTCTTATCATAGGTTTCTAATCAACACTATGCACCTTTTAATTGATCATCATGTAATCATTAGTACCAAAATTAGGGGTGGCAATTTTCGACACGACACGAACCTGACACGAAATTAAACAGGTTTGGGTCGAGGATAAACGGGTTTGGGTAAAAAAACAGGTCAACCCGTCTAACTCGTTTAATAAACGGGTTGCGTTTGGGTTGAGTAAGTATTAAACAGGTCAACCTGTGAACCCGTTTAAGTATATAATGCTACTAAAATTAAAATATATTGTAACTTGGATTTTATATTGGATTTAGATTAAATGTATTTTGTTATGTATTTAATATATGTGTGAATTACGATTATATTAAGATATCATTGAAATTGTTGCATAGTTATTTGTACGTTACTTTTATCTTTTTTTTTAGATTTTTACATCATTTTTGCATTTAATATAGTTAAATTGAAAAACCACTAACCTTATTCACCGCTTGAACTATTTACTTAAACAGGTTAAACTGATCACAAATGGGTTACACGTGTTATGCAGGTGTGGATTATGGTTGAGTTTCTTGGCACGATTATACATGGGTCATGTTTGGGTAGAGGTTATAATAACACGCTAACCCGCGAACCCGAATAGGTTAATCCGAACACGACTCGATTGCCATCTCTAACCATAATACCATTAGATATTTTTTATTGAACAATATACCATTAGATATTACTGATTCCTTTTTCAATAATGAGAGATATAATAATTTATGTATCTACAAGTTATTTAGATTACATATTCGACAAGAGTCGAACAATTTTTTGACACTTTGCAGTCTCAAGCATTTTTTTAACGGCAATTTTTATCTCACATCATATTTTATAGTTGCCTTTCAACGAAATTTGAACCTTTCTCTCATGCATTTGACCTCTAAACTTGAATATTGGCCTTTGAACAAGTAAAGGGACATCACTCTTATTGAGAAGTCAAATGATTTGCACACTCACCAAATTATTGGGATACTTTTTTCATGCATCAATAAATTGTACAAAACTCATAATGTGCATTATCTACCTGTATTGTGAAGTGTGCGGATCAATAAATGAAGTGTGCGAATCAATTCTCTATCGAGAAGCTTCTGTTAGTTACCTTACTAAAGTAACTGAACAATCCATTTGTTGGATAGAATCATCTTTAAATTATTATGCATGCATGATTAAACCAAACTGTTAGCTAATACTTAATACTACTAGCACACTTGGCAATCGGCATAGGAGACCCAATATGAATTGTGACACCCTCAAATACAATATTCAATATTGCACCCCAAATGAAAGTCAACATTGCAAATTAATTTCTTAAATCAGTATTTTAAATTTTAATCCGTCACTTTCCTTACCATTTTGGAGAAAAAGCGTTTAATTAAGTGTTCTTAAATTGAGTATTAGATAGTTGTGGGCTATAGCACTACAATGAATATAGTATAGTACTACTAGCTAGGTATTTAATGTATAAATTTTTAAAAAGTCAATAGACATAGTGGGTGTTTGGGATTGCGATATAAAACAACTTTTTTGATTATCACGTTTTTAAGTTGCAAATAATCCAAAAATAGTGTTTGGATAACAATTGGTAAAAACTGATTTTTTGCGTTATAGGGGGTCCAAAACACAGTTTTCTAAAAGTAGGTTGCATGACACTTTTGCAAAACGCAGTTATGGCAACTATATTTCTTTAATGTCAAATTACCATACCAACCATATCCTCTTGCATATATATAACTGTAACCTTCCATAAATAGTGCCCTTTTTAGTCATTTTATAGTTTAGATTGTAAAATAATATATTTTGCCAAACACTAAAAAAATTGATTATCTGATTATTACGATATCAAACACAAAATAAAACCCAAACACTATTTTTCAAAACTACGTTTTGTTACAGCGGATTATTTGATTATGCGTTTTCAAAACGCATAATCTATTTTGAATAAGCAATCCCAAACACCCCCATAGGCCAACTTAATGATAGTAGAAGATTATACAAGACTTTACATTGTGCTAATGATCACTTGCATCATAAGCTTGATATTAGTTTTATGTATACCGAAAACAGGGTAATCGGCCTTTTATTTCATAGGCTCTTATATCAGTTTAATGGCTAACATAAATGAAGTAAATTGTGTAACATAACAACTGAAAAGAAATAAAAATATGATTTGTAATTTTGAACTCATGGCTTTTGTTTTACGATGTTTGTCCTCCAGCAGTTATCTTCACAGAAATCATTTTATTAAATAAATATTCATCTTTGAGTGGCTTTATCGGTCGGCTAGGATGGATGAAAACAATAGAGTTCTTAAAACGTCAAAACAACCCAAATTATTAATGAGATATGTCCAAATATTAACAGAAAAAATATATATGTTTCACTCAATGTTTAACACAAGACTTAGATTAAAAAACGTTTCTCCTTAGGTTTTCCATTAAATCTCTTACTTGTCTTAATACAATACCAGGATATTAGGACCTAATATAATACTCGTATTAATAGTGAATTTAGGTCGATAGGTAAGACAATTCATGTTTAAGTCCCAACACACGGTCACTTTTCAATGCTACTATGTGGTTCCCTTTTTTTCCTATTAAGGAAACAATGCAAATATACAATGCACATGCATTATTGAGCTTTTTTGTCAACCTTGCATTGTACGATTAATTTAGGATACACTTGTGTTTGTATATGCAAAGTATTGTGAAATTGAGTACATCAAAATCAAATTTCAAAGTATGAAAGAATATTAATGTATTGTTACTTGATCCATGTCGACAAAACTTACATGCATGAGAATCAAGATTATAAATTGCGTGAGGCGTGACATGACGGCATGGTCAAGCCTCAAACTTTAGCGGCTAAGGCGAAGCCTTTGCTTTTTTAAGGCGTGACATAAGGCATATATCGAGTTTACAAAAGCGTTGTACTTAATTAATAAGGTATCCTTACATGTAATATCTTAATTTTTCTAGAAAAAAGAAAAAATTATCGAAGTTGAATAAATAAACCACGTCTTGCGTCTTGGCGCGCTTTATCGCGCCTTTTCTCGCCTCAGCTTACGCTACGCCTAGAGACGATGCTTTAGTTTATTTCGTAACGTGGAGGTCATGCCTCACGCTTTAGCGGCGCCTTGGCGCCGCCATGCCGCGCCTTTTAGAACATTGATGAGAATTATGGGATGTGTACAGGGACGGAGCCGGAAACAAACATGACCGGGTGCATAATTTTTTTTAATCGTAATATAATAGAGTTTAAGATGCTAACTAAATAAGACTAAAAACACATTTCAATGAACTGGGGTCATTTAAGATATATTTGGGAAAAATCGATACTTTTTCTTAAAATTAACACTAAATAAAAAAAATCCATAGGTGTCACGGGCACCCACAAGACCCCCTGGCTCCGTCTCTGGACGTGTATCATACAATGAGTTGGTCTGGTTATGCGAGTTGGTCTTGTTAGCAAAACTTTTTTTTCCCTCCAATTTGTGACTGCTTTTAAAGGAGGGTCATATGAGCTTTGATGCTCACTCTTGCAATGATAAAACGAATCTATCTAGCTAGTAGATATCTAAAAATATCTATTAACAAATTTGTGTAACAATATCTATGCAAGGAATTAATATTAATCGAACTTACAAACCCGTTGCTTAATTACATTATTAGCCTAGTAACCATGTGCTTAGACCCTTTTTATCATACAAAATATTGCCAAACTAAAAAAGAAACACAACAAACAGCAGGCAAAAGCCAAACTATTTGCCTAACATATTGCAGTTTCTTATCTTTAAAGCTCATTTTTTCACACCAAAACAAATTCATTTTAATAACACGTACATTAATCTCTAACACTTGTAACTTAACCTAAACTTATGCTCATTTGTCCTCAAATAAATATCTACTTTTATTTTGCAGAAATTTTTTAGATTTCCTACTAACTACACTTTTCACCAATCAAATATCATTTCTACCCACTAATATCTCTTTTGATTGGTTAAAATATAAAATGATGTTTAATTTTAGACAACACAAAATAGAAAGATAAACATTATTTAAGGACCAAAAGAGTATATAAATATATATCTTACACATATGAAAAGTCTCTCCAAAAAACAAATAGCAACTAAAGGTTGGCACCCTTGAGCTGTAGTATAAATTAGTCCCCCTTTCTTATTCTTTTTTCATAACCCATCAATCCTTTTATTCTCAATTTTTTCTCTTATTTGTTAAGCTTAAATATGGAGGGAACCCTTATCAAAAAAAATAATAATAATAATAATATGGAGGGAACCATAACTACCTCGGCCGGAGCAACCACTTTTCGATATCCTAATGGTAGCAATTCGTCTCCCCAAAGCAGAATTATATCTACTTCAAATTTCTCTACATGGAGTCGGAATGGTCCAAAAGCCTCACTTCATGCGGTTATTGATGACCCAGTGGTTGAAACCATGAAGACGAAACAAAAAAGTTTGTATGATATTTTAAATGTGAAGTGTAACGCTACGTCTTTTGAGATAAAAAGCGCGTACAGGTCTTTGGCCAAGCGGCATCATCCAGATGCTTGTCACGCGGATAAAAATGATGGTTGTGATTTTATTCATATTCATAATGCTTATGTTACATTGTCTTATCCTACTACGCGAGCTTTGTATGATCTCAACATTAGTAATTAATGGATTAGAACGACGATCAGGAAGATTGTATGCCACTATGGGACCAAGTTCCGGAGTTTATACTGGACAACGATGGGAGACCGATCAGTGCTGGTAGATTATATTAGTGTCTGGATTTAAATCTAAGACATTAGAATTCAGATTAGTATAACCACGAAGAGAAACTTTGTAAATTACTGCCTCATTTTCGTATGTTATCTTTCACTCTTTATAATCAAGACGGATTCATGTAAATTTAATACAACAGTTGCAAGTTATAATATATTATAAATAATGTATTTGTTAGTAACAGATTTAGTATGAAATTTTTAATTAATCCATGTAAGTTGGGTGAAGCTTGTTTTTAACAACTAACTTTTAAAAATCTACTTAAAGACATGATTAGTAACCAACCAATAGGAAGAGTAAATGATTTCCGAAAATTATTAGAATTTGTTAATTAGTAGTTATTGGTAGTCTTGTTAAGACATTACATATTATCTAGAGAGACAATGGGGATGTCTCATTCTTCGTCAATACTCTCGGAACTAAAGTAACCTCCGTTATCTTAGACACTCTGAAGGATCGGATACCTAATACCTTGTCAATATACAATCCAAACAAAATTTAAAGTACGAGCTATCTTCCATTAAATATCATTTACAATACAGGAGGCATCACTTTGAGTAACTCAATATATACTATTATGTTGTTGCGAAAATCTTCCAACTTCAATCCCACATTGGTTAAGAAAATATATATATTGTCGCTAGCTTATATATCACAGTTTATATGGATCATTTAACTAATGATTAGTATTATGTCTTTGAGTCAGCCATAAGACACTCATAAATAATATGAGCTTCTTATATATTACTTGAAAACTTATACGATTATTAAATTTTTATATTAAAGATAGAAAATAAACGATTTTTAAATTTTTATATTAAAGAAACTCATATGATTTTAAATTTTTATAGTAAAGATAGAATTGTGGGGCTCGGCCAAAGATCTTCACATGCTTGTTATGAATGTTTATATTTCATTTATTTTATATTAATGATAGAAAATAAAGCTCTATTGTGGGGTGCAGACAAGGATTTTCACATGCTTGTTATGAATGTTTAATTTATATTTCATTGAAAGGACTAGTTATCCATACCTCTCTTAAAATGATTCTAATATCCTTTAACTTTATTTTATTATAAACTACATAACTAAAAGTAAGAAACATAAAATATAAAATTTGACAAAAAAGGTCTTAAAAAAAGAAAATACGGAACAAAACGAAAAATACGGAACAATAAAACGATAAAAACTGTCTTTTGTTGTTAAAGTGAGTAAATGTGAGCCGGGAGGATACTAATAGTTTGTTATTCATTTTCTTTATTATTAGCTTTAAATATAAGTCATTTTGACATTTTCCATACTTTTTTACCATCCACAAAAACACTATATATTTTAGTTTTATTTATGATTTCTAGAACATGGCATATGTCCATTGTTAATATAGTTTGAACTTGTAACTTTTAAGTAAAGACCTTTTAACTCTTAGAGGCCAAGGTATGGCAACAAGTTAACATGGAAAAAGTGCTAACCCATCAGCGTCACATCATTTCAACACCAAAACATTTAAATAAAAAATTCACCCATTATCATAACACTAAATAACATCACTTTATGAAACCACCTCTTTAAAAAAAATACAAGTTACAATTTAACCCCTTAAGTAATATTTCAATCCTTAAATAAACTCTTAACTAATATTTTATTCATTAAATACTATTAAAAATTACAAATACTTTTAAAAACATGCTTAAATTTTAAAAACATGCGAAAAGTTAAAAGCTAATACATAAATTACATAAACTTCGATTAATAAAAATAAAATATTTGATAAATATGTTACATAAAAAAAGTTGCAAAATAGAATAAAATACGAAATAAAAAAGTTACGAAATAAAAAATTACATAAAAATAGCTAAAAACTACGATATAGAATAAAAGGAAACATAAGTTCTTCAACTATAGATTAATCTGAATACTCTCCGTATTTCAAAACATAATCAGGATACTCCCCACATTCTAACCTGAACAACTCATCATGTGATTGTTCTTGCCTAAAGAACTCATCCAACTCTTGTTGACGCCTTGCATTTTCTGCGTCAACCCTTGCTTGTTCTTCTTGTGGTTATCTTAAAGCCTCTTCATCTCGCATGAATTGATGGTGTTGTCTCGCAGTAAGTCCATGCTCATCAACTGATTCATCTTCATCTAGCCTAAGTTATTGAAGTTGTTGTGATATCGAACCACCCATAATGTTTTTCCTTATGCATCTAACGGATCTTGTAACTGATATTATCTCATATCTTTGTAACACACTTCCACAACTTTTGTTCAATCTTGTAGTCTTTCTAGGCTTCATCATGCAAAAAAATTGTCAATTACAACACGTCTTTCCGGCGAAATGTGTTTGCATATCACGTATTCTTTTTGTAAATCTTCTTTCTCCACCTTTGCTTGCTCAAACAGAGTGATAACACCGACAATAGCATCCTGACGAGCCGCTTCCTCTTGCTGACATTGATTCAAAACATACGCTTGAATTTCTTTGACGGAATGGGGAGAAAACAAGCCATAATGTTTGTGTTAAAGTGAATAATGATGTTTGGGTTAAGTGTGAAAATATTTAGTAATGGGTGTTGTATTTATATGAGAGTTTAAATTTAATTCAAAAAAGTAAGTAAAAAAAATACCATTAACCCCAAAGGGGGTGTTTTGAGATTTTTTTTTAAAATTTAAATATTTAGCCGTTAAGGGATTAAAATGATTTTTTTTGTCCACTAGTGCGTTTCAACATACGTTTGTGTACCAACGTAATCTATAACGCCGGACGAACGGGTATGATAAGGCAAAAGCAACGCCTGCCACGTAGGTCATAACGCCGTTGCCGCGTTACTGTACCATGCCCTCTTAAAGAAACAAGTAGATTGGATTAAATGATTATTTATATTATTCTTATCATAGGTTTCTAATCAACACTATGCATCTTTTAATTGATCATGCTGTAATCATTAGTAGCATAATACCATTAGATATTACTGATTCCTTTTTCAATAATGAGATCTATAATAATCTATGTATCAACAAGTTATTTAGATTACATATTCGACAAGAGCCAAACAAGTTTTCGACACTTCACGGTCTAAAGCATTTTTCTAATGGCAATTTTTATCTCACAACATATTTTATAGTTTTCTTTCAACGAAATTTAAACCTACAATCTCTGGTCGTTAGACAATATTGAATTTCTCTCATGCATATGAACTCTAAACTTAAATATTGGCCTTTGAACTAGTAAAGGGACATCTCCAGGGGCGGAGCCACTTTAGTGGTAGTGGGGGGACATGCCCCCAACGAAGCTCCCGCGGATACACAAATTATATAAGAAAAAAAGTAAATTTGACGTGAAAAAAGTGCAGTGCCCTCACATATAAAATCAAAGTGCCCTCGTCTCTTTCAACTTGCCAAGCATTTCGGAGTGCTATAATAAAAAAATGGTTAAAAATGGTTTTTCCGATGGGTTGCTCGATCGGGAAAGATGATTGAAGGAGATAATGGGGACTTGTGAAAGTAATCGTGGGAAGGTGGGGAGTGGCTATTAGGTAATTATTATACTACCTCTGTCCCTAAATAAATGTCCACATTTGACTTTCAAAGTCTTACTTATTCAACTTTGACCTTAAGTATTTGTGTTTATCTTATATAATACTTGATACAAAATATATGAATGAATTGTGTTTTAAATGTACTTTAAGTTGGTATAATTTTTATCAAGTATTATATAACACAAACAAAAATATTTAAGGTCAAAGTTGTACAAGAAAGACTTTAAAAATCAAATGTGGACATTTATTTAAGGACGGGGGGAGTAATATACATGGGAAGTGTGAAGTACTAAAGTACAAATGTACAATTGGTGGAGTGTGTAGGTTAAAAGAAAAGTAACCGACACGTTTTGAGTTTCTAATATTTTGTTACAAACTTATATTTTCATAGTTAATTTTATGAGGATGTGATAGTACATATCATCAAAAATGATGTGTATATTATAAGAGGTTGATACTCACATCACATTTTTTGATACATGCATCACAATTTATGTATTACAATATTGTACGGAATTGAATATGTATGCCTTTTTACGTTATTTTACACATTTTTATTACAACTACTCTACCAAACACTTTTATAAAATAAACTGCTACCGGTTACTGCTAACTACTTCTGTTAATTGCTATTGCTAATTTTGACAAACACACCCTTAAACGTTTTTTACTCGGCTTTTGCACAAAAATTTTTTTTTTGCCCCCCATGTCCAACTTTTCTGGCTCCGCCACTGGACATCTCTATTATTGAGAAGCTTCTGTTACATGCTAAAATTATTGAACATTCCATATTTGTTGGATAGAATCATCTTTAAATTATTATGCATACATAATTAAACTAAACTGTTAGTTAATTCTGCTAGCACACTTGGCAATTCGGCATAGTAGACCCGACAGACCCTCAAATACAATATTCAATATTGCACCCCAAATGAAAGTCAACATTGCAAATTAATTTCTTAAATCAATATGTTTATTTTGATCCGTCATTTTCCTTACCATTTTGGAGAAAAAGTGTTTAATTAAGTGTTCTTAAATTGATTATTAGATGGTTGTGGGCTAACACTATAATGAATATTGTATAGTAATACTAGCTAAGTATTTAATATATAAACTTTTAAAAGGTCAATCGACATAGGCCAACTTAATGATAGTAGTCGATTTTACAAGACTATACATTGTGCTTATGATCACATTGCAGTAGAATATTTTGTTTTTGCTTTTGTTAAAGTAATACTTGCATCATAAGCTTGATATTAATTTTATGTATACGGAAAAAAAGGTAAACGAGTTTTCCATTAAATTTCTTACTTGTCTTAATATCCTTTGTGTACAATCTAGTTTGTGTACTAGAAGGATTAATCCAAAATACAATACGAGGACATTAGGGCCTAATATAATATAATCGTGTTAACGAGTGAATTTAGGTCGATATGTAAGACAATTCATATTTAAGTCCCAAACACGGTCACTTTCAACGTTACTTTGTGGTTCACTTTTTTTCCTATTAAGGAAACAATACAAATATACAATGCACATGCATCATTGAGCTTTTTTGACAACCTTGCATTGTAGGATTAATTAAGGATACACTTGTGTTTCTATATGCAAAGTATTGTGAAATTGAATGCATCAAAATCAAAATTCAAAGTATGAAAGAATATTAATTGCATTGTAGGATTAATTAAGGCTACACTCGTGTTATTAATGTATCATACTATGAGTCGGTCTGGACGTCTGGTTATACGAGTTGGTCGCATTAGCAAAACTTTTTTTTCTATGATGGCTCACTCTTGCAACGATAAAACGAATCTATCTAGCTAGTAGAGATATAACAATATAGCAAATCTTCTTTTTCCTGTGATCTCTCAATCCGTTTGCTCAAGTACATTATTAGCCTAGTAACCATGTGCTTAGACCCTTTTTATTATGCAAAATATTGCCAAACTAAAAAAGAAACACAACAAACAGCAGACAAAAGCCAATTGGATTAGCCAAACTCCCAAACTATTTGCCTAACAAATTGCAATTCTTATCTTCAAAGCTCAATTTTTTTTCACACCAAAACAAATTCATTTTAATAACATGTACATTAACCTCTAACACTTGTAAGTTAACCTAAACTCATACTCCATTTGTCTCAAGATAAATGTATCTACTTTCGTTTTGCACAAACTTTTTAGATTTCTCACTAACTACACTCTCCATCAATCAAATATCATTTTTACCCACTAATACTTGCAAATAACTTTTAGATTTCCCACTAACTGTACTCTGGTTCAACTGTTTGTACCTTTATCTAAGTATGCAAATAACTTTTTTGAATGTACAAATCATAACCTTTATCTATTAATCACTTACACTAGGCATCTTTTCAATAAATTATTATGTAATCATTAGTGTTTTATTACTAATATCTTTGGACACCTATAGTTATAGAATAATAAAAGTTATACTAATTTTAAACATCAAAGTAAGTATTCAACATGATTAAATAATAGTTGTGACTTTAGACATCGCAAATAGTATAAACTTAAGCAATTCTAGTTTCAAGTTGAATACTATATATATTTTAATCGTTCGATATACCTTCCTATCATGTTGAAAGTTGAAACCGGCAAATCATAATCTATAGTTATGTTTAGTCAACCTGTAGATATTTTGAGTCTTGAAAGATTGTGGGTTGCATTAAGATGAATTCATCATATTAGTTATATGGGTTTTTCTAACTTGTGCCCTAGAGGTACAAGTTAAGCACAATAAAATTACACAAAAAGTACATCGAGACCCATATAAAAGTACTCTCGTCTGTATTTTTATGTAAATACTTATGTACTTTTTCGTGGACCTCAATGTACTTATAGTGTGCTTAACTTGTGCCCCTAAGGCACAAGTTAGAAAAACCCTAGTTATATTGATAACTTATAAATGTACCAAATGTAAATATATTCGATAACTTAATGTATAACTTTGACTTTGGATGCTTTGCAAGTTTGCTAAAAAAAATGATCAACAATGACTAAAATTGTTTGTACTTCTAGAAACTACACTACCAAATCACTATGATAAAAGGGCAAATTAATAAAATAGTCACATTTCTTTTAAAAATTCTACATTACAATTTTTTTTGCAGAGGACGGTTGCTTACTTTGCCTCCTTCTGTCTCGCCTAAAACAACGATATGTTATATTTACAGGTTTGAAATGGACTTTACCATGGAGTATAAAGCAAGGGAATTGATACTCACACCACACTACTGTAATGTACAACTAGTGATGCATGAATCAAAAAATGTGGTGTGAGTATCACCTCCCATAAAGCAAAATCTACTCTTCATGTATCCTATTCGCAATCTTTGTAGCAATGATCAAAGGTTTCTCACTGTTTTGGTTTTGTTTGCCTTGCCCTACTTTATGTAACACACATTACTTCACATGTATAACACATAATATATATATATATATATATATATATATATATATATATATATATATATATATATATATATATATATATATATATAAATTGAGTTAATGTTATTAATACAAAGTTTTAACACAAACAATTAAAAAGTAAACAATAAGAGTTTCATGTCACAAATATAAGTATTAATCTCCAAAAGGTGAAGAATGGTGGGATCACCCTGGTCCCATGCATCCTAAGGATGCCAACCGGATCCTCCCCCAAGGACCCGGCCCCAGGCAATGAGCACATGTCCCAATAAGTATTAATGATTATAATTTTTTTACAAATAAATAAAAACTATATAGTAATAAAAGTATGCTAATACATAAATATAATAATAAAAGTTTGAGTTTCATGTAACTTGTAGCTTCTTATGATCTAAGTCTTTATTATGAATTATTATTTGATAAGTTAAAGTTAGAGTTTCATGAAAGAAAAAAATGTAAATATCAAATATTTTGAACTCTTTTATAAGTTTAGAATGTTAAGTTTATGCAATAGATGTTAGTATTAAAGATATAATGTTTCATTATAAGCTACTCCCTCCGTCCCAAAATTTAAGTCCAATTTGACTTTTTGACTTGAACTTTGACCTTAAATATTTCCGTTTGTATTATATAACACTTGATGAAAATTATACCAAATGAAAATACACTTAAAACACAATCCATTTATATATTTTGCATCAAGTATTATATAATACAAACAAAAATATTTAAAGTCAAAGTTTGAGTCAAAAAGTCAAACTGGACTTATAATTTGGGACGGAGGTAGTATTATTTACTATGTAACAAAGATGAGATTCAGGCGACGAATGTGAACTTTTAAAGACTCGAAACTCTTTTATCAACTTCCATAAGCAAAGTTACATAATATATTTTATCGGAATTCCTGATACACAACGAGCCACCAAATTTATAAACAACAACTTATATACAAAGAAGTGCATCTTACGGGTCAGCTTGCCTAGTGTAATGTATAATGCTTCTAGACCCTAAATGGTTATTGTTATGCTTTTAGACAATCTAAATTTATAGTCAAAAAATAAACACTGTTTTTAGACAATATCTGAAATTGCAATATTTTTGTTAAAATAGATAGCAGGTATTCATAACTCTAGATTATTTATACTCTATTCGTCTCATTTTTATTGTCCTCTTTACTATTTTTATCGGTTTCAAAACATTGTCCACTTTCTTAAAATAAAAAAAAAAATTGAATTTATTAATTTTCCAATTTTAGTGTAACACCTCAAATTTTAACGTTTTTGTTAGAATTATATTTTATTCCTATTAGAATATTAGAAAAGTATTCCCATTAGTTTTATTAGAAAGAAGAACCTTCACAAATAGTTAACAGAACAAGGACTAACAGTGCAAAATAGTTCACGACAGAGACTAACGGTGCAAGTTAACTTTAAGAACTGAAATTACAGAATTGCCTTTGTGTTTAGATAACTCAAAAACTCCGGTTTTGGCTCGTAACCACATATGTATATGTGTTTTTCATGGAGGAAAATATCTAAGAAAACCTATTCATAAAGAAATCATCATTTTGGTGATTTAGGATGGTTTCTAAGGTGATTATGCAATCCACAAGATGAAATAAGCTTCTTAAACTTGATCCCCATCAAGGTATGAGTTTAGTTCAGTTTAGTTTTAAGATTCATGGAGGAAATTTGAAGGTTTTGCTTACTTAGTATGTTAGTATTTATTTTAGTCAAAACTGTGAAGTTTTATGAAAATCTAGTTTTAATTTATAATGAGTCTTGATGTTATAAACTTTGTTAGGATAGAATTAAGTCAAGAATTATATAGGTGAATTATGGTTAAAGAGTAGAAGATTTCATGGTAGTAGTTGGTGATTATACCTAATTGTGTTAAATAGGGGTGTTTGGGTTAACACATGCACTCATAGTATTTACGCTTCCATTTGCCATATTTTTTTTTTGAATGGAAAATTTTATTAAGACTAGCAAGGAGCTAGAAAAAGATAAGAAAAGAAAAGAGTTACAAAGCAAAATCTAACAAAGGATTTTGCATCCAGTAGTTCCAATGCTTTGATGCTTTCCTCTTTCTATTTGAATACCACAAAAACGAGTAATGAATTATTTTATCGACTAATTCACTACTACGAGGATATCTGTTTCCAAATATGACTTCGTTCCGGAATGACCAAATCACCCAAATAACCGTGCCAAATATTGAATCCAGGATCGTTTTGCAAGAGGATTTAATTGACGTCGATTCATCCAACCAATTGAAGAGATCATTGAGATCGAGAATATTAGGAGGGTGAATATCAACCCACTTGAAGACAAACTTCCATATAGGCGAGGCTACATTGCAATCCCAGAATAGATGAAAATTAGTTTCAGGAAATGAAGAACAAACTGGGCATAACAAAGAGGGAATATCAATTCCTTTCCTACTAAGATACCATTGGTTCAGAAGACGATCACGTAAAGCTCTCCAAGATAGAATGTTAACCTTTTTTGGAATGAATCTACACCAACGAGTTTCTGGTAAATGATCAGGAAGCAAAGCATCATCGATGTATAACCTGGTCTTTTTAACTGTGAATATTTTCGAGTTGGTAAGATCCCAATGCCATGCGTCAGGATTGTTCAAAAGGTGAACACACTCCAATAAATGCAAGAGCTCGTTGAATTGATCGAGAATAATCCCTCTGGGAATGCTTCTAGACCAGTTCCATACCTAACCATTATTCCATTTATCGCATACTAGGCAATTTTTGTGTGGATCGGCTTGATAAATACGGGGAAATTTGACTTTTAACAAAAAATTGCCTAACCAAAAGTCATGCAAAAAAGCAGTAGACTTGCCATCATTGACTTTCCTTGTAACCTTATGGTGAGGAATGATTCCATTAGAATGTAACGAATTGATTGAAGAAGCAATCTTAGACCAGGTGCCATTACGTTTTAAATGGGAGAAGAAACCCCGAACCTCCATTGTAAGCACCATGAATAACATTAATAAGCTTTACCCTAAAGCATTCCGATTATGAACATAACGCCATCTCCATTTTTGAAGGAGAGATTGGTTAAGAGCCTTCAAGCTACCAATGCCGATCCCACCTTTTTGTTTACAAGCGAGAACAAATTTCCATGCTATCCATTTGTGCTTTACCTTATTGTCCTGAGAACCCCAGAAAAATTGGATCGAAGCGATTCAAGTTGCTTGTCTATTTGATTTGGCATTGGAAACATTGACAAGTAATATGTACCAAGCGAACCGAGAACCGATGTAATAAGAGTGGATCTCCCTCCAATCGATAGCATATTAGACTTCCACTTTGAGAGACGCTGCTTAAACTTGTCAATGATGGGGTTCCATGCCGCTACTCTAAACATGTTTGTTGCTATAGGGAGACCCAAATATATGAATGGAAGGTTCTGTGCTTGACAACCCGTTATTGAGGCCAAGGTTTGTACATCAATGTAAGGAATCCCAACTCCGTATAGGCTGGACATATGCAAATTTATTTGAAGACCAAAAACTTTCTAAAAACATTTGAGGAGATGAACTATCCATTGTATATTTTCACGAGACCATTCACCAAGTAAGAGAACATCATCGTAAAATAAAAGGTGAGATATGGACAAATCGCCGATTGAAGCACCATGAAATAAGTCGGCATCAACAGCATCTTTAATGGCAACATTTAAACCTTCCATCACTAGGATGAAAAGAAAAGGAGATAGAGGATCTCCTTGCCTTAGACCTCGTTGGATTGAGAATTCTTTGGAGGGACTACCATTAACTAAAATGGAAGCTTTGGCAGAGTATAAACAGCCATGAATCCAATTCTGCCAACGCTACCCAAATCCAAGGAAATGCAAGATACGATCAATGAATTCCCATGAAACGGAGTCGAATGCCTTTTCAAAATCAATTTTAAAGACCATAAGGGATTCATTCTTGCGTTTATATCAATCAATGATTCCATTAACCATAAGGGGCCCGTATAAGATTTGACGATTCTTAATAAAAGCCGTTTGTTCAATGCTTACAATCGAATCTAAAACCCGTGCAAGCCGATTTGCAAGGATTTTGGCTACAACAATTTTATATTGAGCTCCAATTAAACTGATGGGACGAAAATCAGAGACAACAATTGGGTTTTTTACCTTAGGAATCAACGTAATAAATGAAGAGTTACAGTCCTTGGGAATGTTACCTATGGAAAAGAATTCACGAACGAACTTCAAGATATCATCTTTTAAAATGTCCCAATACTTCTTATAAAAGCCAAACGTGAAGCCATCTGGCCCGGGAGATTTTTCTGAGCCACAATCCCAAATTGCATTTCGAATTTCAAACTCAGAAACTTCAGCTTCCAAAAACGCATTTTGGGTCTCGTCTAGAGAAGCATAATGACGACTACGATGTGTAACTTTAGATCCCTCAAACTTTTTGAATTTCTCTTCAAAAAAAGAAAAGAAGACATCTTTTATTTGCTTTGGGTCAGTGGACCATAAACCATCCTTCATGACACCTTTTATAGCCAGTTGACGACGTTTGCCATATTATGTAAAGTTTATGTACATAAATTGTTTTCAAAGTTCTATATATATTACGTTAATGATTTGATCAGTTTGGGATTTGTGAAAATGGTCAAAACAAGTATTGCAAAAAAAGTATAGGTCTGATCTGCAGAGGATACGGCGTATCCCAAAATGGGATACACATATCATAGGATACGATGTATCCCAAAATGGGATACAACGTATCGTAGGATACGACATATCTCAAAATGGGATACGACTTATTGTAAGATACAACATATCTCAAGATGGGATACGACGTCTCATTTCAAATTCTAAAAATAAAAAATAAATTTCAGTTCGAGTCCGAGCATTTCAGACCCATGTCATTCAATTTTAAATGTAATCCATTTGCTATATCCGATTCATTAAAGGGTAAATTTGTCTTTCTGATCATTAAAAGTTCACATTCATTGTATCAATCGTAAATCATAAAAAATTTGTTGGTGTACTATCAAAAATAGGATCGAGTGAGTAATGAAAAGTAGAAGTGTGTTTAGCAAAAATAGCAGTAGCTGTTTTTTTTATATATAAAAGCTTTTTATTAACGTAGGTGTAGCCGATATTATAATGTGTAAAATGACGTAAAAATATACATATTTAAATTTATACAAAAAAAAATGCTATATAAAAATAGTTTAGCATTATTCATGATATGTTAGAGTTTTTACATCCTCGCAACTCGATTTATCATTTGAATACTTCTTTATGGGGTATTGACAAAAAACACTTCGAAAAATAATGATAAAGCTACTAGATGCTCGTCAAACGAGCATTAAAATTACAACGCTCGCTGCTCATTGTTCATCGCTCCTAAACGGTCTGCGTCAGACACACCCTAGTTCTAAACGGTTTATTAATCGATAAGAAGTATACCTAGATCCTAACTGTACAACAAAATTAGACGTTTATTTCTTTTGTTTCCTTAGGTCCATAGTAATACTTCAAGAAGATTGGGTGTCTCAATTAATAGGTAGGCAGAAGCAAATTGGGTATCAAATTAGGCCTTTTTTCTTGTTAAACACTCCCAAACAAATTCCATTTTACTAGACCAAAATAATTTCACTTTAATGACATCATGTAAAATTTATGACATTATGTAAATTATATTTGAGCTCATAATTTAATGTAGACTTGTTAATCTTGTGAATCTTGTTATAAATAGGAACAAGTTTAAACCCGTATCAAACGGTAACATAGTGAAAATAAGCTTTTTATTCACCGCGTACAACCCAATACTAAGTTTCTAGCTATTGTTATTCATCCATTTAACACATTAGCACAATACTATCATTATAACTTGGTTTGATAATTTTAGTACATGGTTTTGCAAACTCATTATTTGGATGAATCTAAGCATATGATTGCACAGTTTTTTTCTAGATTCTTTGAATTAAAAAAACAGAAAGACAAAAGTTAATCAGTAGGCGAAAAGCCAATTGGATTAGCTAAACTATCTGCCCAAAACATTGTGTACTTTTTTTCTTCACAACCAAATTTACTAAATCAAAATCCATTACCCTTCAATAACAAGTAACTTATGCAATAAAATTTGTAACATATTATAAACTTATAAACAATTATTCTATCAAAAAGTGTCCACAAAACAAACAGCTGATAAAGGTTGGCGCCCCTAGTAGTCCCTATATATAAACAAGTCACCTTCCATTATTTCTTCCATAAATCCAACCAATCCTTCTAAACCCAAAAACTCAATTTCTGTTTTTTCTTATCGATTTTCGACACTTTCTATAGTTGCCGTTCAAAAAAAAAAAAAGTTTTCGTTGCCAAATATGTCTGTATCCATAGCAAGTTTAGCTGGAACTGGAGCTAGAGTTGGAGTTGGAGCTGGAGCTAGAGTTGGAGCTGTAAAAACTGGTCGCAGTTTTTCTCCGCAAACTACTTCAAATTTAAGTATTCGGGGCCGAAAAGGTCCAAAAGCCTCCATGCATGCAGTTATAGACGAACCAATGGTGGAAAATACAAAAACGAAGCAAAAAAGTTTATACGATGTTTTAAATGTGAAGTGTAACGCTACGCCTCTTGAGATAAAAAGCGCGTACAGGTCTTTGGCTAAGCGGTATCATCCAGATGCTAATGAAAAAAATGATGGTTGTGATTTTATTGATATACATAATGCGTATGTTACGTTGTCTGATCCTACTACACGAGCTTTGTATGATGTGAAAATTAGTAGGGGGATTGAGCGGAGATCAGGAGGGTTGTATTCGGGGTTTTATACCGGCCGAAGATGGGAGACTGATCAATGTTGGTAGGTTTGTTAGAGATTAGTTTAGGTAAATTTAGAGATCATGTAAATTACTCCTAATATTTTGATTATCTGATTATTGTGTTTTCAAGTCTAATCAGTTTAGAGTTTTTCTTTGAACGAACTATCTCACAAATATTATCTCACGTATCACATATGTGACCAGTGAGACTTGAACTCACAAACTTTTAATTATTGAAATACCGTTGGATCAAAAGCAGAGTTATTTTGGGTTAAATTGAATTAGGTACAAGAAAAGTGATTAATTTGAGCTTTGACTAATTTATACACACCCAAATTAAAGTGTATGAGTTCATAGTATCGACTCATTTTCATAGATTTTATTCTGTATCCTACTTTTCTTAAAATGGTATTGATTCATTTGCAAAGATTTTTTTTTTTTTTTTTTTTTTAATATTGATTACTAAATTTTAGTAAATAGATTTAGAATTTTATAGAATGTCAATGTCAAACATTGTTTTAATCGATGTGTATTTTAATTTAGTATTTTGGTATGTGATTGTCAAAAGGATGGTTATAAGCAATGTTTTTTTTTTTTTTATTTGGAACGTTAAGCCTGTTGTATGGTTCTGAAACCGTATTTTAAAACTGTTGTTGCTGATTCGATGTACTTGGGACTCTTTGCGTGACCCCAAAGGCCATTTCCTAACTATAATAAAGTAACAAGGAAAGTTGACCCCCTAACTATAATAAAGTAAGAAGGTTTAAATGGATTTAATCGTAAATGAGTAGAACCCCCTAAGCCGTTAAATAAACGTGTCGTGTTTAGGTACCGTTAAATAAACGTGTCGTGTTCGGGTTGGTTAGGGATTGAATAAGATGACATGTTTAATCTTTTTGAACTCCTTATAAAAAAGATAGAATTTATAATGGATTAAACGGGTTGATCCGCCAATCCGATTACATAAACATGCTAGATCAGTCGTGTCCGTGTTATGTGTATACGGGTTAAGGTTCACTAATATCACCCAATTACTTATCCAGATCGTGTTCTTGTTGAGCTGTACCAACTCGTCAACCCGACCCGGGTTGCCACATCTTACCAGAAAATGTGAATATTACTACCACTTTATTCATCTCATTTGTGGAATTCTATCAGATATTAAGAGTTTAACATAACTTCTTGCATCTTTAACTTCATATATGGAAAAGAAATAACATATTCAACAGTTTCAAACATAAAATGAAGATTACATGTTTCGACACAATCGTCTTGAACCAACATCGAGACTAACAACTAATGAAAGGGACATATGACTCTAAAGATCACCATTACTGAACTAACGAGTGTAACTAGTCAATAAGGTGCTGTTTCATTAACTAGACCGAAAATGACTAACAAGTCTAAAACTCACCGTAGAAAGAAAAGAGGGTCAAAAAGAGCAACAAAGTGAACAACCCTATGAAAAAGTGCAATCCCCTAGCAATTCAGACCTTGACACCTACCGATCTCATTGATTAGTGACCGCGTTAAATTCGTTAAGAGTAGTGGTCAGAATAGTTTTATAGACCACCATACTAATGCGCTCAATTAATACAACAAAATAAAAGTCAAATGACCACAAAATGGGAGACGTAACCAAAGTAAAAATTTCTACATCAAAATCATCTTCCTCAACAAAACATTTTTTTTTATCTGCAAAACTGTGCTTTGTACAAAACAACTATATAACGAATTAGCTACAAGCCCCTTATTGTGGAGTTGATGAGTTTCATGAGAACACGAATGCTTGAGAGCTCAGAAACAGACTTATTCGGAAGGCTGACCTGATGATTTAATATAGAATAGACTTGATCTAAGATTGGGCGTACATGCATAGCAATCATTCCATCAGATGGTTTAATGGCCACCACCGTATCCATCATCCATGATAGCTTTCTGGATGTGTCGTTGCTGATATCACACGCCAACTGTTGCAGCAACGACAGCAGTACCCCTTGACTCAGAGGGAGTGGATTGCTAGTTAATATCCCCTGTAGGTCAACCTACTTGCGAAAAAAACATCAGGGCCAAATGAAATTAAGTACATGTGTTTCTTACCGCTAGAGGTGGCAATTTCGACCCATTTACTTACAAAATGGATAGATTGGGGCTATATTATATAAAAAACGGGTCAGAAGGGTTGAACATGTTATAAGTTACACAGGGTGTAATTGTTTAATGCATTGAATCTCCTAAATCATCTAATTCATATATCAGAAATAATTCAAAAAATATAATATATTTGATACACTGTTCATTATTAATAAACAACGGGTTATTTTGATAAATATGTTTTGCTAAACCAACCCGTCCATGTTGCTACATTTACTTGCCATATTGACAACGTACCGATTTGGACAATAAAATGGTGAAATGGGAGACAAGAATACAAGTTCAAAGAAAAGAACAAGCATGGATCAAATTCAAGGTAGCATATCAGTTTAAGAAAACAGGTGACAAAGCATACCTGAGAGCATAACCAGGAGACGATCCAAACATCACTTCTTTGCAGAGCATAAGTGAAAGCCTCCTCATATTTGTGCTCATAAACCAACCTAGACAATTCTTTTGTCGGATCCACTGGTGCTTTAATCTATAGCACAAAGTACTACATGGTGAGGATCTTGTATGGAGTAGCTTAAGCAAAACAAAAAAATTAGGTACTGAAACTAACCTTTTCAAGAAAACCGTCTATCGATCCATTACTTAATTGGGTCATCAACGAACCTCTTGTTTGGGAATTTGCTCCAGCAACTGCAAGAGCAACCAACTTCCTTTGACCATCAGCCACTTCACTGCTCAAGGTTCGAGTTATCGATGACGCTGAGTTGATGGCATCCTGGAAACATCAGAGCATCATTGAGAATATGGGAAATGTGTAACAGAAATATAAGAAAATAACAGTAAGACGAGATGATAGTATTGGAAGAAATGGTCAAAATGCCTTACCCTCAAAGCAACCGCCAAAGGCGAATTTGTAGAATCTACTTGCTGCTGCAATCCCTTCTGAAATGTAGCATCAACTTGATCAAACATGGCCTTGCACGAGGTTTCAAATGCAGGAACAATAGAGCCCTCTATACTCGATCTCAGTGCTTCCTGCAAGATAGATGGCAGCCAATTCATCAGATCAGATCATCCTACGATTAGAAGCAGGCAGACCTTCAAATACTTACATACTCCCTCCATCAATATCATGTCCACAAAAAAAAAAAAAAAAAAAAACTCAATTTTTGTTAGGTATTACTGCAGAAATTAATTAGTGGAATATCAATTTTATCCTCATGCATTTAAGATAATGATATGGCTAAAGGGTAATTAGTATATTAGAGCTAACAATTTTTTGGCAAAGATTAAGATATGAAGTGAACTATTATTTTGGGACAAAGGGAGTAAACCCTTGAGACACAAACCTGTAGAGCTTGCTTGCCAGAAGTTTGAAACTGGGCTTGAATTTGTCTTGCAACAATAGCTTCAAGCTTAGAATGAGCTGATTTTTCCAGTTGATTTACAGCCTTATCACCAACACCTCTCTGTATGTACGCTTGTATTAGACCTGTATAAATCAATGTAATAATAGAGATTAAACACTTTAGATATTCACAAGTTCTAACCTGAAAAGCCTCTAAGATAGCAGTAGACACTGTTTTCTCGATAATAGGAGTAATCGAACGCACCACACTTGACACAAGTGCAGCCGTTTCCCTCTTCAACATTTTCTCCCATGTCGCAAGCAACTCCTTGTAGCCATTTGTGACCAAATTGGAAACTTGTTGATTGCGATCCCGATTTAATTTTTCCTGTTTAGAGAATTCTTCTTGGGTACGAGCCCATTGAGCATCCGCGTTAACTTTATATGCCTTCTCCATGTTCTTTACTATAGCTGCCTCAATTCTTCGGCCTTCCTTTGTAATTGGAGCAGTAAGCAGGACTGGGATCTGCTTAAGGATTTCCTTTTGATTGATTAAAACCTGCAATCAGAGGATTTAAAACACAAAGCCACATTAAGGAATCACAATCTTAAATGATAAAAAGAGAAAATCAGTCAGTATGTTCATGAATATTTACCTGGGAGATAGTTTCTTGCATGGACTGCAGTTGTGAAAGTATGACTTCGGCAGACGGAGTGCCTGAAACAACACCTGGTTCGATAGAAGAATCAATTGAATTGAAACCATTTAGAGAAGGTGAAGATGGACTTGACCCTTGAGCATTCTGTGAAGATTGACCTGACCCTTGAGCATTCTTTCCTTTGTGCTTTTTTCCTTTTAAGGGCGTTGGGGATTTAACTATCATTGGCTCCAAGAGATCATTTCCCACATCTCGAAATTTGTCCTGAGCATTTAAGATTTGAACCATTGTCTTGCTTTCTTCTGTCCCGTCAACAAAATAAGTTCCACTGTGATCTCTGGCCTGCCCAAACCCAAGATCAGACACTTGTGGGCTAAACGATTTTTCCTTGTGTTCTGATGTAGAACCTTGAGGCTCAAAATCACCTTCTTGAGTTGTTCCAGTTACACCAACAATCTTGACATCCATATCATTATGCTGATTAGGGTTCGCTACAGTATCTATTAGATCCGGATCTCTAACACGAGTTGGTTCGGATGATGATATCGCCATCAATTCGGCAGGAGTAACCAGATGAGTTGGATGCTTGAACTTGACCATGCTACTATCATCTTTCACAACTTTGCTTTCATCAATTTTAGAATCATCATCCAACGATGATACATATGATTGATTCGAAAGGTTTGAAAGATTTGAAAGAGCAGTGGCTATTTGTCTATCAACTGCATATTCAATTACTTTTTGATCCCCATGATCATTTGGTGAATTATTAGACTCAGTTCCTCCAGCTGGGGTTTTAAAACTGGGAAGTTTTTGCGACAACTTAGAACCTAAGGGAACTGACGGTGATAAAATGGAAGAAATATCAGCATCATTAGTGACGGAAGACGTGACAGATTCAGTAACAACTGCATCATGTAAGAAACCCAAATCCAATTTCTCGTAATCACTATCAATCGGAGGTGGTAAACATCGGGACAAGTCCAAAGCGTATTGTTGGATGGCTTGTGTTTGGACACAATAAACTTGAATAATTTCGCCGTGTGGTAATAAATCGCTAGTGCAAGTAAGACTCAGTATGGGCATGGTCACACTAAACTCGGAAATATAATCCATACGTGTCATTTCTGGATTGGGGCCATATTCTAGGTGTACAGCATAAATTGCATTTTTCTTGGCATTTGCGAGTAGAAGAAGACCTGGTTGAGATAGTACAACTACTTGATTGAAAAATGAATCTTCAACTCTTGGTTTAGCTGAACTCTTCAATTCTAATGTCTGAGTGCAGTGCCATGACTCAACATCACTTGGAAGTAACCATCCTTCCTCACTTTCTGAGGCCCATATTTTCACTTCGCGATTGAATGGACCCTGTGAACATTTTCCAAAAAATCAGAATAGATAGACATAACTCAGCAGCGACCATACATAAAGCATGTTCCATTTTTAAAATCAAAGAATAAAATTTGCTCAGGACATACCCCAGTGATAAGTATGATATGATCTGGACGATGAGGAGCAGTCAAAAACATAGCAGAGTTGACCGGTAGCCCATCATGTGGTCTCAGTACTGCAATTGGTGATGACTTGCGATCTTCCCAAATTTTGATCTGTTCAACATCAAGAAAGCTTCAGAAGGTGTGGAATTTTTAGCTTTTGAGATTGTTCCTCCTTTTTTAACTCCTAAAAAAATTAATGTTTCATAGAACAATGGTCAAATAACTACTAGTACATACACATTGAACTAATTATCCCAAAAGGGTCTTTCATACAAATAGAGGTGGTGGGATCTAGAAGCTAGTACATAAGTTGAAGCTCAAAAATAAAAGTTCAATACAATGCAATACAAGAAGATTTGAATATGTGAAGTAACAATCATGAGAAATTTCTTAGGATCATGACAAAAGCTTAGTAATTTTAAAAAAATACAAATATTACATATATGATTCCTCTCGTTCTATAATAGTTTAGGCAAGAAGGGGCCTTCTAGGACCATGTGTCAAATTGTAACAGTTTGTAAAAGCTTCTGTTCATATGATTTACAGCAGTGGAGCGCTTAATCTATAAAAAGGTAAACTCTCTAAATTCTAGCAGGTACGAAATTGTGTTGATGTAAGGTCCATGCTTTTGAGACCAAATAATATATTAAATTGAACAAAAGCAGATGAAGATCCATCACTTGACGGAGCTCTGCATTAAGAAAATACGAAATTATATTGACAACTACCAACACAACTTATATGCAAAAGATGGAGCACGGGTAGCCTGCAAATCTAGTTTTAAATCATGACACATTGTAATCACATCTAATATTAGCATATATTACAGATTACATGCAAACTTTGTAAATCTGGATTCAAATTATCAACGAACAGATGCAAGTGAAAGCTAGACTGTGAACTATGATGGGTTCTATCACAGGTTAGTTTTAGATGACAGAATTATTGCAAGGCCATCCACCCAGCACTGAGAACCAGTGGACCAGGATCTCTAGCAATTAAGTAGTTGTCTGATATCTAAAAACAACACCATCCTAGTCAAATCAATGCACTGCCACTAACTTCTTTCACCTAGTCACTTCTTTTCTATCTAAAAGGAGATCTTTGCAGGATTCACTATGACAGATAAATAATAGTCACAGTGATGGCGCTCTTTAGCTTTAAGTACCACTAACACATTTAAGCTGATCTTTTTATAATATTTGCGGCACAGTAGGAACACAACTAAAAACAAACATATCAGACTACTAACCGTTCCATCCACTGAAGCAGAAACCAAACGAGTGGTCATCCATTGGCACATTGATAGATCTGTCACTTCCCCATCATGGTTACCGACAAACTGAATTCCATTGATCAACTTATCCACATGACATATGAGAGGTTCCTCAGCCGAGTATACCTGACCTCGCCCGAGCTTAGTGGTATCAATTTTCAGAATACGCCTTTCTATCCCAACCACTAAAACTTCCTGCAAATCATAATATACACTGCCAGGTTAAAAAAACGCCTCAGAATAGTAAAACAAATATGCGATAAAATCAAGTGATATAGGTAGTTACTTGTTTATGACAGTGCCAACAAATTCGGGGATGAACAAATTCTCCTTCTCCCACAATCTCGACTGCAATAACTATCTTCCCAATAATTTGTGGTGTATCATCATCATCTGGACCTTCAGTGATTTTCCATACATAAACTCGTCCATCCATGCTGGCACTGAAATTTCAAGCATGTCAGCATCAGACACAGCAAAACGAGAGAAAAGATGAAAAACCGCCAAGCTCCTACCTAGCTAAAAGGTACACATCCTCAGCAAAGAAAGCCATGTCTGTAACCCGCTGTAAAAGAGCAGAAAGTGTCTTTATGAACTGATGACCATACAGGACGGAAACTGATTGCAACAAAGACCTTTCTAGTATTGCCTTTACAGCATTCAAAAATATAATCTTATTAACAACATAACAAAGGACCCGTTTACTTTCTACTCAAGTGTTGTCTGGATAAACTGCCCTTAGTAAATAACGTTTCTATGGAATTTCGTGTGCTAAGTATACGAACATTTAACCCACTGCTTAATAGATACTTTCAGTGATTCTCAAAAGGCTAAAGAATGCCAAGCTTATATAAGAGGGTGTTCGGTGTTGTTTATATTATCTGCTACACTGCTTATGCTAAGCAGTGAAAAAAGCTTGGATCATTCGAACTTGATCTGCTTATCAGCTTTTTTGGGGGAAAATAAGAAGTTTCCAGTAAGCAGATGAAATTAAAAGTTTAAAATCACCTTTTCACCATCATATCTAACCTAAAACCCATGACAGACGGATTCTGAAGTGTAATATCTTATAAGTGAGTATTTATAATCAGAAGCTTAAGCAATCCCAAACACCCTCTTATTTAAACAAAAAATATTTTTATCTCACATAAATCAATGATATTTAATCACAATATCATTAGTTGTTACTAATACAAAGTCCACTTTGTCCAAATGCCCAACATATAAAATCAGATCCACACCTAAATTACTACCATTCCTAACACTAGCTATGGCTGTGTTTGGCTACAAGCTTTTTAGAGCGTTAAGAATATAATGCTTATTTGGAAACGAGCGCTTAGCTTTTTGTTTTTGCTTAATCGCTTCTATTTGAAGCACTAATAAAATAAGTATTTAGCGCTAGCATTTAGCTTTTACTGTCATTCATCACTTTAACATTACAAGCATGTTTACCAAACGCTTTTATAAAACAAACAACTATTGCTAACACCTAATGCTAGTTTGCCACGTTATACGAGTAAGACCTTCAAGAAGCAATCTTAACACCTAAATAACTACCATTCCGAACGTTACCTATAGCTGCGTTTCACAATGAGCTTTACTCAAGCACATCTATTTGAAACGCTAATAAAAGAAGCGTGTGGCTTTACGCCATTTTACACTATAATTACACCTACAGCTACGTTACCAAACGCTTTCGTAAAACAAACGACTACTACCTGCACAAAGCCTTTAAACAGCGCTCTCAACCCTGTATTCTTATTAATAACCCTAACCGCCCCTTGCTTCAACCCGTAACATATATACCTCTCACAAACAGCAATCTGCCTCCCCAGAACCAAAACCGGATCCGATCCGTATTTCGTAATCGGCGTAACCTCAAGCTTAGGCTGCACTTCTCCACCTAACCTCACATCAACATCATACACAACATCACCGGAAACACAACGCCCCGTTGCAATCGGCGGCGTCTTCATCGGACCGGAGTTGGTGAGCGGTGATGTGGTGTCGGTGGAAGGTGTGGGAAGGAGTGCCGTGGAGTTAGGGTTAGGGTTAGGGTTTGGGGGCGTAGGATAAGGGGTGGGGTGGTGGTGCATGTTAGCGGGAGGTAGGTTGTTAATAGAATTTGATTATAAAAATATTTTTAAAAAAAATTGGGGATCTGAAGAAATGATGATTTTCCGATGTGGTGGTGGTGGTTGATGACTGTGTTATTTTGGAGACGATGATGTGGACTTTTTACCGGGACTTTTTTTTACTTTTTTACTTTTCAATGAGATTGGGAACTCGCGCGTTGCGGCGGGTTGCCAAACCCTGTTTGGCAGGGGTTTTTTGAATGAGCTATTAGCTTTTTGTTACAAAATAATCTCTTATAAACTAAGTAGCTTCATTTGGATGCATTACCTACAAGCTTTTATTTCAAACAAATAGCTCCAAAATGAAAAGCTGATTCATGAAGCTTTTTAAATGTCTATGAGCTGTTAAAACTTTAAATTACTAATATACCCTCCAAACATTTGTTTATAATTATAGATTTGTCCTTTTATGTCATTTTACATCTTATAATTACATTTAACAACTAATTTACCAAACACTTTTATTAAAAAAAAGATCCAGCTTGTAGCTCATGTTAATCAAGCTTTGCTTATTTTTACAATTTTAAAGATACAACTTTAATTTTGCCAAACATACCCGTCATCTTTATGAATTTAGATGTTTTTTTTAAACTATTAACTTTATTTGCTTTCCTCTTTTTCTAATTTACTTTTACATATTATTATTTATGTAACCTTTTTTTTTTATATGTTTTGTTTAGACGTTTTCGGTGATAATATCATCTCTATCTCAAGTGAATAATCATCCCTCACAGGGGTAAAAGGTCATGAAGCGTTTCCCTCCTCGCCATCACTTTCAGAGAATATGATGGTCGACTACTTCACACTGATCACATGAAGACTTTGGAAGAGGCGACGGAAAGAGCAGGAGCTTTGACAATTGTTAAATGCACATCCACACTCAATTTCACAAAAATTAGGTTTAGATTAAAGGGTTTTGAAATTACCATGGGGGTTTTGTTAATTGAGGCATAAGGATGCTTGCTTAAGTACCAATTTGTCTCAATTCATCTTGGGTCCCTTCTAATTAAATCGGTTCATACCCATTCGACCCATCAAACTAATTGTAAGAACATAGGACTCAAAAGAGTTTTTTTGTAAATGCGCTGAAACTGACATATTTCGACTATGAATTTCTTTATTTTTGACTCATGTCTAATCATTTCGACATCCGAAAGGAAAGAAATGGTTTTATCATGTTTGTCTTCACATTTTTTCATGGTATTTTTTACTTGCATTTCAGCTATTGAGGGAGGATATTTGCAAAGGTTTGTGGACTGGGATTTTAATGTGAAGGTTTGAGATAAGGATGATTCTTGGAAAATACACAAACTCAGGGGATGATTTTGCGTTTACTCTAATATTAAAGTGTGTGATTGCGGAGATTTTGGTGTGTAAATACTGTTGTTTTAGTTTTTATGAAAATACTTCATAATACATATCTGTTTTCGCTATGTGTAATCATATTTTGGTGTTACTTTGGTATCTATATAAGGTTTACATTACTTTGGGTTTTATACGCTTCTTTCAACCATTTTTTTTTAGATCTAGGTTTTGCAAGAATCATGGCTGCGACTCCCAATCTCGATGAATTGAAGGCGGCTGCGGGATCTGAAAACATTGCAACGTGTTTTAAGCTTTTTTTCAACAGTGATTTGGTGGAGGCGCGTAATCTTTTGCTAAGGTTGGAGGAACTGGCTGGACAACTTAGGGAAAAGATCGAGAAGGTTGAGCGGACACAAACAGAGGTCCAATCTTTGGGGCCTTTTCATCCAGAGGGGGTGGATGCTTTTACTTGTCTTGGGCAGATGGAGGTTGTGGAACGCGATATTTTGGAATCTTTGGAAGAAACTTTGGGTTTGATACGTGATGGGATAAGTCAGCAGGAACAACATGTCACTTTGATGGAGGTCAACGAAGAGTTGTCTGATGGTTAGTGTCTTTTGGTAATTGTCTTTTGTGTATATATCTGATGGTTTCCTAAGCTGTATGTCTAAGGTTGTTAGTATGTTGGATGAGGGTGTATGAACATTTGTCCCTCCGTTTTGTTGGTATGGGTTTAAGGAAATTGTAACTACACTTAATGGGTAGGTTTTATGATTGTCGGATTACGATTTTGTTGATGTTGTTGTTTGCCACATATGTTGGTATCATTGATGTAATCGACAATTAATATATAAAAACCTTTGGTCTTTATTTTGTTGCAACTGTTTTTTTGGTTTTATTTATTTTTTCTGTTTTGTGACAAATATCCCTGTTGACGAAAGTGATTATATAGTGATGGTTACTTCATGGTCTTAGTTGAAGTGGGAGGTTGGCTAAATATGGCTAAATGTGGTGGTTAAGAGGGAGTGCAATTATCAGTATGCTGTTGAGGTGTGCACGCGTCTGTGTCTTTAAACTATTTGAGATTGCTTTTTAGCATACGTATTTATAATGCTTCAAATTATTGGTAGTAGTCTGTGCACAATCTCTTTTTTGCTGTTATGTATTGTAGGTTTATGATGATAGTGCTTTGATTGTGTGGTAGTGGTTTACATTATTTTGTCAATTTCCAATGTTGTTGTTCAAGTGTGCATGCGTCTGTGCCTTTAAACTATTTGAGATTGCTTTTTAGCATAGTGTTTGTAGTGGTTTAAATTATTGATAATGGTGTGTGCATGTTCCCTTTTTTTTGGTATAAATATTACCTTTCCGTTGTGTTTCTTTGTGTTTGGTTTTCTTGAATGGTATACTTGTTGTCGCTGTTATGTCACGGCCTGCCTGTCTTGCGGAACTTGGTTTTGCATGTAATAGTGATCCCCTCTAGGATCAGATGGTTCTTTTTTTCGAGAGGGAAATTATTGCAGCGCGTGAATGGGAGACTATGGTGCGTGTGCGTTGTTTCGAAATTGCTGCACGTATCAGGTATATAGATGATTTAATCCAAAAGGTTTGTGACAAACCACGTGATCCAGTCGTGGTGAATTCAGTTACATTTTTAAGGGAAGTACGCGCACATGAGCATTTTAAGCAGGTAACATTTCAGGGAATGCTACGTGAGGCTCATAGAGCTCTTCGAGCTGCAGCGGGTTACATTAACAACATTCGTGGTTTGTAATGGTTTATTCAGTTTATGTGGTGCCTGTTTGACATTTAGGATATTGAGTTTGGAATGTATTGTAAGGTGGAAATGTTTTGAGGATAATGTAAGCTCTAAGTGTAGTGAGTTTTAGCACCTGCATCTTTAGTAAGAACTGATCTTGTAATATGTGGTTGTTCGTCTTCTTTGGTGTTGTTAGCTGCTGTCACATTGCAGGGCTAATTTTTATGCGTGATATGGTTAGCTTCCATGTTATACATAGTACATATGGATTACGATTAGTTACCTACGGTTTGTACATAAGTGTTTACAACACGTCCGATGCTAATATAGTTATATATATATATGTTACTAAAGTTCAGGTGTCCTGATTGTTGTTACAAAAGCTAGTGCAGATTTTGGAGTTGTTTAGTCTTGTTTCCCTTTTTTCTTGCTTATCTGAGATGCACCCTCTGAACCTAATGAGAATTTCAATTCTCTTTTTGCTGATTTCTTTTGAGCAGTCGTCTGTTTGGGTTGCTTGTCAACTGTTGTGATAGCTACCTGTGTTGGCGGAGTAGAAGCATCAATACTCTGGTCTTCTATACCTTCCTCATTTTCCGTCAGATTGTGGTGTAACTGTTGTGGCATTGGTATGGCAAGTGGTGGCTCGTTCACATCCTCTGATGGTTCAGATGGTCCAATAAGAAGCGTAGGTTCTTCAAGGGATGCAGCAACGGGTGGGATTGCTGCCAATGGTACTGGGTCGAGGACTTTGTCCAATATGAACTGTACATTCCCTTACACGCTCTCTTTTGTAAAATGCAGTTGGAAAATATGTTGGGTACCTTCAAGGGAGAGCAGCGACTGTGGATAGTGATATGGGTTTTGGTCTTCAAGCGTTGCCAATAGCTTGTTGCACTCAGGTATAATCCTTTCTGATTCAGGGCTAAAACAGATTAACGTAACTGTTGCTGTTCTATCGTCAATCCTCGCTCTAAAACAGTACCTGTGAATCATATAATGGGGAATGAATTGTGTTTTCTAGTATTTCTAGGGAAGAAGAAATTTTGTCGGAAAAAGTGAAACGAACTGTTGGTACCCGTATGTTGGAGTAGGCTGAAAACCATGGTCAATGCATCTTGGTACCGGGAATTCTTCAATGGTTTTAAGAGGACATTCAGAGCATTTTTTGTAATACCATGGTCTTGTACGATCGATTGATAAGATTGTAGCTTCGTTAGTGAACCTGACATACTGTTTTGTAATATAGTTGTTAGCAAAAGTGTTTATGACAGCAATGAATTATAATGTATGTATGTGTGTGTATATATATATATATATATATATATATATATATATTTTGTGGTTTACCATGTATGATTGTGGATTTATGTCAAGCAAGGTTTTCAACGACACGCGAATCCTATTCCTTTCTTGCTCTAAATCTTCAAACCTTTGTGACTCAATTGTTAGTGCATGAGGTAGATCTAGGATTGTGTTGTACCTGTGTTGGCAATACTCGTTATGCTTTACTATGTATGAATACAATGTTTTTTATATTGTAATGTATATTTTACTTACACATTGCGGATCTCTTGTGCTTCTGGGATGTTTGGATTCAGAAAATAAAGTGTTGCAGATGTTCCTGTAAGTTGGATTTCTGCACATATGTATGTAAATTAGGTTTAGACATTTATTTTTAGACATTTATGTGTTTTATATTTAGATATTGGATATAGAAAGTGTAATAACAGTATTTACCCTTAAATCTGTTTGTCACTCTGCAGGACGCAATGGCGATGATCACTGATTTTTGAAGTGTTTTATATTCTTCTTCATCAAACTCCATTGCCATTTCATTCCACATTTTAAATTTTATTGTCATGCCACTGTTATGCATATTGCAAATGAATAAGGAATGAAAAAAATATGAAATATGATAGTTTGTGTTTATTTTAAACTATAAACCTAAACTTACTCCAAGTTCTCAGACTTCTATGACTCTCCATCGTGTGAGAGTTGATGTTGTGCTTCCTGCGTGACTGACAGTGTCTATTCGCTGAATCGTTCCGATATAATCTAATGGCAAAACATGTAGGCATTATTATTTGTTGTAAATGTGACTAATGCTAAGAAAACAAATGTATGTTTCGAACATGCCTGTGAGTATGGCTGTGCTAACGTCTGCTCTTTTTGGAAGCTCATTGTGTGCAGCAAACTCAAAATAATATTCTGGGAAATCATCAGCTGGAATAACATCGAAAGTAGTTGCATGTCCAAAGATGAGAGACGTTTTGTGGCTGACAGCGCGTTGTCATGTTCTTGCTGGCTCGCAGCTGAATCCTGAAATTCTGTACGCCATATTTTCTTGCACCTTTCTTTCGAAATACTGAATGTCCTTGGCTGCCATGTTTGCTTGAATAGCATTACCCTGATTGATATTTTACTCTTTTTTAAGTCACTAACAAATGTTTTTGCATAAATTTGGTTATGAAAAATGTTTTGTTACATACCTATTTATCAAGTAGTATGCAACACACACCTGTAGGATCAGTTTTTTTAGGGTTCCTGCCAATCCATTTTCGATAAACTTTAACTTCAATCATTTTGTTTGAGTCTGTTGGTCTTATGTCTGGCACGTTGACAGGTTCTGCTGGGGGCATTATCATTTTTCCTTTGTCATCTGGGGTTTGAGATGGTTGAGTTGATCCTTCCATGTTGTAAAAAATCAGATTGTCGTTGCCTGTTTAAGAAAAGAAAATGATTGGAAGCGGTATTAGTACCTATGGTAAACTAAAGGTTTATCATAATGAGTAGTTACTATCTATATGAAGCAGCAATTGTAGCAAAAATAAGGAATAAAATATCGATTACCAAATAATAGTGGCAAAAAGAGTGTATCTACTCTTACACAATAGATGGTACATATATCTGAAGGATAAAGATAATTGGTTGTGTACGTATATTAAGCATATTGGATATAATTAAAGGCATTGTGGTGAAGACAGCACGTGTTATCTAATTTCTATTGCTATATAATAGGTGATGTGAATAAATGATGGTTAAACCTGGTTTGGTAGAATCTGTGACAAAAAATATTTGTACACAATATTTTTGGTACTATCTGGGTTTTGGTTAGGCTGTTGGTAGATGAGTATTTTTAACCCTTCAGCAGATGTTGCGCGTGAGAGAGCAACGTATACTTGACCATGGCCAAAAACGGGTTCTGGAAGGTAAACGCCTATCTTCTTGAGCGACTGCCCTTGGCTTTTGTTGATGGACATCGCGTAACAGACTCTTAAAGGAAATTTCTTTCTTTTGAAGATAAAGGGTATTTGTTCTTCCTTGTTTATTAACAGAATCCGTTGAATAAAGACTTTATCTGAGATATGCGTGCCTGTAATAATTTTTGCCTCGATGACTTTGTTCAACAATTGAGTGACTATGAGTCTTGTTCCATTGCATAATCCACCCGATAAATTTAAGTTACGCAAGAGCATAACTGGTGTCCCAACTTTCAACTGCAATTTATGTTGCGGAAAACCTCCAAACGAAAGGCTGTTTAAATACTCTATAGGATAAAGAAGTTCAGTTTCCCCACCATCGTTGCTTTTAGGTAATGCTTCGTCAGAGCTGAGATAAGTTTTAAGCTGACCTTTAACCATTTCTAAGACTTGCGCATTTATCAGATCCGCCGTCTCGTTTTTAGGACATATAATTGCTCTATCTTGTAAGGCTTTCGCTGTTGGGTTTTGCAATGTTTCATTATCGTATATAAAGTGTATTAATTCTAATCTTGAATTTTCAGATTGAGGTATGCAAAACCTATCTGGAATATGTACCCATGAACTATTTTCGTTGTCATCATCATCTGGTATACCTATGTTGCCATCTCCAACGGCAAGTAGCCATTTTGAAAAGCTGTTTATACTGTCTCTTTCTTCTTCAAGTAATCCTTCTTTTAGTAACCGCATGTTTTCATGAAGCTTGAATACCTTGAAGTGTGTCCACAGATATGATTGTGTGATCGAAGATGAAATAATTTCATTTTTCGACGCCTTTTTCTTAACTGGTAGTGTTTGTCTAAAGTCACCACCAAGCATTACAGTTTTCCCTCCGAACAAACAGTTTGGTGCATCAAGGATATCTCTAAGGCTGCGATCCAATGTCTCAAATCACTTTCGATCATTCATTGGGGCTTCGTCCCATATTATCAGATCCGTTTCCTTCAATAGAATTGCTAATTGACTTCCCTTTTTTACGCTACAGATTGATTCATCAGTTAGATCCAAAGGTATCTTGAATCTTGAGTGGGCAGTAAGTCCACCTGGTAAAAGTAGTGATGCAATACCTGAGGACGCTACCGCTAATACTATCTTGCCTTCAGAACGTATTGTGCACATTATAGTTTTCCAAAGGAATGTCTTTCCTGTGCCTCCGTGGCCGTATACAAAGATAAGTTGCTGCTTATTCTCTGCTATCGCACCCACAATCAAATCAAATATTATCTTTTGATCGTTGTTCAACTTTGGTATCAGCAACTCTCTTTCTCTCCGCAGCATTTCACGGTCATAGTTCCTTTCTTCCATTAGAAGCCGGTTTTTTAATGCCTTAAGCAGATGTTTGGGCTGCAACGGAAGACCAAATTCTGGTAACGATTTTGAGTAACTGTTTAAGATTGCCTCTACTTCGCACAAAACGTACGCTTCTAGGTCTGTATCATTTCTTTCAATAACTGGAATCCTGAGAGTTTTTGAAAGTATGTTGGGGACATCATCAGACATCTGTTTCCAAAAAGTTTCCCATAAGTTTTTAGGATTAGATACGTCGCAAAAAATGAGAATCTGTACGAATAAAGCCCTTAGTTGTGAAGCGTGGAAAGCAGCCTCTTCTAACGCTATTTTCCATTCGTTATCGTCACCAAGCAATCCCATTGCTTCACACGCTGCCCTGTATGTTGGATATATTGTGTTATTGACCTTTCGTATGTCCTTAAAGGATTTGCAACCTTTTTGATGGCATAAGAGCATCCTCTCATAAAATAAATCCCCTAGGCTTGGGTGTATGTACGTTAGTCTTCCAATTGCTGGCTTATTCAGATTCCGTCACCTTTGCCAATAGTTATCGCCATTATACCATGCAAATTCACTTGGGAAGTCTAGATATGTCAGGTGCCTTCCATCTTCCCATGTAGCATTATAGTTTAACCATTCTGTTAGCGTTGTCTTCTTATTGCAAGGGTTAGAAATTATTGAATCAAGGCTATCATTGGCTCTGAAAGTAACACGTTGCTTGTTTTCTAGATGAACCGCAAGTATTTGAACAGTTGGGTCTCTACTGTGTGTGGCAAAACCGAAGATCCTCCAGCATGCTTCATGTGGTCCGATGAATCTTGATTCTTGAAAGTTCTTGATTTCGTCGATTCGTATCCGCAGCTGTTGTGTGTTAGATGATGACGGTTCAGCAGCTTTCGTTATGTTGGCAACGACGCGATCAGTGCCCTTTGAAATATACTTGAAAAGATATTTAATCAGCATTGACCATCCACAGTGTTCAACATTGATGTGTGCGTAATATCGCATACACAGTAATCTATTGTATGGGACGACATACGCATTATCAAGCTGAACGTTGTTTTTCTTGGTAGTTATGCCTGTATCGCGCCTTCTATAGTGTATGTATCCATCTCTGTCTATGTATGTCTTCTCACAATATTGCTTTGGGAATTTCCTGTTACAACTGTCAACTCCTTGCATACATGGAGCATTCTTGTTGGCTTCTCCACATGGGCCATGAATCATAAACTCTGAAATTACTATATAACCTTCTGGATCTTGTGTTTGGTCTGGTAATTCTACAGAAATGTATCTGTCTACTTCTTCGTCATTCCGTATTTTTGTTGCCTCTGATATCCAAATTAGTGTATGGCAATGTGGAAGACCACGTTTTTGAAACTCGATTGTATATAAAACTGTGGCATAAAGATTAAGAATAATGTTAGTAATTTGGTTTGGGTTTAAGTTGTATTAAAAAAAGAGTTTTTTTTTTTTTTTGCAGATAAGAAATTTGCATATATAATAAGGTGGTTTTAGGGAATACCTACCGTCATTCTGCCCAGGGTTCTTGTATTTCTGAGAAACTTGATGAAATCTTGCACTTTCTTTTCAAACACGCGGACTACAATGTCTGCCCTATCTGTAGCAGTTAGTTCCGGGAAGTCTTCCATATATTCTGTAATTTCGGGCCACTTTATGTTGCATGTGAATGTGACAAAGAATGATGGGTTACCATGGATGCGACAGATTGCCAGTGCATCTAGGTAGTGGCTATACATGTATCTCGGACCACCTGTGAAAGACGCCGGTAGTATGATTCTTGAGCCTACATCGTGCCCATCACGGTCTCCTCTCATAATTACATCGTATAGGCCTAAAAGATATTCATTTCTAAAGTCATTTTGCTTTTCACGAATAAAATCAAGTCAACTCTGTTCAACTACACAATAGGCTGTGACAACGTATTGCTGGAAGAGCCGTCCTGCTCTTGGCAGTAAACTGAAACGGTTTACACGATCGTGTATCTGGTATGCGTAATACATTTTCATGGAGATTTTCTTTTGTTTGCGAGAGCTACCTTGTTGAAGCTTTAGCGGCATATCTTTGTGGTATCCTTGTTCACCATAGACAAATATCAACGGAAATTGAAGAGACATATAACACGGATGCAGCTTATTTACCCTTTGAGCCATCCGCGAATGCTCTTGAATAATAATATCAAAATTGGCTGCTGCGTCTTGACTTTCTTCATACACTATTGCACCAACTGTTACTGCTGTAGGTAATTCATACTGGCGGGTTCCTGCTACACTATAGAGCTTTACTTTGAATTCTGGTATTGTTGTGTCTAAGATTTTATCTCTCGCTGTGCGAAACAATTGTACCAGCCCGTTATGGTTATCCAGTAATTCAATCAACCCTTCTACGATGTCCCTTTTCAGTCCATTTTTTTCTTCACCACCAAAGTGAAACATACGGTTGTCAACTTCATTGTCTGTATCATATATGTATAGTTGCAGAAAACATGGCCTTTCCCTTTCTTGTGGACAAAGTGACCCAATATTATGGTATATTTGACCTGAAATGCGGAATACGTAAGGCCCTGTTCCTTTGTTAATTGAGTCATCAACCTTTGCTCCAAAAGATGTCATGCTGAACATCTGGTTGTACGCTCTTATGTTTTCCATGAAGTGGCGGTCTTTGTATAACTGTTTGATGTACTCTGGGTATTGTTCGTGTTGTTTTATGACCACGCTACCACCTAAGCAGCATTTGTGGTACTGAGGTAGCACACTTTTGTACGGTTGTGCCAATCTTTCCTCATACCAAAATCTGGCACCGCAGTGTTGACAAATCTGGTCACATTTTCCAAACTGTGCGTATTCCAAAGGTGGGCCTGCACAATTTTAGAATACAAATAAGAAAACGTCTCAAAAAATGAATTAGTTAGTGTGAACAAATAGGTCTAAAAAGTGATACAAACCTTTGTTTCTGTTTCGTGTTAAATTCTGATTTTCATTTTCACTTGTGAACATGCTAATTTGTTTTGTGTTGATAGTTGTAGCTGTATTGTCAAAAGGTTGTAACAGTTAAGGATGAGGCAAAGTTGTGTAGACATATTAAGTTTGTTTACATATTGGATGTAGCACTTACCTTTAGAATGTTGGTATGTGTCGTTATAGTTATGAGAAGGCAATCGTTGTTTGCTGTTGTTGCTTTTTTCTTTAACTGCAGCATGAGTTTGAAATATGTTTACGTATACATTAGAAGGTCAACTGTAAAAGGTATAATCTGAAACGGAAAAGGTGATTTAACTGACCTTTGCATTTCATATGTCCCCGAGCGTCATATTTATTAGGTTTTCCCTCAGTGCTGTTGAGTAACGTGTAAGTGTGTGTGCCTGCAGTTTACAGATATTAAAATGGCAATTCCTAAATTCATGTACTTCTAGTAATGATAACCACTAATATAGAAATATTCAATAATTCTTAACAATGGTATCTGGTATATTCCTCGTGTAACATTTGTTACCGTTAAACATATTCTGTAATCCATTTTTAACTATACTATAGGAACTAATAATAAGTATAGTACTTACTTTCAGGTTCTTGATGCATCGTCATATTGTTGTATGGTGTAGGGCTGAGCATCGGGTCGGAGCCCGACCCGTCCCGACCCGACCCGACGATACCGACTCCCGATTAAAGTCAGAAGTTATACCCGAGTCCCGACCCGATTGTGTCGGTTCGGTATCGGGTCTCAATCGGGCTTGTCGGTTTCGGTTGGTAATACAAACGGGACTAGCCCGAGTTAAAGGAGCAGCCCAGCAAATTTAAAGGAAGACAATGTCTTCAAGGCCCATCCCAGCAGATCCATATCACACAACAAATTATGCTACTGAAGACACTAATGTTGCTTCCATAGTTCCATTATGCTACTGTGACCAGTTTATGCTACTATGTCAAATGGCTATTGTGACCAGTTTATACAAAACCAAATATTGAGGCCAAATCATGCCAAATCACATGCCTCCAAAATACCAAATACAAATACCAAATACAAATATAAGTTCAAATAAGCAACCAAAATACCAAATCACACCATTCTTGAATTTCCATGTTGTCCTTTTTGTTTCTCTAACGCCTCTTGAATTTCTAGAAAAAACATGATAACAAAAGCCAAACATAAGTTACTAATATAACCAAATAACCAATAAACTTATATATAAATATTTTACCTTTAGCAACCTCGTCGTCTTTCATTAAATCCTCTAACGTATCCGAAGTGATGTTTCTACTTGATGTACGGATCCAATCTTGTGTGCACACCAAAGCCTCTACAATGCTAGGCGCTAAAGAATTCCTATACGGGTCTAAAACTCGACCACTTGCGCTAAAGGCGGATTCGGAAGCAACAGTGGATACTTGGATGCACAAGATATCTATTAATAAAAAACATAAATTTATAAAAAACAAAGCACAAAGAATCTAAGATATCTAAAATTTAATAACCAAAAATAAGTTATTACCTTTCGCCATCCTTGATACAATTGAGATGATACGGTTGACACAAGTTCGGTTGTTTCTTTAAATTTTTCCAAAAATGCAACTATCTTCTTACAAACCTCAAAATCACCCCGCTTAGGTATTTCCTCTAGGTCCCGGGCAAAACAAGAGTTATTAAAGTCATAATCAATAAAAGCATCTTTTAACTCAATAGCGGTTTTCAACATATCATGTGTGGAATTCCATCTTGTAGGGCATTCGGAAACCAAAAACTTGTTTGAAGAACAAGCCTTTTCAACACTTTCTTTAAAGTTGGTCACTCTTTGGCTAAAATGTTTTATGTATTTCACGGCTAACCCTATGGTATTCACTTCCTTGTTGAATGTTTTTAAACCATCTTTGACAACTAGGTTTAAAATATGAGCCATGCATCTTATATGAAAATGTTTACCACCATCATACTTATTTGGCAAATTTTCTACGAAGTATTCAAGGGCTTTGTCATTTGAAGAAATGTTATCAACCGTAATGGTCATAACATTCTTTATACCCCATCCGTTTATACATTCCAAAAGTGCCCTACCAATATCCACCCCTCTATGGCTATGAATTGGTCTAAAATTAATAATTCTTTTATGCATTACCCAATCATCATCTATAAAGTGGGCGGTTAATACCATAAAGTTCATTCTTTTACAACTAGAAGTCCACGTATCGGTGGTTAAATGAACGGTGGTGGACTTGTTGCTTAAGAAATTTAATAGGCTCTTCCTCTCGTCAAGAAAAAACTTAGAAACATCCCTAGCAATAGTAAAACGAGAGGGCATATTAAATCTAGGTTGCATGTTATTTCCAAATTTAATGAATGCCGAGTGTTCTACAAACTTAAAAGGAAGCTCCGCAAGAATAATCAACTCAATCAACGACTTTTTAATCAATTTTGCATCATACTTCCAAGTTTCTAAAGTACCAATGCTACTATCACCCTCAACATTCTCCCCAATCTTTTTCTTAAAAGATAGTGTTTTTTGTTTCTTAATTTTCTCAACATCGGGGTTGTTATCACAATTTGCATAATGAGTATTCAAGTGTCGCGTACCATGCATTTTTGAATCGACTTTGAGAACCGCATCACAATATTTGCAATATGCCATCTTAATGACTTGACCATTTTCATCCGGTTCAAACTTTGCTTCAAAGTATTTCCAACACTCGGAAGTCGTTTTCCTTGGTTTGGGAGGGGGTTTCCTTTTGCGTTTATTATCATCAGTTTCAATAGTCTCAACGTCAATCGGTTGATCCTAAACAAACAAGTAAATACACAATATCAATAAATGCCATTGACTGAATCAGTAAATGCTTCAGTAAATGCTTCGTGACTTCATTAAATGATGTTTTACTCATTTATTGTTTCATACTGCCATTAACAATATCAATGTCCCATGTTTGCAATATGCCATTATCAGTAAATGCTTCGTGACTTCAATGTCCCATGTTTCATTAAATGTATCCATTAACTATAATCAATGTCCCATGTTTCATTAAATGAATCCATCAATTACTTATCTGATTTTTTTTGCCTAAATTAGTACACGTCTACACGATTTCTACCTCTTTTTTTTATTTTTTTTTTATTTTTTATTTTTCATCTAAACTATATAATCAAATAATCAATTAAACTATAATCAATTACTTATAAAAACAATCTAAACTATACAAAACATGTAAAAATACTTACTTCCATTATATTGTTTTGTTGAGATGCAAATGACTCGAAAGTAGGCAAAGAAGAAGAGATTGATTCACCCCTCGTGTTCTTGAGTTGAGATTGGTCCATTCAATTCGTATTTTGTGTTTGTGAGATGCGTTTTGTGTGTTGGGAGATGAGTTTTGTGTTTGAGAGAAGCGTATTTTGTGTTTGAGAAACTGAAAGGGGCGGATATTATGAGAAAGACCTAATAATTAATCGGGCTTCTTTTTTTGGCGGGCTTCATTCGGGTTGGAGTCGGTTTTTAGCCCGACCCGACCCGATACCGATACAATGCAAATATAACAACCGACTCCCGACCCGTTTAGTGTTCGGTCGGGCTTGGGCCTTGTCGGTTTTGGGCGGTTTGTCGGGCCTTGTCGGTTTTGCTCAGCCCTAGTATGGTGTATGCATATAGCGGTCTTCGTTTTGAATACTGGTACCTGTAACAGAAAGTTAGCCATTTTCTGAGTATGCATATTGTATTGTAAAAAATAGATAATAGAAAATATGACAATAAATATGCAGTAAAAATTTTGAAAAATCTCTTTCTCACGTACTTTGGCTAATGTTATCAGGTTTATGAATGCCTATTCTAGGATGTAAAGAATCCGTTGATACGTTGCAATCCATTTGGATACGTCAGAAACCAAAATTTTCTGCAAAGAATATAGTAATAAAGCAAGGTAGTTAGTTGTAGTTAAATTGTGAGTTTCATCTTTTAAGATAAAGAGATGTTGACATATGGCTACTTACGTATCCGTTTGGCTGGTGGTGTGCTGTTCTCGCTTTGGCATTCAGTCTGATAATCTCTTGTTAACCGTTGGATGCCATTTGTTGGTGGTGTCTTTGCATTTGCAGATGTTGTAAAGTAGATAGAACCTTTCTTTTCATTTGCCATAAGGGGTCTTAAAAAAACGTCTTTCCTTTTCGTTGTTTCATAAGGGTTGTTTATTTTTTCAGGTAGTTGTCGATTATTTAGTGTAGACGGTGTAGGGGTTGCAGAGCCATAGCACTCAAGAACATTGTCATACGGCACGTTGTTCAAATTGAAAGTTTCAGTAACTAAACTATTACGATGCTGTGTAGGTTGTTTTTCACTTTCTATGCTATTTTGCCTATAGTTGTTACGCATACATTTTTTTTTGCTATTATTAGGAGGTATAACACTAATGGCATCAATATTATGACTAACGGCATTAACAATATCCACATCGGCATTACCGGCTTCATTAAATTTAGGCTTATTGTCATGTGTTAACTTTCTTTTTGCTTTCATTTTTTTAGCAAACAACAAAGTGCTACACATTTAGGCATACAATGTATACGAATAAGTGTTTTAGTTAGTTCCATATGCAAACAAAAAAAATATACGCAAATGAAGTATAAGGATAAGAGTTTCAGTTAGTTGCACATCTAAATAAGAAAGCATAAAATTTATAAGTTAGAAAACCTTGTCGTTTCTTATCTAGCATCTGCAACAACTTTCTACTTAAATACCCTATCGTAATTACAGTTACATTTGGTTTATTAGATTATGCATTCAATGTTTAGGACATCTACAGTAACAGTATTACATGCAATTAAGACAAAGAATGATAAGTGGATGGGCATATTAAATTGAGTAGTTGCTATACCTTACACAGGATGCACTTGGTAGTTGAGGTGAGGTAAATGCAAGAGATCGAGTGACAGATAAGAGTTCTTCCTGAAGCTTCGTAGGTTTGCGTTTTTTATTTTTTCGGGCACATATGAGGCGGTGGTGATATAAGGCGGGTCTTTTTTACCCGAAACGACAAACGACGCCTTTTTCTAACCTTCGAAACGACAAAAAAAGGGAATATACACTGTGCACTCTCTCACATGCAATCGGGTTATGTTCGGGTTTACACTGTAGCAAACAGCGTCGTTTGGCTCGCCGATTAAAAAAATTTATAATTATAATGTTACGTGATGTAAACCATTATAGTAATTTTTACTTGATACACATCAATATTGTATATAAGTATTTAAAATCATAATATCAGTATTATACAAGTATTTAATGCACAGGATGATATTTTCAACAATCTTTATTTTCTTGTTTTAGATTGTGATGTGAAAAACAAGACAAGAAAACTTTATAATGACATTGTAAACCATTGAAAGGGATGTATCGCAGCATGGCAGGGGAAAGAGACGATGGCAACGCACTCGAGGACATCGAGGCAAATAGAAGCATGTCGACGAACAATGACACGAAATACATGTCGAGGTGGAAATATAGATTCTTTTAATGCGACAACAACAACAACATACCCAATCATGTCGGGGCGGGGTATGGGGGAGGTATAAATGTAGATAGATCATACCCCTGCCCCAGGATAAACCCGGGAGTAGAGAGACTACTTCCAACGAGACCTCCGACAAGTGCAGGTGTGCGGGTGAGGAAGAAAAGAAAATAGAGCAGAAGACCGTAAACAACAAGCACGGGTAGGAAAAAAGCATGCAAAACAAGGCAAGGCAGCAAAGAAAAACGCATAGAAAGCAGGCAGACCTAAGAGAGCAACAAAGAGCAAAGCAAAACGCCGCACGGGCCTAAAGCTAAGGCAGAGCAAAACAGGGCAAGAAAAAGCAGGCAAGCCTAAACGGCACGAGCATAGCAAAAGTAAACGCACGGGGCCTAAACTACGGTAAGCAAAGCAACGCACGGGGCCTAAACTACGGAAAAGCAACAACAAGGCGCCTAGGAGTCTAACCCACCCAAAAAACTACCTAAGCCCACAAAGCCGCAAGCCAATAACTAGATTCTGGAACATTCTTTATTGTGGGTATGAAAAATTGGCCAAATTCATTAAAAAAAAATTAGGCTTGGTGAGTTTTACATGTCTCTTAAGATGCGAACTAGCTACACCAGGACATGGTGATAGTTGATCATTTTTTACGTTGATAGTGTAAGCGAAATGGTCAATCTAGGATAATAATATAATTTTTGAGAAACATATTTATTATCATATATATTTTTTTCTTTTTATTAATTTCATTATTATTAACTTTATTTTTGACATAATTTTAAAAGTGTACCGCCTTAGGTAAGCTTGTAGCTGAGTCGATAGAATTCAACTTCAGGCTTGATTCGCGCACTCAACTGATACCCTCTAATAAAGTTTGGCTTGTACTCGATTGTAAGTACAAAGACATTAATCCATAATCATATTAATCTACTAGACATTTTCAGCTCGAACTCAAATTAATAACATGCGCACAAAATACATTTAAACAATACGAGTTGGATTGCAAAATATAAATACTCAAGCTCAACTCGACATAAACTGCGCCAATTTAGATTGTTTTACAAGAGGATATCGAGTAAATCACATATTTTCTTGCCCCAGCTACACATGTTTTGTACGCACTAAGTCGGTACACTTGTAAAAGATAATTGAACTTGTAAGAATTACTATGAGAACCTCGGTTAACTTTTATACTCCCTTTTCATCCACCATAATAAGAACACATGAAACAAGAACCAAACTTTGAGAACACAAACACATTAAACAAATGCCAAAATATTTCTTTTGACATATTTGACCACAAAAGTCAATGATATTAGATAAAAAAAAAAGTAAAAATAATTTGTATCTATATGTTGGTGTTTTTACAAAATGGAATAAGGATGCTCTTTTATCATGCAGCCATGACATCGGAAAAAAGGTCGCTTGGACCAAGAACTCATAGCAAAATTTTCTTCAATGTACAGTAAATGTATGCAAATCACCAATCGAATTGGTTTTAAGTAATACAAACAATGTAAAAAAACCATTGTTAATATCCGTTTGGTCTTTCACCACTCTTTGCAGATCTCTTCTGTTGGTCTAGATCATAATGTGCGAAAGCTGCATCTAGAGCCTGCACGAACAATAATTTGAATTTGTTTTTGTAGCGTAAAATCAACTATAATTATATTTTATGGCAATGCATAGTAAATTAACCTGTAACATTGGTTGAACGAGAAGGGACACTTGATGCCTGAAATCCGATTGCACAGATTCTTTAATCTCCTGAAATTTAACAACAATAGATAGAAGGAAAATGAAGTGGCTAAAATCAAATTGGACAAAATACAAAGTACCATTCACGTGATAATAAAAATCATCATAGAGGAAATTTTCATTTTAACTGAATACTTGTACCATACATAATGCTTGAGCTCAGAAAAATTAATACCTGTAGCTTTGGGTAGATTTGTGACATAGCGTCCCTCAGCCGGGTCACCTACACAAAAATTAGCATATATATCATGGTACAAAATATTTTCATTAATCAAGCAATAATTATACAATGAGGAAAAAAAAAAAAAGACAATATACGTGCTTCATAAAAATTGATTAATGTAACCTTCAAACAAACCGATTGGTGCAAAGCTTACAATATCCTCTTATAATTCATACTTCATAAAAATTAGAGGTGGCTAAATGGTCGGGTCAAGGGGGTTGGAGAACGGGTTAAACCGATTAGTTTATAGGTTGTATTTATTATAGATACTCTTGAGCATTTTCCCTGTTTCCTTATAGCTACATCTTTTCTTTTTTACCCAAAATAACTGAGGTTGCTAATTTTAATATACATCCAACCTCAAGATTAATGCACCATAATTTGTGCATTACAGTTTGTACTGTATAATACTGTAATGCACAAATTGTGGTGCATGCATCAAAAAATATGGTGCGAGTATCACACATCTCTCATTGCTTTAAATGCTAAAAATGACAACAAATGGAACAAACTCTACATAATAACATAAAAGAGCTGAAATTACCTTTGTATAAAGATATGTTGTCGTAATTGGATATGAGGACCAGAAATGTTTTAGTAATTCTTGAATAGATGTCCAATGCTGAAAAATGAAAAGCATATTTACAACTACAAGTGAATTAGCAAATGTGACTTGAAAGGTAACAAACCATGAACCGTCTAAAACACAAAGAAACTCACAAGCAAAAGCTCTTCTTTTGTGACATGTGGCAATGTATCCAATATGCTCTCGTGCGGGTTTTTACCAAGTTGATATTTGGAGCTTGATATATTCTGGGTCAACCCGTTGAAGACCTGGATCACAGTTGAGAGCAGTTATACTTTATCTCAAGTATATACCAATATGAAACTGGTTAATTAATTATTGTAATTTGAAGTCACAATAATCAGCTTTTTTCGGATAAGTGACTTTGATCGTATATGTAAAAAGTAAAAACATGTCTAAAAACTGTCTTCTACAGTGTTACACTACAGCTGTTTATATGATTCTGATTATTTACCATGACAGCCACTTCGGGTCTAACTATAGGATCACTCAAACCTACGGTTCTAATTTCAGATATGAACACCCTTAAAGAACCATAAGCTTCAGAAGTGCTCAGCCTAGATTTCATCTGTTTCGTTCCAGCTTCCTGATTCGTTGCATTGACTTGTTGAGAATCAAAGTAATCCCGAGGATCCTGTATGAGATCAGACTATAAGACACACCGAGATAAAATACATCAAGACATTAGTACTTAACATACTAAAATTCAAACCTTTATACAAAGTGGCGCGACCGGAGGCTCACGTGGTGCCTGTAGGTCCTCAATCTCAGACATTCGGGATATCCTATCTAACCGCTCTTGTTGTACATTGCCATTAGAAGCTTCTTTAGCTAACTCAACTGTTTGTCACCAAATTTCATAGGAAGTATGATAATAAACAAACATGATATTATGATTAAACAAGACCAAACCATGATTTTTTAAAGCAACGAGCACTCACCACGTTTTGAGCTAGCAAGCGCTTCAGCTACAGTTCTTGTATCTGCTGTCTCAACATCTACAATCAGATCAACAGTGAACGTTAATATCTCATTAAGTAAGAAGTTACTAAATTAAATCACATTACTATGAAAAGCTAATATAGTAATATATTGTCTTTTAGCATATATAAGCAATTATAATATTATCAATATTACATTTAATAGAATGCCTTACCTATAGTTCTTCCTTCAAGAACAACTGCAGCATGGCGGTTAATGTCTTGCATGAAAGATCTTTTGAATGGCTCATACTGTGCTTCTAGTTCATCCTTGGTATTTTCAACAGCTAGGCCATGACCCTATCAATTACATGTAAACATTCACTCGCTGACCAAAAGTTTAAGCATTTAAATAGAGTTCAGTAAAAACACTCAGATATACCAACAAGCATGCCTACATTTAGACAGTGAATCAAGAAGATTTAAGGCCAAACGGGTTATTTTGAAACGAAATAAGTTGGGTCATGGGTACCCAAAAAAGTTTTTTGCCAAAATTTCAAATTTTTTATTAAATAATTAGTGACACGTATGATTAGTTACACAACATATTTCAACATTTTTGATCAGTTCCCTTTTCAGTTTTCATTTTTACATATTTGACCTAGAGAGAAAAAACCATAAAAGATAACCTGCATGGGCTCATTTATAAGTAACAGTGTCGAATTGCCACCTCTAATCCAGAATGTATGCTTACAACTTGTAGATGATACCAAACACACACTTAGCAAGTCTATTAACATGTAAAAGCTCGAAGAGTTATAGCATTCTAAATCTCCTAAGTTACCGGAATATGTGTATAATCGTCTCCTTCATCAGCCTCCATGTCCAAAGTGGGATCTACCCTCCTAATCTGTAAACAAGAGATACCATAAACTGAGAACAGAGTTTCCATTTTGGATTAAAAAAAAATTATATATAGAAATACCACCAACAAGATTCAAATTAGAAGACCTTTTGCCGAGTTTCACTAGCCAAGATGGGATCTTGTTTTAAGAAAACTGCAAGCTCTTCATCTTCGGCGGCCTCTGCAGCAGTAGCAACAATATTTCTTGCACTGTGGAGGTATTGTGCTCTCCAATATTTCGTCCAAAAGTCCCTCTCAGTCATCTGGAAATAAAGCACAAAATTTAGAAGTTGTGTGATTAATATTTAACTAAAAGAAAATGTAATTTTGACGTTCTGTTTACTCCTTACCTTATTAGGTACAAAATTCAGATATGCCTGCCGCACTGCTGGTTTTTCAGCGAAAATCTGAAATTAGATTCGAGATTAATAAGTGAGAGGCATAAGCACATTATTGTAAGTGTCTATCTGAAAGAATACAATTTGTACAACAGATATATGCAGCCCAAACTAAAACTTTAAATATGTTACAAAAAAATCAAACTAAGAAATATACCTGGTGTATCATCTCTGGTGTCAAGCTAAATGTAACTTTGTTCGACTGAAACAAAAACAACACCAAGAAACAGTGAACCACTGCAAGAAGAAAGTACCAAAATAAATTGCAGGTTTAGTAACTAGTTCACGTTTTGACGGGCCATTTTTACGAGTCAAAACGCGCTGGGCCAGGTTGGATCGACTCACAAACTATTATTTATTAATAAAAAATAGAAAATAATATTCTTATTCTAATATTTTAATAGCACTAATGCCATAGACTTTGGAGTTTGGACACCCTTCAGCCCATTAGACCAGTTCCCTGTTTAGCTAAATTTTATCATTTGACCCATTTTCTGGAGGGAGGAGGGGGAACACTCCCAAATTGAACCATTTATAAATAAATGGGTCACAAAGTTCACCTCTGAGTCTAATACAAACAGCAGATTAAACCCTATTAACAAGTAGCACACCTCGTAAAAGTTAAAATTGAAAGCCAATATCTTAACTATTCTATAGCCCAAGGGGAAAATGCAACATCAAACCATAACAAGGCAGACTTGGCAGTAGTCGTACATAATAGCATACCTCATACAGTGACCTAAACACACACACACAAATGCGTATATAGAGAGAGATTCATACCTGACCATCAGATGACGGTTTGACATTGAAAGTCATGTCACTCTTCAACCCCACTCGCTGTTTTACTCTTCTGCTGGCATTCACATCTACCAATTTCTGCACTTGATTGGTAAACATACAATTTCTGTTACATGTTTCTCAACCGTAGACTAAATTACCAACAACAAAAAACACAATATTACATATAAACCTTGCGTGCACACCCATATATCAATAGTATTAAACTGATATATCCTACGAATATGACACTAAATCAAGTTTTAGCAAGGACTGACCTTTCTAGTAGCCCAAAATTCGGTCTCTGACAACACACCACCCATCACAAATTGCTGATGAAGCTTCTGCAACTCACTACAAAAAATTATATATCTTAGCCATACATATAAAAGCATAGCAATCAATGTAAAACAATTTGTCAAAGTAGGTCATAGCGAACGAAAGCCTTTCTAATATACAATCGGTTTTGAAACAAGAAACTTGCCTGTCCTCCTGCAATAACTTAATTCGACGCTGCATTTCAGCTGAGCTAAGTTGTTCATTATTGGGTGGAGTAGCCTTTTCAGATGCCCCAGATGTGTTAGCTATGATAGCTTTAGCTGTTCAGTTACCATTACAAAACCTCTTAACCTTAAGCAAACTTTTCCAACAAGATCATATAAGTGGTAAAAAAGAATATGTTCAAGAAAGTGCATTAGTCATTCCAAGCACTATTTTGTTAGATCCCATTTCTCCCCCGTTTGATCTATATTACCCTTGAAGTTATATCATTCAAATTATGGTCACTAATAGGTAAAATTGATTGTGCGAAGCTAACGATAGGAGTGGCTCCGTTTATAGCTGGTTTATATTAACAAATACATACTTGGAGTTTTATATTAACAAATACATAGTTGGAGTTTTAAGTCGTAATATACAATACAAATCAACAAGATATGAGTCAGATAATATCAACACTATAAAGCCTTACCTACAAAGTCCCGACAAAGTTCCCTGTCTGGGAAATTCTCAAACTCAAAAAAGTAACCACCCTGGCACCATTAAAAAGGATATATAATGTCAGAGTGGAATTTTAAGTTGACTCAATAACCAGACTATTTATAAAATAATTTGTGACCGAACTAAAATCACAAAATAGTCGTAAGCAATGCCAAAAAATAACCTGGTCTTTAGTAATATTGAGTAAGGCAGGTTTGCTGGAACCCTCCTTGCTGGATTTGTGTCCTAAAAAAGGGAATTTTCAACACTTCATTAGAGATAATACAATGCATCTGAAAAAAGAATACCAAGCAACTATTATAGACTACGTTTATCTTGGAGTATTTGGATTGCTGTTAAAACAAGGTGATTGGATTTGCGTTACAAAACTTACTATGCTTTTGCAAAATGGTGTTTGAAAAAGCACGACTCAACCTTGCTTACTAAGAAATTGCAAATAATCACTTTTAAAAATGATCTGCCAAACAATTCCTTTTATATCTACGTTTCGTAAATGCAGTAATTATATTAGCGACCTCAAAACGCAATCCTAAGTAGTTAGCAAAGTGCTTATTCAACAGTCAAATAAGCAGTTTAGGAGTTGCTCTTTCAACCTTTTAATTCTTAGATAACCATAATTTCCAAACACTCGACCAACCACTTATCTAACAATTTTATTTGATACAATAAAACGAAACAAGTTATCCTACATTGCTGAACCTGAAACACTAAATCCTACATTGCCGAACCTGAAACACTAAATCCTACATTGCCTTTTGTTATGTATGAATTATGATCATATTCTTCTACTTATTTCCAACAACGTACTAAAACTGGTTATATGTTCATAGCTTTTAGATTGTGATTCGCAATACCAAACACAACGCAATAAGCAGTTCTCACAATACTATAACTATATCAAAAACATTCGACTACGCTACTAGTTATCTGTTTATCTCTTTCCAGACCCACATACCGAAGGCGAATTTAGTTATTCAAATCGAAAAGAGCCTCATTTCCCTCAAAACTAAAATGAAATAAACAAATTACATATGATCAGTTAACCACTTGTTATTATTACCCAAGTTTCGAAAAAACGCAATAATTAAATAGAATCGACCTCAAAACACAGTCTTTAGTAGTTTGAGAGTTTGGGTTCTTCAATCTCTTACATTGCGTTTGGTTGCCAACCACTCATCTAACAATTGTGTCCCGTTACAATAAAACAAACCTGAAACACTATATCCTACATTGCCCGCCTTTTGTTACGGATGATCATCTTATTTCAAACAACCCCAAATGTACTAACCAAGTATTTACGACTGGTGACTGAACTAGTTATATGTTCTAAACAAACACTTTCAACTCGCTTATTCAAAACACAATGCAATACGCAAATAACGAAACCGCCCCTAATATTAATAACTTATACCTTATTTCAAACAACAGAACGTTGTTTAGTTAAACAATCCGAAATGTACTAAGCAAGTGTTTACGACTAGTTACTAAAGCTAGTTATACGTCCATTGGTTCTAAACAAACACTTTCAACTCGCTTATTCAAAACATTACATTAACAATGCCCCTAGTATTAATAAATTATAGTAGTACCTTTAATAAGGCGAAAGTCGACATTAAGAGGTTGCGATTTGGAGGGATCATTAGGGCGAAAAGTAAACCTCTCTCTAGTCTGCATCATCATAATAATAATAATTAAAATTAATAAATATAAATATATATCCACAATTAAATGAAATTAAATATATGGAAAATTAAATAGTACCAACCATTTTGAGAATACCGTCAACACCAGGAGCTTTAACTGAAGATTTGTATTTCACACGTTTAACCACCTGTGATGCGTCCATTCTGATTAATCTAGGGTTTACTGTGTGTGTTTTTAGTGTGTGTTCTGGCGGTTATATGGTTATCGCCGGTGGTTTTGTAATAATAATGCGAATGATGGGCGCTTTTTAGATGCCTTAATCGGAAAGCTTTTATATAAGGCTTGTTTGTTTAACTAGCAATTGAACAACCTCGCCCAGCCAATAACAACAGTATTTTAATAACGGCGGATAATTGTAGTAAAAAAGTTTATGCAAAACTAAATAAAAATAATATGGTTATCGGTTATAAATGAAAATAATAATAAAGAGTTTTTTTTGTATTTTTCACTTTCAATTTCAAAAATAGAATAAATTCAAAATATATTTATGTGATTTGTCTCGTGTCTCGTGTCTCGCTTTATATTCTTATGGTTTTTTTGGCACAAAACCATCCTTTCTAACGCAAGTTAAAATATTTGCATCGTTAATCCTTATTGACTATTTTACTAGCAGAGGGATGTATTTTGGACTTTCTTCGAACTTTTAGTATATTAACCCGTTTAAGTTTCTTATGGCCAAGCGCCACCACCTTTCGCCACCACCCCGCCACGCCATGGTGGTGGTGGTGGTGGTGGTGGTGAAAGTGGCAAAGGGTTGGTGGGGGAGGATGGGAGGTTGTGGTGGTGGTGTTGGGCGGTGATGGAGGTTGTGGTGGTGGTGTTGGTGGCGGCGGCTGGTGGTCATGGTGGTGGTGGTGGTGGTAGTGGGTGGTAAAGCGTGGTGGTGGTGGGGGTGATGGTGGCATGGGTGGTGGTGGTTGTGGTGGGTGAGAGTAGCGGTGTGGCGGCCGGTGGAGTGGTGGGGTGGTGGTGGTGGTGGTGGTGGTGGTGGGTGTTGTGGTGGGTGGTGGTATGCTACCGGTGGTCATGGTGCGGCGTAGAGTTGTAATGGCGCGCGGAGCCGTGGGCGCGGGTGGTGGCGCGTGAGGCGTGTGGTGGGGGTGGCGGTGGTATGTGGTGGTGGTTGTGGGTGGTGGTAGCGGTGGCGGGTGGTGGGCGGTGGTGGTGGATGGCGGCGGTGGAGCTGGGTGGTGGGTGGTGGCGGCGGCTGGTGGTCATGGTGGTGGTGGTGGTGGGTGGAGGTGGTGGTGGTGGGGGCGGTGGTGGTAAGGTTGTAAAATCCTCTCGGGTACCGGTCGGCGGATCACCACCGCCATAGCGGCCATGGCTGTTTACGTGGTGACCTAAATTACAAAGGAATTTATTAAAGAAATGAATATTAGCAAGATTAATTATAAAACTAGCTTATATTAGAACGAAATCAATAAAATCGGAGTTAATTGCCGCTGAATTTGAAAAAAATAACCCTAGATCTGGTTGACCACCGTTGACCGACGTTGATCGTGACCAAACCGCCGCCAAGGTCGATTTTGACCGCCAAGCTTCGATTTCTCGAATCGATGACCGATTTTGACCAAAACGCCATGTTAGGACCGATTTGGGAAATATCGTGGCGCGTGATCACGATATCCGCCATGGTACGCCATGGCCGATTTTACAACACTGGTGGTGGCATGTTAAGTGGTGGTGGGGTGGGTGGTGGTTGTGGTGGGTGGTAGCTGGCGTGGCTGGTGGGCTGCGGTGGTGGGGCGCATGGGCGGCTGTGGGAGTTGGGCGGGGGTGGTGGCAGTGCTGTGGTGGTGGTGGTGGTGGAGTTGTGGTGGTGGTGGCGGGTTGGTGGTGGGTGGGTGGAGTGGCGGGCTTCTTTGGTGGGTGGTGGTGGCGGTTGTTGGCGGCGGGGGTTCGTCAACTCGGGTCAAGCTTAAAACATACTGAACCCAACCTTGTTTAGAACTCTCGGGTCAATTCGGGGGTCAACCCGAGTTTTGACATTGTAAAGTGTTGTTGAGTCGGGTTCGAAGTCGGGTTAAGGCTAAAAAAACATACCCGAACCCGACCTTGTTTAGAACTCGGGTCAATTCGGGTTGACCCGATTGACCCGAATATAATTTTGAACCTGATTGACCCGACCCGAATTGACTCGGGTCGGGTCAGCCCGAATGACACCCCTAGTGGCGGTGGTATTATTCCACCATTAAAAGGCTGACCGAAACTTAGACGGGTTAATATACTAAAAGTCTAAAGAAAAGTCCAAAATACATCCCTCTGTTAGTAAAATAGTGAATGAGGACAAACGGTGCAAATATTTTAACTTGCATTAGGAGATAACGGAGAAATAATTTGCACCGTTAGTTCTCGTTGACTGACTTTACTAACGCAGAGATGGTTTTGTGCCAACTTTACTAACGGAGGGATAGTTTTGTGCCAAAAAAAAACAAAATGATGTAAAGCTAGATACGGGACAAACCACATGGATGTATTTTGGACTTTACTCTAAAAAATATGTGTTTTTCCTTTATATATAATATAGATTATAGTAGTATATATGCACAATGCATCGAAACCAAAAAGGAAAAAAAAAAAAAAACAACAATTATGGTGTTCTGGTACACAGTAATAGAGATGACACGTTGGTGATAATGTGAAGACAAAAATAATGTCAATTATTATTATTGGAAAAACGTCGTAGCTGCCTTTATCATCTCAAGTCAAAATCTCTTCTTTCACCATGTTAACAAATAATACACAATCACTCTCTAAAATGAATCTATTATATCTTCATGGTTCTTTTTATACTAAACAAATAACTTATAATTTAATGTGAATTTAAAATTGTGTAATCGAAAGTTAATAATGGTTATTTACTTAATTGTATAAATGTTTTCGATTACAATCATTTATCCATGTCAATTACTAATATTAGAGCATCCACAATGATGGAGTTTTTAAATAGGTGTATAACATATCAAATCATCAACTTATAAAGCTTTTGATATTATAAACCTATTACCATTATGTATAAACCTTTTACAGTTATATCAAATGTTCAATCATAACACACATGCATTAAATTATTAAGAGGACTAAGACTTTGGACCTCTTCATTCCACATATATATAAACCTTTTCATAAGTTTTAGACCTTTTATAAACCTCTCACAGTGATCCTTGATGCAATAATTACCGGTTCAATTTGTGGTTATTGCGGAAAAAAAATCTAGTGTTAAAATGAGAATGTTAAAAGTTTAAGAATTAAACAATATTTAAATTATTAATTTAGTGATAGATGTTATCATTTTTGATCATGGGTATATTAATAATTAAATTTTACTTAGATTTTTGGTACATGTTAGAAGTTTTAGATTTTTGCTTCTATGTTTAGACATATTTCTTACGACCACCAAAATCAAGTAGGACGCGATCGTTGAAAATAATGTTCCCGAAGTTCACTTTTTTTTTAATCTTTTAAGTCTATGCTAAAAAAAAAATACATACTAATGTCTAATAAGTAAACCATTATTGTCTCATTTTCTAAATAGATTATAATAGATTATAGGTCGGATTAGGTATGTTTTGAAATTCCAATTATGAAACGCTATCATGTAAAGCTTGTTGAATTTGTAAAAACTTTACTTTTGTGTTTTACTGAGTCATCCCATCAGTAAGAGAAATATATAGTGTAATTAATACTCTTATTAAAATCTAATTACTTAAAAGTACAGTGATTTATTCATATTGTACAACCAACTAAAAGCATATCTACCGAATTAAATATAAACAATTAAAACACACCTTATTAAAATGGACAATAAAATTTTCACAATATACAATTTAAACAAGATACTACATAATCCAGAATATAAAATAACTAAACACATTAATTAATGTTATTTTTGAAACACCCTAAAATGAAAAGTACATGTTATTATACACATTATACAAACTAATAAAACACACAAAGTTTCATACAAGCTGACAAGTTGATGGTATATAGTTTTGAAAACCGGACCAGACCGGACCAACGGATTCAACCGGAAACCGGTGTCGCCAGCGGTTCGGATAACCAATAAATCCATCCGAAAACAAACCAGAGAGGACCCGTTGAAACCGATACAAACTGGTAAATCATGCCTCATCGAGATCTATTTATCCGGTTAATCATCACAAGATACCAGCGTATACTATGTATAAAGGAAAAAAACAAAAGGTAAAAAGTAAAAACTTGAAATTAAAAATAGAAATGTTGAAAACACATATTTCAAAATGAAACTATTAACACACGTCGAATACCGGGTTGACCCAGGACGCTTCAAACCCGACAGGTTGACCCGATTTAATTTGACATGTGCTCGACCCAACCCGTCGGGTTGACCCAGTTTAAATCGACCCATTTTTCGACCGGAACATTTCAACCAGTTGAACCACCGAGGTCGAACCGGGTTTCAAAACATTATGTTTAATCCTCAAATCTTCAAACTTTTATTATTTTTCGTTTATAACCCATTAACTTTTTTTTTATCACTAAAGGATTTGTCGTTATAAAATCCCGTTGTTATGCACGGGTGCTCGTATAGTAGAAAATAATTAGTGCATTAGCTTATCTATTCATTTTTAAACAACCCTTGTTTATGCTCCTTTATCTTGCTAAGCCACTCTCGCTGGCAGGGATCTAAGCCACTCTCGCTAGCAGGAATCTAGTTCGGCAAGGTCCATTGGGTGAGCTTGAGCATCTATATTCTATTTCAAAAGAAATACTGATATCGAACATGATCATAACAATATTAGACTAATGAAATCAATAATCATACTAATACATCATACACATAAGACACACATTTACAGCTATAAAATTACAAGTACATCATACAAGTCAGAACCTTGTTCATACAAGAAACTAACACATCAGCACTTTGCGATTAATATAAAATATAAGACTAGTCCATTTCATAACTAACGAGCTTTCTTAAGTACACAAATTAGATCCGTTACTTTATAAGTTCGGAACTTATATGAAATCAATGCGTTGGCTTCAGAGTTCCAATTTCCAAACCCTCTAGATTTTGCAAAGCTGTAAAAGACACATCACCATGCCACCAGTCAGCAACAGAAATGTCATGTAGCCGAAACCCATCAAAAGTATCTGCAGCGCATAATACCCCAACTGAAAACGCTATTGTAAAATTTACATGTAGCCGAAACCCAACAAAAATATCTGCAGCACATAATACCCCAACTGAAAACGCTATTGTAAAATTTGTGATACTAATTTATACACCACAAAACATCAGTCAAGTTTTCATTCTTATTTTGGGGGGTAAAGGCACAAATGATCAATTAGCTCATGAAAATTCATATTTAACTTAACGGCTTCTTGCCGCAAAAAAAGACATTCTGTTGTGAATACTGCCAAAAAGCTCGTACGCTAGTGATTTTGGATTCACAATACACTAGCAAGAAACCATCATACTTGACATAGTTTGCAGAAAATGACCCACGTTTGTAATAAAAAGGCTTGTCTTTTTGCATTTCTAGAAAGAGCAATGGTTTGTTTGCCATGATGACCAAAAATACAAAGATTACTTTTTTTTTTAACTCCCTTTCAGGATTTACAAAATGAACAAGTTAAATGGTCAAAATAGATAAAAGCATGTATCTTACAATATACCAAATTGTTAAGTGGCTTGATGATACTCGTCAATCGTTTCTTTCATTCCGTCCAATTTCTCAAGAACATATTCCACTTTCTTGCAGCAGATTTCATTAGATATTCGAGCTATGTAATCACACTTCTCAAATGGACGGTACTCACATGCACTCTTAATCTCTTCCCTCAGTGTCACTTGTATATCCTATCGTACATGATACATGAATAAGTCAGCATCACTGAATGATACATGCCTAAAACTTGAAAGCACATTTAAATCAATACTATTTTTAATCGTAGCATGGAAAGAAAAGATAAAGCATTAAGTGGATGCACATATGGTGTTAAAAAAACAAGACGAATAAGTATGCAATCGATTGGGAAAATGTAAGACCTTCATTAACTGCATGAACTCGCTGCAGTGACTGTTGACCAATTCCTTTCTGGGTCCACTAGGGTTTGAGAATTCTTCCATGACCCCACCAGCAAGTTCTAGTACTCGTACTATCCTCTAAGAATAGCACCACCACCATTTAGGATCCAATACAAAGTGAAATATGAACTCTAGTAGTCTCGTTCGTTTATTTCAATAATCAAAGTACAACAAGTATATTACCTTCTCAACAGTTTGGAGACGCTGCAACGATGCATTCTGGTTCTGCGAATCCATGAGCTGTATTCAAAACTTGGTCAATCACGCACGCTGCACAGTTTGTACAACACAAGGTTTTAGTACTAGCGAAACATACGAAAAAAGAAGATGTTGGGATGGATAAACAGACATTCAATTACGATTGCACGAAACACACAAGATTGAGCACAATACTTATATGGTTATTGCTAGAATATTGAAACATGAGTGTGATTTGTATATACCAATATTTAAATATGAAACAGGAGTGATATCCAGTAGATTTAACTGAAGTGACCTTAATACCATTTGCTATGCATTCCAAATAACAACTACTAGTAGAAAAATATAGTTGGTATAAACAAACAGCAACCAAAATAAGTTTATGATAAAAGAAGCTACAGCATAAGTCTAATTTTGAAAATAAATCCTAATTGTAAGTTTGAATTGTTTTGATACATAAGAAGAAATGAGAATCAAACCGATTAAATCGTCGATTCTTGGGAACGGCCTAAATAAGTTGCAGACCCCTTTAAGAGCACGTCATAATCAAAGATCTGAAGCACGTCAACAACTAGAAGAAGAGATATCCTGTATAAGTTTTGTAAAAGAAAAGTTTTTTCAACCTAAACATATCCTGTGTAAGTTTTGTATTTCAGCATTTGACATATAAACTCTGCTCTAATTTGTCCTTTTGTCCAAAACAAGGCACTACCGCACTACTTTATGCAGACCCTTTTGACGTGGAAGCACAAAAGAAAACTGAAGCTGCAATACGCCAGGTATGTGGAATTCAAATTTTCTCAACTCAAATACACTTTTCCTGGTGATTTTTAAGCACATTAACAGCCCGCCCAACAAAGGGTCTAATATCACTAACTCAAAGTGTACTTCAATTAGATCATCAACTAAACACCCGTAAAGTAAAAGTTGAAAATAAGGGGGTGTTTGTTTAAGCCTGTATAGTGGGCTTATGTGGTTTTCGGCGTATGTTTCATAAGCTCACTTGTTTGTGGCTTATTCTGAAACTTTTTGGCTTATATAAGTTTATTATGACATGACAAGCTTTCAAAATAAGCCAAAAGCCAAATAAGAAAGTGGGTTAAAAAAGCAATCATCTAATTCTTGATATTCCAACTTAAGAAGAAATAGTATAAGAAAAAACAAATTTAAAGATAAAAGTGACACCTTTATCAAATATACTAAAACAGATTGTGAAGAGGTACTTACGATATACAGCTCGCCGGAGATCAGTAGGGAGACGGTGGTGTTACGGCGGCGAGATTGGGAGGAGAATGGTGGAAATAGCCGAATTTAGGATTCGTTTTTGCTAACTTTTTTTAATATTTTATTTTCTACTCAAGTTTATTTCAATACTTACATTAACTATTTAGCCGAATAATATTACATAACATGCATCTTAAATGTCTCAAAATATACGAGCCATCTACATGATTTCAAAGAAACAAACGTTTCATTAGTGGCATTCCAAAACATACATTTTGATTAGTTTAATCACAATGAAGTAAAGTAAATCTAATTATTGAACACTTTTAGACTATAATCTATTTAGAAAAGTAAAAAACTAGGTATAAACTATAATCTATTTAGAAAATGAAATAACAGTTGTTTACTTATTAGACATTAGTAAAATACACGTTTGTTTTTTGGCCTAAACAAGTGAGATGGACTTAAAAGATAGAAAAAGTAAAAGTAAAAAAAAAAAAGTGAACTCTGATCGCGTGACGATCTTACGATCTTACGTGCGATCCTACGATCTTACTTACGATCCTACCACATATGCGATTCTACCACGATCCTACACGGTTTTAGCTAGTGAACACGTAAACTCGTCCAATCCTATGAGTTTACACGCGATCTTGACAACCTTGCTTTATATTATTGGTTTGGTGAGAATATCGTGATTATAATTAAAGTCACAAGTTTAATTTACAATTTTTGTGTTTATAAAAATAAACTTACACGAATATTGGCACAACAAGAATTAGGGATGAGCATCGGGTCAAAACCGCCACAAACCAACAAAACCGATTTCGTGGAAAAAATGAACCGAGAATCGAAGCGAAGTGACTTGGTCAGTTTGGCTTTGGGTTTGTGTCAGTCGGGTCGGTTCGGTTTGGTTTTAATGGTTTAGGTGTGTTTTTGGCCCGAACTGAACCGAATCCGAAAACCTTAAATATATAAAATCGAAAACCGAACCTACTAGGGTCGGCTTGGTTTCGATTGGATCGATTCGACTCGATTTTTTGCTTAGGTTCGGTTTTCAATTTGTTTTATTAGCACTAAGGCTGGTCCCAACGCAAGGAGTGAGGAAATGGCATGGGGCCATTCACGCGGCAAATGGCGATGGGTCACGGCGAGAAGGAAAATAAAACTTAACCAAAGGTGAAACTTTCACCATTTGGGTTACGTGTGATTGTGGGCCCTTATAGTATTTTTATTATTTGTTTTTTAGTTTGTAAGAATGTTTGGAGTATTTAATGGGGGTATTTTAATAAATAAAAAAAATGTATTAAAAGGTAAAGTGGTGTGAGATGGGTGAGAGGGTGTGAAAGGAGAGAGAAAGCTAATATGATGTTGAGGTGAAATGTGAAGCGGCGTTAGGGTTGGGGCCAGCCTAAGGCTACCTTCAACGCATCTCAGTGATGCATCGGCAAGGTTGGTTCACGAAGTGGTGTCGTGAGGCATCGACAAGGACGAAAAGGGTGCAGCAGATGGTGAAGGTTTCACTTTTCGTGAACCGTGTAAAAGTGGGTCATTCTTTAATCTTTTGTTATTGATTATTTGGTTTATGAGTAGGTGTGAGTTATTTAGAACATCCTCAATTCAATACACTTTTTAAGTTCAATATAGTGTCAAAATCACCATTGCACTTTCCTTTATAAAATTTGTCACAATCCATTAAACTTGTACAAAAATCTAAAAACTGACACATCATCCTGTATAATTACAGTAATTATTTAATGTTTCATTTCAGTTCATTTTAGTAAACTCATGGTGGATGACCCCACTTTCAAGAGTTAATGTTTGTGTGTATAAAATTGAACCCCATATACACGAACTTGCCATATGGAGCTCCTGCAATGGATTAAACGGTTGCTATGTAGATATATTGTCTTTTTAAACGTATGTCAGCAAGACTCATTGTGGATGGCCTAAATGGGCTATGTTTGTACAAAAAGTAGGTATTTTAATCTTAATCTTAATCTTAACTACAAAAAATAGAAAAATGTTCAAAGGTGAAAGTGGAATGTTGAAACTTGAATGTTGAAAGTAAATAACCGATTATCTTTGATAACTTTAGAAAAATTATCTCTCTCTCACACACGCCATTTCATCTCACACTAAAAACACACACACAAAATAATACCACCATACCCACCACCACAACTCCCACCACCGAACCTATACCACCGGATGTCACCTCCACCGGTCGTCACCGCCACTGGACAACTCCACCATAAACCAAACCACCATCGAAACCCATAACCACCACGACTCACGACCATCATGTTTTGAGGTAATTTTTTAAAGTTTTATTAATAGACCAAGTTTTTTATAATTTTTTTTTACAGATGTATAGATTTTATTTGCAGATCTGAGTTTTTTATAATTTGTTACAGCCGTCGTTGGGGACTCGCCGGAAATTGGTTCCGCCACCACTGCTTTGCCGGAAATAGAACGGGCGCTCACCGCTGTCTCGCCAGAAAAATCTATTGTCGCTGCTGCATGACTTGTGTTGCCGGAAAAAATTGTTGTTGCACTTTATAGTATGCCTTATTTTAATTGTTAATATTTGTATAAAGTTGATTATGTTAATAATGTTATTCAATTGTTTTTAGTATTTGATAGATTTATATCAAGTTTTGTGGTTACTTTTAGATCTATCTATATATGTATTATTTTTCAACTTTGAGTTTATTTACCTTTTTATATATTTTTTTTTATAGATTTGTTATTTACCGCCGGAGTCCACCGTTGCCGCTGTTGCTGCCTGAATGTGTGTCGCCGCCGCAATCGAACTTGCTTTTGTTGCAAGTAAATATGTAGTTTCTTTTTAAAGTAGTTAGTAAATTCTCGTGTGTAGTTATAATTTTGTTAGTAATTTGTATGTTTGTTAGTAGTTTGTAAGTGTATGTAAACTTATGCATTTTGAGTTTGTTATACTGTTGTTTTGCAAGTCTTTGGTGGTTTCGTTGCAGTAGATATGCCTGAATTTTAACAGGATATATTGTAGAATCAGTTCAGTTCATAGTTTTGTTTTAGGTTGTTTTGTTTATTGATTTTTGGTTGATGTTTCAAAGTGGTTTTCTTGGTTGTGATGATATGGAATACAATGTACATTAAAAAATGTGAGAACCCAAAACTATCATACTAAAATAAGAATTCATAATTCAAATTTCTTAAATTTTAGTCAACTTTGCAGTAGATCATTTATGCTTTATTATATCTCTTCTCTACTAACTATAAAGAAAAAATGGTCTTCATTGAAAGTGGAAAACTGAATTTCGGTCAACACTTTAAAACTGAATTCGGTCAACTATTATGGTGGGCTATGCATTTAAATAGAAACTTTAAAACCTGTATTCAACCATGCCTAGGCATTTAAATGGAAACTTTAAAAGTTGTATTCAACCACGACGTTTAAAGGAAACTATTGTTAATCTCGGAGAGATTAATGCATTCTCTTCCTAAAATGCAAAATTGACTCCGACATACCATATTCACATGAATGCTAATCTCTGAAATTATACGATATAAAAGTGAAATGTTGAGACATAAAGACGAAAGATAAATGTTTGTATTCACATTTTTTTGTTTATGTGCACTAACTATTTATGTACTACAACTCTCTAGCGACACAAAAAATGGTGTTAATTGCTTCTTCCAACAAAAAATGATGTTATTATTATTTTAATATTAATTGATTAATGCAACTTACAAAAATGTTATAACAAAGACAATTTCAAATACAAAACAACGCTATTGGAAAAACAATATAATCATTCAAAATGAATTCCTTAACGCTTAAAATACTGATTAATGAAACAAATTTAATCGCTGCTAAAATTTTGTTGAAATTAGACATCACAGTCTTTAGGTGCGGTTATTTGTCTTGTAAATAAAAAAGTGAAGTAAAGTGAGATGATTGAAAATCAAAAGTGAGTTAATGATGTGGCTTTTGAGGTAAAACCTGAATAGACCTTTTTTTTTTTAAATTATTATTATTATCACGTGAGAAACGTAAGAATTTTTATCTCTAAATTGACCCATATAAATAAAAACCCAAAAAACAGTATCACATAAACTCACACAACAAAATCTTGCAGAAAAAGCAACCAACAATCAAGAAGATGAAGATCACAGTAATGACTGCAGATGAACAAATCCTATCTCTAGAAGTCGACCCCAATGAATCTGTACACTACTACCCTTTTTTTAAAATCTTTTTTTGCTATCAAGATTCATAAAGTTTTGACCTTTTGTTGGAATTGGATCAATTGGTTACATGGGTTCTCTTTAAAATGCAAGATTTAGTGTTAAAGTTTTGATTTTTGGATTTGAATTGTGGTTTTGCAGGTGGAAAATTTGAAAGCTTTGCTTGAGATTGAGGTCAGAATTTTATATTAGTACTTTTTGCGCGTAGTTTTCGTTTTATAAATTATTGTTCTTGGAGAACATATGATGATATATGTAATGAATTTGATGCATTTTGAGGTTAATTGGGTTTAGTGTTTAGGGGTGTTTGGCATTGTGATTATCGGATTATTACATTCTCTAAATTGTAGTTGTTTGGACTTTGGGTATTTATGCTAAAGCAGGGACAGAACCCGGGTGGGTCTGGGGAGTGTGTGTCCTGGGACACCCGTGGAAATTTGCAGCATAGTGTTATTTTTTGTGAAAGACCTCGACTTTTCTTATAATGCACCTGGTCCAAAAAAATTCGTAAATGCACTTGGTCAAATTGTGTCCTGGTTCTGTCCCTGTGCTAAAGTATGCTTCTTTGTGTGTGTGTGTGTAGGAGGGGGGGCATAGGTTCGGACCTTTTGACCGACTAATCTACAGGGTTTGAACCCACCGCCACACAGACTCGAACCATGTAAAGCCCTCCCTTTTCAGGAGGTTGGCATGACCACTTTAGGGTTGTTTGCTAAAGTATGCTTTACGGTAAAATAAGCAGTTTGAATGAGCAGTTTGTAATAACAACTTAGGGTTCAAATGAACACTTTAGATTGATATGTAAGGGTGTTTCGGATTGCCTATTAACACTAGTTGTGTTTTTCTGAAATAATTAGAAGTAGTTTAGAATAAGAAACTTTCCAATCTGATTATTCAAAGTGCTTATTTCGCCATTAAGTTACAAGATAAGCAGTTTAGATACGCACTACCAAAACAGCTTACAGGCTCTTTCATAATGCAATAAGCTAATAAATAGTTTATTAAGCAATGTGAAACAGTAAACGCCCTTTAGGGATCAAGTAATCAGCTTTTGCATAATCAGATTAAGGTAGCCAAAACAACATTGATTCTGATTTGGGGGTTCAAATAATCGGTGTTCAGATGATCAGTAGCTATCTAGGGAGTCAACTAATCAGTTTAGTATAGCCGCAACAGAACTGATTACAAGTTTTTCAAGAATTTAGGAGCTATTTTACATGTAAAGCCGTAAACACTCAGAATTTGCCGAAGATAGAAGTACATTTAAAATACTATATTATGCAAACTCATTTGTAAGGCTGGTTACTATACCACTTAAAAACGTAATGCCAAACAACCCCTAGAAAGAATTGTAAGTTGTAGCAAAGTTGCCAAATTTTCATTAGCAACTTTATAATCAATCCTGACATCCAAAAGAAATACTTCCGATACAACTTTTGAATGCCAATTAAACCATTTTTTTTCAAAGTTTTCATTCTTAGATCCAATGTTGGCATGTTTATAATATGCAGAGTCGAGTACCACTTCAGCAACAACAACTACTTTACAATGGAAAGGAAATGAGGAATAACGAGACAATGAATGGTTTAGGTGTTGCCGATGGTGACTTAGTGATGATGGTTTCCAACACTTCTTCTGCTCCACCGTATGCTTTTTCTTATTACGTTTAGTTACTCATCAGCTTACTTCTTTAACAAGCTATTAAAAGGCAACAAAATAAACTTTCAGAATATCAATCAAAACATTTACCATTATTTGTGCAGATGTGCCAACAATTACTATGCCGATACCATTATTAACCCTATAAGAATCAACAATTTTATACAAATGAGAAAATGTAAACGAAAAAAATATCTTACTTGGCACTTACGTTTTTCTTTTATGCTAACAATGAAGTGTTAATATTTCAGGGCTTCAAGCCAAGAAGTATTAAATCCAGACGGATCAGCAGTGAATCCAGCTGCTTTCCAGCAGCAAATCCGAAATAATGCAGATATGATGGCCCAATTATTTCAGGTGGGATTACTTTATCAGCTATTTACATATTGATTCAGTTCATACTGTCAATTTTCTGACCCTTAAATGTGATTATGTGAATGCCAGAGCGATCCTGAGCTGGCCCAAGTCATTCTTGGGAACGACCTAAATAGGTTGCAGACCCTTTTAAGAGCACGTCATAATCAAAGATCTGAAGCACGTCGACAACAAGAAGAAGAGATGGTAAGTTGCTCGGCATTAAGTAAAAGAAAAGTTATTTCATTTTGTATTTTGGCATTTAAAATATAAACTCTGTTCTAATCTGTTGTTTGTCCAAAACAAGGCACTACTTTATGCAGACCCTTTTGACGTGGAAGCACAAAAGAAAATTGAAGCTGCAATACGCCAGGTATATGGAATTCAAATTTTCTCAATTCAAATACATTATATGTAGTTGTAGTAGTAAAAAAACGTTTTTGAAAGAGTTTTGCCTGCTCTTATAATACTGAATTAACTGTAAATATTAGTTATATCCAATAATGTTTTTTATGGGATAAACCATATATCTACGTAATGTGTACACAATGTAGAGGATTCTTGCATTCAGAACTTAAAATCATTCTTAGCAGAGTACTTAATTTAAACATAATAAACCAAGTCTTCGTTTATCTCTCTTTTTTTTTTTTTTTTTTTGATAAGTAGTCTTCGTTTATTTATGGAAATTGAATCATTTCTCATACGAAACTAGTTTCTGCCTTCCATTTTCTTGTTTCCCCTCATGAGAATTCAAGTCTTGTCTATTTTATGTGCTGGAGACTGAATGTTTATTTGAAACGTTGAGGCAACATCAAAATGTTGAATCCTAAGCCATTGAAAGTTGAAACTGCTTAAAAGTGTGCTAATAGAAAGCATCTGAATGTGAACTTGCCCATATTGATCTTTTTGGGTAAATAATATGAAATAGTATACTGTAAATAGGGATTAGGAGGTGGGTTGAAATATGGGAAATATATATATATATTTTTTGTTCGTGATATCCGTTTAATAAATAATCAACCACTTTTAGGTCAATTCAGATCTTAATGAGTTTCTATTATATTTACAGAAAGGGATTGATGAGAACTGGGCTGCTGCAATCGAACACAACCCTGAAGCTTTTGCAAGGGTGGTAAGTATTCTTCACTATCACTTTTAAACAACGAGATTTTTTTATTATGTTCTGTATAATAATTAGCATCTTTTGATCAAATTTTCAGGTCATGCTTTATGTTGACATGGAAGTGAACGGTGTTCCCATAAAGGTACTGATGAAATATGGTAGGGACATGTATACTTTTTTAACGGTGTTCTCATAAGTTCTTGAATGAGTACTCTTATCGTTTCAGGCCTTTGTCGATAGTGGGGCCCAATCAACCATTATATCCAAAACCTGTGCTGAGCGTTTGGGGTACGTGAACTTTTTTGCCAATTAACCATACTCTGAATCTAACTTTCTCTGTTTCTACTTTTTTACTGCTTTAGTTATATATAAGAATCGAATAATCGTTGTTCTTCAATTGATCAATTCATTTCATAGATTGCTGAGGCTTTTGGACGAGCGTTATAAGGGAATCGCTCATGGAGTCGGCCAGTCAGAGATTCTTGGCCGGATACATGTTGCTCCAATTAAGGTAAATGTCACATCATTTATCTTTTTGGTTGTAACATTCTTATGCAGGTTTTTCTTTTGCTCAATCATACCCTCGTCATTCGTATGCAGGTTTTTCAAAATTTCAAAATTTATCTTTTTGGTTGTAACAATCGTGGTTTAAGAACACAATGCCAAACACCCCTTTACTAATTTATCAAGTTTTAGAATTAATGTAACTGTATATCATCATCTAATGGCTTCCTTGTTGAACATGTGCTCTCTAAATTCATGGCAGATCGGGAATAACTTCTATCCATGTTCTTTTGTCGTATTGGATTCACCCAATATGGAATTCCTTTTTGGATTAGATATGCTCCGTAAGCACCAGGTAATTTTCATGTTTGTCTGTCTAAGATCAATAAACGCCATTAGTTCCATTTCTAACTGTGAAAATGTTACTGCACAGTGCTCAATTGATTTGAAAGATAATGTCTTGAGAGTTGGTGGAGGAGAGGTCGCTGTACCATTTTTGCAAGGTTCGTTATTCTTTCCACCCAAGTTATCCACTCAAAATCAAACCACATCTGATATGCAGCATTGACTAGTCGTCAGCATGTAACCTCTTTCATACTGACTACTTGATGAACCATTTTTTATAACCTAACAGAAAAGGACATCCCACGTAACTTCCTCGATGAGGAGAAGCAACTGAAGGAAGCTTCTAGCTCTGTAGCTCAAGTAAGATATTGCTATTATTCATTTCCTTATAACAGAGTTATTTATAGTTCAAACAACACAATCTTTAGGCTTTTTTACCCATAAACTATTATTTGTCGTTTACTCAACATAATCATCTTATTCCTTTTAAAAATTTAGGGTTCATCTGGGTCAGCAGCAGCACTGAGCAACGCCCCAACTCCATCCGGTGGTCAATCTTCAGGTTAGTAAGCATAAAATATATTTTGGAGTAACTATGATATAGTATCTGAACAGCTCTTATGGGCATACAACAAGTCTTTTATAGAAGACGACCATTGCATAAAGTATTAAGAGAATGTGATAAAAGACGACCACATGGCAATCATTTGCGAGTGAGTAGGTCCTTTTATAGGTATATAGACGATTGATATTTGGCATTAGGAAGATAAGTAGTTTGCTTTAGAAGGATAAACCTTTGCTCATCTTTTTAGTAGCCGTAACTAACACTCGTGTTTTGGTTAACCTGCAGGGCCAGCCCGTGGTGGTCCAACACAAGTGAGTTTTATTTTAATTTCTTTTATGTATGACTTAGAAGCTGGAAACATCATTTGAGTGGCATATGAACTGAAATGTGTATTTGGTGCGTCTTTAGGGACCGGAATTCGAAGCCAAAGTCGGGAAGCTGATTGAGCTAGGATTTAGTAGAGAGGCGGTTGTACAAGCTCTAAAGTTTTTTGATGGCAATGAAGAAGCTGCAGCTGGATATCTTTTTGGGGGCTGAACATTGGTCTATAGGCTTCTAGTCTACATACATTATACTCTTTTGCATCTCCAAATTGTGTACGTTGTAACATTAATCTTTTTATGCTTTTAAGCCTTCAGACCAAATAGTTTGAAATATCTTATTGTTATTGAGCTTTTGTAAACCTGAACATGAAGATTCTGCTTTATTTGAACTTGAATCTTTAAACCATTAGTCGATAAAAGAGCCAAAAAGGTTTGATTTCTCAGGTTTCTGAAAACTCGATAGATCGTCCAGACTCCAGATGAACTTATAACCCTTTGGAGTCGATAAATGGTGCCTGGAATGAGAACACTCATGGCAAGAAGTGAAACTCACGAATACGTTGGGTTTTCAAGATAACACGCGATGTTAGCGCAAATGAAAGTCTTCAAATAGAAACCAAACATTAACCAGATAGTAGATAGCATAGATAGTGTTTTCATAAGTTGAGTTACAATGTTGAACTCATAAACCATGATCAACTGTTAACCAACACCAATATTAGCATATAAATAGCACAATATAAGCAATTAACAAACCACAAAGTTGGTAGATATTCAATAGGTATATTTAATGAAACTCAAAATTCATTACAAACCCAAAACTGAAAGGATGCAAATATCCCTAAAGCTACTCATGTTTGCCAGTTTAGACAGAAGACATACAAAAAAATATAAATAAGTCACTCAAAACCTTTCGGCCATTCTTGCTGTAACAGCTCTCAGTTTTGAATACACCTTACCAGCAGGTGACCCCATAATAAGACTACATAACGAATCTCTCGCAACTTTAATGTTAGCAAAAGATCCCAATATATGGATCTTGGAATCTGCAATAACAATACGGGTCTTTGTTGAATTCTCAATAGCAAATTTAGTTTTTCCACCTTTACCCGACAACCTTCCAATAGCACGAGAAAGATGCTCCCCTTTAAGAGTTTTAACATCCTTAATCTCAAACGAATCCACATAAAGTTCATCCATCCTAAGCAATGCAACTGCATCGATGACATCAAAACCGAGCATGAAAGCATGAACAAAATCAGCACATTTCTGAAGGTTACTGATGTCGGGTGTGTCACGTCTTGTCATCATTTCAACGTTTCGGCTTTTGATGTTCATACGGATGTCAACTTTCATTTGATCGTATATTGGTGTGTATATGTCCATCCATGCTTTTTTGAGTGGCGAGAATCTGTGTTTCGGGACAGAAATTTTACGAAACTGGACTTGACCGTCAGATATTTCGTGAGCTGTTAATGGCTTGAAGTTGGGTTTTGATATGACTTTAGCTACAGCTGGGACAGTCTCTTCAACTTCCATGGAAGCAGCTCCTTTGTTCGAATCCATTATGTAATTAGAAAGTAACGTCCTATATACAAGGAGTTCAAAGTCAAGAAATAATCTAAATCAAACAAAAACAAAACATCATGGACTATAAGTATCAACATTTTCACCGGATTCATATTGCTTATTAAAACTGCTTCTCCAAGGAGGTGTTTGGAATTGCTTATTTAAGTGCCTATTTCATTAAACTTATAAAAGACACACAACTTCACAAGCCTCTCAAGTAAGCTTTACCCAAACACTCACAATACAATAAGCAATTGAAATAGCCAAATACCTCCTTAAGTTTCTTAATAAAGCTGTTTCGCTGTTTATTTTATAAAGTAAATACTCACTTTATCGTTAAAAGAAAATGAGCAAATTGAAACAGTGTTTGTAATAGCTTATTCAAAGAGCTTAACCTTGAGCTTATTTTATAAAGTAACTACAAAAGCCTCGACCCGGAATTCAAACCCTAAAAGCTAACAACTTTCATAACTACCGTTTTATATACAGCATAACATAACAAAGTAACCATGACACCACATTTAATTATCATCTGAAACCAATTCAAACAAAAAAAACAACTATCAAAAGATAAAAAATATACCTTCTAACAAATTTACAATCTGTACTAAACACAAAATTAGCAACTAACAGTTGATAATTTAAACTAGAAGGACATATCTCAACAGAGGTGACGGCTGAAGAGAGGGTTGATGACTTTAGGGTTTAGTTTATATAAAAAGTAAATTAAGTTTTATGTAAAGAGCCTTTATTTTACGGTTTTTGAGCAATATGTATCCCTGTAAAATGTAAAACTGCACTTAATAACATTTACATTATACAAAAATTATAGTTGGGCACTTGGACGCCATTGTATTTAATAAAAATGAGTGATTGCCTGGATAAGCTTTTATAATTTACATATGTTTTTACTTAAGAATTGCTTAAATATCGGTAAGGGGTTAAACGCCTAGTACTGATAAGATAATATGTATTACTTGTACATTTGTAAAAAATATAGAATTAATCTTTAAAGCGCTTATAATAAGATAAGTGTACTTCAATTAGATTATGAGCTTATAATGTTAAAATGACCAAAAACACCAAGTAGACAACGCATTCAAAAACCAAAAAAACACAAGTAAAAGCTGCATATAAGCCCAATAAGCAAAAAGCTAACTGTGAAAACCTTAGACAGAAACAGCTTACTAATCGTGTGGGTAAATAACTAAACCAAAAATCCCGTAAGTATCACGTTAAATACAAACAGATAATCAGTTATAAATTTGGATTATGAGCTTATAATAGTAAAAGGGGTGTTTGTTTAAGCTTATTTATGTGCTTATGAGCTTATCTGTTTTCGGTTTACATGTCATATAGCTCAAATTTTTGGCTTATTTTGAAACTCATGGACATAACCTTATATAAGCCAATAAGTCCCAAAATAAGCCTAAAAAAATCAAGGCTTATGAAATATAAGCCGATATCAAATAAGCTCATAAGCCCAGAAATAAGCTTAAACCCTGAATACAAATACTCACAATTAAGGTGTGCTTGTTTAAGGTTATTAGTGGGCTAATGAGCTTATTTATATCGGCTTATATTTCATAAGCCTGGATGTTTTTGGCTTATTTTGAGACTTATAGGCACATATAATTTTATTATATATTAACAAGCAAGAAATTTTGGGCTTTTAAAATAAGCCGAAATCGAATAAGCTAAAGAGCTCACTAATAAGCTTAAACAATCATTATTTCATCAAGAAAATCATATTTCCAAACACCCATTCAACTAATTATCAAATTCCAATTCATAACATCTCAAAAAGCACAAATCTTGATACCAAACAAATAATTTCAAGATAATAAAAACCACACCTTTATAACATATATACAAACTATAATAAAACCCAAGTTTGAATTATGTAGAGGTACTTACGAGATTCAGCTCGCCGGAGAAGGGTGGTGTTACGGCGGTGATACGACGGCGATATTTGTGAGGGAAAATGTGATGAAATTAGGGTTTTTGAAGGTTATAAGAAAGGATATTTTAGGGTTTATGTAAAGAGTCCTTTGTTTTGTAAATGTTGAGTCAAGTGTGTCCTTGTAGAATGTGATGTTTCACTTTCTAGCCCTTTAAGTTTATAAGTTTTTTACTTTCGCGCACACGCACCTGGTTGAAAACAAGCCAAATTTTTATCAAACAACTCAAGGTCGAGCTTGACTCGATTGAGTAGAATTTTTTTATGAGTTCGAGCCCGAGCCTAATAAACCAGCTTAAAACACATAATGATTCGAGCGCAAGCTTTTATCAAACTTTTCAAGCCTTTATTTACATATAAAGTTATAAACAAATTAAAGGCTAATGTGAGTATTGATATAGGATAAAGTTAAAATAAAAATAAAAATAAAAAATCCGTGAGAAGAATAAGAATATTCTTTTTAGATAGTTCGCAAAAAAAATCTAAAAAAAATCACAAGATCATGTTGGTGTATAAAACTTTTATGAAATAAGTTTTTCTAATTTTGAGTTTTTATACGTTTTTTTAATGCACAAAAAATAAATTTTGATGCACAAAAATTTCAACTTGTTTTAGTTTGATGCGCAATGTTATTTTGATGCAAAAAGTCAAAAGAAGTTGGGTACAAAAAAGAATTTTTAATGCAAAAAACGATTTAATGCTGTACTGGCATTATTTTTCATAATTTTTTTAAAAAGTATCCACTTTTAGAAATTCCTTCACAAATTTTTTATACACCAACATACTCGATCTTGTGGAATTTTTCGAGAAAGTTTTAGAAGAAAAAAAATCTTCTTATCCTTCTCATGGATATTTGTTCTTTTTTAATCTTTAGCCTATTGATATAATAATAAATATTTATCGTCAGAGGATTTTTTAAACCATAATGCTCCCGAATGTTTTACATAAGTTCTTTACTTTTTAGTTCATCGCGTATTTATGGCTTTATTGAGCTTGGCTATCAAATACAATGTTTGTAAAGTTTTTCTAGCCAAGCTCGAGCTTAATTAGAGCATAGTTCAAGCCTAAATGATTAAAGCTCGCTGAGCGTGCCTTAAAATTTTCGAGCCAAGTTTAAGCCTTGTCAAGTTCCTACTCAACTTGACTTGATTACAGTCCTACGCTAGTTTAGCGTTAATGCTTTAAAAAATAAACAATTTGTTGGGTTTTGAGAATTATTTAAGAAAAACTAAAATAACATATAAAAACTTAATTTGAGACTGGTGAAATATATGATTAAACCATTGCTTAGATGTCAACATGTATTTAAAAGCCTAATGCACTCACAAAATGTTGATAACCGGTTATACTAACTAGATTATGTGTCTTGAGGACAACATGTGAAATGTAATGTTTAGACTCCATTAAGCTTTTAAGAAAGTGTTCACCTACTTAAAACAATGTTATTATTATTATTATTATTATTATTATTATTGTTATTATTTGCAAAATACGTGGCTAGAATCAATTGAGCTAGGATTAAATTTGTTTTGAAAATTGCTTCTTTTAGTTTAAATCAAAACTCCATTGAATAATGCCAAGCTCCAACAACGATCCTACACCTTTCCAATTTGATGGCTTGATACTAGTAAACCTTTTTTTTTAATGACAACTAACCATCTCACAATATTTACATCACTAATGATCTCACACATCCTAAACATGACTTGAACCCACAACCATTTGACTAGAAAGTTTCTCACACAACAAGAGATATTATTGGGACATAAACCTTTGGTAGTAAGCCGATGTGTAAGATCTGGTCGATGAACATCATCAAAATTCAAACAAATAGTGTCAAAATCATATCAAATACCATTTCTCATACCTCGATTTGGTTTGTGGGCTCATATACATGTTTAGTTTCATTGGGCTTTGTTAAATTATAACTCAAAAATGGAACACTAATAATAGAGGGGCTTATTTTGTCATTTGTGATTTTCAGATTGTGTTGTTTACAAGTTCCATTTAAGATTGCAAAGAGACTAGAAGTTCAAGAGTTAAAGTTGTCAAGAATGAAAGATGCTAAAGTTGGGCTATATAAACTCTCATTCCAGGATTAGGGTTTCACTTTTCCATCTTGGTTTTCACATACAACTCTCTCAAAAGTTGTTATTCTCTTATACGATCTTGTTGATCTTGTAGTTCATTCGGTTTTCTCAGTATTGTTGTAATAGCACTATTATCACTTTCGATAATAGCTTTACACCAGGAGATTTGTGGTGAAGTCTTTGGTTGATTCTGATTGAGATCAGTATCTTGTAATATTGATTTGTTGAGTTTTGGATATTCTTTGTAAGTCTTGAATTGAAATTCAAGACTATTTGATTTCGTTTATAAAATTTTACATGGTATCATAGCAAGGCTGTCAACTTTTGCTCTAAAATCTATTTTCTGGAAAATTAGGGTTTCTTTAAAATTTGAGGATTTTAAAAATTGGTTTGAGTTTTGTCAATTAACCTTGGTTATTTGATATATCTAGTGTTTATTTGTTCATATCTAAAAGTTTTTTGCAAAACGCCTAATATTGAAAAATAGGGTTTGGATAATTTTTGGGGATTTGATCTCAAAAGCTGTTTTGGGTTGATTAAGACGGTTTGATCAATTGGTTTGTTGTTCTTAGTGGTTCTTGAGGTGGTTCTGGTATTTTTCCTAATTATTAAAGATTAGGGTTTGGTTGATTGATTGATTTTGGGTTGATTAATCGTTGGTGGGTTGTGTTATTGACTAAGTGAAAGAAAATAGCATGGGTATGATTTCGCTGCTTCTTGGTTTATTTTGTGCACTGTAACACCTCTCTCACTATTCTTTTTTATTTTGTCTTTATTTTCTTGCATTATACTGTTGGAGGATAGGATTGGGAAACATTGGAACTTGAGGTTGTTGTTTGTTGGTGGTTTTGTGCTATCTGAGGTGTTGCGGTGTTTGTCTTCTTATCTTTTTTGCTTTATATTTGTTTTTGTACTTGTGTATGCCATTGACCTTCCACCTTGATTGGCAAGGAAAGCCTATGAACTACTTTGTTAGGAATTAGAAAATTCCATGGTGAAGAGTCGGTCACCCCAAATATTATCTAGCATAAGTTAGCTCGTAGACTTGTAGTTATTTATGTTGTTTTGTAGTTAATTAGTTAATTAGTAGCGTAGATTAGTTTAGTGCAACACCGTGGAGGAAGGACGGGTCTTTACCCACTGTATGCCTGTTCCATAGTCCGTCAGGAGGACGTATGCTTTGTAACTATAAATACCCCTTCCATCCTTGGAAGGGGTGTGCGCTAACTCTTTGAATCTAACCTTTCATTTTGTAAGCAACTCTCTTTTCAAGAACCTCCTCTCTACTCTCTTCATCTCTCTAATGGCTTTCTTATTTAGTCATTGTCTTAGACCACCCGAATCATCAAACAACATAATATTCACGATCCTACAATTGGTACCAGAGCCAAGGTTGTGTTGTTTTGATGATTTGCTAACCCCCAATTTTGAAGTAGTACTTTGATGCGGTTTGATACATGGTTATTGTGTGGTGTTGATTTTTGTTGTTCAAATCATTGTATAATCTGTTTTTCTTACCATTATCTTTGCATATGAAAGTTTTTTTTCTACACTATTGGGGTGCTTGACTTTCAACAGATTTTGGTATCAATATTATGGTCAAAAGTCTTGTGCTTTATGTCTTGTTTTCATGATAAACTGTTCCTGTGTCCTTATGTCCAAACATCAGTTTCATGATTAACTTTTATATCATATTCTTGACTTTTGCAAAAGATTGGATACGGGTCAAATCCTTGTGGTCAAATATCAGATTCATGTTAACTTTTATATAAGTTTCATGTTGTGTAAAGTGGTCAAAAAACTCGTATACATGGTCAAGTCCTTGTGGTCTAAATGGGTCACCGTATGCAATGTTTCTGGGTTTAGTTTGGTTCATTCTTGTATGCAAGTTGAGATGATGTTATGAGCGAGTTGTGGTGCAGATTCTTGTATGCATTTTTTAATGCGACTTGGCTGAATGTCCAGATTCTAAGCACCTTGTTAATACAAATATCGTCATTAAACGTTATTTATATTTTTGATCTTTACCTAAGTTTTGTTAACGACAAAAGTAAATTTAATTTGTATAAAAGCTTAAAGCTTGTCAAGTTTAATAGATATTAAAACAAGCTTTTTTCAAACAATATATTTATCATTCAAGCATTTATATTTATGATTAGTAACATCTTGATATGACTCTAATCATTATGTATGATAGTAGTTTTTAGAATGTGTTAGGTTCTTAAAACCAAACACTACTTATGTACTTGCATATTTCTAAAATAGAAATACAACATATGACATCATGTGATGCATCATGGAAATCATTGGAAGATTTCATTAGATATTTTGTGTGGATTTGTACTCTTCATATCTTGCACAATCTCACTTAGATAGAGTTGACTTTAGCAAAGATTTGATATCTTGGTACGTAGGACCGGCGGTACCAAATTGGTACACGGGCGGAACCCTTTTAAGGTTCCAGCGTCCGTGGACGCTCCTGTCCATTTTGGCTATAAATAGCAATGCCAAGCCAAGTAGTTTTCATCCCTTTCTAACATACTCTCATACATATCTTCTCTCTAACCTTTCTAACTCAGTTTCATATCATATTAGTGATCTCTTTTGTAGCAAAGAAGATCAAGTCACATTCAAGCTTCAAGCGAGAAGTTGGAAGTCTTGTTTGTTTAGTGTTGTATGATCTTGTGTTGATTCATACTTCATTGTTGTATTAAACCATCATAATCTTGTGAGTGTGAGTGGTTAGTATTTTAGTCCTCAAAATACATTGTGTGTGGGAGTGGTTGTACCCTTGGAAAGAACTCGACATCTAGCTTAGTGTGGAAATAGTGTAGCGAAGTGTAAAGGTTTTCTCCGCCGGTGAAAGGTGCTTGTTGACTAGTGAAGTTAAACTCTCGAGTGTGAGACTCGAGGAGTGGAGTAGGGCAAGGAAAAAGAGTCCTTGTAGACCGAACCACTATAAACAACTTGTTGTGGTTTGATCATTTCTTTCCTTATTTACTTCTTACATATTGCTTGCATATTTCATTAACATATCTAAGATCAATATCAATTGATCTTTACAATAAGTTTCAAAACAAAGTTTTTAATTGGTAAACTATTCAACCCCCCCCCCTTCTAGTTTTCTACAATTGGTACCAGAGCCTCGTTGCTCCAGAATTTCTAAAATAACTTGTATTTTATAAACTTGAAACGATCCATGGATTCTGAAAACTTTAAAGAAGGGCAATCTATGCAAAGACCACCACTCTTTGAAACCAATGGATTTATCTATTGGAAAAACCGTTTTGAAACATATGTAAAATCAAAAGATATAGATCTTTGGTTTATTATTGTTAAAGGGGATTTTAGTTCTACAACAAAGGATATTTCCGTTGATGAACAAAAGAAATTAGTTGCTAAAAATAATGAAGCTAAAATGATGCTTTATAATGCTTTACCTAGAAAAGAATATGAAAGAATTTTTATGTGTGAAACCGCCAAAGATATTTGGGAATCTTTAATTGTTACACATAAAGGTAATTCACAAGTCAAGGATAACAAAATTGATCTTCTTGTTCAACAATATGAACAATTTGTTATCCCGGAAGATGAAACCATTGATTGTGGCTTTGCTCGCTTTAATACTATTATTACATCACTTAAAGCACTTGATGAATCTTTTCATAGTAAGAACTTTGTCAGGAAATTTCTTAGAGCACTCCATCCCAAATGGAGAGCTAAAGTGACCGCCATTGAGGAATCAAAAGATCTCTCAATAATGTCACTAGACGAGTTGATCGGTAACCTCAAAGTACGCGAAATGGTGATGGAGAAAGATTCGGAGATCATCAAAGGAAAAAGGAGAAGATCAAATCCGTTGCTCTAAAAGCAAAAGCGGAATCAAGTGATGATGACGAATCTTGCTCGGTAGTGAAGATGAGGAATATGCCATGGCGTTAGAGATTTTAAGAAGTTCTTTAGAAGAAGAGGAAAGTTCGTAAGACAACCTCGAGAAGAAAAGCCATTCGAAAGATCGGGATGACATGAAGGGTAAAGGTGAAAGAAAATGTTTTAGATGTGGTGATGCAAGTCACATCATAGGAGAATGTCCCAAGCCACCTAAAAGCAAAACTCAACGAGCTTTTGTAAGTGGTGCTTGGAGTGATAGTGAAGACGATGAAGAATCAAGCAAGGAAGAAATCGCTCTAATGGCACATGAGTCAAATGAGGTACTTTCCGACTCTTCTTATTCTTCTATTGATGATGACACTTTGCAAAAACAATATAATCAATTGTGTGAGCTAAGTCTAAAAATCATAACTAAAAATAAATTTTAAAAACCAAAAAGGAATTTTTGGAAAATGAAGTTTATGAGTTAAAAGAAAAAGCAAAACGACTAGAAAAGGAAAAGCAAATGACGATGATTGTAAATCATGTCAAGAGCTTAATCTTGAAATAGAAAAACTAAAGCTCACACAAGATGTTTTAATCGAAAATAATTCTAAGTTTAAAAGGTTTAACAAAACATCGCTCTTGCCGATGAAATAGTTAAAATCCATAAAACACCGGGAGACATGAATGGGCTAGGTTTTAATGAAGTATTAATTCCAAAGAGTCAAAACAAAGCGGCCGAAAAGGACGAACATTCTCAAAATTGCTGCAGATATAGCCGGACCAGACGGAACCAAAATAAGGGTTCCGTCCGTAGCAAAATGGTGCCGTGGGTACTTCATGAGAACAAAATGTTCGCAATCACGGACATCTTGAATTTGTTAAAATAACAAAGAAAACCAATAATAGTATTAAACTAAAACCAGCCGTTACCAGGGAGTAGGACTTGTCAAAAATGAATTTAGATCAAATACTACTCAACAACGATATAAAACTCCTTTTGCCAAACGCCCCTTTCCTAAGAGCAACCACAACGTACCACCCAACTACCAACACAATGGTTGGAATCAAAACTTTCCTAGACCATATCAAACTCCAGATTACATGCCATGGAACTCTTACCCATCGTTTCCATACATGAATCAAATAAATGGTATGTTTAACCCAAATGGACCCATGAGATATTGGGGACCAAATGCTTGAGTTATTTGCTTCTTAGGTATGCTTGAAAGTTGGATTGGAACCGGATGAATGGATAAAAGATAGTGGATGCTCACGACACATGACGGCAACAAAAGTCTCTTCTCATCATACCAAGAGTATGACGGAGGTAATGTCACCTTTGGTAGCAATCTCAAAAGCAAAATTATTGGCAAAGGTACGATTGCTCATAACTCCCTAACTATTGAAAATGTTGCTCATGTGGATAGGTTAGGATTTAATCTACTTAGTATTAGCCAACTATGTGATAAAAAGTATAAAGTACTATTTGATGAAAATGGTAGTAAAATACTAAAAGATGGTATCACCATAGCTAAAGGAGTTAGGAAAAATAACATATACGTCATGAAAATAGATAAAACATATAATGACAAACTTTGCCTAACAACATTAGCCGATAGCTCATCTCTTTGGCATAGACGCTTAGGTCACGCTAATATGAGACTTATACAAAACCTATCTTCAAAAGAATTGGTTAGGAATTTACCAAAACTTAAATATGACCAACACTTTTGCAACGCTTGCAAAATTGGTAAACAAACACATAGTAGTCACAAATCTAAAAATATGGTGTCCACATCTAAGTGTCTAGAATTATTACATATGGACTTGTTTGGACCATCCGCTATAAGCAGCTATGGAGGCAACTTATACACTTTGGTCATAGTAGATGATTACTCAAGGTTTACTTGGACGTTGTTTTGAAAACCAAAAATGAAGCTTTTGATAAATTTGAAATACTTAGCAAGAAAATTCAAAATCTTCTAGGTGTCAAAATTGTGTCGATCAGAACGGATCATGGTCGTGAATTTGACAACGAAACTCAATTTGGAAACTTTTGTGATACAAATGGTATAACACATAACTTTTCGGCTCCACGAACACCTCAATCAAATGGAGTAGTAGAACGTAAAAATAGAACAATTCAAGAAATGAGTAGAACAATGCTTAATGAACAAAACATTCCTCAAAAGTTTTGGTGTAACGCGTTGACACTTCTACATATATTTTGAATAGAGTCTTAAACGTCCTTTCTTAAACAAAACACCATATGAACTTTATAAAGGTAAAAAGCCAACGTTAGGATATTTTAGAGTCTTTGGTTGTAAATGCTTTATTCTTAATACTAAGGATTATCTCACCAAGTTTGACCCAAAGTCTTATGAAGGTGTATTTCTTGGTTACTCTCAAACTAGTAAAGCTTACATTGTCCTAAATAAAGAAACAATGATAGTCGAGGAATCGTTGAACATAACATTTGACGAAAGTCCACCTCCCTCTAAGACATCACCTTTGGTAGATGATGACTTAGTTGAAAGTCAAATAATAGAAAGTCAAATTAATAATAACAAGGAAGATGAACCATTAAATAAGGAAATTGTCAACATCAAAGAATCTAAAAGTCATCCTTTAGAAAAGTCATAGGACAACTTAATCAAAGAACCTTAAGGTCACAAGCTCAAAATCAAAGTAATTATTTTTGTTTTGTATCCACCATTGAACCGAAAACCATAAATGAAGCAATAAAAGATGAATCATGGGTTATTGCCATGCAAGAAGAATTAAACCAATTCGTTAGAAATGATGTTTGGAAACTAGTTCCAAAACCCAAAGATCAAACTATAATTGGAACAAAATGGGTCTTTCGAAATAAAATGGATGAAAATGGTGTAGTATCTAGAAACAAAGCTAGGCTTGTTGCACAAGGTTATAATCAACAAGAAGGAATTGACTATGATGAAACTTATGCACCGGTAGCTAGACTTGAATCTATTAGAATATTTCTTGCTTATGCATGTGCTTATGATTTTAAATTATTTCAAATGGATGTTAAAAGTGCTTTCCTTAATGGGTTTATTAACGAAGAAGTGTATGTTGCTCAACCTCACGGTTTTACCGACTTTGAGAAACCACATCATGTCTTCAAACTCAAGAAAGCATTATATGGCCTTAAACAAGCACCTAAAGCTTGGTACGACCGTCTTAAGACTTTTCTTATTGATAACAAATATACTATGGGATTAGTAGATAATACTCTTTTTACCAAGAAAAAGGAATCACAAATTATCATTGTTCAAATATACGTTGATGACATTATATTCGGATCAACTTGTCAAGAACTATGTGATGATTTCTCTAAAATCATGCATGACGAGTTTGAAATGAGTATGATGGGTGAGTTAAACTTCTTTCTAGGACTTCAAATTAAACAACTAGAAGATGGCATTTTCTTTAACCAATCTAAATATATAAAAGACATGCTTAAGAAATTTGGTCTTGAAGATTCCAAACCAACTAAAACACCCATGTCCTCGGACACTAAACTCACCAAGGATGAAGAAGGTGAATCCGTAGATAACACTAAATATAGAGGAATGATTGGTAGCCTACTCTATCTTACGCCTAGTAGACCCGACATTATGTTTAGTGTTTGTCTATGTGCTTTCGCTTTCAAAACCCAAAGGCATCACACTTAGAAGCCTTAAAAGGATTTTTAGATACATTAAGGGAACAACGTGTTTAGGATTATGGTATCCCAAAGGAACGGTATAGAAACCATAGTGTATGCCGACTCGGATCATGCCGGTGATTATGTCGATAGAAAAAGTACAAGTGGTATTTGCACTTTTGTTGGACATTGTCTCACCTCATGGTTTGCAAAGAAACAAACGGCCTTAGCCATCTCAACCACTGAAGCCGATGCGTCTCAGCCGGAAAAGCATGTCAACAAGCTCTTTGGATGAAGCAAGCTCTAGTAGATTCTGAATTCATCTCAACGACATTGTGATACATTGCGACAACAAAGGAGCCATCGATCTCAGCAAGAATCCCGTTCAACATGCTCGTACAAAACATATTGAAATCCGCCATCACTTTCTTAGCGACAATGTTCAAAAAGGAAACATTTCAATCGAGAAAGTATCCTCCGAAGACAACATTGCCGACATCTTAACTAAGCCTCTTAGCGAGAACCTTTTAATCTTCTTAGACTTGTTTTAGGGTTAATGGAACCAAACATGTAGGATAAACATAGCCCAAAACATTAGAATAGTCAAAACAAAACAATTTTGTCTTGTACTCTTTGCCTCTTAGCCACCACCAAATGACAACAAAGACGGAACCAAATTTTTGGTGCGTCTGGTCCGTGGTGTCTCTGATAAGCAAAACAAAAGCGCTATATACAAATCATCCTCTTCCTCTAAACCCACTTTACCAAAACGTGTAAAACTTAAACCAAGCTCATTATTGTCATCTTCCCACTCACTAATCATTGAAGATAACATCATTGTAAGTATCCTAACTACATTTCATCTCTTAATTCGGAGTCTAGGATTCTTATTTATGCACAAAACTATCACAAATCATTACATGGGGTTTTATGTATGCTTTTATACCAAATATGAATTCAATTGGCAAATTGCATAACTAGTCATTGAAATTAGGTACTACATTATCATATTGCATAAACAAATCATGCTTCCCACTAATTGATAGATAATGAATATAAGCCCTATTCAAACAACCAAACACCCCATGTCAAAAGTTTTGAAAAGCTTCTCACTTGTAGGAAAACAATTTTTTCATTGCTAATACAAATAGAAACGTTAAATTTTCATCACTTGCATGCTCTTGAATACTAAAGGTATTGCATAACTAATATGCATTCCCGGGTATATTCAAATGAAGCCACATTGAATTAGGAGCATTTGGGTTATCTCATGGTATTTGCCAAACACCCCACTAAAACCATTTTTGTGCATAAAATGAGTCGAGATAACCGCAACTCCAAATTGTTTTCATATAGGCACACACTAGAACCAAAAACGTTAAAAATTATTCTCATTTTTAACATATTAACTCTTGTCCTTAGGAATAACCATGGTAGCCGCAAGATTCTATGATCACAAAGACACCCTTAACTACATTCCCAAACACCACAAAACCAAAGGACTTACCAAGGAACAAGTAGAAATATTTAGGGTCTAGAATCAAGGTATTTCCATGAGGGTAGAACCATTCACTCATCCTTCCTTGAAAATACCAACCTTCGTGAAGAACTAGCCGCCATTCAATTCGACTGTCTTCTTGACATCGATGAACCAATTTGTCCTAGGTTTGTGTTAGAATTCTATGCTAGTGTGACCGGCTTTAGTGATGAAGACGATGATGAATTTTGTCTTAGGTTTAGAATCAATCAAACGACTACACCATCACCTTAGCCAACTTTGCTCAAGTGCTAGGAATTCCCAACCGAACTTGTGTCTACACGGATAAGTGGTCACTCACAGCTCTTGATGCAATCAATGACCGCTCTCTTCCCTACCAAACCCGTTTGGCCGATAAGGATGTCATCCGTGAACACCTTTTAACCCAAAAAGTGATACAACCCGAGTTACCCGAAAGGGAAAAGAACTAAACCGAGATCCATATGGAATGGAGCTAAATGAACTTAAGCCCGAATTTAAGAAATGGGAGGAGCTACTTAGAGCCAACGTCATTAGCACCATAGGAAATAGGGATCACATTAGCGCTTGTCTTTGTCACATGCTCTACAACTTGTCCACCCATCAACCATTCAATTTAGCTTACTACATAGCTAGGAGAATGATTGATATTCCAACTCAAGGATGATGTTGCTCTTCCATACTGGATGCTCCTCACCCGTCTCTATAGAAACTTTGCACCAATTCCACCAACCCCAAAAGGAATGCACCTTCACTATGAGCTCATACCTCACATCTTTGTACCATTGAGTGATGCACGAGTTGCTAAGACAAAAGGCAAGAGAGCAAAACCTCCAACTCCATCATCATCATCATCAAATAGCTCAGAGGATGGTCTTCCAAGCTCTCGTCTTCCGCCTCATGAGTATTATGCGTCTCTTCACGAAATAGAGAATGAATCAGCAGAGTTCAAGCAAACTAAGGGAATGTTCAAGTGCCTTGGTAGGATGATGAACAAGATTTACAAGTAATTGGACAAATAAGGGTACTTTTAAGGAGTGTTTGGAACAATGCATTATCGTTAATGTTTGATACAATTTCATTGTTTTATTATGTAGGATGATAATATAACCTGAAACAATGGTGAATGCTAACAATCTTATGCAGGGGGATAGCGCAAGTATGCTATCAAATTTTACCCATTTTCACTATAATGTGAAAATCAAAAAGCCTTGCTCAAAATACATGCTCCACTATGTTTATATATGTGTTATACTTTTCTAACTAGAAATGTTTAGTATAACATGTTTTGAGAAAAATTTCAGGTTTCGAAAAGTCCCAACACCTAAAAACGTACTCTGTCCATTTTTACGCACTTCACGGATCGAGACGGCACCATAAATTTGGTACCGTCCGTTATGTAAATGGTACCGCCGTACACGTGCAGGCGGACCAGACGGCACCCCCTTTTAGGGTTCGGCCGTGTATGATTTTGGTGCCGTGGATCCTTGGTAACTTTCGAATTTCGACTATTCGTGATTCCAAATTACCATCCAATGCTTATAAGTCAATCCTAAATTACTTATACTCTTATTAGAACTAGTATAATTCACTTAGGTATATAAGAAATCCATTTCCAACCAAAATTCAAAAATTTGAAAAATCCACCCAAGGAGCCCTTTTGCATAAAGGAAGGAACCAAATTTTTGGTACCTTCAATCCGTGGGTGATCTGAATATTAGGAAATTCCACTCACTAGAACACATTTATTGCAAATATTTTCTTCTTCACTCCATCTCTCTGGCTTGACTTGCCCAGGTGATGACTAGCATCAACCCACTAGAGAGGAAGATTAAATTGAGAGGATGGCTCATAAATCACCTCGGTCATCCTTGACCCATATATTAAAGGCCTAAACCTCTTCTATTCCACCTCATTCACAAAGACATTCATGGTCCTTTGTATGGGGATCATTCCTCCCACATCAATGTCACCTCATCTTGAGGACATTGAGGAGTGTATGTGGGATGCCAATCCACTAGAGAGGAGATTCAAGCGGAACTCCACAACCTTCACCAATTCAAAGGCATGGTGGATTCTCACTTAAGTGAGACAATGCAAATAAGTGCTTTCTTGCTTCCATCATGACCACCCCAAACATCTCCACCAACACCCATACATCTACCATTCCACCACCACAACCTCCCCAAACATACTACCCCTAAGCATGTTTGCTCAACTTGTGAGCAAACGGCCACAACCGTTGATAGGACACGGGTTATGGTCCTTGACTTTCAAGAAGAAATGAGGTTCATCCTCAATCATATCCTTGAGCGCCTCAGCGCTCTTTCTCATCCACCATCAAATTAGGATGGTCATAGTTTAGCATTTCTAGTTTTTCTCTTCTTAGGATTATTTTTCTTGTACTAAAACACATCATTGTGTTCCCATTTCATGATCTTTATTCATGAAAATTTTAACTAATGAATGGTGTTTTATTATAGTGTTGGTGCTTTTACATAGTGTTTGGAAATGCTTGTGAATGATCATTATTACTAACATTTTTTTGTAGCTTTTATTTTCACAATCCATGTATCTTCCCATTAAGCACCCAATTTAGGGGAGCTTTGATCAAGGGGAGATAATGGCTGGGCTCATTACATTCCGCATAGCCTCTTCTTTTTGTTGAGACAAGGGGAGAAAAATATAGAACTTGATTATATTTTGACTTTTCGAAAAAGTCAAACGACATTGACTTTAAAGAAAAGTCAAACAGGATACTTCATTGGTAATACTTGACTTTTCTTAAAAAGTCAACTGCATACTTTGACTTTCTGAAAAGTCAACATCATGCATCAACTAGTGAATACTTTGACTTTCATAAAAAGTCAAACATCATACACTTGCATTATCATTCTCTTTTCAAGTTCTAAAACTAATATTTTTATAACTCTTGCACAAACTTTGTATCTTTTATAAAAATAAAATTTATATTTTGTCCTCAACAAAAGGGGGAGATTGTTAATACAAATATCGTCATTAACGTTATTTATATTTTTGATCTTTACCTAAGTTTTGTTAACGACAAAAGTAAATTTAATTTGTATAAAAGCTTAAAGCTTGTCAAGTTTAATAGATATTAAAACAAGCTTTTTCAAACAATATATTCATCATTCAAGCATTTACATTTATGATTAGTAACATCTTGATATGACTCTAATCATTATGTATGATAGTAGTTTTTAGAATGTGTTAGGTTCTTAAAACCAAACACTACTTATGTACTTGCATATTTCTAAAAATAGAAATACAACATATGACATCATGTGATGCATCATGGAAATCATTGGAAGATTTCATTAGATATTTTGTGTGGATTTGTACTCTTCATATCTTGCACAATCTCACTTAGATAGAGTTGACTTTAGCAAAGATTTGATATCTTGGTGGTGTGATACAAATTGGTACACAGGCGGAACCCTTTAGGGTTCAGCGGTCCGTCACATCCATTTGGCTATAAATAGCAATGCCAAGCCAAGTAGTTTTCATCCCTTTCTAACATACTCTCATACATATCTTCTCTCTAACCTTTCTAACTCGGTTTCATATCATATTAGTGATCTCTTTTGTAGCAAAGAAGATCAAGTCACATTCAAGCTTCAAGCGAGAAGTTGGAAGTCTTGTTTGTTTAGTGTTGTATGATCTAGTGTTGATTCATACTTCATTGTATATTAAACCATCATAATCTTGTGAGTGTGAGTGGTTAGTATTTTAGTCCTCAAAATTTGTGTGGGAGTGGTTCTACCCTTGGAAAGAACTCGACATCTAGCTTAGTGTCGAAAATAGTGTAAGCGAAGTGTAAAGGTTTTCTCCGCCGGTGAAAGGAGCTTGTTGACTAGTGAAGTTAAACTCTCGAGTGTGAGACTCGAGGAGTGGAGTAGGGCAAGGAAAAAGAGTCCTTGTAGACCGAACCACTATAAACAACTTGTTGTGGTTTGATCATTTCTTTCCTTATTTACTTCTTACATATTGCTTGCATATTTCATTAACATATCTAAGATCAATATCAATTGATCTTTACAATAAGTTTCAAAACAAAGTTTTTAATTGGTAAACTATTCAACCCCCTTCTAGTTTTCTAA
>OU343224.1:179978354-180017758 GCA_910596185.1 Chrysanthemum makinoi
ATTGATATTTGTCTATGGTGAACAAGGTTACCAAAAAGATATGCCGCTCAAGCTTCAGCAAGGCAGCTCTCGCAAACAAAAGAAATTCTCCATGAAAATGTATTACGCCTACGGATACATGATCGTGTAAACACTTCACCTACTCCCAAGGCGGGCGACTCTTCCAACAATATATTGTCACGGCCTAGTGTGCATCGACAGAGCGGCTGATTTTATTAGTGAAAAGCAAAATGACTTTAGAAATGAATATCTTTCGGGCGTATGACGCAATTATGAGAGGAGACCGTGATGGCCACGATGGCGGGGTCAAGAATTATACTACCAGCATCTTTCACAGGCGGTCCGCGATACATGTATAGCCATTACCTAAATGCATTGGCAATCTGTCGCATACATGGCAACCCAGCATTCTTTGTCACATTCACGTGCAATGTAAAGTGGCCTGAAATTACAGAATATATGGAAGATTTCCCGGAACTAACTGCTGCAGATAGGGCGACATTGTAGTAGCGTTTTTGAAAAGAAAGTGCAAGATTTCATCAAGTTTCTCAGAAATACAAGAACCCTGGGCAGAATGACGGTAGGTATTCCCTAAAACCACCTTATTATATATGCAAATTTCTTATCTGCAAAAAAAAAGGAAACTCTTTTTTTTATACAACTTAAACCCAAACCAAATTACTAACATTATTCTTAATCTTTATGCCACAGTTTTATATACAATCGAGTTTCAAAAACGTGGTCTTCCACATTGCCATACACTAATTTGGATATCAGAGGCAACAAAAATACTAATGACGATTAAGAAGTGACAGATACATTTCCTAGAGAATTACCAGACCAAACACAAGATCCAGAAGGTTATATAGTAATTTCAGAGTTTATGATTCATGGCCCATGTGGAGAAGCCAACAAGAATGCTCCATGTATGCAGGGAGTTGACAGTTGTAACAGGAAATTCCCAAAGCAATATTGTGAGAAGACATACATAGACAGAGATGGATACATACACTATAGAAGGCGCGATACAGGCATAACTACCAAGAAAAACAACGTTCAGCTTGATAATGCGTATGTCGTCCCATACAATAGATTACTGTGTATGTGATACTACGCACACATCAACAATGCTGATTAAATATCTTTTCAAGTATATTTCAAAGGGCACTGATCGCGTCGTTGCCAACATAACGAAAGCTTCTGAACCATCGTCTTCTAATACACAACTGCAGCGCATACGAATTGATGAAATCAAGAACTTTCAAGAATCAAGATTCATCGGACCACATGAAGCATGCTGGAGGATCTTCGGTTTTGACATACACAGTAGAGACCCAGCTGTTCAGATACTTGCGGTACATCTAGAAAACAAGCAACGCGTTACTTTTAGAGCCAATGATAGCCTTAATTCAATAATTTCCAACCCTTGCAATAAGAAGACAACGCTAACAGAATGGTTAAACTATAATGCCAGATGGGAAGATGGAAGGCACCTCACATATCTAGACTTTCCAAGTGAATTCGCATGGTATAATGGCGGTAACTATTGGCAAAGGCGACGGAATCTGAATAAACCAGCAATTGGGAGACTAACATCCATACACCCAAGCCTAGGGGACTTATTTTATGAGAGGATGATCTTATGCCATCAAAAAGGTTGAAAATCCTTTAAAGACATACGAAAGGTCAATAACATAATATATCCAACATATAGGGCAGCATGTGAGGCAATGGGTTTGCTTGGTGACGATAATGAATGGAAAATAGCGTTAGAAGAGGCTGCTTTCCGCGCAACTGCTTCACAACTAAGGGCTTTGTTCGTCTAGATTCTCATTTTTTGCGATGTATCTAATCCTAAAAACTTATGGCACACTTTTTGGAAACAGATGTCTGATGATGTGCCGAACATACTTTCAAAAACTCTCAGCATTCCAGTTATTGAAAGAAATGATACATACCTAGAAGCCTACGTTTTGTGCGACGTAGAGGCAATCTTAAATAGCTACTCAAAATTGTTACCAGAATTTGGTCTTCCTTTGCCGCCCAAACATCTGCTTAAGGCATTAAGAAACCGGCTTCTAATGGAAGAAAGAAACTACGACCGTGAAATGCTACGGAGAGAAAAAGAGCTGCTGATACCAAAGTTGAACACCGATCAAAAGATAATATTTGATCTGATTGTGGGTGCGATAGCAGAGAATAAGCAGCAACTTATCTTTGTGTATGGCCATGGAAGCACAGGAAAGACATTCCTTTGGAAAAGTATAATATGCACGATACGTTCTGAAGGCAATATAGTATTAGCGGTAGCATCCTCAGGTATTGCATCACTACTTTTACCAGGTGGACGTACTGCCCACTCAAGATTCAAGATACCTTTGGATCTAACTGATGAATCAATCTGTAGCGTAAAAAAGGGAAGTCAATTGGCAATTTTATTGAAGGGAACGGATCTGATTATATGGGACGAAGCCCCAATGAACGATCGGAAGTGATTTGAGACATTGGATCGCAGCCTTAGGGATATCCTTGATGCGCCAAACTATTTGTTCGGAGGGAAAACTGTAATGTTGGGTGGTGACTTTAGACAAACACTTCCAGTTAGGAAAAAGGCGTCGAAAAATGAAATTATTTCATCTTCGATCACGCGATCATATCTGTGGAGACACTTCAAGGTATTTAGGCTTAATGAAAACATGCGGTTGCTAAAAGAATGACTGCTTGAAGAAGATAGAGATAGTATAAACAGCTTTTCAAAATGGCTACTTGTCGTTGGAGACGGCAACATAGGCATACCAGATGACGATGACAACGGAAATTGCTCATGGATACATATTCCAGATAGATTCTGCATACCTGAATCTGACAATTCAATATTAGAATTAATAAGCTTTATATACGATAACGAAACATTGAAAAAACCAACAGCTAAAGCCTTACAAGATAGAGCAATTGTGTGTCCTAAAAACGAGACGGCATATCTGATAAATGCACAGGTGTTAGACATGGTTGAAGGTGAGCTTAAAACTTATCTCAGCTCTGATGAAGCATTACCTAAAAGCAACGATGGTGGGGAAACTGAGCTACTCTATCCTATAGAGTATTTAAACAGCCTTTCGTTTGGAGGTTTTCCACAACATAAATTGCAAATGAAAGTTGGAACACCGGTTATGCTCTTGCGTAACTTAAATTTATCGGGTGGATTATGCAATGGAACAAGGCTCATAGTCACTCAACTGTTGAATAAAGTCATCAAGGCAAAAATTATTACAGGCACGCATATCTCAGAAAAAGTCTTTATTCCCCGGATTCTGTTAATAAACAAGGAAGAACAGATGCCCTTTATCTTCAAAAGAAAGCAGTTTCCTTTAAGAGTATGTTACGCGATGACCATCAACAAAAGCCAAGGGCAGTCCCTCAACAAGATAGGAGTTTACCTTTCAGAACCCGTTTTTGGCCATGGTCAATTATACGTTGCTCTCTCACGTGCAACATCTGCTGAAAGGCTAAAGATACTCATCTACCAACAGCCTAACCAAAACCCAAATAGTACAAAAAATATCGTGTATAAAGATTTTGTCACATATTCTACGAAACCAGGTTTATCCATCATTTATTCTCATCACCTATTATATAGGAATATAAAATAGATAACACATGATGTCTTTAACACAATGCCTTGAATTGTATCTAATATACTTAATGTACGTACACACCCAATTATCTTTATCTGTCAGATATATGTAGCATCTATTGTATAATAGTAGACACAGTCTCTTTGCCACTATTATTTGGTAATCGATTTTTTATTCCTTATTTTTGCTGAAATTGCTGCTTCATATAGATAGTAACTACTCATTATGATAAACCTTTAGTTTACCATAGGTACTATTACCACTTCCAATCTGTTTTTTCTTAAACAGGCAACGACAATCTGATCTTTCCGAACATGGAAGGACCAAGTCAACCATCTCAAACCCCAGATGACAAAGGAAAAATGATAATGCCCCCAGCAGAACCTGTCAACGTGCCAGACATAAGACCAACAGACTCAAACAAAATGATTGAAGTTAAAGTTTATCGAAAATGGATTGCCAGGAACCCTAGAAAAACTGATCCTACAGGTGTGTGTTGCATACTACTTGATAAACAGGTATGTAATAAACATTTTTCATAAACAAATTTCACAAATTTATACAAAAATATTTGTTAGTGACTTAAAAAAAACGTAAAATATCAATCAGGGTAACGCCATTCAAGCAAACATGGCTGCCAAGGACATTCAGTATTTCGAAAGAAATGTGCAAGAAAACATGGCATACAGAATTGCAGGATTCAGCTGCGAGCCAGCAAGAACATAGCAACGCGCTGTCAGCCACAAAAATCTCTTATCTTTGGGCATGCAACTACTTTCGATGTTATTCCAGCTGATGACTTCCCAGAATTCTATTTTGAATTTGCTGCACATAATGAGCTTCCAAAAAGAGCAGATGTTAGTACAGCCATACTCACAGGCATGTTCGCTTATATTTTTGTTTTCTTAGCATAACTCGCATTTACAACAAATAATAATGCCTACATGTTTTGCCATTAGATTATATCGGAACAATTCAGCGAATAGACACTGTGAGACAGTCAGGAAGCGCAACGTCAAATATCACACGATGGAGAGTCATAGAAGTGCAGAACTTGGAGTAAGTTTAGGTTTACAGTTTAAAATAAACACAAACTAACATATTTCATATTTTTTTTCATTCCTTATTCATTTGCCATGTGCATAACAGCGGGATAACAATAAAATTTAAAATGTGGAATGAAATGGCAATGGAGTTTGATGAAGAAGAATATAAAACACTTCAAAAACCAGTGATCATCGCCATTGCGTCCTGCAAAGTCACAAACAGATTTAATGGTAAATATCAATATTACACTTTTGGTATGTGCTACAACACATACCTTTTCTTTATCAAAATAGACCCAAAATAACCAAGAAAGAGCCGCTTATTGCTAATATTTGTGTTTTCTTGAGTTTGTACTTGTAGTGTATGGATATGTAAAACACGAAAATGACCCAAATCGACGTGAACCGAAAGCACGAGATCAAGAGAGCTTAAGCCGGTGCCTAAGAGCAAAATTGAGCATTTATGATGATTTTATTCTCCGAGGATGATTTTTGGAAGAAATGACCAAGTTTGAAGAAATGTCAAGAATGGCCTCTCAAGTTTCAACAATTGGCAAAAATGATCCTTAAAGATTCAAAAATTGCAATTTGGCCCTTGGTTTATTGGAAGATTGGCAAGTTCAGCCCTTGGTCTATGATTTACATACATGTTTGAACCTTGAGTTTCGCTACAACATTGGTCCCTATGGTTATCCTTGGTATACTACTAATCCATTACAAGTCCAAGTATCCAAATCCATTATCTATTTCCAACTCTTGGCCCAAACAAAACCAAATATCCTAAAGCCCAAATCCACTCTACCCTTTACCCAATTCCACTTAACTTGCTTTATTATTAAAATCATTACCCAAATTATACCCTTTACCCCATTAAAATACCCAAACCACTCAAACAATTATATTTAATAACCAAACGCTACTTCTACCTCGGTTTCCTTCCCAGCCAAACACACCCATTTCACCCACCATTTACCACCTCCCAAACACCTCACATAGTACTAAGAATCTCTCCCCAAAGTTTCTAGATACACTGACCTGTCAGATTGAGTGCCCACGTGGCCAAACCAAGCTATCTCATTGGACTAGACACCTCATCAAGACAAATGGAGCTCTATGATTGGTTGAAGTGACCTGGAATTGAATGTGTGGCTGCTAATGAGCTTCTAGGCTCTTCTCAAAGGAATCCCAAGCTCAAGGCTCACCTCAGCTATAAAAACGACCCTTTTGCTCACATTGTAGTTGTCCAATCTCTTAGGTTTTAGAGAGATTTTGGCCGTTTATTTCCTGTCATTTTAATGCTTTCTCAATAGTTAATTAAGTTTTATTTCAAGTTTTGTAATCTTGTTTCATTAATACCATTCACTTTTTGTCAATTTAAAGTTCATTTGTCAATTTACTTTTAATTCAAATTCTGTGTTTGATTGCTTGAAATACTTGTTTACATGATCTCACATAAGCTTTTACAAGCTTATGTGAGATTATCTCTGGTCACTATTAGCTTAAATCTCTAGTTTTGGTATAAGTCAAACAAAAGTCAAAGATCTAAAAGTCAATCAATTTCATGTTAATCTCTGGTTTTAGTTTGTTAAAATGAGTTTCTATGTTTCATAAGTTTTAATTCAGTTATTTCATCAAGTTTTATAAAAAAAAATGTAGTTAGGACAAAGTAGGAGTGTTTGGTTTAGGTTTAAAAATTGTTTAAGAGGTCATATTTATGGAATAGATCGTGGTCCTTGATTGTTATGGTTCATTTTGTTCATTTCTGTCTTTGTTTTACTATCATTTGAGCTAAAAGTCAAAATCATTTCATAACCGTTTCTTGGCTTCTTTAATGTTGGAATCATCGTTAGCTTATTCTGTATATAGGTTTAGATGTTGATCATCTAGCTTGCTATAGTTTCATTTCAACATATTGCATCCTCATCACGTGATATTTGATCTCAAAACTCATTTTGGTCAAATTTCTTATCTGTTTTAAAAGTCAAAACCAAGTCTAATACCTGTTTGTGCAGAACTTGCAGCAAGTGCACCATATTCATTTCAAGTAGTTAAGGCCTGATCTTTGGTCTATAAGCAGTTGGCTAGGTGGTCTTAAGACCACTTATCTGTTTCTCATTTGCTTTTCTCGATAAGCTCTTAGATAAGCTCAAAAAAATTCTTTCCTCGCCTTTATCAAGCTGCATCAGCTTTCTGTCCCAGTTTGCAGCCATTTTGTTTGATCCCTAGTTTCTTCATATTAAGTCTTCATAATCTGTAACTTTGGATAAATGAACTCTGGTTGGTTGTCTTGAGTACCATGCTTTTTGTTTTTACTCTAGCTTATTGAATAAGCAGTTATAATAGTAGAAAGTTGGTACTACGATAATCTGTCTCGTCTCATCGCTAAGATCGGCCCATTTAGCGCTTTTGATTTGATCTCTATTGCTTCATTACTTGTCCTCATTAGCTGTAATTTTGGAAAAATGCTCTCTGCCAGGTGGTCTTGAGATCCACACTTTAGGTTTTCCCTTTAGCTTATTGGATAAGTGTACCTAGAACAATTTAAAGTGTGGGTCAGCTTAGCTTATTTGCTTAAAAATCTTTAGCTTAATCATTGATAGATCAACAAGCTTTAGAGGTTAGGATTAGCTTACAATAGTTGCTTAGGAGTAGTTATAGTATAGTTTAGCCTCAGTGATCGCTTTGGTTCAATTTAGTGCTTATTTGCTTATTGCCAAGTGCTTATTTTAGCTCCATTTACACTACTGCCTCAGTTTCTTACACATAAGCCCAGTGTTTTGTATTTTTCATAGATTTAGAATTATATTTTAGAATTTCCCTGAAGTTTTCATAATTTTTAGTCACCATTTACTATTTTTCTAGATTAAATTCAGTTTTTAATCATTTTTAAATAGCTTTTATTGCATTTAATTCAGAAAAAGTTCCAAAAATTAATTTTTCAATTTTAATAGTTTAAGATAAATATAAAAAGCATAAAAAAGATTTTTCCTTATTTTTCTCCTTTTATTTGGTATTTTTCATAATTTAAATTAGATTTAAATAGTATTAAATTCATAGAAAATAGGAAATTAATCTGAAAATTATAAAAATAATTTAGAAAAGTCTTTAGTGTTATTTTAGATTTTTAGAAAGTAATTCCATAATTTTCCCCCTCTTTTTCATAATTTTTAGATAATTAGTTCATTTTAATTAGTTAATAATTAGTTTTTAATTTAAATAAAATCAAGAAAATTCCTAAAAAATAGTTTTAATTCATATTTAGTTTTCTCATATCATTTTTAGAGTAAAAGTAAGTTTAGATTATTTTTAGGAGTTAGATTAGTCGTATTTGCTTTTTATTCAAGCGTTTCGCTTTAATTTCCTAATGCTTTTAAGCGTAGATTTGCAAGTTTGCCGTAGTTTTAGGATTTCCCCGTAGATTATATGTTCCATTTACTTTCCTTATCCCATAGTTTAGAATATATCCTCTTATGCCCCATATATTATTCAATCCCATTATCGACGCGAGTTGGAAATTCCATTCAACCCTCGTTTCTAACGATCTCGGTGCTCAAACCTAACACGTTTGAGTTACCCACGTACTACAAATTCTTATTATTGATTTTTTTTTACCAAATCAATTTTTGGCGCCGCTGCCGGGGATTGTTTTGGACACTGAATCAACTTTCTATATCCAATATCTAAATATAAAACACATAAATGTCTAAAAATAAATGTCTACACCTAATTTACATACATGTGTGCAGAATTGCAACTTACAGGAACATCTGCAACACGCTATTTTCTGAATCCAAACATCCCGAACAAAGAGATCCGCAATGTGTAAGTAAAATATACACTACAGTATAAAAAACATTGTATTCATACATAGTAATGCATAACGAGTATTGCCAACACAAGTACAACACAATCCTTGATCTACCTCCTGCACTAACTAGTGAGCCACAAAGGTTTGAAGATCTGGAGCAAGAAAGGAACATGAATCGCGTGTCGTTGAAAACATTGGTTGACATAAATCCGCAGTCATACAGGGTAAACCACAAATATATATATATATATATATATATACACACATACATACATTATAATTCATTGCTGTTGTAAACACTTTTGCTAACAACAATATTACACAATAGTATGTCAGGTTCACCAACGAAGCTTAATCTTATCAATCGATCGTACAAGACCATGGTACTACAAAAAATGATTTGAGTGTCCTCTTAAAACCATTGAAGAATTCCCGGTACCAATATGCATTGACCATTGTTCTCAGCCTACTCCAACTTACGGGTACCAACAATTTCTTTCACTTTTTCCTGCAAAATTTCTTCTTCCCTAGGAATACTAGAAAACACTATTCACTCTCCAATATATGATTCACAAGTACTGTTTTAGAGCGAGGATTGATGATGGAACAACAACAGTTACATTAATCTGTTTTAGCCCTGAATCAAAAAGGATCACACCAGAGTGCAACAAGCTATTGGCAACACTTGAAGACCAAAACCCATATCACTATCTACAGTCGCTGCTCTCCCTTGAAGGTACACAACATATTTTCCAGTTACATTTTACAAAAGAGAGCGTACAAGGGAATGCACAGTTCATATTGGACAAAGTCCTAGACCCAACACCATTAGCAGCAATCCCGGTCGCTGCTGCACCCCTTGAAGAACCTACGCTTCTTATTGGACCATCTGAAACATCAAAGGGTGTGAAGGAGCCAGCTCTTGGCATACCGATGACAGAACAGTTACATGACAATCCGACAGAAAATGAAGAAGGTATAGAAGAAGAAAGTACTGACACTTCTACTCCGCCAACACAGGTTGCCATTACACCAGTTGACAAGCAAACCGAAAAGACGAGTGTTCAAAAGAAATCAGCAAAAAGAGAATTGAAATTCTCACCAGGTTCAGAGGGTGCATCTGAGATAAGCAAGAAAAAAGGGAAACAAGACTAGACAACCCCAAAATCCGCACTGACTTTTGTAACAACAATCGTGGTAGCTGAACTTTAGTAACATATGTATATAACTATATTAGCATCAGACGTGTTGTAAACACTTATCGTAATCCGTATGTACTATGTATAACATTGTAGCTAACCATGTCATCGCATGAAAATTAGATCTGCAATGTGACAGCAGCTTTTGTAAAACATTTATAACCTTTTGGGGATGAATATGATGTTATTTGTATGAGCTTTTGTATACAACGAGAAGCAAAATAACTTGCAGGAACACACGGATTCATCATTTCCTAAACTTTAAAAAAAACACCTAAAAATACCCCCAAAATATTACCAAGAAGTTCGTAAAAATGACAAAAACAACCCCCTAACGATACCAACAAACTCTCATATAACATAAAAAATTAAATGCAAAAAACCCGCCGCAACGCACGGGTACCCAATCTCGTATTTATTTAAATTATAAGAAAAAGTTTGACACTTTAATATTGTATATATTCATTTTAAAGCTTATCTGAGTAATTTTTTAAACAAAGTAAAGGTAGTTGTGTTGATATACTTACTTTCACTTCCATCACCGATTGATGTGGGAAGTTTACAAGACAAATATATATTAACTAAGTTGTTAAGTTCAAACATTATGATATTATAGCATTCGAGTAATCAAACATTCAAAAGGGTGCATTTTTAGACATATAAATATAACAGTTTATATGTGAATCCTATATGTATAGTTTTTATTCAAAAAGGTGCATTTTTAGACATATAAATTGTTGATACAAAAGTTGGGCTTTCCTTATTTGGACTCCGGTTCTCGTATCAATTAGACCTTGATACTTGAGACCTCAAGCACTAAGTAAACAGAACACACCGTTAGGCTTATCGTGGGATTGTCTCCCACGATTATCCTCCGGCGTGAGAGTAAGTAATCGGTTTTTAGGGTTTAGTAGAGAGTTAGGTTCTAAGATCGTACCTTTAATGAGGGTCGAGATGCCCTTTATATACACACGAAATCCTTGTTGGTTTCGGTTCCCAAACCTGCCAGTATCCCACCTAAGTCGGTCAATTAATGCATATCTCATAAATAAGAGATATCCGATATCTAAAACCATAAATAACTTCGGGTTTGGGCCTTCGTGAGCCCAAACAGCGTTCGTGAGCCTGCTCAAGACTGGGCTTGATTGCTAGTAACGTTCATTGGTCGGGTTCATGACCCGAATGCGGACTATACGTCATCTTAAATATAACAGTTTATATGTGAATCCTATATGTATAGTTGTTACTTACATAGTTAATTTTAGACATATAAATATAACAATTTATATGTGAATCCTATATGTATAGTTGTTACTCACATAGTTAATCTGAATTGCTATAATTGTGTCAATAATCCTTTGTATTAATTTCTTTTGTTTGAGGTTTATATGATACCACTAGAAAAATTTACAAACAAATAAAATATACAAAAATAAGCATGAAATAAAAGTTGTACATTACCAATCAAAAGCATTTAGGTTCCCGGTCTAAGAGTGCTAGATGCACTAAATTATGGGCGCACGATATAAGTGTCGTCACGTCAGCTTTTAACCGTTCAAAATTTTAGTAACATTAAGCAAAAACATTACTCTCACCCAATAAGATAGGGCGTAATACGTCATCAAAAGCCCCCACTTACATTCATCATTGAATCTAGCAATAGAGTAATCCTTGCATTAATATACCTATTTTCATTTATGCTTATAACCGATGTGGGAGAACTTGCTTGGCACAAATCTTGTTTAAGCTCCCACCATATAATGTTGTATCATTCAAGAAACTTGTTAAAAAGAATATTGGTAATTATGTACCACAAAAAAGTATGTGTTATGAGGATCTCGTGTAGTCGTGCCATTCATAAATTGTATTTTTAGACATCAAGTTGTTGTTAGCACATATTATGTTCTAGTGTTATAGTGGGCTCAAACCCGAGTCTAAAATGTTTTGTAAATTACTATTTAAGTGTATGATGTAATTGTGATATGAATCAATCAATCATTATCATTCTATAGTTGCAAGAGTTTATATATAAATCCTCTATAGCGCTATTGGTTACGTAGATGATTGATGATCTTATGGGCGATAACGCGTTATACATAGTTGGTGTGTCAACAAATTTAAGTTTTTTGTGGGCTTGTGCTATGTTGGATAATGACAAAGAGCACATACCAGTAGAATAATGTACAAATAAAAGTACCAAAATAAGCATGAAATAAAAGTTTTACCAATTAAAAAAAAATAATAATAATAAAATAATAGAAGTTAGCTGCACTATAAAAAATTGAGAATTGTATTTGCATATGTATATAGAGTCACTTTGTTGCTATAATTGTGTCAATAATCCTTTGTATTAATTTTTTTTGTTTTAGGTTTATAAGATACCACTATAAAAATTTTCAAACAAATAAAATATATGAAAATAAGCATGAAATAAAAGTTGTACATTACTAATCAAAAGCATTTAGGTGCCTGGTCTAAGAGTGCTAGGTGCACTAAATTATGGGCGCACGTTATAAGTGTAGTCACGTCAGCTTTAATCGTTCAAAATTTTAGTAACATTGAGGTAAAACAACACTCTCATCCAATAACATTCGTATAATACATCATCAAAAGACCCCACTTACACTCACATAAAAAAGAACCCCATAACGCTCGTTAATCCGTTGGCTGGGGGCCTATAACACCCAACCCCGATGCAGCCACAACAGTGTTATAGGAACCAAATTCGCCTTATAACGTGCCTATAACTTTGGTGCACCATGCACTCTAATATGTAAATGGACTTGCATTTCATGAAGGAGTTTTCTTAATAGATAGGTTGCTTGTTTATTTGGGTTTCTATCATTAATTTGTAACTTGTATTAATCGGTTGTGTTGTTGTTGTTTAATAACAACAAAAATGATTAGTATTAAGCTTCCCATATTCGTTTTGTTAGTATAATAATATTTTATAAGGTATGAGTGGCTAGCTTGTACCATTCAACACTCGCTTTGGTATGCAAAATAACTTTGTTTTTAATCGTAAGTTTATTGTTAACTCAAAGGACTTTAATTATTAATTTGCTAGTTGTATTAATGTGTCGTATTGTTTTCGTTTAACTACAACGGTATTATTTATTTTTCCCGTATATTGAATTGTCAGAATATAAATTATTTTATATTCAAGCTATTCGGTTAAGTCACTACATAAAATCTATCCATAATATATAAGGTACAATAAGAATGCTAACTACGCTTATAATAGATCAACCACATTTTTATACAAAACATTCTACGGAAAATAAAGGTGTTTCCGCTTAACTAAACGCACTTTAAATGTTTTTGGTTAACTTACACATATGAGGATGAAATGCCCCTCGCGTACAACCGGGGTGACTTGTGACAAAATTTCTATTTATAATAGATCAACCACATAAAATCTATCCATAATATATAGGGTACAATAAGAATGCTAACTACGCTTATAATAGATCAACCACATTTTTATACAAAACATTCAACGGAAAATAAAGGTGTTTTGAGCTTAACTACACGCACTTAAAATATTTTTGGTTAACTTACATATATGAGGATGAAATGCCCCTCGCGTACAACCGGGGTGACTCGTGACAAAATTTCTATTTATAATAGATCAACCACATTTTTATACAAAACATTCTACGAAATATAAAGGTGTTTCCGCTTAACTACACACACTTAAAATGTTTTTGGTTAACTTACATATATGAGGATGAAATGCCCCACGCGTACAACCGGGGTGACTCGTGACATTCTACGGAATATAAAGGTGTTTCCGCTTAACTACACACACTTAAAATGTTTTTGGTTAACTTACATATATGAGGATGAAATGCCCCTCGCGTACAACCGGGGTGACTCGTGACAAAAGTTCTATTCAAGAAATAAACCCTTAAATTATAGAGTCGCTATTGCTTTTTAAGGATTTATTACATCATCATATTAAGTAATTGAATAATCCTTGCATTAATATACCTATTTTCATTTATGCTTATAACCGATGTGGGAGAACTTGCTTGGCACAAATCTTGTATAAGCTCCCACCATATAATGTTGTAACATTCAAGAAACATGTTAAAAAGAATATTAGTAATTATTTATCACAAAAAAGTATGTGTTATTAAGATCTCGTGTAGTCAACCATTCATAAGTTGTGTTTTTAGACATCAAGTTGCAAGAGTTTATATATAAATCCTATATATAATTGATGATCTTATAGGCGTTGACATGTTATATATAGTTGTGTCAAGAGTTTCAAGTTTTTCTTGAGCTTGTGATATGCTGGATGTAATGCACAAAAAGTTGTAAAGCTCCATCATAGTTAATGGGTATATTTCAATACTCTACCAATATAATCATCAGTAATGAACAAACAAAAATACCAAAATAAAAGTGTTACCAATTATAAGAAGTTAGCTGCACTATAAAATATTGAAGATTGTATTTGCATTTTTATGTAAATGTTGTTTTAATGAACAAGTGGCTTGTACATTCGGATATTTGCATATGTATATAGTCACTTTGTTCAAATTACATAAATGGTCACTATGGTTTGTCTATTTTTTCACATTTAGTCACTGAACTTTTTTTTTGAGATACATAGTCACTGAAGTTTCAAATCATTACAGATTCAGTCCATTTCGTTACATAAATGGTCACTGAAGTTTCAAACCACAATGACCATTTATGTAATGAAATTGAAACCTTAATGACTGGATTCAGAACGATTTGAAACTTTAGTGACCGACCTTGTCAAAAAGAAAGTTCAAAGGACTAAATGTGAAAAAATAGACAAACCAGAGTGACCATTTATGTAATTTACTCTAGTTTTTTTGTTGTTGGTTAATCTTGTTTTCCCTGTAAACTATAAAATTTGTATGAGAAGTGATTACCCTAAAACAACAAAATTTAAAATGAAGACTAATACTTTTTGAAACTAACTCCTTTGATATTTCTACCCATTTAAGCCATAATAAGTTCGGAAAATGTAGGAAAACACAATTTAAACCAACAACAGATCTTGATTCTAAATCCAAGATCAACTTCTTTTATTCAACCAAAACTATCCATATCAATAAGCAACTGATCTTAATCAGAACAACCCAGAAACATCACATGAATCACAAACAACTGAACATCAACACAATCCTTTCCACTGCTACTCAGGTGAAAGGCTATTGACTACTTATCAATAGTTTTTACAATATAAGAAACCTCACAATCACTCTTAAGAAATATCAGTAACAATCAGAAAGTAGTTTTTGGTGAGAGAAGATCGACCGCAATCTTCACCTTTTAGAGAGAATGAAACCGACCTGAAACCCTAGCAATGTTGAGAGACTATATAGCCTTGACTATTCTTTTACTGCATCTTTCCAGATATAGCACAAAAGCCCCTTCAACTATCAACAACTTTCACTTTGCCACCAAACCTCAAAACCACTTACAACCGAGAATACATAATACACAATATTAGTCCATAGTATAATGTTTCAGATACTGAGTTATATTTTAACATCCCCCCTTAACTCAAACCTGAAACATATCATAAAGACCCAGTTTAGAAACCAGTTTCTCATGTTGCAGCTTATCAAGGCCTTTAGTAAAAATATTAGCTATCTGATTAATAGACTGAACTTTTTCTGTTTTGATAACTCCAGCCAAAATTTTTTCTCTTACAAAATGTAAGTCAATTTCCAAGTGTTTTGTTCTTTCATGAAATGTTAGCTGCACTTTAATTGCACCGACTATCACAAAAAGTTTTACAGCAAAAATGTTCCCAGTTTAGATCTTTTAAAACTTTCAAGACCCAAACAATTTTCGTAGCAGAGGCCATTGCTCTATACTCACTTGCACTAGACTTAGAAAGGATGTTTTTTACTTTTCCAAGAAACTAGTGAACCATTAAGAAACAAACAAAATCATGTAACTGATTTTCTAGTAACTACACATTTGGCCCAATCTGAATCCACATAAGTCTCAAGATTTACAAAAGAGTTTTTAATATGAATTCTCTTCCAGGAGACCCCTTTAAGTATCTTAAAACCTTAAGTGCAATTTTAAGATGAGACATAAGTGGTTTATGCATGAACTGACTCAAACAATGTACAGCATATGATATATCAGGCCTAGTATGTGTTAAGTAAATCAATTTTCCAATAAGTTTTTGATACTCAGTTATATTATCCAAAACAGGATTAGTAGTAGTAGGTTCATTAGTAATAGAAACACTTTGTTCTAAAGGAAAAGCAGATGGCTTACAAGCCAGTAAACCAAACTCAGAAAGCAGATCTAAGCAATATTTTCTTTGAGTTAAACATAAACCCTTATCAGTTTCAATTACTTCAATACCCAAAAAATACTTAAGTTTTCCTAAATCCTTAATTTGGAATTTAGACTTAAGAAATTCTTTAAAACTTTCAATCTCAGCCAAGTTATTACCAATAACAATAATGTCATCAACATACACAAGTAAAGCAACAATATTACCTGAATCATTTTTGACAAACAAGGAATAGTCACTCTTACTCAGATAAAACCCATTTTCAAGCAAAGCACGGTTAACTTAGCATTCCACGCCTGGTGCTTGTTTCAAACCATACAAAGACTTTTTAAGTCTACAAACTCTTTTATCATTAACATCAAAACCATCGTAAAGACATATAGACAGTTCATGTAGATCATAAAGAAAGGCATTATTGATATCAAGTGAAATATAGGCCAACTTTGTTGAACACTAAATTAATAAGACATCTAACAGTAACAATCTTCGAACAGTGAGAAAGTTTCATCAAAGTCAACCCCTTCCTTTTGACTATAGCCCTTAGCTACAAGTCTAGCTTTATATCTATCTACCTCACCATTGGATTTATATTTTATCTTAAAAACCCACTTACAACCTATAGCCTTTCTGCCTTCAGGTAATTTAACAATTTCAAAAGTGTCATTTCTATACAATGCTTCCATCTCATTATTCATTGCATCTACCTAGTGCTGATACATGCAAGCCTCCTAATAATTTTTAGGCTCAAAACTTTTATTCAATTCAATAACAAAGCATAAAGTATCTTTTTTGAGCTTAGCATAAGTCACAAATTTTTCAAGACCAAATTTAACTTTTGAATCAACAATATAATCATTGTATTTGTTAGGAAAATTTGAAGTTCTACCAGTTCTTCTTAACAAAGTTTGATCATTATTATGTAAACTATCATCTGCTGCTTGTTCAGGAGAGGGACTATGATCACCCTCGGCACTCACACCAACCGGTGTTGTGCACCATCTCATCAACACGGCAGCCTCATTGGAACCAAGAGAATGCCCCAAATCATCCTCTCTTTGGTCAATTGTTGGGCCATCCAAGTGTTGAGAGTTGCTACCATCACCCAACTGATGATCATTTTGATTTATATTACCCATAGGGGTACCATTTAGCTTATTATCATCATTGGGTGTCGAATCTTCACTAGTAATTTCATCAAAGAAATTAACATGGTTTGGATTCAGACTGAAAGGGTCAGGAGCAGCAGAAGAATTTTTAATCTTGAAAGGAAATACTTTTTCAAAAAACTTTACATCTCTAGAAAAGATAAACTGATTCCTTTCAAGACTATAAAGCTTATAACCTTTTTGAAAATTAGAATACCCAACCAAAACACATTTTTCTTCTCTACTACTTAACTTATCATGACTGGTAAGAATAGTAGCAAAACATAAGCAACCAAACATTCTTAAGTGTTTTAAATCGTTTCTTTTAAAGATAAGATTAAAGGGAGACTTTCCATTTAGCACTGAGGAAGGCAATCTGTTAATCAAATAAGTGGCGGTTAGAATGCATTCAGACCACAAAAAAAGAGGCAATCCCCCCTGAAACATAAGGGATCTAGCAACATTTAAAAGATGCCTATGTTTCCTCTCTACAACTCCATTTTGTTGAGGAGTATAAGCACAAGAAGTTTGATGCACAATACCATTACTTTCACAAAATTTGTTAAACTGATTATTAACAAACTCAGTGCCATTATCATTTCTAAAAACTTTAACACTCTTCTCAAATTGTGTCTTAATTAGATTATAAAAGATTTGAATGCAATCAAACACTTCATGCTTATACTTAAGCAGATAAACCCAAATGTACTCGGTGAAATCATCAACAATAGTTAGAAAAAATCTATATCCTTCTTTACTTTTAACTCTATAAGGACCCCACAGATCAAGATGAACAATATCACCAAGACTTATGGTTTTATGGTCACTTAAAGGAAAAGGTTCTCTAGTTTGTTTAGCCTTTTGACAGACATCACAAGGCTCAATTTCAGTTTCATTTTCAAAAAAGATTTCACCTTTTAAAACAGACAAGACCTGATCAGAAGGATGACCAAGCCTGCCATGCCACAAGTTTTTTGTCAAATTACAGGTAGGGATAGAATTCTTAAATTCTAGGTCAGTACCTTGATTTCCATCAAAGTAATACAATCCATCCTTTTGTTTACCAATCCCTAGCACACTCATCCCCCCAAATCCTGGGTAAAACATAACACTGTAACTCATCAAAAGCAATAACAAATTTGCTGTCTCTAGCCACTTTATGAACAGACATTAGACTAACACAATATTCTGGAACAACAAGCACATCATACAAAGTTAAATGTTTAGTTAGAATCATATTTCCAACCTTAGTGATTAAGGCCTCAGTCCCATTGGGGTGAGTAACCTTAATTCCAAGTTTGGAAATATCAATCACATTAACAAAGCATTTATCAGATATGTAAGATGTGATTAGCACAGAATCAACAATAAGCCCAAATGCAACAAGTGTGTCTAAACTTACTGTTATTACAGAAAAATCTTTCAACGTTTTGATTAAAGAACTTGCTATTGTTTAAAACAATACCTGCCATATTGGTATGTACTCCTTTTCCATTTCCATCAACAATTTTAGAGTTTTCTTTAATCAATGAAATCAGTTAGAAATCGGTCATCTAAAAAGTAGAAGTGGAACTAGAGCTAACAGAATTATTATTATTTATAAACCTCTTGTTAAAGTTCTGAGCACCCGACTATTATTACCAGACTATTCCTTTTATTCTTTCCAAAATCAGCAGGGTACCCAATGAGTTTAAAGCATCTATCAGCAGTATGTCCATTAAAACCACAATGTTCACAAACAAACATAGGACCACCAGCAGTCCTCCTATTATCACTAGTCCTAGTGGTATTATTTGGCCTAGAGTAACCACCAGAGGATGGGGGCCTCTGAGAGTTAACTCTATTGAGCACACTGGAGTTAAACACAGTTGACTGAGACTTGTTAGAAGTCCCACCAACTGAACCAGAACCACGATCTATGAGACTCCTCACAAGAGATAATGGCAAAAGCCCCTTTCACATCAGGTAGAGGATCTCTAGATAACACATTACTTCTTATTTGCATATAAGAATCATCCAAGCCCATTAAGAATTGCATAAGTTTCATTAACTGATTATGTTTTTTAAAATCATCAGCAGCATGACAAGTGCACCTAGGCAACTCAACTAAAGCATCAAATTGTTTCCACAAAGTGCTCAGTTTATTAAAATATTCAGCAATAGAACAACCATTTTGAGACAAAGAATTGATTTTATGATGCATTAAAAGTAATGAACCATCAACTCTATCAAAAGTTTCTTTTAATTCATTCCACACATCAGAAGCTCTTTTTGAAAAAATTTGACCCAAGAACAACTCTTCTGATATGGAATTCAAAATCCATCCCAATACAACAACATTAACCCTGTCCCATTGTCTCCCTAACACTTCATCAACATGTGACCTAGTGCAAGTACCATCTATAAATCCAGTTTTATTTCTCCCTTCAAGGGCTAATAACATAGCACATGACAACACATTATAATTTTCAGTCCCTTTTAGTTTAATAGAAACAACAGTCAAGGTAGCAGAATCATTAGGATGTAAGTGAAGAGGATGACTAAGATCCAACTTACTAATTAAAGTAACTGGTTCATTATCAACCTCAAATTCATCATCAGTATAACCATGAAGAGACATAATTGAACAAATATAAACAACACACAAGAAGAGTCAAGAAAGAAGTTCCTGCCTTGCCACTCAAGGTGGTAGGTCAAGGGCAGAACACTCTAAGTCAAGATCTACAACTAAAACAGATAAACCACACTCCAACAACAATCACAAACCTCCAACAATACTCAACTCCTACTCCCCGTCAATCTAAATAGGAAATAAAAAAGAGAAATATAAAGGGTGCGAGAGGTGCAGTGCACGAAATCCGAAAGCACGGAACAAGAACCCTGATTATAATTCTTGAGACAAGAATCACAACCCACACGATCTCAATCAACCAAGAACCAACCACCAATCGAAGCTAGAGATCACCCAAAAAATACCGAAACCCTAACTTTCTCAAAAATTAGGCGTTTTGTAAAATCTTTTAGAATCAATCAATTAAAGCCAGAAAACACTTATTAATCACAATCAATTAGGTTTAATCAAACTAATTTGAAAAACCCCCAAATTTTGAAACCCTAATTTTCCCGAAATCAATTTAATCAGAGCAAGGCGAAGAACCTGGCTCTGATACCATGTAGGAAAACACAATTTAAACCAACAACAGATCTTGAATCTAAATCCAAGATCAACTTCTTTTATTCAACCAAAACTATCCAGATCAATGCAACCTGATCTTAATCAACAACCCGAAACATCACATGAATCACAAACAACTGAACATCAACACAATCCTTTCCACTGCTACTCAGGTGAAAGGCTATTGACTACTTATCAATAGTTTTTTACAATATAAGAAACCTCACAATCACTCTTAAGCAATATCAGAACAATCGAAAGTAGTTTTGGTTGAGAGAAGATCGACTGCAATCTTCACCTTTTAGAGAGAATGAAAACTGACTGAAACCCTAGCAATGTTGAGAGACTATATAGCCTTGACTATTCTTTGACTGCATCTTTCCAGATATAGCACAAAAGCCCCTTCAACTATCAACAACTTTCACTTTGCCACCAAACCTCAAAACCAGCTTACAACTGAGAATACATAATACACAATATTAGTCCCTATAGTATAATGTTTCAGATATTGAGTTATATTTTACCAGCAAATAATAAATAAATCAGAAAAAATAGTTTATGAAATAAGAAGAATTGAGTAAGCACATTAGCATAAAAATCAATCTTAAAAGAAAATTCCCTTAGTAAGGCTAGGGTATAAATAGGGATGTAACTAAATCGAACTATTTTCAAGTAACTCGAGCTTGATCCATTCAAGTTTTATCGAGCATCCAACTAAAATGCTAGTCTAGAAAACAAGCTCAAAATGTTTAACAAGTTCGAGCTCGAGCTTATAGAGGCTCGACTCAAGTTATAATTTTGAACTTTCAAGTCATATACTTATACAAGTATACAGCTGTTTGCATAAGTAACCATATGGAACACGATCACGAACTGATAGTTGCCACATTAAGGAGATAGGTGAGATATAACATATTGCAATATAGTACTTAAAAAGTCACTGATTTGGTGATAAATACTACGGCGATACATTATTAGTCTTCATTATAATTGAGGAGCGCAACGAAATAATTTTTTGACCTTCAAATAAACCAATAAGCTCAACCATTGTGAAATTTTTTTAACCAAAATAATCTCTTAAAGAAATTAATTCTATATAGCAAAATAGACTTTTAAAACTGTAAGATTGAAAAGAAAGGGAAGGAAATGTGTTCCACATAAAAAGATGGATTGAGAGAATTCTGAACTAAAAAATACATCATATTGTAAAATATTTTCAGTAATACCAGAGTCTAGGTTACCAAATGTTGAGAGTGAGTACCTAAATAAGCATCTTTTACACAAGTCATCAACAATGTGGGATAATTTGCGAAGAGACAAATATTTGAAATATGTTCACGCGTTCCAATAATATGAAGCTCTAAATTTTATTTTAAACTGATGAAGATATCATCGATAATTTAATCTTAATATGAAGGTGTTTGTTATGTGAAATGGTGGCTAATATGGAGGGTTAAAAATTAAGTTATTTTCGGCGATGAGCATCCTCCATGAGATATGTTTTTTTGATGACTTGGTTAATTTATCTTTTCAATAGTGTTTAGTCTTTGTACCTCTAAACTTAATTGGGTAACTTGGATTAAAAATCCTAATTATTTTAGTTTGCAATTTTTCCTAGCTTTTTGCTATAAAACTGTTGTTCAAAAACAAAAGTTTGTTTCAAGCATAATAATAAGAAAGAAAACAATAATCTCTTTTCAAGTTTGCCTCATGATAATAAAGAAAACAGTAATTTGCTTTCAATAATTTTAAGCTAAAAAACAAGTTTGAAATAAACCTTACACATACAAATATACTAATCTATATTTAAGTTTAAAGTGTTTATCATGAACTTGTTGATATTTAAATGTTACTTGTGTTGATAGTCACTTTCATTTTAGTCACCAGTCAATGTGGGATATTTTCAAACAAATAATTTTAGACATATGTACAGTGGCGGAGTCAGGAAATCTAGTTGAAGGGGGCAACACGAAATAAGAATGATCCAATTTATTTTTTTTGGGTCGGGTCGGGTTTAACTAAACATAAAAACCACTTGTTTTAGTACACTGGTGAATGAGTTGCGTTGAGTTTGGTTTGTTAGTAATGTCATTTCATCAAGTCAAACTTAATTAAGATAAATTATCTTGTTGTCTATTCTTTAATGTAAATAAGATGAACCAAAACTAGGGGTGAAAATGAGCTGAGTTGAGCCCGACCCTGCCACAGCTCGAGCTCGGCTCGTTTAAGTTTTAAAAAGCTCGAGCTCGAGCTGGCTCATTTCGAGCTTTGAATTTTAAGGTCGATCTCGGCTCGTGGTATGTTATATAGGCTCGGGCTCGGCTCGAGCTCAGCTCGTTTATACGATTTGACAAAGAAAATTTAAAGTTTTGCTCGAGCTCGAGCTCGGCTCGTAATATATCTTTGTTGAGCTCGTTAATAAGCTCGAGCGCGGCTCGTATATATGTTTAATACTTAAAATATCATAATGTCGTTTAGGCTCGCGAGCCCAAACGAGCTTTGTATGTAAAGCTCGGGCTCGAGCTCGATTAATAAATGAACTGCAAATTAGGCTCGAGCTCGGGCTCGAGCTCGTTTAGGCTCGGCTCGTTCGAGTTTTTTACCGATCCGATCCCAAGCTTTTCACGAGCGGCTCAACTCGATTTCACCCCTAACCAAAACTAAAAATAAGGCAAAGTGGTTAAACATGTATAAAACCTTACTAAATCACAAGTCTTATTAACAATTTTAAATCTTTTTTCTCTAAATTATTACCGTAAATTTCTTTAGAAAATAAAAATGAAACTAAATATCTTAAACTACATTACCTATAAATACAAAGTAAACACAAAAATTACATGTATATAAATATTTCAGTTCCTGCTAGTATTAAAATACAAGCATTATAAAGACTATTAAAATAGATGAATATTTTATTGAATTTATTGTTACCCACTTTCCAATATTCACTCCCCATCTTCTCTATCTCTTTCCCATCTCCGCTCTCCACCATTTTTTTTTCAGCTCATTCGATCAAAGATTTCTATAAACACAAATTTGAAGATGCAATTGTTGATCTTGGATTTCTGTAGAGGGCACTTTATTTTTTAAGCTGATGGCACTTTATTTTTTCAGCTCATTCGATCAAAGATTTCTATAAACACAAATTTTAACCATTTTTCTACTGATTTTAGCTACTCCGCAAAAACTTCGTTGGGGGCATGTCCCCCCACTACTAGTAAGGTGGCTCCGCCTAATGTATATTAATTACGTTCATAAGTTCCAACATTATAATGTTGTAGCATTCAAGTAACCGTAAAGTAAGCATCACAATAAAGTTTTTGTTATGAGGTGACCTTGTGTGATCAACCATTTAAAAGTGCGGTTATACACATCATATTAAAATAGTTTATATATGAATCCTATTTGTGTAGTTGTTACTCACATAGTTTGAAATGGTTTACACAAAAGAGTTGTAAAGTTAGTTCCATCTAATTTAGTACGAGTATAAGATACAATTAAGTAGAATATAATCTACAAACAAATCGGACTACTACAGTACTACGTATACCAAAAATAAGCATGATATAAAAGTTGTACGGTACTTAATTAAAAGTAGCTTGGTGAATGTATGTGTTAACTGGATGATTTCTAATGTTGGGAATATCGAGGATGATAAAACATCTCGAAAACATGTAAATGCTTATACTTTATATATCGAGGGCGTTTAAAAGCTTGAAGTGATTATTTTCAGCTAAGCCTGCAAAAGACAAAAAACTACAATTCAAAATATCCAATCTAAGTTTGCGAATGTACATAGCTAGCTATTAGAAATGACGTCAAACGTTTTACTACATTGAGTTTGCGAATGCGAATGTACATAGCTAGCTATTAGGATACTCAGATATGTATACTCAGAAATGACGTCAAACGTTTTATCATAACAATTTGCTTCTAACTTCTAAGTATATATATATATCTCTATAAAGATATGAGATCAAAATTAACGACCATAACAATCATTCAATCAATATGAGAAACGATGACCTTAAAACTCCTCACATTGAATTGAACTTAAAGCATGACCTTAATTGAATCATACTAAATATGAATCTCCTGTAAATAACAAAAGCTAAAAATACGTGGAGTTTGCACCCATATTAGTACTTGGTAACTGAAACTGCATCATACCAAATATGAGTGAGTTGAGTCATGTGCAAAAATAACAAACAAGTTTTCGTATGTATACACATGCATTACTCTTGGCGCTCATCATAGAAAAGTACCATAAGATAATATTTTCGACGTTAGTTATGCATAGGATCGAGTGCTTAGATCACGAGTTTAGTAAAAAAAAAGTTTGCCTCTTATTTCGGCACTGAAATCGGAATTACCCATCTTGATACCGTACCGATCTTTAGTGGTACCGAATGTTTTTAAAGGGAATTTCATGGTACCGACATTGTACCGGGTAATGAGAACCAATACCGGTACGAGTCGGTACCAATACGGTTCCGGCACCGTACGATGCTCATCCCTATGCAACATTCAAGGAACTTGAGAAAGAATCTTGGTTTTCTTTTTTATCTTAACGTCAACTATCAATTTTACATCATAGATGCAATAAATCCATCTAACATCTAATACACAGGACTTGAACTCACAACCATTTAGTTGAGAGCTTCTCACACAACAAACGATATCATTGAGACCAAAGACTTTTGATAATCTTGGTTATTAAATATCACAAAAAATATGTTTCATAAGATGATCTCGTGAAATTAACCATTTAAAATGTGCATTTTGTAGACACCAAGTTGAAAGGGTTTATATGATAAGCCCACCTATAGTTGCTAATCACATAGTTGATTTGTAAAAATACACGTATTTGGTGTTTTATAAAAATACACCAGCTGCATTTGCATTTGCATTTTATGTGGAGTTTTTTCTATAAGGAAAAAGGGCTTGTATCATTCTTGTTTTCAACTTTCAATCAGCTGATTTGTTTTTCTTTAACCTCAAGAACCAATATTAATCTTCCCGCATTGATTTGTCATAAATTGTGATCTAGTAATTTGTGATTACTCATAAATGCTTTAAGAACCAACTCTATGATATATTTTTCTTTCTTTCTAAACTAGAGGCCTCTTCCTAATATAGTATCGGCCAGACGGCCAACACAACAATCTTTGCTTTTAACATTTTTTATGTGAGGTTTGAGTTGAGGTTCTCTCAAATTTAATTTGAACATGATAGCTCATTTTAGTGTTATTTTGTGTGAGATTTTGAAGTTTACTAAAATGTGATACATTATAGGGCTCACATTTTTTCTCTTCTAAAAAACATCAACATGACCGGTCATATTTTAATTAAACTTTAAAGGATCTCTATCCGTAATGTTTACATAGGTAGATTGGCTTGAAAGCAGTAATTTGATGACACTTAAAATCATAAACTTAATAAATATTGAGTATGATTGAACGTCTCAAATACAATGCTATTAATGTTGTATATTGAGGGCATTTCAAAGTATCACTTTCAGCTAAGCCTACCAATAGTATATTTAACAAATTTTACATGTTTGGGCTCGGATCAGTTCGTGATGTGTTTCAAGCTTTATAATGCTAAAGATGACATTAATTTGTTTTCAATAATTTAAGCTAAAAAGGATGTTTGCGTTTGGCTTGAGCGTGCAGAACTCGCGCTCAACTCGTTTATAATCATGAAGCTTGAGCTCGAAATCGTTTTGAACATTATAATTTTAGCACGAGCTCGAGTCGTGACAGGTTTTACATGCTTAGGCTTAGATCGGCTCGCGACAACTCACGAGCCTTATAATATTAAAGAAAACATTAATTTGTTTTTAACAATATTAAGCGAAAATAGAAATATAAAAGTAATCTTAAAAATGAGCACAACTCGTGACAGAATTTCATGCTCCGGATCGAATCTGTCCTTGACAAGTTTTGAGCCTTATAATATTAAAGATTTAATGCTCGAGCTCGACTTGTAACAAATTTTCATGCTCAGGCTTAGACCAACTTGTGGTAAGTTTCGATCCTAAATAAGATTACATAACAACACGTTTATTTATTTCTAATGATTTATTCATTTCTTACAATTTACGAGTTTCAAGCCTTATAATAGTGTTGAAACTTTTATTCATTTTTTAAACAATTTTCAACTTTCGAGCCTTATGAAAACATTTGTTAATTTTTAATGATTTTAAGTTATTCAAAAGAATGTGACAAGTGTCGAGCCTTTTATTATTAAAAAAAGAGTTAATTGCATTTTTGGTTCTTGTGGTATGGCCAAATTGCAGGTTTGGTCCCTAAAACTTTGAAATTGCAATTATAGTCTTTATTTTAAAGTTTGTATTGCAATTTTGGTCCCTGGATAAAGTGAAATGACTAAAATACCATTTGTCTTATTCAGAGAAGATAAGGGTAATTTGGTCATTTCACATCGATTAGAGACCAAAAATGCAATCCAAACTTCAAAATGAGGAATATCATTGCACTTTTAAAGTTTTAAAGACCAAACCTGCAATTTGGCCATTTCATAGAGACCAAAAATGCAATTAACTCTTAAGAAAATATTCATATTTATTTAAATTAATTAAAAAAAAAAGGTTCGACATAAACTTAGAAGTTTAATATTGTATATTTTTATTTTAAAGCATGTGTCGACAACTTTATTAAAAAAAATAAAGGTACTTGTGTCGATATACTTACTTTCAATTCCGTCACCAATCGATGTGGGAAGTTTACAAGACACATATATATTAACTAAGTTGTTACGATCCAACATTATGATGTTGTAGCATTCGAGTAATTGTTAAGTAAAACTCTTAATAAGCATCACAATGATGTTTGCCTTATGAGGTGATCTCGTGTAATCAAACATTCAAAATGTGCGGTTTTAGACATAAAAATATAACAGTTTATATGTGAATCCTATATGTATGGTTGTTACTCACATAGTTAATCTGGATTGCTATAATTGTGTCAACAATCTTTTGTGTTAATTTCTTTTGCTTGAGGTTTATTAGATACCACTATAAAAATTTACAAACAAATAAAATATACAAAAATAAGCATGAAATAAAAGTTGTACATTACTAATCAAAAGCATCTAGCCATCTAGGTGCCCGGTCTAAGAGTGCTAGGTGCACTAAATTATGAGCGCACGTTATAAGTATCGTCACGTTAGCTTTAACCGTTCAAAATTTTCATGACATTGAGCTAAAACAATACTCTCCCCAATAACATTGGTATAACACACTATCAAAAGACCCGCTTACGCTCAAAACAAAAAAAAACAAAAAAAAAAACGCTTGCTTATTCGATGGCGGGGGCCTATAACACCCAACCCCTATGCAGCAACGACGACCATGACACCGTTATAGGAACCAAAGTCGCCCTACAACGTACCTATAACTTTGGTGCACCCTGCACTCTAATATGTAATTGGACTTGCATTTCATGAAGAAGTTTTCTTAATAAACAAGTTGCTTGTTAATGTCGGTTTCTATCATTAATTTGTAACTTGTATTAATGGGTTATGTTGTCGTTGTTTAACAACAAAAAAGATTAGTATTAAGCTTCTCATATTCGTTTGTCAGTATAACTTGTGATGTTACTGATTAGGCTTAATCAACCAATTATAAATGATACTTTTTACTACCTATTATTTATTGTCTTGTTGAGTTGAGTCTGGCTTAATATGGTATGGTCCAACCCATCAATCTATGTGTTAACTAGATGAATTCTAATGTTAAGAGTATATATTGAGGGCATTTAAAAGTGTATACTTTGTATATCTGAGGGCATTTAAAAGTGTATACTTTCAGCTAAGCCTGCGAAAATACAAAACACTAGAATTCATATAGGTATCAAAGAAGACGTACGAGTCGAAAAACGTACAAATAAAAAATACCAAAGCAAGCATGAAATAGAAGTGGAACCAATTACAAAAAAAGTTAGGTGCACAATAAGCAACTATTGACCAAGCATCGAACTTGACACTTTTTGTGATTGTGTGTAGTCAACTATTTTTTTTCTCATTGTAATACAAACCTTTTGAATTTTTGTTATTGTATGTACGATTTCCAACGTGTCACAACACGTAGACTGCCAACTCATCCGGGTGTTACACGTGGACTGCCAACTCATTTACTCACTATTACTTTTTAGGGATAATAACAAAAAAATGTATCGAACTTGACCACTTTTGTCATTGTAACACAAACCTTTGAATTTGTGTTAATGTATGTATCCACATCTAAACTTAGCATCGTTAGTCCTTTATACTAACGTCCGTTAGCATATAACTTTTTTCTTTTTACGTTATCCCTTTATAATTTTCATTTATTTTACGCCATCCGTTTTATACATTTTCGTCAATTTTACGTTATACGTTTTCGTCCGTTTTATACTTTTTCGCCGATGTTTACGTTTCATTCATTTTTATATGCTTTCATCCGTAAAATCAAACAAAGGTGTAAAACGACGAAAACATGAAATCAAATGAAAACGTGTAAAACGGACGAAAACATGTAAATCGACAAAACGTAAAATGGACGAAACGTACAAAGGACTAACGTTGCATTAATAAAATAAACGGACGTGTGTAGCTATAAAAACGGATGAAAACGTACAAAAACGGATGAAAGCATATAAAAACGGATGAAAACGTAAAAAATTTGGCGAAAATGTATAAAAACGGAGGAAAACGTATAAAAACATAAGAAAATGAACGAAAATGTATAAAAACGGATGAAAACATAAGAAAACGAACGAAAACATATAAAAAGAGATGAAAACGTAAGAAAATGTTTTTTAAGTTATGTGTTAACGGCCGTTAGTATAAAGGACTAACGATGCCATGTTTAGATTGACTGGATACATACATTAACACAAATTCAAAGGGTTTTAAATACAATGACAAAAGTGGTCGTTCGATATATTTTTTTGTTATTATCCCTAAAATGTAATAAATGTAAATGAGTTAAAATTCAATGTTGTGACACGTTGGAAATAGTACATACAATAACAAAAATTCAAAATATTTGTGTTACAATGAAAAAAAAATAGTCGGCTACACACAATTATAAAAGTTGTCAAGTTCGATGTATTTTTTTGTCAATTTACTCATTTAAAAGTGTATACTTTCAGCTAAGCCTGCGAAAATACAAAACACTACAATTCATATAGGTAGCAAAGAAGACTTACAAATAAAAAATACCAAAGCAAGCATGAAATAGAAGTGGAACCAATTACAAAAAAAGTTAGGTGCACAATATGCAACTATTGACCAATGGGTGATACAATATAATTTTGGTATACTAGTGAAAACTTTTGATAAGTAGGCCTTTGGTTTAACGAAACAAGTAAGAATTTGTGTTTTATAAATACTTTTAAATTTAAAAGTGTTTTTCTTTTCTTTTTATTTTTTTCCCCTTCCAAAATGCTAGATAAAAAGTTATTAACAGGTTATCACGAACTTACATGCACATATATTCTTGACAACTTATTACATAATGATCGCATTTGTATTAATAAGCATACTATTATTTTGGTCACCAACTAATGTGGGACAATTTGCAAACATACAAGTCTTATTAAGTTGATCAGTCCCAACAAATATAATGTTGCAATATTCTAGGAACTCGTTTCGAAAGAATCTTGTTGATTTAGTATCAACAAAGTATGTCTTTTGAGGGGTCTCTTGAAATCAACCATTAAAAAATGTGCGTTTTTAGACATCAAGTTGTACGTATTTGATGTATTTGGTGTAGTGCACTAAATTGTGTCAATAGTTTCATATGTTAATTTCTTGAGCTTTTTTATACAGGAGCTTTTCTATGGGGAAAAGGCACTTGTATTGGTTGGTATGAGCTTTGTTTAGTTAACATGGCTAGATGGGCTTGAAAGCAAGTCTTACACTCCAAAGAGTTGGGTAAATGAGTAATCTGATATTTTGATGCCACTTAAACAGAAGCAAGTCTTACCAACTATCGAGTATGATAGAACGTCTCAAGAATGCACTTTGTGTATTCACCATGTTGCTGCTATTAAATTAGGAACCAAACAACATCGAATTACATCAAAACACATCAAAGTACTTTATAAAAAGTTGAAATTTTGTATGAATTACTCGCAATTAGAGTAAAGTGATGATTAAATTATATTGACCATCACAAGACCCCAATTACGAGTACATGATGCTAGTATCAACCTATTTGAACCATATACACCTAGGTATATATGATAGCAAAATTTTGTTTTATTGACCAATGTGGGACTAGAACTTAGTTTTTCACGAAAAGTAATTAGGCAAAAGTTGTTTAAAGATTGTATTCTGTGTCATTTGTGTTCTCTTTTTATATATATTTTTTGTTTTCTTTTTGAAGCTATTACAAATTTAATACCAAACTCAATCATGGTTAGTTAGTGGCAACAATCTCCCCTAAAGATAAATTGTTAAGAAGATTCACTTGAAAAACATGTCATATAGTTTCGATGAGTGTTAATTCATTTTTACTAAGGTCTATCACTCGCATAACAATTAATTCAAGGATAAAATGTTTTAAAAACGGATACGATGTTTAATTAATGGAAGGGAGAGGAGGGTGGTTTGCAAATTGAGTGTGTAAAAACGGTTAGATTACATTTTGTGAATATCTACATCGAGATTTTGTGATTGTAACATACATATAAGGCACCTATTTGTAGTCTTGCACTAATAATTTGTTGGTTAAAATGAACAAAAATGACTCTAATAAACTCCAAAACCAATGAATACAATTACAATATTTTTTAGTCAAAGTAGACCTAAAAAATGTATAAGAAAAAATGTTTATAACAAAAGGTTCTATGGATCTCTTGAACTTATAAACAAGTCACTATGAGGTGATCTCGTCAAATCAGTCATTAGAAAATTGCGTTTCTACATCAAATTGAAAGACTTTACATGTCAATCCTAAATGTAGTTATCACTCAGAAAGTTGATTGATAATGATCTTATGGGTGTTGACGTGTTATACAAGTAGTTGGTGTCGTGCACTAAATTGTGTCAACTAACATGTGTTAATATCTTGTGCTTGTGCTTTATTTGTGTATTGCACAAAGAGTTGTAAAGTACCATATTTATAGTTTGTGCATTCCAAAAAAAGCATGAAATAAACCTTGTACCTAGGGAAAGATTTGACCTGAACTGAAATCAAAATAATCTACCGATATCCATATATATATTGCACTGACTATGAAATAAGGTGAAAAAAAAAATCGATCACTAATTCGGTACTTGGACCGTACCAAATCGAAATTCCCAAAAAAGGGGAAACCCGATTTCCCTACCCGCACGTATTATATCCAATCCCGCTCGGTAATGGGTAGAAGCTGTACACTAATTTATGCTCGGAAAAATCGGTACCACTAATTCGTAGGATACGGTAACGGTAATACCCAATTTCTAAAATTCACAAAAAGACCAAAATACCCTTATGATCAAAAGCAAGAATAATTAAATAAACACAATACCAAATGAGCTATGTAAATTCAGAAAACTTATAAGAAAATCACATATGATCCAAATAAATCTTGAATGACTTGGTAAAGTTAATTTTTATAGATTAAAATTTTATAAAATCAATTATGTACTTTAATAATTAGCCGAATATATTAAATAGTTTTATAAAAGAAATTAATTAATAAAAGCCCAATATAAATTTATATTACTAAGAGTCCATTTATTTTAAGTCCAATACATTATAAAGCCCACAAGAAAAATTATAAATCCTATATAAACCCATTATTCGGTTCACATAAATCCCTAATTGCCGATTTAACATAAACCGACTCCAAAACCCTACAAAATTCGACTTTCAGTTTCCAGAGCTTAAAGCCATTTTTCTTGGATAAGTTTGAAGGTAAAGAAGGTGAGAAAAATAGTGTTCGAGTTCCAAAGCTGCTGGTTTGAGCGTGGGTAGTTTTTAGGTTGATTAGGGTTTCGGCGAGTGGAGTTTTTGTGTTTCTTTTGTGCTAACGACCAAAGCTCATCAAGGGTAAGTTCCTAATGTTGATTTCAGTCCTATAGGTCATATATAACACATAAAAATTAGCCATGCATGTTTAATATGTCGTATGAAATTATTTGGAATCTAAAACCCTAAAAAGCGTATATTAATAACGAATGGGCGTATAATATTTTTAGAGATCATGAATTGATTTTTACAGAAGCTATTACATGTTATAAGACCTGAATAAAATACATAATTATGAATTCGAAGCTTGTATGAATTGTTTTGAGTTTTATGGTTCGATTAAACATGGAAAAAGGAAGGTTTTTAAAAGGAACGATTAGGGTTTGCATGAATTAGGGTTTTCTTGTAATCATTAAAGGTAATTAATGAAGTAGTAATGATGAGTGATGATTGGTTAAACTTAGGTTTAGGGTTTGTACTTAAATTATACTTATTCGATTTTAAACAAAAGTTTTGGGTTGGTTTTGTAAATTATGAAACTTAAGGGTTACTTTTGTAAACAGTAAAATAAGGGTATTAAACGTATAAAAATAAGTGTGGGGGTTAAACATGTAATTTTGGATATTTAAAGGGCTATTCGAGTTGTATTTAAATTATTAGGGTACGTTTTGTAAATTCTAAAACCTTTGGGTTAAAAGTGTAAAATCTGATAAAGTAAGGTGAGATTGTGAACTTAAAGAGGTCAAGGGTGTAATTTGAAATTCTGAGCAATTATGGGTTCAACAAGTGTAAGTTGATTTTGTAGAGACACGCATGAGTTTAAGTTAATTTCAGTTTGTTATCATTTACGTTCTAGGTTAAATTGGGAAATCATTAAAAGAAGTAATATGTGAATTTAATGCGTATTTAGTAATATTTAAAGAGTATGGGAAACCCTAGAACCTAAATAGAAAGTTGGTGAATTAATGAGGAATACCCTAAAATGTTGAGAATTCGTCATTACTAAAATAAGAATATTCTGACAACTCTAAAAGTATTAATGCGATAAATCCGTTATAATATTAATGATTCTAATAAGTATTAAATAAATCATAATCCGTGTAGATTCGTTGAAGGAGACGCGACGTTACATCTTCGTATTCGTTCATTCGTTACTTTTCTCTCAATTGCTTTAAGGTACGGATATTCTGTCTTACTTTAAGACACTTATGTTATCGTATGCATATTCGACCTTTTCAAGAAGGTTCCTTATGATATTCTTTCGTTAGTCTTTCCATTTTACTTATTAGGGTTTCCAATGCCATTGCTATGAACCCTTTTCCTGATTGTGTGATTTGTTGTTTATTCAACTTATGTTTTATTGAACCAGCGTTATCCGATTTGGAACATTATGTTAGGAAGACTTTGATATGTGTAATTGATGAACCTCATTATGTCTGAATATGAATCTTATGATATGAGTTATCTGATATGTTATCTGTTGAACTTTGTGTTTGATTATGATGTGTCATTTATGACAATTTGTTTGACCTAAGTTAGTTTGACACCGAGCAAGTAATAACTAGTCATGGGGTTCCATGTCCGTCGTTGATGCACCTCTCACATAACTCTGGGCAGTAGAGTGATGTTCTCGCCACGCCCCTTATTCTTATTTGTTATGAGCTCGTTGGTATTAAATTACCTATATATGCCGTGGGGCGATGGATGCATCCTAGATCTCGATCTTATCCGATATGATTTGTCTGGTGAATGATGTCGTGTGCAATACGCGTCTTCACAATTTCTGGGAGCTAGCTACTCCAAATGATTTTCTAAGACTATTTTTATATAGTTATGATGATTTTGATATGATATGTTCTGGGCTCGAGGTAGTTAACTAAATCTGTATTTGTTATTTCTATGTTAAGTTCGATTATGATTTGTGTTCAAGTGTTTATGATTATGTGTGGGTTATTATATGATCTTATATATGTGTATGCTCTCGTATGTATATGTGATTACAGTTTATAATGCTATGTTGTGATTAATACGTTTAAATGGGGTTTGCATGCTGTTATCCGATGTCATGTTAGTTTATTGTTATGTGAATTAACCGTGGGATGAATGTGTTAGTGTGATAGTGAGTATTCTATAAGTTTAATATGTATAGTCCTATCAGTTAATTTTGGGAAACTTTGTTTATACGTTGTTTTATTGCCTATGTGACTGCCATGTTAAGTTCTCGCTTATGCTAATATTTGATCCGAAATGATTCAATTTATGATGCCCGTCGTTAACTTGATAATTGATATGCTATGTCTTTTGCTTATTTAGTTATAGTTTGTCTACTATGTTTCTATTTGTTTGTAGACCGCCATGTTTTGGATCATATTTTCCAATTCGCTTTAATGTTTTAAATGTGTTAAGTGAAGGTTAATTAATTGTTGAATGCCAGGTTTATTTTCTAGAAAGTGTTTTCGTTAGCTTTAGACTTTTCGTTTGGCTTATAAGTAAATTGTTATTCTTGATATGTTGAATGTTTGGATTTTCGATATTTGTGCTTCCGTAAATCCGAAAGATCCTTCGCTCATTATTTCATTTTATTTTGTCATTTGTATATTTCATTTTGTTTAGTTTTTGTTTCGTTATATCCGTTTCACTGGCTTTGTAAGCTCACCAAGCACTTTTCTTTCCTCGCTGCTAGTATTAGCGCTCAAGATAAGCTTATGGGATAGCCGACCGTTGAGAGTAGAGCCGAGAGCAAGACTTTGACCATAGAGATCTTAGATTTATTTTGAATATAAGTTAATTATTTTATCTTTTGTAAGTTTTTGTAAAGGCTTCCGCTATTGTATAGTTATTAAAGTTCGATATATGAACCGTGAGTGATATTTTACCCTTGTCTGCCGGGGTGTTACAATTTATGGTATCGTGAGCCGTGTTTTAGGACCCTTAGAGCTTAGGCTATGACCTGTGAGAATTGGGTAGACATTAGGTTTCCGTCTGTTCAAATATCTTTCGATTCCCTTTTGATCGTCGTCAGATTCGACTTCAAATTCTTTCGCCTTCACCAATTGGCCTCCTCTGCTCGCGATCAATTTTGTTATTTTGTTTTCGCCGTCCGTTTGTCGATCGTTAGATGGAGACTACCCGCGGAAGCCAAAGAAGATGGTGTCGCACTTCGCTGCCGCACAGCCTTCTTTGCCGAAAGGTTCGTGAAGCGAAGCCACACCCGACGCCGTGTGCTTGGAGACATCGATGCTGCTAGAGGAAGTCGACGGACCAACCAAAGGCGCAGCGATCGGATAAGATTCAACCGTGTCGAAGGTTCATCTACTTCATATGATTTGGGCCGACGCGTGTTACTGATTCGCTTGTCACGCTGCGGTTGAGGCGGTTTGATATCTTGCTACGCCGATTTTGATCGGCATTACTTTTCTTTTGATTCGCTCGTAACTCGATTTGAATCGAAGTTCTATCGCTTAGCATTCCGTATAACTCGCCTTTCTTTCGGATCGTTAGTAATGAGTCATGAGGAACTGCTTGCATTGGTGGCCTTTTCTTTTGTGGTATGGTAAGTTGTCCGATGTGTTATATGCGTCGCATGAATGTATCCGGTCCGTTATAGTATGTTACTTGCTATCCGATATGTTATCGTATGTGATATGTTTTGTTGTGATTCGTTTGTGTGGTTTGCCATGACCCGAGATAGAATATAATGACAATAAGAACTTGTTATGTGATGCAAGTATTATGACGCCTGATCAACGTAATAATCGGAGATCACATAATCTCAACTTATTGAAGGTATACGACGCCTGGGAAATGCCTCAGTAGTTGATGTGTGATAGGACTTTGACTTGTATCTCGTATTTGGTGCTTCTCATGTTCGCTTGAATTCGTACCTATTTGTGAGATTTCGTCGATATTTGTTGCGTATAAGTTTTGTACGCTTGGAACCGAAGTTGTTATAATCTCGACGAACCTATAGATTATGACCGCCTTTGCTTATACTGCCACATATTTCTACGACTATTGAGGCCCATAGGATTTATTCCGTCTATGCATATGATGTCCTCATCATTAGATATCTGAATAAGTTAGAATTTGTCGTTTGATTTTCAAGGCCTCATCTGTTCTCCGCCATTACTTGATAAGTATATAATTATCTATTATAAGTATTTGACTATTGATTTGATTTCGGAATAAGTTTGAGATTTAATATTCTGATAAGAAATTCATTTGTTCAGATAAGATTAACGCTCGTTATATTCCTAGAAATTCCGAAATCCGATTCGCTGCTCGTTCGTCTTGTTCAATTTCGAGGACGAAATTTTTTTTAGAAGGGAAGAAATTGTAATACCTGAATTTCTAAAATTCACAAAAGACCAAAATACCCTTATGATCAAAAGCAAGAATAATTAAATAAACACAATACCAAATGAGCTATGTAAATTTAAAACTTATAAGAAAATCACATATGATCCAAATAAATCTTGAATGACTTGGTAAAGTTAATTTTTATAGATTAAAATTTTATAAAATCAATTATGTACTTTAATAATTAGCCGAATATATTAAATAGTTTTATAAAAGAAATTAATTAATAAAAGCCCAATATAAATTTATATTACTAAGAGTCCATTTATTTTAAGTCCAATAAATTATAAAGCCCACAAGAAAAATTATAAATCCTATATAAACCCATTATTCGGTTCACATAAATCCCTAATTGCCGATTTAACATAAACCGACTCCAAAACCCTCCAAAATTCGACTTTCAGTTTCCAGAGCTTAAAGACATTTTTCTTGGATAAGTTTTAAGTTAAAGAAGGTGAGAAAAATAGTGTTCGAGTTCCAAAGCTGCTGGTTTGAGCGTGGGTAGTTTTTAGGTTGATTAGGGTTTCGGCGAGTGGAGTTTTTGTGTTTCTTTTGTGCTAACGACCAAAGCTCATCAAGGGTAAGTTCCTAATGTTGATTTCAGTCCTATAGGTCATATATAACACATAAAAATTAGCCATGCATGTTTAATATGTCGTATGAAATTATTTGGAATCTAAAACCCTAAAAGCTTATATTAATAACTAATGGGCTTATAATATTTTTAGAGATCATGAATTGATTTTTACAGAAGCTATTACATGTTATAAGACCTGAATAAAATACATAATTATGAATTAGAAGCTTGTATGAATTGTTTTGAGTTTTATGGTTCGATTAAACATGGAAAAAGGAAGGTTTTTAAAAGGAACGATTAGGGTTTGCATGAATTAGGGTTTTCTTGTAATCATTAAAGGTAATTAATGAAGTAGTAATGATGAGCTAATGATTGGTTAAACTTAGGTTTAGGGTTTGTACTTAAATTATACTTATTCGATTTTAAACAAAAGTTTTGGGTTGGTTTTGTAAATTATGAAACTTAAGGGTTACTTTTGTAAACAGTAAAATAAGGGTATTAAACGTATAAAAATAAGTGTGGGGGTTAAACATGTAATTTTGGATATTTAAAGGGCTATTCGAGTTGTATTTAAATTATTAGGTAATGCTTTGTAAATTCTAAACCCTTTGGGTTAAAAGTGTAAAATCTGATAAAGTAAGGTGAGATTGTGAACTTAAAGAGGTCAAGGGTGTAATTTGAAATTCTGAGCAATTATGGGTTCAACAAGTGTAAGTTGATTTTGTAGAGACACGCATGAGTTTAAGTTAATTTCGTTTTGTTATCATTTACGTTCTAGGTTAAATTGGGAAATCATTAAAAGAAGTAATATGTGAATTTAATGCGTATTTAGTAATATTTAAAGAGTATGGGAAACCCTAGAACCTAAATAGAAAGTTGGTGAATTAATGAGAATACCCTAAAATGTGAGAATTGTCTCATTACTAAAATAAGAATATTCTGACAACTCTAAAAGTATTAATGCGATAAATCTGTTATAATATTAATGATTCTAATAAGTATTAAATAAATCATAATCCGTGTAGATTCGTTGGAGGAGACGCGACGTTACATCTTCATATTCGTTCATTCGTTACTTTTCTCTCAATTGCTTTAAGGTACGGATATTCTGTCTTACTTTAAGACACTTATGTTATCGTACAGATATTCTGACCTTTTCAAGAAGGTTCCTTATGATATTCTTTCGTTAGTCTTTCCATTTTACTTATTAGGGTTTCCAATGCCATTGCTATGAACCCTTTCCTCGACAGTGATTTGTTGTTTATCTAACTTATGTTTTATTGAACCATGCTATCGATTTGGAACATTATGTTAGGAAGACTTTGATATGTGTAATTGATGAACCTCATTATGTCTGAATATGAATCTTATGATATGAGTTATCGATATGTTATCCGTTGAACTTTGTGTTTGATTATGATCTCGTGGTCATTTATGACAATTTGTTTAACCTAAGTTAGTTTGACACCCGAGCCAAGTAATAACTAGTCATGGGGTTCCATGTCCGTCGTTGATGCACCTCGACATAACTCTAGGGCAGAGTGATGTTCGCACGCCCCTTATCCGTTATTTGTTATGAGCTCGGTTGGTATTAAATTACCTATATATGTCTGTGGGCATATGGATGCATCCTAGATCCGATCTCATATCCGATATGATTTGTTCGGTGAATGATGTCGTAGTAATACGCGTCTTCACAATTTCTCGAGCTAGCTACTCCAAATGATTTTCTAAGACTATTTTTATATAGTTATGATGATTTTGATATGATATGTTCTGGGCTCGAGGTAGTTAACTAAATCAGATTTGTTATTTCTATGTTAAGTTCTGATTATGATTTGGTGTGTTCAAGTGTTTATGATTATGTGTTGGGTTATTATATGATCTTATATATGTGTATGCTTCTGTATGTATATGTGATTACCGTTTATAATGCTATGTTGTGATTAATAATGCTTAAATGGGGTTCAGGATGTCAAGTATTCCGATGTCATGTTAGTTTATTGTTATGTGAATTCGCTTGAACTGCTGGATGAATGTGTTAGTGTGATAGTGAGTATTCTATAAGTTTAATATGTATAGTCCGATCGCTAATTTTGGGAAACTTTTGTTTGTCAAGTGTTTTATTGCCTATGTGACCGCCATGTTAAGTTCTCTTTTATGCTAATATTTGATCTCGAAATGATTCAATTTA
>OU343224.1:180017858-180122352 GCA_910596185.1 Chrysanthemum makinoi
TGTCATGATTAGGGTCATAACATTGGTTTCGGGTATTTTTGGTTGGTTGATTGGTTGGTGAGATTGAATTGGGTTGATTTGAGATTGAAATTATTAGGACTTAATATATAAATTATCAACTTTGAGCAAAGTCGGTGTTACTTTGACTTTTTAGTCAATAGTTGACCCCGACAACGCCGTAATATGGACTTTAGTATAGTTTGGACTATTGATTGATTAAAAGCCGAGAAGTCATGAGTCGTGTGCTTGTGGACTCGAAACGAATAACGATATGAAACTAATATTGAAATTGACGAAATATATATATATATATATATATATATATATATATATATATATATATATATATATATATATATATATATATATATATATATATATATATATATATATATATATATATATATATGAAAATGTTAATAAACTATGAAACATAAATAATAAAAAGGCTTTTATACCAAAACTATCGATAAAAGGACTTGTCTTGTTATTTACAGTACTATTTTAAATGGGAATTAACAACTTAAAATGGAAAGGTTTTCTAATAAATAAGTAATTAATGTTTCAAGTGCACGATTATTGAAATGTGCCAATTATGAGCATTTTATACTATTTTCAACTATTTATTTACTTACGTTGTGTGCATGGGTTACGGATGACCTAACATTAATAGAGTCGATCCACGTGGGTAGCGGACTTATTAGGTTGACGAATCTAATAAGAGACCGTTAGGTACGTAGGATAACGTTATTAATGGGTGAATTATCCTTATGACTCGTTAGGATGCGACCGGTTTATGGGATAATAAGCGACATAAATAAATAATTGAGTTTATGAGTTGACAAATTGATAAGGTCTCTTGTTTATTCCGAAACTTATTGGACTATAGAGCTTATTGCTTAGATGTCTCATTGTGTTGCATTGAGTCATATTGTGGGTGTTTGAGTGCATTCATCAAATCATATTGAGTCGATACACCGCCATAGGATACCAAATACTAGGACTAAACGGTGAAACAAGACATTTTGGAGATAAAGAAAAGGAATACATTGGGGTAGATAACGTTGATTTTGGGAAATATATATTAAAATTCATTTACATTAATAGGTTGTGCCGAGTCGATAGTTGTTGTGCGTGATTAGATTATTATCTTCTGCTAGTGTTTATTTGTGCGTTGCTTGTTTGAGGTGAGTTTCATAGCCCCACTTTTATCTATGTTTTTAACTAAATAGGGGTGAGAATCATGCTACTATTTTTTAGACCTTCTAAACTATTTTGATTTGCTTATCTGCTGGAGATTAGATAGATATGTGGTAGTTGTTGCCTTAGTCTAGGGTAGCAATCCTAATTGCTATAGCACTTTCCTAGCTAAGTATAGACTTCTACCTCGACCTAGTCTAGGGTTAGCAATCGTTCTAGACTTTGCTACGACTGTATTTAGTGTCACTAGGGACCCATTATGATATCGGATATGATATTTGTATGTGATTGATGTGTATCTATCTTAGGTCTCGCATAGCAAATTAACTCCTACAGTTCCACTATTTTAAACTTGAACTTAAACCTATGAACTCACGGCGTTAGGTGGCCTTTTATGTTTTTCTCGAGGTAATTAAGTGATGTTTGGAGTACGTGTTGAAGGACATGAGGGTGTAACAGGTGTGGAAGGTGACATGAGTGGAAGGGGTGAAGGACATGAGGGTGTAACTCTTTGTTTGGACGTAGACCATGTAAGTGAAAACCTAAGTAAGAACCAACCACCGGCAACTCCTAATGTGGAGAGTTCGCTCGAGCTCAAACAGTGGAGAGAATCCCCCAAACTAGGTAACTTGGGGTCCATGAATACGGAGGCTCGGGTGGATGCCATGGTACTTACATCCTACGATTCACCTCTCGGAGTAGGTCATACAGATCGGAGTGATGAGGATAGACGTGAAACTGAACATGAATTGACGGAATGTGATACTTTTGTGCATAATGACAATTCCAGTGTGTACACCTCTCGGACCAGTTAACACATGTCAAAGTTGTGAGGATAGAATGGAACTTTTAAAGGAATTGATGGATAAATGTAGCAACATGGAGTCTAAAATGTCTGGTCTTGAGGAATTGACAACCTCTCTAGCTGGAACTATTAAAAGGTTCAAGCACAGGTTGAATGTTTTGGAGAGAATAGAAGACCAGGATTGCTGCATATAGAAGAGTCAAAAGGATGGGAAAGAAGGCTAGCTCCTCAAAGGATCAGAGGTTGGAGGATGCATCCAAACGGGGAAGGTAAAAGCATAGATTAGGGGAGGATGTGAATTTCGATGTGGTTTTGGACTTGGATAGTCGTGCTAATCGGGATGGTTATCTGTTGACTGACATGGAAGGAAAAGCTGCAGCGATAAATGATGCTTTGAAAGCTACTTGTGCAGAAAAAGAGAAGGAAGTGGTGCAGGCAACAAACACTGCCTATGTTGCTACATCCACTGCTTCTAAAGAAGAAGCCACTGCTGGAACCACCTCTAAGGTAATTATAACACCTGTTACTTCAGATATTCTCATTGCTAACACAACCACTGTTACATCACCACCAAGGTCAAAAGAAGCTGAAAAGGAGGTTGGCATTCAACTGCTAAACCTAAAGCAATCTTTACCAATCCCTGAACCTATCGTTGCACCCATTCCTGCTACAATTAAACCTTATGCACCTAAACCATTGGGAAGTTTGAAGATTGGTGAGCCTGTGAAGTCAGTTGTTGGTCAACGAATATTGGAAAGGTAAAGGAATTAGAAACAGTTTTGGCGTTTAATAGTATAGATGAGCAGGAGGCTTATGATAGAGAAGAAGCTCAAAGAGTACATCTGGAACTAAATCTGATGTAATTAATAGGAAAAAGAAAAACAAGAAGATGACGAAGCTTCCGGAAACGATTGAAAAATTGAAAAATGAAGAACAAGTGTTCCAAGGATCAGGAGAGTGATACTCAAGATGAAGTTGCTGAAAAGAAAAGGCAAGAAGAACTGGAGATTGTAAGCTTTATGGAGGGTAAAAGGCTGGATAGGATGGGAGATCAAATTTCCACTGTTCAACCTACAAGACTTAGAGAAAAGACTCTAGACTTCAGCTATGTACCAACAGATGAAGAGATTTTGTTCTTGATAAAAAATGATCCAGTGATCAAGAAGAAAGCAATTGACCTAGTGGCGGATAAGACTTTAACTGAAGATCAAAGAACGACACAGTTAAAGGACTTTATTCAGATGAAGAACAATCAAGCACTTCAAGATGTTTGTTTCAGTCAAGAAAGGCGAGAAATCAAGACAACCAACAAAGGCACAAGTAATTTCAATGATGAAAGATTATTGTTGCAAGGTTGGTGGTTGGAAAAGACATCAATTCAAAGGAATGTCTGATGATAAAGTTGAAAGTATCTACTACAGAGTTCGAAGACAAGATAAAGATTTTATTCCAATGGACTCTGAAGAAGAATCAAGAAGGTATCCCAATTTGAAGAGAAAGGCCAAAGATAGTGAATCTCAGACATCTAAGAAGACAAAGTTTGATGAAGAACAAGAAGTTCCAACTGAAGTTCAGAAGAACAACTGACTGTGATAATTGTAGAAGAAGAAGATTTCTACCTGAACCACTGCAGTCGGACATCCTATCATTGATTGGGAAGTATTTATTGCCAGCAATTTTGCTCCAACATGGAAGATTACAAGGCTAGATGGTGAAACTTCATCATTCATTCAGTTTGAAGATCTCATAAAAGCTTTTGACAGAGATGATCTTGACACACTATGGAGGTTAGTTCAAGAAAGGTTTAATGTTGAAGATCCCAAAGATATGAAGGAGATGCAGTTGTGGGTTAATCTTAAAAGGCTCTATGATACAAGTGATGATTTTTGGAAATTCTCATGTTCATGTGCCGGTACTAAATGGTATTATTATGATTCATGTGAAGTTCATCATGTTTCTACAACAAATGGAGTAGATGCATTCATGCTTGCTGAGAAAGAATATCCACTGAGGAACTCTCTTTGTGATGCTATGTACAAGCATCAGAGTTCATGAAGATAGTGAGAAAGTCAGAGCATTGTTACGGACTTCAAGATCAATGTTCAAGAGCTATTCAAGCATTGAGAAGAAGATAAAGTGTTTGAAAGAATTCCAATCCTTCAGAAGATGAAGATTGAAGATTGTTACTGGATGTTTTTTGAATGAAGATATCAAGTTTGCGGGAGGATTGTTGGGTTTTTGGTTATGGTTATGAGGATAGAGTGACTGCTCATGGTATACCACTGCTAGTATAAGATTGGAACTACTGCTAGTTTGTTTGAACAATTGGTACTATTCTGTAGGTCGGGTTAAGTTGTAATATTCTAGAAGTGGTGATGGTTGTTAGGATCATCTAGAATACTGCTGGAGTTTGACAAATACTAGAGTTATTGATAACTGATGCTTATGTTTTAGTAGATTGTATCGTAAAAAAAATAAAAAAAATAAAAAAATAAAGAATTAAATAAAAAAACAACTATAAACATATAAGGATGCAACATTGGCTGATAATGTGTTGAAAAACAACAGTTTAAATACGATCGTGTGAAATATTTAAAATCGTATCATAAAAACAACACATAGTGAGATAAGACACTATTTTTAAGGGATGTGTAATTAAAGTGTTAAATGAAAGTGGAAGTTGATCTGCCATCATGAAGACCGAGCAATAAAGGTTACGAGATGCATGTGCAGTCTGATTTAAGTAAACAGTTGGCGAGGTTTACAAATACTTGTATGACGGTCACAAAAGTTTTATTGTAAATATGTTAAGATGTATAGGATGGTGCAAAACTAAGCTTTAGCATAATCTGTAGTTATAAGTTCAAAGTTAAGGGATAAGGTCAACAACCTACCATTTATTAGGTTAATGCTTTAAATGTGGTTAGGTAGAGGCTTTCTTTTATAGTGACGGCAGATCATAAACGACGCCATTACATTAAGCGCTTTTACACACACATATCAGCAAAACCCTAATAAAAATGACTAAAAAAAAGGTAGTGGGTTTTTTGTTTCTGTAAATCTTATTTTTCTAATGCTAAGCTTGGTTTCACGCATCTTTAAAGACTTTGTTTATTTTGCAGATATCATAACAATCTCTTCTGATTCAAGCATAACAGTGTCCTCAAGCAGTTCAGATACAATGCAGCCATGTAATCCATGGGCTTCATATTTCCCAAACGCTGAAACCTCTGAAAGTGATTCAAGCTCTATATCCAGCTATTTGTCTACCTACAGCTCAAGTGACTATTCTGACAGACCCGATGTGGTAGCTTACCGCAACATGCGTTGAAAAGAACGCGTTTATGAGTTTCGAGGAAAAAAAGGCTTCAGTTAGTGATGCCGAAAGTCGGAACCTCCCGGGTAAAAGGATTCAGGTAATAGGACTTGCAAATAAACAAACATGGGCTGATATTAAAGAGAAGAAATTTGGCATAAATAATCCCTCCACAGTCCAGGAGCGGTGACAAAGGCAAAGGCAAGGCAAAGGGAAAAGAAAAATGGCTTACAAATAACATCCGTTACCTTATCTACTGGTTTGTTGATGTACTAAAACAACTGGAATGGTTGTTATCTGTTAAATCTATAATATGTGCACTGTCTGCTGTGACTATTTGTGCGAGATCTTTTAGTATTTATGCATATGCCTTGAGTTAAATAGGTGGAAATTGAAAATTCACTTTTCTGTGTATGTTTACTTTTTTACCTATAAACAAGTAATAAATAACCACAAAGTTTAATAGGATTACCTTTGAAAAAAGGTTCAGGTTTGGATGTTTAACCCACCAAACATGACATTTTTAACAGGACATTTTTTTATAACAATGAACAAAATTTAGGCGACTATAGAAGGAATCTATACCAACGTATTATAGACTACATAATTACAAATCAGACAGACATAAAAAAGAACAATGGATTGTAGAATGGAATTAAAACGTGTGTTAAATAGGCATTAATCGAATAACAACAACGATTCATTATAACATGGATCGAATAACAATAATCGAATTAAAACTTACCATACTTTGCCACATTATTGGAACAAAAAGATTGAGCAATTGAAGGTGGTTTTCTTGTTGTATAAAAATGTAACGAATGGAAATAATCGGTTGCTATGAACATTGTACGTTAGGAGCAAGAGAGGTGCCGCGCAGCAATTTGTTTCATTTGTGAAAAGATTAACTAGGAATGCTTTTATGCGAGAAGCAAAAAACATCGAGAGTGAAGAAGACGAATGATGAAGACGAGTGAGTATTGGATTTTGAATTTAAATTCACTGTACTTTCACTATTCAAATGTGTACTTTTATGTAACGTAAAATGACCAAAAATCCCTTTTTAAAAAATACGGTTGCCCAGCGACTTTTGGTTGCCCAAAAAACAATACCTTACACATACGGGACACTTGTCGCACTGTGGTTGAGTTGCCCAATAACAGCGGTTGCCTTCGGTCTATTTTCAAATTTAAAATAAAAGTGGTCCATAAAATGATATGCATCAGGGCGCGCGGTCTATTTGTGTCATTTTCCCTTATTATTATTATTCTTATTATTATTGTTATTATTATTATTATTATAATTATTTTTTAGAAAATCATAGGATTTACAAGAAATTAGTAGGGACCCGAGAAACTAGTTGGGCCCCACTCCTCTAGCAATAGCAAAGCTAATCGTACTAAAAATATGATCGCAGCCGTGCGCCAATTTCTGAGTCGCGAGAAACTCGGATGCGTTTTAGTAAGGTTACCGCCTCCTTCCCAAGTTCTCCAAAGGAAGAGAATGAGAAGGGGAGAAACCTATATCCAATGTCCACATTTAGCCTGTACTTGACACATTTGCGTTCTTACGCCGACCAGCACCCGCGACGCGAAATCGACCATATTAGTTTGTGTCCGCACATTTAGTTTATTATTATTATTATTATTATTATTATTATTATTATTATTATTATTATTATTATTATTATTATTATTATTATTATTTTTTATTATTATTTTTTTTTATTATTATTATTTTTTAAACATCACTTCATTAGAAACCATAAGGGATATTACAAGAAATTGGTGGGAGCGGGACACTAGTTGGGCTCTCACTCCTTTCTGAATACAAAAGCTTAGTCTATGAAAGATGAAAGCCCCACTCTTGACATTATTCGAGTGGCTAATGGCAATGATTTTGATGCGTGAAAGTGTGTCCAATGCCGTGTGTCAAGCTCCCAAATGTAGAAAAAGCAAACGGGATGAACTTGTAGCCATTTGCTTCATATTTGGACACATATTTCTTTTTCTTCTTCTCCACCGCGTTATGTAAAGCCCCCTGGAGCCCACATATTAGCATCAATACCCGCAAAAGGAGAGATCCCAATTACATCCAAACACGCGTCCTTGCCTTGGAACCAGTTAAATAATAACAAGTTCTGCGGACGTAATTCTTTACCCTCCTTCGAAAGAAACCCCATTGGGGCCTCCTTTTTCACCATAATCCCAACCTTGGAAGATATGTCGACAAGAATATCACGCACCAGGTTATGTCTAAATTTCACCCCCACTTCATGGAACATGAAGCATGGTCTCCCCATTGGTCCATACGATGCTTGCAGCTCGGACAAGGACTATCTTCGGAAAACATGGGTATGGTAAGCCTATAACACAGATCTGACCGGATGGCGATGGTTCATCCTTTGGCCTAACCCATCAATAGGTATGGTGACCAGGAAGTCTTGTGCATGTGGAGCCCGTGTACAGCTGAGGATAGCCACTTGCCTTGGACTTAACGAATACTTTGAAATAAGATCTTTCTCGATGACACCGAAATAACACTTTGCCAAGAGTTTCATCATATATGGGGCGAGTGTCGAGGCGATAGAGAACATGTCTTTGTTACAAGCATTGTTAAAATTATCGAGCATCTTTGAAACGAAGGGCCATGACAGTTAATGCCCGTTTTGACCAAAATCCGGTCCTGCATATCGTTTTGCAAACGAGAGGTAAGGAAAGCATATTGAATAATGCCACTCGCCGCATGGATGCCCAACCCACCCATCTTGATTGGGAGGGTAGCAAGCCGCCTGCCGTCGCCAAAACTTGCGGTGATAATCTTCTCCAAGGAAGCACGTAACATCTGATCAAACGGACTTGGGCCTCTCGCAGTACAACGGGAACATGTCCTCAAAGCGTAAGATAATTTCTCAACCCCGTAACAATTACGGAGAAGAAGGAGCTCACATTGGGGGTCATTAAGTTTAAGAATAGCTTCCATTTGCAAGATAGTTTTAGAGACCCTTTTCAAAGCCAGCTCCTGACAAAAGCTTTCATTCAAACTAACGGGACCACCAAGTAGTTTGACACCATCAGCTGGATGAGAGATATTTATAGGAAAAACACCCTCCACCCTGCTTCTGGGGTCCTACATAGGCCAGAAAATTTTAGTCTTATCGACATTCAAAAACAAGCCCCGAGCGGGGCCATCCGTCATAATAATGTCGAGCGCCTTAGCAACCATAAGAGTATCCCCGACAATAGTGCCATCGTCAAGATACCAAGCCGGAGAGAGCTCACATGACCTATTAATAGCATGGACTAGGGGGTGTAAAGCGAGGGCGAATAACAAAGGACCTAGCGGATCCCCTTGTTGCACCCCTTGACAGGACCAAAGGATAGAATCATCATAATAAAGTCTAGCAGGCCTGGCATAACAAAACTCGACCCAAGGAGCTATAGAAGGGCATCTCAGCCGGTCTCCGGAGAAGGACACTCCTATCAACCAGATTGAAAGCGTTCTGAAAATCCACCAGCAGCATGGACAGCCCAACATCGTGACCCTTAGCCTCAATAAGTCGATTCACCGAATGAAGAACAGCCTCACAACCGCCCAAAACACCAACTCCAAATTGAAAGTCCTGCAAGTAGGTATTCATAGAGTTGCCAATTGAAGAAGAAGCAACCTTCGACCGCGAGCCTCACGCCTGTGCGGCAGCAATAGGCGTATGCCTCCACCGGCTTAACCAACGGTCGGGGGCACTAGCAATAAATTCCTCTAGTATAGCAGGGCACTTTCCATCAAGAAACAGGTTGACAGCCCCAGTGATGGAACCTAGCAGGTCATCGGCAATGGCAGACGCAGCCCCTCTCAAAATATCCATTAAATGTTGTGCCCTAAGCCCATCTCGACCACATGATGTCTCTTACAGGAAACTACGCATCCTATTCAAAGCCAAGTCCTTATCCACAATAAGTGCATCTTCACCCAGCGGATCCAATGACAAAATTGGTGGTGGGGCGCGGGGTGTTTGGCCTCTAGCTCATGCAAGGTGTCAAATGTAGAGGGGGCGACACCAGAGGACGTAAGCACCTTAATGGCAGCGGTGAAGTGTCCGTCCCCCAGTTTACGTTTACATTGAACCAGGTTAGCAGTATCAAGATCTTTGGTTTTCGCCATACCACCTAGGGATGAAGTGACCCCAGATAAATGTTCCATTACCAATGCGAACCTGTCTGCAGGATCCTTCCACCGGAGAATAGCCCGCGATATACATTCAAGTTGGCACCGTTCTCGCTCTCCCGAACGTCGTTGGGCTTTGTTGGCTGGCGTGAAGGTGGTCAAAACACAACATGGCAGGATGAGGAGTTATACACATACCGATAGATCCCCCGGGCACGCAAGAACCTTATCAAGTGCATTACGAAAAATCTTGGCAAACCCGAGCCGCAGCCTAGGGGGGATGCATTTAACGTCGTAACTTTTAAGAACACTCGCCCAATCGTTGATATCAAAAACCGGCTCTCCGTGAAATGCCACAGGATGGCCCTCCCCAATGTCACCATCAGGTGATAGCCGATGCAACGATAGCACCATTCTTTGCATCAATCGGCGTTGGGCGCATTGATGCCATAGATCGCAACTTCATGAAAACTAGGTGCTATGACCACTCCCCCGTCAACATGCTTACAATTTTTACTAAAGGTGTGGTACAAAACACACCCCGAGAGCCAGACTCCCGCCGCATGAAGTGCCTGTTCAAGCGCGGAGAATAAGGAAAAATCCTTCGTAACCCGATCCTTGTATGAAGCTTTTAGAACATCCGTTTTAAAATGGCGCATGTTCAAATGGTCAATAAAATATTTCTTAGTGAGCCCTTTACCATTTCCCCCACTGCACCCTTCACAACCTTGTAGCGGACAAGAGATTCTATATGCCTCACGATTAGCCATAAGAGCTAGCCAAACCGTAAATTGATTGAACCTTTTTTGTCCAACTCTCAAATTAAACAAACTTATGCTAAATAAAATCAAAAACCCACGTGACTAGGCCTACCACATCAACAACACAAAAACTAAAGGCTAAAGGGATAAAACATTTCCGGGATATGCGGGCCCCACCAAATAAAAACAAGTTGTATACCATGTTGGAACATCAAACTGTCAACACAATTTTGGCTAAGTCGCTACCAAAATTTTCATGAAGGGAACTCGCTTCCTGCAAAAGGCTATCAAACAAAGTACCAAACACAAAATATTGGACAAGTCGCTACCCAAAGAGGGCTATCAAACAAACCGCCCTCCAGCTGACTAGACACCACCTCCTGTCACAAGGAGGAATCCGGCAAGGTCACCACACCCACGAACACGGTAACTAGCAGGAAGATCACAAGGCAATATATATGAAACTATATAAGAGAATATAACCAATCCCTGCCAGAACCGTACTCATGGCGAGATAGAGATGATCTAGTGGAAGATGATCAAGGAGATCACCTGGGGAGAGACCCGAATCGCCCACAGTCGTTACACCATGGCTATGAGTATAATTATTGTTATTATTATTATTATTATTATTATTATTATTATTATTATTATTATTATTATTATTATTATTATTTATTTTTTTAATAATAGTGTATTATTATTATAAAATTTTATATAAAGTTGGATGGGAGTCTAGACACAAGTTCTGTTCCCACTCCTTTACATAAATTTCAAGGTCGTTAGATTGTTTAGGATTAGTACAAAATGGATGTGGCAGCTACATATTAGTCTAGCATATATATTATGTCTCGTAATGGGCTAACCCGTATAAACTGACATAATAAATATGCTAGACTAATACTATCATACTAGTTGTGCTAGATGTATAATTATTGGATTTCTTTTATTTATTTATTTTTTAACTCTTGTCTGTATCCTTCTATCATACGCCTACATGTAAGAGAAACGATTTTGGATTCATACATGGTAACGGGTGGTCTTGTAACACCTGAACAATTCTACACCCGGCAAAGAGATGTTCACATTAGGATCTTGGAATAATTCTCCACCCAAAGGAGACACTATAAAAAAGTTGTACTTTAGTGACATAATGAAAAGTGTCATTAAAAGTAAAAAAAGCGTCATAAAAATATATTGAAATGTCAAAAAAAGTTAGAAAAAGATGTTACTTGATTTCTTGGGTGTACTCATAATGACACAAAAAAGTGTAAGGATAATTTTTATTTTATTTTGTGACACATAATTTTCGTAAAAAGTGTCATTAAATCTCAAAATTTTGATTTTTGCTCATATTTTTTAAAAAGATTAATTGAAAGTTAAATTTAATCCACTTTTTTTGTGTCATTAGAACCACAATAACTAAAAGTTTATTTTCTTGTAGTGAGAGATGTTGGATTAGGATCTTGGAACAATTCGCTGCCCGAAGAAGAGAAGTTCACATTAGTATCCTGGAACAATTCACCACCGAGTAATTATAGTGCATACGGATGGCTCTATTCATTAAATTTTAAGTCACATACTCACATACTTGCATGAAACTATGTATATCTGAAAAAAATGGAAAAATCACAAAGATATATACAGAGATTTATAAACTAACCTGTGAGCTGCCTTCGCCATTATATGAAACTCTTCTTTGATATGAGTTCTCTTCTATGAACTTTCTCACTTCCTTGAGGGACCTCAATATCTTTTTACTGTCTGGATGGTGATCTATACAGATTTTATGTTTTTAGTCAAAATTAAATAATTGATCATCCGAAGTGTATAAAACTTACCTTGTCAACTCTCCCATTCTCATTATTTTCTAGGCGCCTTAGTTTTAAAATTTTCCAGCCTTTTTGATTTGTCAGTAGTTCTTGAGGGTCAAGAGTTCTTTCTCTACCTTGTTTTAACTGTCGAATAACACTATTATATTTAGACATAGTAGAAGTAGTAAGCAAATAAAACAAATGGAAAATTGGAGGTGCAGGTGGTCTTGTCAAAGTTTTTGGCAGATGTTTTATAGGACGGTCAAGTTAAGTAACCCATTTAGTATGGAAATTTTTGCCTAATGAAGGATGGTTATTGGGCCTCCATGTAATATGTAAGGAAAGGTGTGGATGTACAACCATCCCCAAGTATCAGATAAACATAAATATATAGCTAGGTGTAGTGCAAGAAGAAGGGCCTGGATGCACGCTTCCTTGGAGCACAAAGTTTAACTTTGTATAAATAAAAGGATAGAAAAGAAATAAATTAGATTTACCCCATCGATATTGTTTGATTCAAAGAGCCTCTTTTTCTCTTCTTTGATGAACTATTAACCTGCATCAGGTTATGGTATTGAATCATCTATACATATATATATTGATTAATTCTCTTAAGAACGTGACATTGTCACTAAAGCTAGAAACCTGAAGAATCAAAGTTCCAATTACATATACTCTTAAAAGTTTGATTTGGAATCATCTATACATACATATACTTTAATTTATTTCTTTTCTATCCATACATATACTCTAATTTATTTCTTTTCAAACAATATGTAAGTTTTATTTGAATCATCTATACATACATATACTCTAATTTATTTCTTTTCTATCCTTTTATTTATACAAAGTTAAACTTTGTGCTCCAAGGAAGCGTGCATCCAGGCCCTTCTTCTTGCACTACACCTAGCTATATATTTATGTTTATCTGATACTTGGGGATGGTTGTACATCCACACCTTTCCTTACATATTACATGGAGGCCCAATAACCATCCTTCATTAGGCAAAAATTTCCATACTAAATGGGTTACTTAACTTGACCGTCCTATAAAACATCAGCCAAAAACTTTGACAAGACCACCTGCACCTCCAATTTTCCATTTGTTTTATTTGCTTACTACTTCTACTATGTCTAAGTATAATAGTGTTATTCGACAGTTAAAACAAGGTAGAGAAAGAACTCTTGACCCTCAAGAACTCTTGACAAATCAAAAAGGCTGGAAAATTTTAAAACTAAGGCCTAGAAATAATGAGAATGGGAGAGTTGACAAGGTGAGTTTTATACACTTCGGATGATCAATTATTTAATTTTGACTAAAAACATAAAATCTGTATAGATCACCATCCAGGCATTAAAAGATATTGAGGTCCTTGACGAGCTCTTTGAGATATTACTTCTTTATTGTTATTTTTCATGATATGGTTAATTAGGTAAGGCGATTGGGCACCATAATTAAATATGCTTGAGGTGCATAAGCACCTAAAATCTTTTATTGTAGGTTGAAACAAATTTAAATCCACATTTTGTGCATCAACAATTCCTTTTTTACATCAAATTTTTTTTAGTATTTAAATCAAAATTTCATTCTATATGACTAAAAAAAATTAATATTTCATAAATAAAAATAAAATTGTGCATTAGAATTTCCTTTTCTATTCATTAAAAAAATACATAAAACTTCAAAATTATTAAAAATTACATGACAACTTTTTATTCACCGACATCCTCTATTTCGAAAAATAATTTAGAATTTTTCAAATAATTTTTAATTTTTTCAAGTCTTGCTTCACTTCTCAAGAATATTTGCCTTTTTATTTGATCTCCTCGCTACACTAACAATACTAATGAAATAGACTTTTAAGTTATTTGTATTAAATTAGACAACATAAATCTTTATGTAATTTTGAAAATTTATAACATGTTAAATCTTTCTAAGATTGTCATATATAATGACTATATATGACAATTTGAAAAGCATAATGACAAAACAAAAAACGTGGCACAAAACTAACTTTGGCTCATTTACGACAAGTGAGACATCATACAAATTTTCAAAGATAATGTATCTAGATAAATCACGCGAGAAAAGACATTGTTAAGAGCTTCTATATTTTTATTGACAAATAAGATCCCCCACTTATAATTAATAAGATGTAAACACATTGTTGACGATATAGAGTAAAGACCGGGTTATATTCATGTTACATGCAAATTTTATTTCATAAGTGCCGCCAAATAAGATAACAAGGGTTGTAATTGAAAACCGCTGCAATATATAAGCTATAACCAAGAACCAAATTTTATAAACCCTTATAACGCAATCAATGTTTGTTCACCTAAGTAAGTATTTCAGTGCCCGTTATTATGCTCACTGGTAACCATGGTCACTTGCAGTGTATTTTTGGGCCCATTATTTGAGTAATGTAATTTTACACAGCCACGTTATGTGTTTTAGCCATGATATGGTATTTGCAGTTTTATACATTAAAAAATTAATCATTATTTTTCACGTACAACAACAACTACTAATACACTTATGATGAAGAAATAAGCTGTTGATACTAAACAATGCAAATTAGACGGTATATGTTATATTAATAGGTTTTTCTAATAATTTGTCAAGTGTATTATATTCTGCGTTACTCGCCACTTTTCCTAGATACCTAATTTTCTGATAATAACGGTATGAGGCCTCTCATCTTTAAAAGAAAATGAGAGATCATGCTCACCAATTAAAAGCAACATAGCTTAAATGACGGTCCGTTCTAGTAAAAAGCAATAGCCCGCATTTTTATTTGATCTCAATAAAGTATTAGTTTATTTGTACTAAAATTACACAAAATAATATTTTATATAATAATAATTAATTTATATATTTTTCTTACGTATAAAACATATTATATCACTCTAAGATTGTCATATATATTGACTAATATATGACAAAACCCAAAAAATGACAAAATGAAATTGTGGCAAAAAACTAAACTTGGACGATGATGTAGTGGAACAAACATAATGCATGTGCTCATTTATACCAAATAAAACATTATACACTTATTAAAAGAAAAACATACTGATATCCAATCAAGAGAAAAAAAAAGAAAAAAAAAAAGAGATAAGCTTTTTGAGTTTCTATTTTGTAGTTGATAAATGAAAGTGATGTCTCTGTCGTTGCCTATATTTTATTATCAAGTTTTGAATATATATTTTCTCAGGCTATTCTTATTGACAAACACTAACAGGCAGTGTACTTGATCAAATGTAGTCAGTGGGGCAAGTACGAGGTCGTTTTTATGAGTAGTGTTGTTAAGACTAACCTAGTGAATTTTACAGATTAATAAGGGGTTTGATTTTGATTTAATTAAACTACTAAACAAGAAAAGTAAATTAAACTAATTAAACTAATTAAACTACTAAGGTTGTGATTGATAAAAAGAAGAAGTGTTAGCTATGTTACTTCTACTATATTCATTTAGTTATTCGTTTATTTGTGCAATGATTTAATATAACGCATTACTGATATCAGAAACACACAGACAAGATTACTATATTCATTTAGTTAAGTTTAAGGATACGCTTGGTCTCTCTTTAGTACTACAGTAAGTTTCTTTTTCAATATCGAATGCGTCATTGGTCTGGTCTGCTGAGTTTAAGGAGACACCTAATCTCTCTTCAGTGCTAGAGAAAATTACTTGGTCAATATTCCGAGTTGTGTCCTTGGTTGTCTCTGTTGGGTTTGAGACAACTGCTCTCTCGATGGTAGAACAATTGCTTTATCAGTATTCAGAGTTTGTAAAATAGAAAATAGATGGTTGGGAATCATCTCCATCCTACTCAGTGTAATCGCTTGCGTTCCACATTCGCCTTCCCATAACCTAAAGTTGGGGGAATAGTTATGCCTGAACTTCTTAAGAAAATTTGGATAGAATCGACTTAGGCTTATGTTGCACATAAGAGCATGAGCATGAAATGTGTTTTCAGACATGGATAAATATTTTGGCCATTTTCAGTAAGACAAAAAAAGGCTAATTACCTCTTGTATATATGAGGATTTGAGTATATAAAGTACTCAGTTATAAAAAGAGAATTTCTAAATGAAAGTATTATTCATATGCTTGTGACTAGTCTGAGTCAAATGTTCCTTTTCTCTTATTATTTCCTTGAAGAACAAATCGTGAAATGGTGTTTCATGATTGTTGAATTAAAATTCGTGTTTTGAAACAACACATCTACAAATGTAGAGTTGCGATCCAGTCAATCGAGCAGTTCAAATCCGATGATAGATGTGCAAACTGTGGAACAAGTCTTATGCTCTAGACGTAGATATAATCCCGGTACGTGTAGAATGTTGGCGGGCATGGCCTCAAGTTCAAGCGCCGAGTTACAACGCCAATCCCAAGAGCCATCATACAAGCAAACACGAGTTGATAACTTGCTCGAGACACAAAATAGAGCATGGGGAAGCAAGTTCGTGCATTGGAGGAGCAAAACCATGCAACACAAGCCGAAATCAATTCTATTCAAACTTTATTAATAAGTTTAGGCATAACTATTATATTTCCCTGACTTTAGGTTATCGGAACACGAATGAGGAATGGCAATCATAGTGAGTAGGATGGGAGAAGATTCCCCACCTGTCTATTTGCTATTTTACAACACCACGGGAGAGAGAGCAGTAGTATCCTTAAACCCAAAAGAGACGACCAAGGACACAACTCAGAATGCTGATAAATAAATTTTCTGTAGCACTAAAGAGTGAGCAGTTGTCTCCTTAAACTCAACTGACCAAAAGGCACAGCGCCAACACTGAAAAACAAACTGACTGTAGCACTCAAGTGAAACCAGCCATATCCTTAAACTTAACAGACACGACCAAGGACACAAAATCAGATACTGATAAAGAAAGTTACTGCATCACCAAAGTGAGACCAACTGTCACCTCAAGCTAACATAACCCTAAACCTACTGGACCCTAAGCCCGTGATTAGGGTCCATTAGGATTCTGATTTATATTAGCTCATTTCTTAACTTTGCCCACGTCAGATGGGATTTAATCAATAGTACTCTTAGTTACCTCACTGGTTTTACCACCAACATTAGCTTTTCAAGGCGACCACATGGACTAAAGGGGTGTTACTTACTTCTTTACTTTGCCCTGCTTCCAATGGGCTAGGAAAATCGGAATTAATTCCAACCATCTATTTCTTAGAAACCTTTACATTTTTATCAATGTAACAAAAACGTGTCGACTTTTCTATCTTCATTGATCTTGTTACAATAGAAGTTTTGTTTATCAGTATTTGGAGCTGTGTCTTTAGTCCGGTCTGTTGAGTTTAAGGAGACATGTAAAATAGCAAATTTGTTGGTAGATCTTACATAAAGCTCAGATACCATGTAAAATAGCAAATTGAGATATTACTGATTTGGTTTTGTGTGTTTACATAATGAGATCTCAGTATGTACTGACAGAAAACATATTCGATAATACCTCGATTTACTATTTATACACGGTATCGGGGCTTTAGGTAAGATCCATCAACAAATTTGCTATTTTAAATGTCTCCTTAAACTCAACAGACCAGACTAAGGACGAAACTCCAAATACTGATACAAAAAACTTTTCTATTGCAACATTATCAGTGAAGACAGAAAAGCCGACAGGTCTTCCTTGCAATGATAAAAATGTAAAGGCTTCAAAGAAATTGAAGGTTGGAATTACTTTCGACGATCATAGCCCATCGGAGCGTGGTAAAAAGAAAGTAAGCAACACCCTTGAGTCATGTGGTCGCTTTAAAAAGCGAATGTGTGGAAACCAGTGAGGCAACAAGAGTATGATGATTAAAGCCCATCCAACACGAGAAAAGTAAAGTGATAATATAACCCTAAACCAATGGACCCTAATGAAGGGCTTAGGATCCAGTGGTTTAAATTATGTTAGCTTGTGGTAACTGCTCTTTAATTTGGTTGTAAAGTAACTTTCTTTATTAGTTATCTGAATTGGAATAAACACCGACAACAAACCGAGATGTAGAACCCGGACCTAGAACAAGTAGCGTCGATCGATCACAAGTTGCAACACCAAGCGGTAAACCAGCTTTGATAACAAAGCGAAGAAGAACTAGAAGAATTTGAACCTGAGTATACTTGAACATATATGCTGCGATATACCATCAACGAACCCTTTATTAAAACCAATAAAAGCTTTACAATTGAGGAAGAAGAATGAATAAAACTAGCATCCCCTCATCTCTCTATTTATAGAGATTGAGAGATAAAAACTCTCTTGCCTTGCACTCCAAGCTAACTAATCCTGGTTTCTGTCATAACACTAATCTAATTACAAAGTACACTTATGTCCACCCAATATATGTTTAAGTTTACTACTAATATATTACAATTTCCACCTTAGGAGTAACACTTAAACATAACGATACTCAACACCTTTATGTTTATCTTTGGAACCTCGGACCAAGGGACCACCTTGTTGACCGGAGCATTGTACTTGATAATTTTTCAGATTAACTTAAGTAGACTCCTTCACTTTCTTCTTTTAGTAACATTACCCTCACGCACCCTTTTGACGGTACTCGGTTACCATAATGTCACCCCCACCTTTATACCAAGGTGTACCTTTCTGCTCCTTTACCAAAAGCTGACCACGTGTTTGTCTTTTCTTCCAAGTTGCTGCTTGTCCTCCAACTTTCTTTGAGCCCTTTGCATCATCATCGTTACTATCTGAACAACCTGAAACACGATTTGAGCTCCTGCGGTTCACCTCAAACCAAACACGTTCATTAAGCATTAACCTCCATGGACTCTGTTTTAACACGGGGACCAAGTGGTTAGACTAACTTGCCTTTGACAAGTTGTTTGAACCCAACTGTTTTGACCAAGTTGTTTGAATCCAACTTGTTTTGAACCTCCATGCTTTTGTACACAAGATCTTCACTTTTGCTTCAGAGTATACACCAGGTTCTTTCCCACGATCCGGTCATCCGTGAAACTTAACCTTTGATCACAGCGGCTTTACCCCATTTGCATCTTCCTTGATTATAGCCTCTTTCAAAAGTATCAATGAAATCAGCTCCTTCTTAACACGGAACATACGACATCTTCGATTATAAAAAGCTTGAACCATCGTAGCTGTATCTTCACTTTTCGGTCCCTCTAATAGGTGCATATCTGTTATCACCTAACCCGAACGAACCACCATCAATATCCTTGAAGTCATACAAAAGAAATCCCTCCTAGGTGTCCTTATGATAAGACCACTTTGAATCCATTACCAATTCAGCCATCTCATCGTACAGAGCTACCACCAGGAAGCTTCTCCAAAGTAGGCGTTACCCTGCGTCATCGAAGAATCAGGAATCGATCATGTACCCTTAGCAATGAACCACTTGACTTCTTCATTGGGCGGTCTCTCTTGGATGACCCTCTGAATGACATATGAAGCACTTAGGTTTACAGTTCCACCTCTTGACTTAAACCCGCGAACTTCCACGGAATGAGCTTTCCTTGAATAGTCGATACTCCTTACATATAACCCGTCACGGTTCTTCCTTTGTGCCTTGAGTTCTTCTCTTCGCTCCCTTGAATTCAAATTAAGCAAGAACATCTTCATTGTCAAGTTCCTCCCATACAACAATGTCTCCACAGTTTTCGTGTAAGATGATAGCGCGGCGTAAGTAACATAAGTGCTGATCCTCATCCTCAATCTCGATATCAATATTAAGCCAAATCAAGTATCAACTTATTAAACTCACATCCCTATATAGTCACTTGAGTTTTGGTACACGGACTCATGTAGTATGTTATGCAGCTTCTTCTTTAGATACGGTCGTTTTGCTAAGGACTTAGTCATATCTGAGACTAGTCAATAGATCCAGTCCTGCTGGCCAGTTGTTTCCTTGGTAACTTCCGTAAACCGGTCTCCCGAGCATAGAATCAAAGTCTTTATGCCTTCTTCATCAAAGCAGTCTTTTTCACACCTTCTATGTCCTCAGATAATGTCTCTAATAAACATCACATCCCGGCTGTACCATTCGCCTGGCGTCTTTTATTTACCATAACCCGAAGTCATTCTTCCCATGAATTTTTAGATGTTAAACCTAGTTATAGAACTAGCCATTCTTCTTTTACCCATGCTAAAAGCCTTGTCAAGTTGTTAACCAACTTTTGCAGGCAAACCTCACCAAGCCTTGTGCAATATTCCCCTTATTTGCTAAAAATCTTTTCTTACCGTCGAATTAATTAGAATAACCCTAAACCCTCGATTTAAGACAAAGCAAACCCGATCGTTAACTTGGAAACCCAAGCAAACCACGATCGAAACTTAGACTACAAGAATAACCATATAAGAACCTTCAAATAATCGACTTTAAAAAACCTTAAAGTCAAACCTTGAAGTTGATTTTATACATAAAACCAAAAAACCCTTGTATTTATTAGATTATCCTTCACTTTCGTTTTTGCTTTTTATACAAAGCGTCAGTTACTAATTTAAGATTAAATACAAGTTCCTTAGAAAAATAGTACCCTATATCTTTGTAGTATAGATACTTCCATTAGGTTAGAAAAAAACCAATCACGGTAACTTTTACTTTCTTACTATTAAAACCCCCGTCACGCCGTCTTCTTCGTTGAAACACCGCAACTTCAGGGTAACAAGCCAATTCAATCCGTAGCGAACTAATGCTGACTCTTCAAGACCACTACGAACTGTCTCACGATACCACTTGTTGGAATAAACCTCGACAACAAACAGAAGATGTATGAACCGCGGAACCTAGAACCGTAACGTCGATCGATCACAAGTTGCAACACCAAGCGCTAAACAGCTTTTGATAACAAGCGAAGAAGAACAAGAAGAATTAAAACCTACAAAGTATAACGAACATATACGCACACGATATACCCTCAACGAACCCTTTATTAAAACCAATAAAGCTTTTACAATTGAGGAAGAAGAATGCATAACTAGCATCCCCCCTCATCTCTATTTATAGAATGAGGGTAAAACTATAACGCCTTGCACTCCAAGCTAACTAATCCTAGTTTATGTCTAACTTACCTAATCTAATTACAAAAGTACACTTAAGTCCACAATATTATGTTTAAGCTTACTACTAATATATATATGATGCTCGATTTGTGTCCTTAAGCGGTCTACATTAAGTTTAAGGATACGGTTGAATCAACTTTCAACGATTACTCTTGTAGAAACATCTTTTGAAATGATAGATGCGTCTTTGGTCAGTGCGGTGAGTTTAAGGAGACATCTAATCTCCTCGATTCTTTCTGAGATAATACTTAATCAACATTATGCGAGATAAGTCCTGGTGTTTACATTTGGGTTTAAAGAACATCTGCTCTCAGATTGTGAGAACAAATTTCTTTATCAATTGAAAGTTTGTAAATAGCAAATATCACGAATTGGAGAATCATCTCCCATCCTACTCGATTATAATATTTATTCACATTACGCATTCGAACCTAAAGTTGGGGAATAGTTATCACTGAACAGAAGTTTGGATAGATCTGACTTGGAAGCTTATGTTGCCTGAAGAGCACATAAGAGCATGAGCATGAAATGTGTTTTCAACATGGATAAATATTTTTGGCCATTTGGTTTTAAAAAAAGGCTAAGTACCTCCTAGTATATATGATGATTTGAATATATAAATTTTCGATTTATAAAGGAGAATTTCTAAATGAAACTCATATTCATATGCTTGTGACTAGTCTTAGTCAAAGGTTCATTTTCTCTTATTATATCCTTGAAAAACAAATCGCGAAATGGTGTTTATTGATTGTTGATGCGATTAGTGTTTTGTAGCAACACAACTACAAATGTAAGAGTTTCTTGATCAGTCAATCGGCAGTTCAAATCGATGATAGATATGCAAAATTTGTGGAACAAGTCTTAGGCTCTGAAGCAGATATAATCCAATGCGGGTAGAATGTTAGGGCATGGCCTCAAGTTCAAAGCGCCCGAGTTACAACCCCAATCCCAAGAGCCATCATACAAGCAAAGACGAGTTGATAACTTGCTCGAGACGCAAAATAGAGCATGGGGGAGCAAGTTCGTGCATTGGAGGAGCAAAACCATGCAACACAAGCCGAAATCTATTATATCCAAACTTTCTTAATAAGTTTAGGCATAACTATTATATTTCCCTGACTTTATTGGAACACGAGTGAGGAATGGCAATTATAGTGAGTAGGATGGGAGAAGATTCCCCACCTGTCTATTTGCTATTTCACAAACTCTGAAGAAAAAGAAATTCGTTGCACCTCCGGAGAGAGAGCCGGTGTATCCTTAAACCCAAAAGAGACTACCAAGGACACAACTCAGAATGCTGAAAAATAAATTTTCTGTAGCACTAAAGACAGAGCAGTTGTCTCCTTAAACTCAAAAGACCCGACCAAACGCACAGCTCCAAACACTGAAAAAAGATACTGACTGTAGCACTCAAGTGAAACCAGCCGTATCCTTAAACTTAACAGACCCGACCAAGGACACAAAATCAGGTACTGATAAAGAAAGTTACTGCACCACCAAAGTGAGACCAGCTGTCACATCAAGCTAACATAACCCTAAACCTACTGGACCCTAAGCCCTTGATTAGGGTCCATTAGGTTCTGGTTGTATTAGCTCATTTCTTAACTTTTCCCCGCGTCGGATGGGATTTAATCAACAGTACTCGTAGTTACCTCTCTGGTTTTACCACCAACATTAGCTTTTCAAACGCGACCACATAGCCTAACAGGGGTGTTGCTTACTTCTTTACTTTGCCCTGCTTCCGATGGGCTAGGAAAATCGGAATTAATTCCATCTATTTCTTCGAAGCCTTTACATTTTTATCAATGTAACGAAAACCTGTCGACTTTTCTATCTCCATTGATCTTGTTACAATAGAAGTTTTGTTTATCAGTATTTGGAGCTGTGTCTTTAGTCCGGTCTGTTGAGTTTAAGGAGACATGTAAAATAGAAAATTTGTTGGTAGATCTTACACAAAGCTCACGTACCATGTAAAATAGCAAATTTAGATATTACTGATTTGGTTTTGTGTGATTACATAATGAGATCTCATTATGTACTGACAGAAAACATATTCGATAATATCTCGATTTACTTTTATACATGGTATCGGGGTTTTAGGTAAGATCCACCAACAAATTTGCTACTTTAAATGTCTCCTTAAACTCAACGACCTTCACTGCAAGTAAATACTGATAAACAAACTATTGTAACAAGATCAATGAAAAAGCTTGACAATCATCCTTGCAATGATAAAAATGTAAAGGCTAAAAATGTAAAGGCTTCTATGAAATTGGAAGCTTGGTAAAGTAAAGAAGTAAGCAACACCCCTGTTAGTCTATGTGGTCGCGTTTGAAAAGCGAATGTTGGTGGTAAAACCAGTGAGGCAACTAAGAGTACTGATGATTAAAGCCCATCCAACACAGGGAAAAGGAAAGAAATGAGCTAATATAACCCTAAACCTAATGAACCCTAATAAAGGGCTTAGGTTCCAGTAGGTTTAGAGTTATGTTAGCTTGAGGTGACAAAGTAACTTTCTTTATTAGTATCTGATTTGTGTCCTTGAACCGGTCTGTTAAGTTTAAGGATACGGTAGGTCTTTCTTCAGTGCTACTGTAAGTTTCTTTTCAGTATTCGGAGCTGCGTCTTTGGTCAGGTCGGTTGAGTTTAAGAAGACATCTAATCTCTCTTCAGTGCTACAGATAATTACTTAACCAACATCCTGAGTTGTGTTCCTAGTTGTCTCTGTTGGGTTTAAGGCGACATATGCTCTCTCACCGGTGGCAGAACGAATTTCTTTATCAGTATTCAAAGTTTGTAAAATAGCAAATATACGGGTGGAAAATCTTCTCCCATACTACTCACTCGAATCGCCATTCCACATTCGCGTTCCCAGAACCTTAAGGCGGGGAATTGTTATGCGTGAACTTCTTAAGAAAGTTTGGATAGAATCGACTTAGGTTTGTGCTGCACGGTTACGCTCCTCAAATGCACATACCTGCTCCCTCATCGCTCTATTAGGATACTCGATCAAGTCATCAACTTGTATTTGCTTGTACGATGGCTCTTGAGGTTGGGGTTGTAAGTAGGCGCTTGAACTTGAGGCCATGCCCCCTAACCTTCTACCCATACTAGGATTATATATGCGTTTAGAGCGTGAGACTTGTTCCACAGTTTTCACATCTATCATCAGATTTGAACTGCTAGCTTGACTCGATCGCAAACTCTCCATTTGTTGCTTTGTAATTAGAAAATAAGAACGTTAATTCAACAATCGCGAAAACCATTTCAGTATTTGTTCTTCAAGGAAATAATAAGAAAACATGAACATTTGACACAGGTCACAAGCATATGATTATGAGTTTCATTTAAAAATTCTCTTTTAATAATTTATTACTTTATCTACTCAAATAATCATATGTATAGGAGTCACTTTTTTGCTTTTTGCTTTTTTTTCTTCCCTTTTTTTATTTTAGTGAAATGGCCATAATGTTTATCCTTGTCTAAAAACACATTTCATGCCAATGATATTAGGTACATTTATTTATTTTTGTATTATTATTATTATTATTATTATTATTATTATTATTATTATTATTGTTGTTGTTATTATTATTATTATTATTATTACTATTTTTTTTTAACCATCACTTCATTAGAAAACCAAAAGGATATTATAAGAAGTTGGTGGGAAGCCGAGACACTAGTTGGGCTCCCACTCCTTTCTGAATACAAAAACTTAGCCTATGAAAAATTGAAGCCACACTTTTGACATTATTCGAGTAGCTAACAGCAACAGTCTTGATACGTGAAAGTGTATCAAAGGCTTCCGCATCAAGCTCCCCGAAAGTAGAAAGGGCAAATGGGAACTTGTAGCCATTTTCTTCACATTTGGACATATATTTTTTTTTCTTCTTCTCCACAGTGTTATGTAAGGCTACCCCCGGAGCCTACAAATTTATTATTATTATTATTATTTTATTTTTATTTTGAATAATGTATTATTATTTTAAAATTTTACATAAAGTTGAATGGGAGTCTATACACAAGTTGTGCTCCCGCTCCTTTGCATAAATTTCAAGGTCGTTAGATTGTTTAGGATTAGTACAAAATGGATGTGGCAGCTATACATTAGTCTAGCATATTTATTATGTCTCGTAATGGGCTAAGCTGAGTATAACCCTGACATAATAAATATGCTAGACTAATACTATCATACTAGTTGTGCTAGATGTATAATTATTTGGATTCATACATGGTAACGGGTCTTGTAAAACCTGAACAATTCTACACCTGGAAAAGAGATGTTCACATTAGGATCTTGGAACAATTCTCCACCCGAAGAAGACACTATAAAAAAGTTGTCCTTTAGTGACATAATGAAAAGACTCGTTAAAAGTTATAAAAAAAAGTGGCAAAAAATGTATAGCAATGTCGACAAAAATTAGAAAAAGATGTTACTTGATTTTTTGGGTGTTTTTTCTACACTTAAAAAATTGTAAGTAAAAAGTGAAGTCGGTAAAAGTATACTCATAATGACACAAAAAAGTGTAAGGATAATATTTTATTTAATTTTGTGACACGTGTAAAAAGTGTCATTAAATCTTAAAATTTTGATTTTTTGCTCACAATATTTGAAAAGAATAATTGAAAGTTAAATTTAATCCACTTTTTTTGTGTCATTAGAACCACAATAACTAAAAGTTTATTTTCTTGTAGTGAGAGATGTTCAGATTAGGATCTTGGAACAATTCACTGCCCGAAGAAGAGAAGTTCCCATTAGTATCCTAGAACAATTCACCACCGAGTAACTATAGTGCATACAGATGGCTCTATTCATTAAATTTTAAGTCATATACTCACATACTTGCATGAAACTATGTATATCTGAAAAAAAATGGAAAAATCACAAAGATATATACAGAGATTTATAAACTAACCTGTGAGCTGCCTTCGCCATTATATGAAACTCTTCTTTGATGAGTTCTCTTCTATGAACTTTCTCACTTCCTTGAGGGACCTCAATATCTTTTTACTGTCTGGATGGTGATCTATACAGATTTTATGTTTTTAGTCGCCTTGATAATCAGAAGTATAAAATTAAATAATTGATCATCCGAAGTGTATAAAACTTACCTTGTCAACTCTCCCATTCTCATTATTTTCTAGGCGCCTTAGTTTTAAAATTTTCCAGCCTTTTAGATTTGTCAGTAGTTCTTGAGGGTCAAGAGTTCTTTCTCTACCTTGTTTTAACTGTCGAATAACACTATTATATTTAGACATAGTAGAAGTAGTAAGCAAATAAAACAAATGGAAAATTGGAGGTGCAGGTGGTCTTGTCAAAGTTTTTGGCAGATGTTTTATAGGACGGTCAAGTTAAGTAACCCATTTAGTATGGAAATTTTTTCCTAATGAAGGATGGTTATTGGGCCTCCATGTAATATGTAAGGAAAGGTGTGGATGTACAACCATCCCCAAGTATCAGATAAACATAAATATATAGCTAGGTGCAGTGCAAGAAGAAGGGGCGGATGCACGCTTCCTTGGAGCACAAAGTTTAACTTTGTATAAATAAAAGGATAGAAAAGAATTAAATTAGATTTACCCGCTTGATATTGTTTGATTCAAAGAGCTCGTCAGGGTTGAATTCCTTTTCTAATATCTCTTGACATTCAAGCAGTGCCTCTTTTCTCTTCTTTGATGAACTATTAACCTGCATCAGGTTATGGTATTGAATCATCTATACATATATATATTGATTAATTCTCTTAAGAACGTGACATAAACTAAAGCTAGAAACCTGAAGAATCAAAGTTCCAATTACATATACTCTTAAAAGTTTGATTTGGAAACTTCAATAAATGAATGTATGCGTACTAAGTGATATATAAGTAAAGGTTGTGAATCGTGTAGATAATGTGAATTTTGCCGTTAAGTTGATACTGAATCTATTAGAACAGTTATTATAAGTTAAAAACACATAACAAAGTACTTGATCTCAAGGTTACCGTTTGAATTAAAAAAGATATTATCTGCTAATAGCGGAATGCTTTGCCCTTCAAGACCTTCAATGGCAGCCTGTTCTTGCAAAAAACAGCCATGTTATATATCTATCTAAATTTTAGAACAAGCCAAGAAAACTCAACAAAACTATGAAGCAAGAAATCAAATGAAACTTTTAGTACGATCAAATAAGCGAACATACACCAGGGCGTATGCATAAAATGACCATTTTTATTACATGGGAAAGGGAGACATGACAATAGAACAACAAGGAAACCAAGCTATATATGAATGACATTCCAATGAGGAAAACACAAACACTGAGGTGTTTGGTGTCAGAACAGCCAAATAGCATATATTGTTTTTGCTAAAATGAAACCATGATTCAAATTTTATTAAAGTTCATATTTCTCTCTTTCTTTAATCTGTTTTCCTATCAAGGATCTAATCAATAAATGCAACATCAACTTTGTAATTTTTCTTAATTACCTGAGTACATGATGGTTATTGAACAATCATCTCCATTCCGCCTGTAGATTTTAAAAGTTCTTGGTTAGCGGTTTGGTGCACAATCATTCGAGTCCTAGGCTGATTCATTTGGTTGTTTGACATATTTGTTCTAACTGTTTTAAGCCCTAAATCGATATGAGTACTGTAATGAGAGAGGAGATATATAGTAAAGAGAGATGTGTGTCACAATGTAGTTTATGTTGTTGGTTTTTTAGTCATTAATCATGCATGTATTAATTACAATATCAAATATCTAATCAATGCATTTGAAATCCTGCCTAATGATGTTGTTAATGTATTTCTCATTTTGTTTTAGGACCATCTACAAATTAGGTAATACATTAAATCCAAAGATATCCATCTTGACTATTGTATTAAGTAATTATGTGACTACAAATATAAAATACATCAAATACTTTAGTGTATTCTTTGGTAACTAATTAAATACCATTACTTTTTCATATTTTTTCATTTTTTTTCATGATATGGTTAATTAGGTAAGGCGATTGGGCACCATAATTAAATATGCTTGAGGTGCATAAGCATCTAAAATCTTTTATTGTAAGTTGAAACAAATTTAAATCCACATTTTGTGCAACAACATTCCTTTTCACATCAGATTTTTTAGTATTTAAATCAAAATTTCATTCTATATGACTAAAAAAATTAATATTTCAAAAATAAAAATAAAATTGTGCATTAGAATTTCCTTTATAAAATACATAAAACTTCAAAATTATTAAAAATTACATGACAACTTTTTATTCACCGACATCCTCTATTTCGAAAAATAATTTAGAATTTTTCAAATAATTTTTAATTTTTTCAAGTCTTGTTAAACTTCTCAAGAATATTTGCCTTTTTATTTGATCTCCTCCCTATAATAACAATACTAATGAAATAGACTTTTAAGTTATTTGTATTAAATTAGACAACATAAATCTTTATGTAATTTTGAAAATTTATAACATGTTAAATCTTTCTAAGATTGTCATATATAATGACTATTTATGACAATTTGAAAAGCATAATGACAAAACAAAAACGTGGCAGAAAACTAACTTTGGCTCATTTACGACAAGTGAAACGTCATACAAATTTTCAAAGATAATGTATCTAGATAAATCACGCGAGAAAAGACATTGTTAAGAGCCTCTATATTTTTATTGACAAATAAGATCCCCACTTATAATTAGTAAGATGTAAACACATTGTTGACGATATAGAGTCGATATATTATTAAAGACCGGGTTATATTCATGTTACATGCAAATTTTATTTCATAAGTGCCGCCAAATAAGATAACAAGGGTTGTAATTGAAAACCGCTGCAATATATAAGCTATAACCAAGAACCAAATTTTATAAACCCTTATTACGCAATCAATGTTTGTTCACCTAAGTAAGTATTTCAGTGCCCGTTATTAGGCTCACTGGTAACCATGGTCACTTGCAGTGTATTTTCGAGCCCATTATTTGAGTAATGTAATTTTACAAAGCCACGTTATGTGTTTTAGCCATGATATGGTATTTGTAGTTTTATACATTAAAAAATTAATCATTATTTTTCACGTACAAGAACAACTACTAATACACTTATGATGAAGAAATAAGCTGTTGATACTAAACAATGCAAATTAGACAGTATATGTTATATTAATAGGTTTTACTAATAATTTTTCAAGTGTATTATATTCTGCGTTACTCACCACTTTTCCTAGATACCTAATTTTATGATAATAATTGTATGAGGCCTCTAATCTTTAAAAGAAAATGAGAGATCATGCTGACCAATTAAAAGCAAGATAGCTTAAATAACGGTCCGTTCTAGTAAAAGCAATAGCCGCATTTTTATTTGATCTCAATAAAGTATTAGTTTATGTACTAAACTTACACAAAATAATATTTTATATAATAATAATTAATTTATGTATTTTTCTTACGAATAAAACATATTATATCACTCTAAGATTGTCATATATATTGACTAATATATGACAAAACCCAAAAAATGACAAAATGAAATTGCGGCAAAAAACTAAACTTGGACGATGATGTAGTGGAACAAAACATAATGCATGTGCTCATTTGTAGCAAATAAAACATTATACACTTATTAAAAGAAAAACATACTGATATCCAATCAAGAGAAAAAAAAAAGAAAAAAAACGAGATAAACTTTTTGATTTTCTATTTTGTAGTTGATAAATGAAAGTGATGTCTCTGTCGTTGCCTATATTTTATTATCAAGTTTTAAATATATATTTTGCCAGGCTATTCTTATTGACAAACACTAACAGGCAGTGTACTTGATCAAATGTAGTCAGTGGGGCAAGTACGAGGTCGTTTTTACGAGTAGTGTTGTTAAGACTAAGCTAGTGAAATTTACAGATTAATAAGGGGTTTGATTTTGGTTTAATTAAACTACTAAACAAGAAAAGTAAATTAAACTAATTAAACTACTAAGGTTGTGATTGATAAAAAGAAGAAGTGTTAGCAATGTTACTTCTACTATATTCATTTAGTTATTCGTTTACTTGTGCAATGATTTAATATAACGCATTATTGATATCCGAAACACACAGACAAACATTACTATACTTATTTAGTTAAGTTTAAGGATACGCTTGGTCTCTCTTGAGTACTACAGTTAGTTTCTTTTTTCAATATTCGGAGCTGCGTCATTGGTCTGGTCTGCTGAGTTTAAGAAGACACCTAATCTCTCTTCAGTGCTAGAGAAAATTACTTGGTCAATATTTCGAGTTGTGTCCTTGGTTGTCTCTGCTGGGTTTAAAGAAACAACTGCTCTCTCTCTCTCTGATGGTAGAACGAATTGCTTTATCAGTATTGAGAGTTTGTAAAATAGAAAATAGATGGTTGGGGAATCATCTATCCTACTCAGTATAATCGCCGTTCCACATTCGCCTTCCCATAACCTAAAGTTGGGGGAATAGTTATGCCTGAACTTCTTAAGAAAATTTGGATAGAATCGACTTAGGCTTATGTTGCACATAAGAGCATGAGTATGAAATGTGTTTTCAGACATGGATAAATATTTTGGCCATTTCAGTAAGAAAAAAAAAAGGCTAATTACCTCTTGTATATATAAAGTATAAACTCTGTTATGTATTTGGCTAAATAAAGTCAATGTTCCTTTTCTCTTACGATTTCCATGAAGAAAATTAATTAACGAAATGGTGTTTCGTGATTGTTGAATTAACGTTCATGTTTTGTAACAACACAGCTACAAATGTAGAGTTTGCGATCCAGTCAATCAAGCAGTTCAAATCCGATGATAGATGTGCAAACTGTGGAACAAGTCTTAGGCTCTAGACGCAAATATAATCCCGGTACGTGTAGAATGTTGGCGGGCATGGCCTCAAGTTCAAGCGCCGAGTTACAACGCCAATCCCAAGAGCCATCATACAAGCAAAGACGAGTTGATAACTTGCTCGAGACACAAAATAGAGCATGGGGAAGCAAGTTCGTGCATTGGAGGAGCAAACCATGCAACACAAGCCGAAATCAATTCTATTCAAACTTTATTAACAAGTTTAGGCATAACTATTATATTTCCTTGACTTTAGGTTATCGGAACACGAATGAGGATTGGAGAAGATTCCCCACCTGTCTATTTGCTATTTTACAACACCACCGGAGAGATAGCAGTTGTATCCTTAAACCCAAAAGAGACGACCAAGGACACAACTCAGAATGCTGATAAATAAATTTTCTGTAGCACTAAAGAGTGAGCAGTTGTCTCCTTAAACTCAACTGACCCGACCAAAGGCACAGCTCCGAACACTGAAAAAGAAACTGACTGTAGCACTCAAGTGAAACTAGCCGTATCCTTAAACTTAACAGACCCGACCAAGGACACAAAATCAGATACTGATAAAGAAAGTTACTGCATCACCAAAGTGAGACCAACTGTCACCTCAAGCTAACATAACCCTAAACCTACTGGACCCTAAGCCCGTGATTAGGGTGCATTAGGTTTACGGTTGTATTAGCTCATTTCTTAACTTTGCCCCGCGTCAGATGGGATTTAATCAATAGTACTCTTAGTTACCTCACTGGTTTTACCACCAACATTAGCTTTTCAAGGCGACCACATGGACTAAAGGGGTGTTACTTACTTCTTTACTTTGAACCGCTTCCTATGGGCTAGGAAAATCGGAATTAATTCCAACCATCTATTTCTTAGAAACCTTTAAATTTTTATCAATGTAACAAAAACCTGTCGACTTTTCTATCTTCATTGATCTTCTTACAATAGAAGTTTTGTTTATCAGTATTTAGGTGTATTTGGGCGTCATGTAAAATAGCAAATTTCTTGGTAGATCTTACATAAAGCTCAGATACCACGTAAAATAGCAAATTGAGATATTACTGATTTTGTTTTGTGTGCTGACATGATGAGATCTCAGTATGTACTGACAGAAAACATATTCGATAATAACTCGATTTTTTAAGTTTGATCCATCAACAAATTTTCTATTTTAAATGTCTCCTTAAACTCAACAGACCAGACTAAGTACCAAACTCCAAATACTGATACAAAAAACTTTTCTATTGCAACATTATCAATGAAGACAGAAAAGCCGACAGGTCTTCCTTGCAATGATAAAAATGTAAAGGCTTCAAAGAAATTGAAGGTTGGAATTACTTTGAATGATCATAGCCCATCGGAAACGTGGTAAAGTAAAGAAGCAAGCAACACCCTTGTTAGTCCATGTGGTCGCGTTTGAAAAGCGAATGTTGGTGGAAAAGCCAGTGAGGCAACTAAGAGTACTGATGATTAAAGCCCATCCAACACGGGAAAAGTAAAAAATGAGCTAATATAACCCTAAACCTAATGGACCCTAATGAAAGGGCTTAGGTTTAGAGTTATGTTAGCTTGTGGTGACAACTGCTCTCAATTTGGTGGTAAAGTGACTTTCTTTATTAGTATCTGATTTTGTGTCCTTAAACCTGTCTGTTAAGTTTAAGGATACGATTGGTCTTTCTTCAGTGCTACTGTAAGTATCTTTTTTAGTATTCGGAGCTGCGTCTTTGGTCAGGTCTGTTGAGTTTAAGGAGACATCTAATCTTTCCTCAGTGCTACAGATAATTACTTAATCAACATCCTGAGATGTGTCCTTGGTTGTTTCTGTTGGGTTTAAAGAGACATCTGCTCTCTCACCGGTGGCAGAACAAATTTCTTTATCAGTATTCAAAGTTTGTAAAATAGCAAATATACGGGTGGAGAATCATCTCCCATCCTACTCAGTATAATCGCTGTTCCACATTCGCGTTCCCAGAACCTAAAGTTGGGGGAATAGTTATGCCTGAACTTCTGAAGAAAGTTTGGATAGATACGACTTAGGCTTATGTTGCACAGAAGATCATATAAGAGCATGAGCATGAAATGTGTTTTCAGACATGGATAAATATTTTGGCCATTTCAGTTTTTAAAAAAAAGGCTAAGTACCTCTAGTATATATGATGATTTGAGTATATAAATTACTCAGTTATAAAAAGAGAATTTCTAAATGAAACTCATATTCATATGCTTGTGACTAGTCTGAGTCAAATGTTCATTTTCTCTTATTATATCCTTGAAGAACAAATCGCGAAATGGTGTTTCGTGATTGTTGAATTAACGTTCGTGTTTTGTAACAACACAGCTACAAATGTAGAGTTTGCGATCCAGTCAATCAAGCAGTTCAAATCCGATGATAGATGTGCAAACTGTGGAACAAGTCTTAGGCACTAGACGCAGATATAATCCCGGTACGGGTAGAATGTTGGCGGGCATGGCCTCAAGTTCAAGCGCCGAGTTTCAACCCCAATCCCAAGAGCCATCATACAAGCAAAGACGAGTTGATAACTTGCTCGAGACGCAAAATAGAGCATTGGGGAGCAAGTTCGTGAATTGGAGGAGCAAAACCATGCAACACAAGCCGAAATCAATTATATCCAAACTTTCTTAATAAGTTTAGGCATAACTATTATATTTCCTTGACTTTAGGTTATCGGAACACGAATGAGGAATGGCAATTATAGTGAGTAGCCCGGGAGAAGATTCCCCACCTGTCTATTTGCTATTTTACAAACTCTTTAGAAAGAGAAATTCGTTGCACCACCAGAGAGAGAGCAGGTGTATCCTTAAACCCAAAAGAGACGACCAAGGACACAACTCAGAATGCTGAAAAATAAATTTTCTGTATCACTAAAGACAGAGCAGTTGTCTCCTTAAACTCAAAAGACCCGTCCAAACGCACAGCTCCAAACACTGAAAAAGATACTGACTGTAGCACTCAAGTGAAACCAGCCGTATCCTTAAACTTAACAGACCCGACCAAGGACACAAAATCAGGTACTGATAAAGAAAGTTACTGCACCACCAAAGTGGGACCAGCTGTCACATCAAGCTAACATAACCCTAAACCTACTGGACCCTAAGCCCTTGATTAGGGTCCATTAGGTTTACGGTTGTATTAGCTCATTTCTTAACTTTTCCCCGTGTCGGATGGGATTTAATCAACAGTACTCTTAGTTACCTCACTGGTTTTACCACCAACATTAGCTTTTCAAACGCGACCACATGGACTAACATGGGTGTTGCTTACTTCTTTACTTTGCCTTGCTTCCGGTGGGCTAGGAAAATCGGAATTAATTCCATCTATTTCTTAGAAGCCTTTACATTTTTATCAATGTAACGAAAACCTGTCGACTTTTCTATCTTCATTGATCTTGTTACAATAGAAGTTTTTTTATCAGTATTTGGAGCTGTGTCTTTAGTCCGGTCTGTTGAGTTTAAGGAGACATGTAAAATAGAAAATTTGTTGGTAGATCTTACACAAAGCTCAGGTACCATGTAAAATAGCAAATTTAGATATTACTGATTTTGTTTTGTGTGATTACATAATGAGATCTCATTATGTACTGACAGAAAACATATTCGATAATATCTCGATTTACTATTTATACATGGGGCAGGTAGATCCACCAACAAATTTGCTAATGTCAAATGCTCTTAACTGGACTAAGATCCCAAATACTGATAAACAAAACATCTATTGTAACAAGATCAATGAAGAGAGAAAAGCCGACAGGTCATCCTTGTAATGATAAAAATGTAAAGGCTTCTATGAAATTGGAAGCTTGTCAGAAAGAAAGTAAGCAACACCCTGTTAGTCCTGTGGTCGCGTTAAATCAATGTTGGTGGTAAAACCAGTGAGGCAACAAAGTACTGATGATTAAAGCCCATCCAACACAGGGAAAAGGAAAGAAATGAGCTAATATAACCCTAAACCTAATGAACCCTAATAAAGGGCTTAGGTTCCAGTAGGTTTAGAGTTATGTTAGCTTGAGGTGACAAAGTAACTTTCTTTATCAGTATCTGATTTGTGTCCTTGAACCGGTCTGTTAAGTTTAAGGATACGGTAGGTCTTTCTTCAGTGCTACCGTAAGTTTCTTTTCAGTATTCGGAGCTGCGTCTTTGGTCAGGTCGGTTGAGTTTAACAAGACATCTAATCTCTCTTCAGTGCTACAGATAAGTACTTAATCAACATCCTGAGTTGTATTCCTAGTTGTCTCTGTTGGGTTTAAGGCGACATATGCTCTCTCACCGGTGGCAGAACAAATTTCTTTATCAGTATTCAAAGTTTGTAAAATAGCAAATATACGGGTGGAGAATCTTCTCCCATACTACTCACTCGAATCGCAATTCCACATTTGCGTTCCCAGAACCTAAAGGCGGGGAATTGTTATGCGTGAACTTCTTAAGAAAGTTTGGATAGAATCGACTTAGGTTTGTGCTGCACGGTTTCGCTCCTCAAATCCTCATACTTGCTCCCTCATCGCTCTATTTGGATATTCGATCAAGTCATCAACTTGTATTTGCTTGTACGGTGGCTCTTGGGGTTGGGGTTGTAAGTAGGCGCTTGAACTTGAGGCCATGCCCGCTAACCTTCTACCCATACTAGGATTATATATGTGTCTAGAGCGTGAGACTTGTTCCACAGTTTTCACATCTATTATCAGATTTGAACTGCTCGCTTGACTCGATTGCAAACTCTCCATTTGCTGCTTTGTAATTAGAAAACAAGAACGTTAATTCAACAATCACGAAAACCATTTCAGTATTTGTTCTTCAAGGAAATAATAAGAAAACATGAACATTTGACGCAGGTCACAAGCATATGAATATGAATTTCATTTAAAAATTCTCTTTTAATAATTTAGTACTTTATCTACTCAAATAATCATATGTATAGAAGTCACTTTTTTTCTTTTTTTTTTTTTTTTAGTGAAATGGCCATAATGTTTATCCTTGTCTAAAAACACATTTCATGCCAATGATATTAGGTACATTTATTTATTTATTTATTTTATTATTATTATTATTATTATTATTATTATTATTATTATTATTTTATTTTATTTATTTATTTTTATATAAAATCTCACTTCATTAGAAAACTAAAAGGAATTACAAGAAATTGGTGGGAAGCCGAGACACTAGTTGGGCTCTCACTCTTTTCTAAATACAAAAGCTTAGTCTGTGGAAAATAAAAGCTGCACTCTTAACACTATTCGAGTGGCTAATAGCGACAGTCTTTTTTTTTTTGGGTAAAGGGCATTCCACCCGGTAAAATATATTACTTCAAAAAAAACAGTTAAGTACAAAGGAATGTGACTGAAATGCCACATTAACCTCAAGCAACAGCTTGAACAACCACTAACTCATTTATGACAGGCCATAAATGAAAACTAGCTACGACCAACTAAACACCAAGACTGAACCAACATAAAAAGAAAATACATCATAACTTTATGCAACAACCAATCTAACCAAGTCTAAAATCATGCTTAGCAGCAGCCTTCAACTGTGCCGGTGAGAGACCACAATCATCAAAGATATCATCTTAATATTTGTTACAGTCGCCCGTATCCGCTTTCCATTGCTCATAAAGGCTCTGTTCATTTCTTCCACTGCCCGAATACAACTTCCCAATGTGGTCTTCCAAGACTTCATCATCATCACTACTATCTGAAACTACCACATCACCTATCTTAGAGAACGGGTTACCCCTCTTAGTTGAAGAAGTACTAGGATATGAATGAGTACAAGGCTTAGAAGCCTCAACCTGCACCTTCGGATCCAGGTCACTTATATGCAGATCTTGTGACCGCTTACCATAATGTTGAAAATCGAGAACATCCTCATCCACCAAAGATTCCAAAATACTAAAAGAATTTGAAGACTTTGAGTTCGTACCAGAATTAACATTTGAAGTAGAAGCCTCCTTTTGAATCTTAGAATTCGAATCCTGGTTGGTAGCATTTTGATTTGTAGCTACCGTCACTTTAGGTTTCCAGAAATTAGGCTTTGGCTTAGAGCAATACCTCCATTGGCTTAGATTGAGGCAAGAAGCAACCATATTCTTCCCTTTATTCTTGCGGTTCCTTACCTCGATGAAACCCTCTTCATGATTATCCGCCGGATTAGACACCTTTGCTGCCACATTAATGTCATTACGAACAGGCTCCCTGACGCAATTTGGACAATCAAAAAGAGTATGCCCAAATGATTTACATTCACTACAATGAGGAGGCTTCCATTCATATTCAACATCAATAATTTCTGTAGAAAAGCCATTACCTTCGTCATTAGGAATAGCCATAGTAACTTAGCTTTTCAATTCAGAATCTGCGCTTAATTCAAGTAAAGCACGAGCAAAACTAATGCGGCCCCATGAATCAACACACATAGAACTTGTAAAAGCATCCAACATAATTGGTTTCCCAACTTGTGTAACAATCAAGCTCAATCCATCCTCCGAGTATGCAACTAGAGGAACCTTATGCAATTTGATCCAAACCAGTACCTTGGTTACCTCATTCTTATTAAGAGATAGAGTAGGAGTCCATTTGTTAAGAATAATAGGCGAGTTGCGGATTAACCAAGGACCTCGTTCCAAAACACGATTCATACCCTCTTTGGTAGCGAATTTAAAAAGATACACACCATCACCATTTTTCATAAGTTTAAGTTATCCGAATTTCCCCCACGAATTAGTGACATAACTTTTAACATTAGGGAATGCGATGGTCTTACCAAGAAAATAACCTACCAAAGTGTTGTCATACCGGCTTAATACCTTCTTCATAGCCGGTAATGGAAGCAATGTATCGTGTTTATCCACCCATTTCCTCATTGACCAAATACCGAAACTATAGTTTCTGCCTTGTACTATCATTATTAAGGACATTAGCAAAAAGTAGTACTCTGGTTTGTCGAGTCCTTAACACTCTTGTAAGGGGCAGAAACGCCATAATTATCGATATCAATAGTAACACCAACTTCTTGACTAGAAACAACCTCGATATGGCTTCTCATTCCGACATTCACATCAGCAGCAAGCCCTTCAGCAACTTGCGGTTCTGAATCACTCGTAATGTTGTTCCCTATAGCAGACCCTACATTATGACTAGCTTGTGAATCCGTTTGGCGATCAACATCTCCCTCATTCAAAGATGCCCCATGTGACGCAGCTAAATTAGTCATATCAGCAGCAAATTTCTTCGCCAAATCATCCAACAAAGAACTCGTCGAACCCACCTGTCCTTCGTCACATGATTGATTATCCGACACACTCTTCAAAAGCCCTCTTTCCATTCTCTCGTAAACCCTCAACCAACACACTTACACAGCCACAACACACAGACGCAAACAAACACCTAATGTACGTACAATAATATAAAGGAACAATCAATGCATCATGATAGTGCACCCACCCACAATTATATATCTAAAAACCAAGCAATAATGTGTAAGAACCCACTACCAACCAATTAATTATAATGAATCCACCGACCCACAATAGATATGGACCAATAGATGAAAAGGATCAAGTAATTGATTGTATTGGGATAAAAAAAACAATGAGATTGATCGAATCAAATTGGTGTTACAATTAAAAGACGATCACCATGAGGCGGCGCACAAAATAAGATCTAGGTTTTCTTTTTGTTGGGAGCGTTTTTTTAGAGAGAATAGTGATGATATTGAAAAGGGGCATTCTTGATACGTGAAAGTGTATCCAAAGCTTCCGTGTCGAGCTCCCCGAATGTAGAGAGGGCAAATGGGATGAACTTGTAGCCATTTTCTTCACATTTGGACACATATTTCTTTTTCTTCTTCTCCACAGCGTTATGAAATGCCACCCCAGAAGCCCACGCAGTCGCATCAATACCCGCAAAGGGAGAGATTCCCGTCACATCAAACCGGCGTCCTTACCTTGGATCCATTGAATAATAGCAGTGCGGGGCGCTCTTTCCCGTCCTGAAAGAAACCACAATGGGGCCTCCTTTTTCATCATAATCCCAACCTTGGAACATATGTCGACAAGAATATCTCGCACTAGGTTATGTCTCGAATTTCACCCCACTTCCTGGAACATGAACGCATGGTCTCCCCATCGGTCCATACGATGCTTGCAGCTCGGGCAGGAGCTACCTTCAGAAAACAAAGGTATGGTAAGCCTATAACACAATACCGACCGAAATTGGCGATGGTTCATCCTTTGGCCCAGCCCATCAATAGGTACGGTGAATAGGAAATATTGTGCATGTGGAGCCCGGGTACAACTGAGGATAGCCACACCTTGGCTTACGAATACTTAGAAACAAGATCTTTCTCGATGACACCAAAATAACACTTTGCCAAGGTTTTCATCATATGGGGCAGGGCGTCGAGGCGACCGAGAACGTATGCGTGTTACAAGCACTGTTAAACATGCGAGAGCATATTGAAACGAAAGGCCATGGGAATTGATGCCTTTTTACCAGGATCGGTCCTGCATATCACGGTTTGCAAACGAGCGAGGAAAGCATATCGGGTGATATCACTTGCCGCATAAATTCCGGCCCACCCATCTTGATTGGGAGGGTGGCAAGCCACCAGTTCCAGTCACCAAAACCTGGCGGAGGTGTAAATCTTCTCCAAAGAAGCTCGTAACATCTGATCAAATCGGACTTGGGCTTCTCGCATTACAAAGGGGACATGTCCAGAGCATAAGATAATTTCGCAACCCCGGCACAATTATGAAGAAGAAGGAGCTCACATTGGGGGTCATTAAGTTTGAGGATAGCTTCCATTAACAAAATAGTTTTAGAGACCCTTTTCAAAGCCAGCTCCTGACAAAAGCTTTCATTCAAACTAACTGAACCACCAAGCAGTTTGACACCTTCGACTGGACGAGAGATATTTATAGGAAAAACACCATCCACCCTGCTTCTGGGATCCTCCGTAGGCCAGAAAAGTTCAATCTTATCGACATTCAAAAACAACCCCCGAGCCGGTCCATCTGTCATAATAATGTCAAGCGCCTTAGCCATGAGGGTGTCTCCTACAATAGTACCATCGTCAAGATACCACTTTAGGTGTGAGCTCGCAGGACCTATTGATAGCATGGATTAGGGGGTGTAAGACGAGGACGAACAACAAGGGACCTAAAGGGTCCCCTTGTTGCACCCCTTGACAAGACCAAAGGATAAAATCATCGTAATAAAGTCTAGCATGCCTGGCATAGCAAAACTCAACCCAAGGAGCAATAGACGGGCATCTGATCCTGGTCTCCTGAAGAAGGACACTCCTATCAACCAGATTAAAAGCGTTCTGAAAATCCACCAGTAACATGGAAAGCCCAACGGTGTGACCTTTAGCCTCAACAAGTCGATTCACCGAATGAAGGACAACCTCACAACCACCCGGAACGCCAACCCCAAATTGAAAGTCCTGCAAATAGGTATTCATAGAGTTACTAATGGAAGAGGAAGCAACCTTCGATACAAGCCTCGCCGACCGTGCCGACAGCAATAGGTATGCCACCACCAGCTTAACCAACGGAGTCAGGGCACTAGCAATATATTCCCCAATATAGCAGGACACCGTTAGAAGCAGTTGACAGCCCGTGATGGAACCTAACAGATCATGCAATAGCGGGCGCAGCCCCTCCTAAAATATCCATTAAATGTTGTGCTTTCGGCCGTCGACCCTGCGATGTAAGCTTTTAGGAAGCTGCGAGGATCCTATTAACACAAGTCCTTATCCACAGAAGTACATCTTCACAGAGGAGACAATGACAAATTGGAGGGATCTTTGGGATGTTTGGCCTCTAGCTCCTGTAGGGTATCAGAAGTAGATGGAGCGACACTAGAGGATGTCAGCACCTTAAGGGCAGCGGTAAAATGTCCGTCCCCCATTTTACGTTTACATTGAACCAGATTAGCAGCATCAAGATCTTTTGGTTTCGACATTCCACCGAAAGGTGGCGTGGCTGAATAAACGTTCCATCACCAATGCAAACATGTCAGGGGATCCTTCCAATGGAGAATAGCAGAGAGATACATTCAAGTAGGTGCTTTCGCTCTCCGAACGTCGTTGGGCTCTATTAGCTGGTGCGAAGGCGGTCAAAACACAACCACGACAAGATAGGGTTGCACCTATACCGACAGATCCCCTAATAATGCTAGGACCTTATCTAGGCATTACTTAAAAATCTTGGCGAACCGGTATGCAGCTTCCGTGGGGATGCATTTAACCGCACGTAACTTTCTTCAAGAACACCCTAATCTAGTAAGTTGATATAAAAACACCCCACCGCCCCGCTAATTTATCAAAAGATCGCCTCTCCACCAATACCACCATCAAGCATTTTCGTAGCCGCATGCAAATCCAAAGCACTGTTGGATATGGATTTCACAAACACATCAAACCATTAACACAAGTGGGCGATAAGGGAATTCTAGAGAGAGAAAGTTAGAGGTTAGGAACTTAGTGAGAAAGTGAAAGATATTATTATGAGCTCCAACTCTACCTTGGGAGGTAGAGAGTATTTATAGTCTTACACAAATCGCCACACAACGGCCGTGGATCGTGCATACAATGGGTAAAGACCGTCCGGTCCTCCACGTTACTTAACTAAATACTACTTAACTAAATATAACTATGACTACAAGCTTTCTAACGATTACATATACTTGAGGTGACCGACTCTTTAATACCGGTAATTTCTAATTCCTAACAATCTCCCCTGGGAGGTCACCTCAAACATATACTAAAATGACATTGAATACAATCAGATATTACATTAACAATTGATCTTGCATTCATGATGTAGTACTTTGTCTCAAGCTCGTAGTCATTGATTCCACTCATTGCATGTTTGGTTAATCCAAGTGGAGGTCTTTTACTGATCCACGTGATTAATAATGTTGAGCCGCCTGAGATCATCAGCCTAATAGAAAATCTCGATACATCCATTGTGGTGTTGGTATTATGTGATGTTGTGACTTTCGGACCGACATGCTCACATTCTGGATCATGATATCTTCTCATCAGAGTAGCGGAAGATTTAGTTGATTCATGATATTGGCAGCACAGAAAGTGCATGGAGTTAAAATATCGAGTCATTGATGCACCAATCATGATATCTTTGATATGAATGTGTTGTGTGAGCATGCGGCTATGGATTGACCGCTTCATTCGATCACCAGAACGTCGGTGTATTCGCATAAGACAAGCAGTTAATAAAGCGCACGAAAGTATCTTTGATCACTTTCATTGAATTGAGGTACACAGCCCACGGTTCCTCGCTGATCAAGACAAGTACTGCTCAGGATCGTGTATAATTCAAGAATTTCTTGACAGGTTTCACCGCTTCTAGCTGTTCTCAAACCGAACGCTCTCAAAGAAGACAAACACGGAGTGAGTGAACCAAATAATTTAAGTCCACCGATTGATGAAAAGAGATTTGAAAACAATGTGTATTGCTCAATAGAAATTGTTTTTGCAATATAACGAAGGTTTTAATGAAAATCAATTATCAATCATAAAACACCTTTTGATTTGAAAATTAGTACACGGTCGACGTGCTAATGAAAAGAGTTTTAAAGCACAAAGACCGGTTTTCAAATGTATCCGTCAATCCATAACCCTGAACAGGATTGATTCAAAAGAATGAATCGCCCCATTGTTTCGCTTCGCTTGTCACATGGTTGATCCGTATAATAGATCTCACATGCCACCTACCAGGAGCTTGTTAGATGTTGGCTCCAGTAGGCTTTCCATCTTCATTAAGTGAATGTAAACATATCACTCGATGTTCTGGCAATACCACAAGGATAATGCGTAGGACTCAAGATATAATCTCTTTCCACATTGTGTGAAACAGAGAGTCTTCATTGAAAGTGTCCTAATGAGATTTATTGATGATCTCGTGGCTCTAGACTCAATTTGTGCATATTTGGATCCTATATCGGAGACTAGGGAGAGGTCTCCTCCTTCAATATCAACAATCTCTAAGAGAAAGTCGATAGATAATGCCTGCCTCGCGGAGAATGAAACAAGTCCTTTTAAGAGGAACTTGAGTGGTTTGGAAAGTTGAAGTGCGCAAGGCCACGGGTCCATGACGTCTTGTCTTCAATACCGATGTTACCATCAGTAGCATATGAATTGAACCCTGCTTTCCCTAAGGTTGAATAAATGGAGGGCTATTTGTTTTCACCCTTTCTCATTCAATTCTTTTTAATTCTTCAACCCCTTCAGTGCTTACCGAGACTTCATAGCTAGAACCTAGTTGGGTTTATTCCAAAGATTAGCTCAGCCTTAGTCCAAGACTCTTCCCATATCTCATTTTTCTCCTTTTATCATCATACCTAAGAACTCTACACTAACTAGTGGATAGTCCCTTGGTAGATCCCTCCGGTTCGGGCGGATCATGGGAACACATACCTAACCTTATCATCCTTATATCACCATACATAATGTAAAGTTGGTCGGTCTTTTGGTATTGTTCATCTGCCATAGGAACCAATTGAAAACCATTTGAAAATCAATCCACATACTTATGATATTTTATCAAAGCATTTTGTACCTGAATTGTTTTTGATATTTTTAGAAGAAGAACTCCCCTCAACATGTGAATCAAGTATTTGAAATAGTTTTCCACACGGAGGCAAGAGAAAGAATTAACTTCTTTGATTACCATTTTCTAAAAATATCAACATCACTTCCCTAATCGAATCAAGTAGATAAAGCATTTTGGGAAGGATGAGGTTTTCATGATTTTGCTCCCTCAATATGTGCCTCGAGATTTGAAAAGAGTTTTGCACATACTAGAGGGAACCCGCACATTGAGATAAGTGATCACGTTTCAAATCATAGGTTTAAGATAGATGCCCCCTCAACGTGCATGGAAAATTTGAAATCGCTTGTCACATGTGGGAGGCAAACATGTAATCCTTAAAAACCATTTATCAATTATCGTTTAAATCCTATTTAAATCACAATTCTCCCCGATCACAATTATCAAACATTTGAGATTTGTGATCTCTTATAGATTTAAATTGATTTTGAAAGCTTTTAAGGAGAATTGTGACTTTGATTATGAAAGCGCTTAACCGATAAGGATCGGATTTTAAGATTTTAAACTCCATTGGTTAAACATGCATGATTATCTTTTGAAAACAATTGAATGCCAAATAACTTTTAATTTAATTGAAATCATTCTCTCCCTCAATCAATGACATAGGTTGTTGATTGAGAGATTGATATTTTGACAAATAAGTCCAGATGATTATCAAAAATAGAGACTGAGTTATTTTTCAAAGCATTTAGTTTTCAGCAGATAAATGTTTAAAGAATCGAGCATGGAATTTTGAAAACATGATAAAGTATGGCTCGTTTTTCTTTGAAAAGCGGGTTACTGCCTGAAATGACAATAAACCATTGTTTCTCTTTCTCTCAAACATAATTTTTTGATTTTTTAATGATTTTTTTTTATTTTTTGATTTTTTTATTTTTTTATTTTTTGAATTAACAACATCTAAAGTCCCGTGTCATTCTTTGAATGACAACACAAAGACCGTAGATATTATCGAACCGAAAAAACGCATGACAAAATGACAATATTTTTGAAGATTTTTCGAATTTTTCCGATTTTTATGGATTTTGAAGGTTTTATAATTTTGTATTTTGATTTTCGAATAGATATATACAAGAGATAGATGAAGATGGACCTTTACTCCTCGCCTTCTTCCCTCAAGACGTTTGAGTGTTTCTCGTTGAAAGCTTTTCAAGCCTGGCGTGGAAGAATAAACTCAAAACGTTCTCTTGGAAGAGCTTTGGTGAAGATGTCTCGCTAACCGATATTCCATTCACAAAATAGAGTTCCACCACACCTTTTTCCACTTGTTCCCCGATGAAATGATGTCGAATGTCGATATGCTTTGCTCTTGAGTGTTGAACGTTGTTGCATGAGAGAGCAATAGCACTTTTATTATCACAATACAGAGGGATTTTGTTGAATTCAAAGCCATAGTCCGATAATTGAGATCTCATCCATAAGACTTGAGCACAACAAGATGACATGGCTATGTATTCAACCTCTATAGAGGAAATAGAAGTACTCATTTGCTTCTTTGAGGACCAGCTCATAAGCTTATCACCAAAAAATCGAAAGCACCTCCGCATGTACTTCGACGAAGTATCTTGACATCCTGCATGATCGAAGACTGTGATAGGCGTTAGTGACATACGGTGTCCTTCGTACCAAAGTCCCATATTGATGGTTCCTTGGAAATACCGGAAGACCCGTTTAACCGCTTCAAGGTGCTTTTTAGTAGGCTTAGCCTCGTATCTAGCACATGCAAACAAATAACAAAAGATGTCTCGGTCTACTACCGTGAGGTACATCAGGGATCCAATCATACTACGATATTTTGTTTGGTCAATCATGATCCCTAGTGGTCCTCATCTAGTTTGGTTCGATCAATCATGGGAGTGTCAACAGGTCACTTGAATCAAATCCAAATTTCTTTAAGATCTCAGTTGCATATTTAGATTGATTTATGAAAATGCCTCCTGGACTTTGTGAAATTTGTAATCCCAAGAAAATGACATTTGTCCCATCATTGACATTTGAAATTTTGAACTCATTTCATTAGAAAAACGATCACATTCCATTGGGTAGTCGAGGCAAAAATAATATCATCAACATAAATTTGAACATGAGTTAAATGTTTGCCCGACTTCCTGGTGAACAATGTAGGATCAATCGCCTTTTGCTAAATCCGTAGATAGAAGAAACTTTGACAGTGTATCATACCATGCCCTTGGAGCTTGCTTTAAACCATAAAGAGCCTTCTTCAGACGATAAACGTGAGTAGGATGCTCTTCATTCACAAATCCTTCAAAGTTGGCCGACGTAGACGACTTTTAAGATCTCCGCTCAGAATGCCGCTTACATCCATCCGATAGACTACCATGTTCTTACTAGCAAAGATTAGCCGAAGATTCTTGTCGCTTCGAACAAATGGAGCAAAAGATTCTTCAAAGTCAATACCCTCCTCTGACGGTATCCTTTAGCAACTAATCGAGCCTTGTTCTTCAACACATCACCATGCTCATCAAGTTTCACTTTGAAGATCCATTTAAGATCTATAATCATAGCACAATCAAGAGCGGTACTAACTCCCATACATCAAGTCGATCAAACTCATGAATTTCATCTTGCACATTTGAACCCATTCTTCATTCATGGCGGTTTTAACATCTTTTGGTTCGATCTTAGATAGTACGGAGTTGAAGAAGCACCATAAGGCGTCGGTTGCAAGTTGTTCCTCGTGGATACCGACGAGAGGGATTTCCAATGATGTTGTCTAATGGATGATCGTGAGTCCATTTCTGAGGTGTTCATGTGGTAGTTGTTGAGGACCTAAGTAGCAGAGTCGATGTCTCCCCAAGAGATGTTCTGATGAAGATTCGAGGAGCAAATATGTTTTCAAATGGAGCATCTTCGGGAGTAGCAAAGGGATTAACTTCATCATTGATGCCAAAAATAGTTCCATGATGTACATTTGAAGAATGATGATTTGTTGATGAGATCGAAGGATCGCCAGAAGGCACTCTTGACTTAAAGATATTGAGACCGAGGGATTGACTTCATTCACGGAATATGAGCATCCGCTAGGGATCAACACCTCATTAGTACTCTGATCATAAAGTTCATCAAACATAGGATCAAACAATTTCTTTAAATCATCTTCGGATGGAGGTACATATGGAGTTTCTTGAGAAGAGTTTGGAACAAGGGATGAACCAATGGGGCTATTTTGAAGTGCGGTCCTGAATCAATTGTTCAGAGCCATTTGACCGGTCAACTCATCAAACGTAACGTGAATTGTTTCCATGATGTTTTGGGTTCTTTTGTTGTAGATTCGGTATCCCTTTTGTTTGGTGCATACCCTACAAATACTCCAATGTCTGCTTTAGCTCTAAGTTTGCCTAAGTCTTGACCCTCATTATTTGGATAACACAATGCCCAAACACAAGGAAAAGAGAGATTAGGTTTTCTGTGGACAAGTTCATATGGTGTCTTTCCATGAACAAGGTGGAATCGTGGAACGATTTTGTGTGTAGCATGCAAGGCAATAGCTTCAACCGCAGAAACATTGGAACTTTTGAGTAAATCAACATTGTTCTAGCGGCTTCTACAAGAGTTCGATTTCTTCTTTCAACTACACCGCTCGCTTGAGGAGTTCGTGGAACACTTCTTTGATGGGTGATTCCAATGCTTTCATAGAATTCACTAAGTTGTTTGTTAACAAACTCCGCCCATTGTCCGTCCGGATAATTCTCGACGGTTTTGTTAAGTCGAACTCGCAAATTGCTTGATGAGTTTGATGATGATATCGAGTTTCATCCTTTGTCCTTAAGAACTTGACCCTGTGAATCTAGAGTAATCATCAACTATAACTAACACATATTTCTTCCCAAAGATATTTCAGACTCTCATTGGTCCACATAAATCCATATGAATTGTATGAAGAACTTCCGTGACAGAGTTAGTAGGTTTGGGTTTATGGGCATATTTCTTGCTTTTTCCCAATTGACATGCCGAACAAAGATGATCCTTTTCATACTTTAGTCGAGGTAAACCTACAACTAAGTCCTTTCTCGAGAGATCATTGATGGTGCCGAGGTTCAAGTGATTGAGACGTCGATGCCATAACCATGACTTTGTTTTTGAAGCCTTTGACAACAAGCAAATTGGAGAAGACTTCATCATATCTTCTATAGAGATGGTGTAAAGATTTGAACCACGAGTTCCTCTTAAAAGTTCTTACCAAGTTCTCTAACAAAACAAGTATGTTTTCTCAAGGCTACTTCTAGATCGAAAGTCACGAATTGACCAACGAGAACAGATTATGACCAAGACCTTCCACATAGTATACTCTAGAGATAACACTATCACCAACAACATAATCACCATAACCCATAATTGCACCGAAATGATCATTACCCAATCTAACAGTCCCGATGAATTTGCTCACGAAGTTCATGAGCCGCGACCGGTCTCCATTCATATGCTTGGAACAACTGAGTCCGTGTACCCCGTAACGATTTGAACGACTGCGCTTGAACACGACAAGAATGGATAATCGATAATTGGGATCCCCATGCAAGAATGGGTTCCACTTGGTTAGTAACAGTATATGGAACACCCACATCGTAAACGAAACATCCATATCGTAAGTAGAAGCAATGGAATCATTGGGAATAGATGCAATGCCGGTGTCAGATTTGACCTATTCAAAGTATGTTCACTTCTTAAGGGAATAGTTCTACCAATAGGCATCCATTTTCTAGTGGGCATAATCTTAGCAGTTTGAGAACAAACCGATTATTCTTATGGCCAAAAGGTATCCAATAATAACCTATCTTTATAAAAGTTCTTCCTGTGGGTTTCCACTGTTTTCTAACAATCTTTCGCTTTTGCCTTTTTGCCTTATTTGCACGATTATTAGCATTAACAATTTTAACTGGGCATTTGACAGGATTAGACAAAGCATTCACACCACATTCATGATTAGCAACAGAATTCAAGCTGACATCATTACATGGTTTGCAAATAGTATCGACAATTAATTACAAAGACCTAAGGCTAATACTAGAATCAACACGATTCGCTTTATTCAACTCAAGCTTAAAGTTCCTAGATTGGTCTTCTACTCTCTTCCAATGCACATTCTTAGCTTGCAAGGTCCTATCATTCCTTGTATTGTCTTGAGACTTTGACCTATTCGCTTTAATGTCACCGACACTCCTGTAGAGGGAATGGGAACATTAGTTGGTTGATCTAATTTTTGCATTCCTGAACTTGATGTGCAAGGATCCGAAGTACTAGAAGGCACATTAGTGTATACTTTCTTAAGACCGTGATTTGAGCTTTTTGCAGGCACACTAAAGTTCACTTTCTTAGCACTAACATATCTCGAATCCAACTACTTGAAGGCACATTAGTGTTTCTTTTCTTAAGACTGGGCATAGAACGGATTTCCTGCTTGGCACTAGGCATAGAACAAGGCATCACAGCTTTGCCTTTGCACCTAAGGTTAAGGATTTGGGACATGTTGCAATTACACATTCTAGCAACTCTTGAGATCGTTTGGCCTCGAGGCAAGCAAACCTAATTTCACTATCAAGAGGTTTGTTAATGAAATCCTCTTCGACAATCTCACGGAGACATTCTAGACTATCCTTAAGGTGAGCACAGGATTCATGAAAAGCATGTTCATTATTCCTAAGATGAGGAGGAATATATTTAACTCGCCACGTTGTATTTGCATCTAAGGGTGACTTTGAGACAACATTCTTATTGAAAACAAGTGGCGCTTCCCATTTCACCTCGTGATTCTCAATTTTGTAAAGACGCTATTTTTCGTTGTTTTGGTCACGGGTGACTTTTATTGAATCATATAACTCTTTAAAATGTCGTTTAACTTTTTCATTTTCTTCGAAAACTTTCGCTTTCCTTTGTAAGGCATCAACTAAGTTTTGAAGATGAAAAGTTTGAGAATTTCGAGAATCTAAAGGAGGAGGCATTTGGGAGCCTGTCATATTGTTCGTTTGACCCTTTAATTGAGAGATTTGGGCTTTCAACTTTCCGATCGTGTTGCACTGAGCTTGAATTGTTCATCACGCTTGTTAATTTGAAAACCTGATCAAACTCGAGCATCCAAGATGTCTTGATATTTGAAGTTTTGACATTTTCTTTAAGATGTTGATATTTTAGTTGTAAATTAAAATGCTCAACTTCTAGTTTAGAAAAATGTTTAACCAAATTGTCGTGATCATCCAGTTCAATTTTCTCGCTTAGTTTAGAATTAGTTTTTTCAAGCTCAATGACACGATCATGGGAGACTTTCGTGCCACGATAGTTCATGAAATTTGGAAGCATTAATAGAGCAATTTGAAGCAAAGGAAAAAGATATCTTGAGCAACACATTCAGGAATAAGAGTCTCATTTAAGGTATGCAAGTTCTTCCTCTCAATCTCATTATATTTTAGTGCACGCTCATAATCACTAACTTCAACTACCATTGCATCAAATTCCTTTGCCATTCCCTTGATATCGCTTTTCTATCCTTTTAAGACTCTCAAAGTGATCTTTTAGAAGTTTAAAGAAAGGCATGACCTCCGTTAAATAACATTCTTTCATTTGCTCAAAACCCCTTTCTCCTTCCGTTATACCAGTAGGTGTGATCCTTTTCTTGCAAGTTTTCTCAAAATCAACAAATAGTTGAAATATAACATATTGGCTAATTAAGGTCTTGCTTTTAGTGGCAATTGTGCTAGGAACAAGATGCATTGGTGTATTAGGAGGATACGCTTCTGGCATTTTCCATAGGGGAGGGTTTGTTTCAACAATATTTTCGCTTCAGCTTATCTAAATCCTTTTCCGTAAAACTTGTTCGGGAGTCAACAATGTCCGAGGCTTAAACATGTTCAAGGAAATCCAGTTTTCCTTCTTGTAGTCATGGGGAATGATAATTATTTTTTCTCAGAGGATCATCTAATTTTTGTTCATCCTTTCCCTAGTGACTTCATCCGATTTCTTATCTTCCTCGCACTCAACTAAACTAGGTTTCTCTCTAGGTTTAAGAATCTCATTGCCATCATAGATCACATTTTGAGCGCTTTAGCTATCTTCCGCATCGGTTGGGTTTATCAATAATGGGAACACTATGCTTATTGCTTAGAACTCTATGTTTAGTGACCATGTGAGCCCTAATGGTGTTTCCTTGTATGTACAACTTGTTTTCAAGTTTGTTTTTCAAAGTTTTAAGATTAGAAAAATCTCAAGAGTTTTGATTCCTTTGCATTAAATTCTTGCTTAAGCATTTTCACATTTTCTTGAAGTTCTTGTTTTTGCTTAGCTGTTTTAGAAAGTTTTTCTTGCAAGGAATTTAATTTTTGTTTCAATACTTCTTCTCTAAAATTACTTTTTCTAATAATTGTACGCATCTGGTCATCCATTTCCTCGCCACGCAGTGGTCAACTCAAATTTAGCACGTTGTTCATAAATAGCAACACATTCTTTATAGGCATTTAGTTCGAAATATGTAATCATCGTGGGCACATGCAAGTATTCATCAAAAACATAGTCATTGTTGATCGCAGAAGATGCATCACTTGGTACAGTCTCACTTTCACTTTGTTTCACATATTGATCATATGGGATAATATTGATATTACCCATATTTTCAACATTTGATTCAATAGTTTCAGCTGAATGTACTTTGTCATGCATCTTTTGCACATCAGCATCATCAGATAGTTTTAATACCTCGAGATGAGTTTGTTCTGGATGGGCCAACTAGTGGTGAAGAAGAGACCTTGGGAGAAACCATTGGAGAAATGCTAGCCATAAAATTGTGTGTGCCGTAGGTCCATCATCCACATCAGAGTCGTATGCATCACAATCAATGACTTGAAAGGCATTCGATGATTGTGACCTATCTCCTAATAGGTGCTTCACATCCGCATCATAGGTCTTGGCATTGCCCTCAGCTAGAAACAACAATTCCTCTTCATCCAAAGCAGCACCATTGTCCCGAGCTTGTACCAAAGCATCTTATCTCTCGGCATCAAGATTGCGGGACGCTTGGAGATGTGCGCTTTTGCAATGTGTCCCTCACCACCACGCTTATAACATTTGATAGGCTTAGCTTGACCTTGGTTACCATTCCTTCTCGATCTCGATTGCCAACATAACCTCTACCAGCTCCACCTCTTCCCCGATCATACCGTCTTTCCCCGAATCGTTGCACCACGATCCTTCCATCTTTAACAAGTGGCTTGATTGTGTGGGTTAGATGTCGTTCGAGGTTGTTGTTGGTTTGTGGGAGAGAATTCATGTTTTGACTAATCAGGAGAGCTAGTTGATAAATGAAGTTACCCACATGTGCATCAAGATCGCCTTGTTTGAACATAGGATCACGAATGAGTTTGTGATTACCATTACCCAAGGGTATGACTTGTGAAGCTTTGGTTGTGATTCCGATGTTTGAGTAGAAGGCAGTTGAGTCATTCGATGAGCTTGTCTCTCCCCGTTGGTTTTGAACCCATTGAGAATCAATTTTTCAAACATAGCATGTCTCTCATTCGGAGAGAAGGCATAGAGTTGCTCATAGTTTGTATTCTTCAATCCTTTAGTGAGCTTCACAAATGTGACAAACTTGTGCCATTCGGGATTCATGTTGTTCACAAATTTTGAGTTCAAATGAATGTTAGGCATAGTCATTCCGATGTTCCTCATGTCATTCACTAACTTATGAAATCTCACATAGTACTCATAGACATTCTCATCTGGTTTCATCTTGAAGTGTTCAAATTCGCCATAGAGTTGGGATTCTCTGCCTTCCATAGTTAATTTCAACCCGAGAGAAGCATCTTAACATTATCCCAAACCGCCTTTGCATCGGTGTTGTGATTGATCACCAGATGTCTTTAGGAAGACCTTGAAGAACAATGTTGAAGCCCCGATACCGTGATCGAATCTCTTTTTCCTTATCATCAAGCTCATCATACATTTTAGGTCCGGCTCCATTCCGTGAAACAGAGTACCATCTTCATTAGTATCAAGTATGTCTCTAGTCGCCTCAACTCGATATGGTCCTTCATCAATGGATTTGAGAATGTTGACACCATTTTCCTTTTCCAAGGCATAATCTGATTCGCTGAGCCCAAGAATCGAATGGCTCGGCCAAGCAGGTGGGGATCTAGTATCTCGACCCAACCGCTTGAACATCCTCCTCTCGCAATGCGGAGATGATAGTAGGAACGCTGGTAGACATGTTAACAGATAATACGGGATTTTATAACTCTATGATTAAACCGAGAAATAGATTCTTTCACTGGATTTTACTAAATCAAGAGAAAACCGTAAGCAATCACCCAAGTCGCTAGAAGATAATGAACCAGCTCGCTAGCAACTAAATAGTAATAATCCCAGTCAAGTAAATCAACATCCAAGTCGCTAAGTACAAGTCGCAATCCTCTAGTCGCTAACACCTAATTCGCTATACCACCAAGTCGCTAAACAATTGCAAGTCGCTATGTAGTAACTCGCTAAGCATTAAGTCGCTAGCAAAATTTTGGCAAAGAATTCGCTACTCGTCGCTAAAGATACAAGTCGCTAAAGAGCAACTCTCAAGACAAACCAAGTCGCTACCTCCAAGTCAAGCACTTGTAGTGGAAAGTCCACTACTTGTACTTTAAGTCGCTAGTTCTAAGTCGCTAGGTCTAAAGTCAGAATCGCTACAAATTTGTAAAGCAAGTCGCTACGAAGAAAGTATTCCGTGAGTTAAGTCGCTAGCAAGAAAAAAACCACATAAACATCACTTTTCAATCCAAAACAACCCAACCAAGATGATTCAAGCTTACCAAATGAAAACCTACACACTTGTGATGATTCTAAACATAAAAGTACTAACAAAATCCAAACTTTAACACAAGAAATCAACCAAATGATGCAAAAACCACTAAACTTTTTCAAACTCAAAACCACCTAAAAATCACTAGAAATCCAAAATGATGCAAGATATGATCTAACCATGGCTCTTGATACCAATTGTTGGATATTGATTTCACATACACATCAAACCATTAACAAAGTATGATAAGTGGAATTCTAGAGAGAGAAAGTTAGAGGTTTAGGGAACTTAGTGAGAGAAAGTGAAAGATATTATTATGAGCTCCAACTCTCTACCTTGGTAGGTAGAGAGTATTTATAGTCTTACATAAACCACACAACGCCGTGGATCGTGCATACAAATGGTAAAGACCTCGTCCGCCCTCCACGGTGTTACTTAACAAAAATACTACTTAACTAAAATATAACTATAACTACGAGCTCTAACGACATATACTGAGGTGACCGACTTTAATACCGGAATTTCTAATTCCTAACGAAAGCACCATTCACGTGAACAGCGGGGGTGCAGTGATGCCATAGATCGCGACGTCATGAAAGCTAGGTGCTAAAACCACTTCCCCATCAAAATGCTTACAATTTTTACTAAAAGTGTGAGTGCAAAAACACACCCCACAAAGCCAAACTCCCGCCGCATGAAGAGCCTGATCAAGCGCGGAGAATAAGGAAGAATCTTTTGAAACCCGGTCCTTGTATGAGACTTTTAAAACATCCGTTTTAAAATGACGCATATTCAAATGGTCGATAAAATATTTTTTAGTAAGCCCTTTACCATTTCCCCACTACACCCTTCACAACCATGTAATGGACAATAAATCCGAGGTGCCTCGCGACTGGCCATGGAAAGCAATCCAAACCGTAAATAGATTGATTTTTTTTTTTTTTTTTTTAAACGTAAGAAACCAAACTTAGACAAAATTAATAATGTATTATTATTTTAAAATTTTACATAAAGTTGAATGGGAGTCTAGACACAAGTTGTGCTCCCACTCCTTTACATAAATTTCAAGGTCGTTAGATTGTTTAGGATTAGTACAAAATGGATGTGGCAGCTATATATTAGTCTAGCATATTTATTATGTCTTGTAATGGGCTAAGCTGAGTATAAACCTGACATAATAAATATGCTAGACTAATAATATCATACTAGTTGTGCTAGATGTATAATTATTTGGATTCATACATGGTAACGGGTCTTGTAAAACCTGAACAATTCTACACCCGGAAAAGAGATGTTCACATTAGGATCTTGGAACAATTCTCCACCCGAAGAAGACACTATAAAAAAAAGTTGTCGTTTAGTGACATAATGAAAAGAGTCATTAAAAGTTAAAAAAAAAGTCGCAAAAAATATATAGAAATGTCGACAAAAGTTAAAAAAAGATGTTACTTGACTTTTTGGGTGTTTTTTCTACACTTAAAATATTGTAAGTGAAAAGTGAAGTCGGTAAAAGTATACTCATAATGACACAAAAAAGTGTAAGGATAATATTTTATTTTATTTTGTGACACGTAATTTTGGTAAAAAGTGTCATTAAATCTTAAAATTTTGATTTTTTGCTCACAATATTTGAAAAGAATAATTGAAAGTTAAATTTAATCCACTTTTTTTGTGTCATTAGAACCACAATAACTAAAAGTTTATTTTCTTGTAGTGAGAGATGTTCAGATTAGGATCTTGGAACAATTCCCTGTCCGAAGAAGAGAAGTTCACATTAGTATCCTAGAACAATTCACCACCGAGTAACTATAGTGCATACGGATGGCTCTATTCATTAAATTTTACGTCACATACTCACATACTTGCATGAAACTATGTCTATCTGAAAAAAATGGAAAAATCACAAAGATATATACAGAGATTTATAAACTAACCTGTGAGCTGCCTTTGCCATTATATGAAACTCTTCTTTGATATGAGTTCTCTTCTATGAACTTTCTCACTTCCTTGAGGGACCTCAATATCTTTTTACTGTCTGGATGGTGATAGATCTATACAGATTTTATGTTTTTAGTCGCCTTGATAATCAGAAGTATAAAATTAAATAATTGATCACCCGATGTGTATAAAACTTACCTTGTCAACTCTCCCATTCTCATTATTTTCTAGGCGCCTTAGATTTTAATTTTTCCAGCCTTTTAGATTTGTCAGTAGTTCTTGAGGGTCAAGAGTTCTTTCTCAACCTTGTTTTACCTGTCGAATAACACTATTATATTTAGACATAGTAGAAGTAGTAAGCAAATAAAACTAACGGAAAATTGGAGGTGCAGGTGGTCTTGTCAAAGTTTTTGGCAGATGTTTTATAGGATGGTCAAGTTAAGTAATCCATTTAGTATGGAAATTTTTGCCTAATGAGGGATGGTTATTGGGCCTCCATGTAATATGTAAGGAAAGGTGTGGATGTACAACCATCCCCAAGTATCAGATAAACATAAATATATAGCTAGGTGCAGTGCAAGAAGAAGGGCCTGGATGCACGCTTCCTTGGAGCACAAAGTTTAACTCTGTATAAATAAAAGGATAGAAAAGAAATAAATTGGATTTACCCCCTCGATATTGTTTGATTCAAAGAGCTCGTCAAGGGTGAATTCCTTTTCTATTATCTCCTGACATTCGGAAGCAGTGCCTCTTTTTCTCTTCTTTGATGAACTATTAACCTGCATCAGGTTATGGTATTGAATCATCTATACATATATATATATTGATTAATTCTCTTGAGAACGTGACATTGTCACTAAAGCTAGAAACCTGAAGAATCAAAGTTCCAATTACATATACTCTTAAAAGTTTGATTTGGAAACTTCAATATTTTAAATGAGTGTACGTACTAAGTGAGATATAAGTAAAGGTTGTGAATCGTGTATATAATGTGAATGTTGCCGTTAAGTTGATACGAATCTATTAGCTCGAACAGTTATTATAAGTTAAAAACACAGTAACTTAAAGTACTTGATCTACAAGGTTACCGTTTTTGAATTAAAAAAAGATATTATCTGCTTCAATAGCGGGAATGCTTTGCCCTTCAAGACCTTCAATGGCAGCTTCCTGTTCTTGCAAAAACAGCCATGTTATATATCTATCTAAATTTTAGAACAAGCCAAGAAAACTCAACAAAACTATGAAGCAAGAAATCAAATGAAACTTTTAGTACGATCAAATAAGCGTTGAACATACACCACTGAGGACGTATGCATAAAATGACCATTTTTATTCGCATGGGAAAGGATGGAGACATGACAATAGAACAACAAGGAAACCAAGCTATATATGAATGACATTCCAATGAGGAAAAACTAAAACACTGAGGTGTTGCGTGGTAGCATATATGTTTTTTGCTAAAATGAAACCCTGATTCAAATTTTATTAAAGTTCATATTCCTCTCTCTTGCGTTAATCTTTTTTGTCTATCAAGGATCTAATCAATAAAAAAGAATGCAACATCAACTTTGTAACTTTTCTTAATTACCTGAGTACATGATGGTTGTTGAACAATCATCTCCATTCCGCCTGTAGATTTTAAAAGTTCTTGGTTAGCGGTTGGGTGCACAATCATTCCGAGTCCTATAGGCTGATTCATTTGGTTGTTTGACATATTTGTTCTAACTGTTTTAAGCCCTAAATCGATATGAGTACTGTAATGAGAGAGGAGATGTATAGTAAAGAGAGATGTGTGTCACAATGTAGTTTATGTTGGTCGAATTTATAGTTATTAATCATGCATGTTTTAATTACATTATCAAATATCTATTCAATGCATTTGAAATCCTGCCTAATGATGTTGTTAATGTATTTCTCATTTTGTTTTAGGACCATCTACAAATTAGGTAATACATTAAATCCAAAGATATCCATCTTGACTATTGTATTAAGTAATTATGTGACTACAAATATAAAATACATCAAATACTTTAGTGTATTCTTTGGTAACTAATTAAATACTTTACTTTTTCCTTTTGTTTTCTTCTTGATATGGTTAATTAGGTAAGGTGATTGGGCACCATAATAAAATATGCTTGATGTGCATAAGCACCTACAATCATAAATGTATAATTTATTGTAGGTTGAAAGAAAACATAACTTTTTACAATATGTATTAACAGTAATAGTAATATTACTACCTTTTTTTTAATAATTAACGGTTTCATATTAGCGTTTGGTAGCAATAATTTTATACATCTTAATTTTTCATTTTTTTCATTATAATATTTCCAATTTGGTTTTATAATTATCTACATGTATTGTACTAAGAGGGTAAAGTTAAAATACAAATATAAATATCCGTGAGAAACGTAAAAATGGTTCACAAAAAGTGTTTAACAAGTTTCACATGATAGGGGATGTTGGTGAATAAAAAAGCTATGAATGAAGTTTATTTTTTTTAAATGTATACTTTTGATGAAAAAAGATGCGAAAAATATGTTTGTGCATCAAAAAATATAAATCCACATTTTGTGCATCAACAATTGTTTTTTACATCCAATTTTTTTTAGTATTTAAATCAAAATTTCATTCTATATGAGAACAAAAAAAATTAATATTTCAAAAATAAAAATAGAATTTTGCATTAGAATTTCCCTTTCTATGCATTAAAAATGCATAAAGCTTCAAAATTATTAAAAATTACATGACAACTTTTTATTCACCGACATCCTCTATTTTCAAAAAATAATTTAGAATTTTTCAAATAATTTTTAATTTTTTCAAGTATTGTTGCACTTCTCAAGAATATTTGCCTTTTTATTTGATCTGCTCCCTATACTAACAATACTAATGAAATAGACTTTTAAGTTATTTGTATTAAATTAGACAACATAAATCTATGTACTTTTGAAATTCTATAACATGTTAAATCTTTCTAAGATTGTCATATAAAATGACTATATATAACAATTTGAAAAGCATAATGACAGAAACAAAAATGTGGCAGAAAAGTAACTTTGGCTCATTTACGACAAGTGAAACATCATACAAATTTTCAAAGATAATGTATCTAGATAAATCACGCGAGAAAAGACATTGTTATGAGCTTCTATATTTTTGTTGACAATTAAGATCCCCCACTTATAATTAATAAGATGTAAACACATTGTTGACGATATAGAGTCGATCTATCGTTAAAGAACGGGTTATATTCATGTTACATGCAATTTTTATTTCATAAGTGCCGCCAAATAAGATAACAAGGGTTGTAATTGAAAACCGCCACAATATCTAAGCTATAACCAAGAACCAAATTTGATAAACCCTTATTACGCAATCAATGTTTATTCACCTAAGTAAGTATTTCAGTGCCCGTTATTAGGCTCACTGGTAACCATGGTTACTTGCAATGTATTTTTGAGCCCATCACTCGAGTAATGTAATTCTAGAAAGCCAAATTATATGTTTTAGCCATGATATGGTATTTGTAGTTTTATACATTAAAAAATTAATCATTATTTTTCACGTACAACAACAACTAACTAATACACTTATGATGAAGAAATAAGTTGTTGATACTAAACAATGCAAATTAGACAGTATATGTTATATTGATAGGTTTTTGCTAATAATGTGTCTGTCAAGTGTATTATATTCTGCGTCACTCATCACTTTCACTAGATACCTAATTTTCAGATAATAATGGTATGAGGCCTCACATATTTAAAAGAAAATGAGAGATATGTTGACCTATTAAAAGCAAGATAGCTTAAATGAAGGTCCGTTCTTGTAAAAAGCAATATCCCGTATTTTTATTTAGTCACAATAGTGTATTAGTTTATTTGTACCAAAATTACACAAAATAATATTTTATGTAATAATAATTAATTCATATATTTTTCTTACGTATAAAACATATTATATCACGCTAAGGCTGTCATATATAATGACTAATATATGACAAAACCCAAAAAATGACAAAATAAAATTGCGGCAAAAAACTAAACTTGGACGATGATGTACCGGAACAAAACATAATGCATGTGCTCATTTATACACTTATTAAAAGAAGAAACATACTGATATCCAATCAAGAGAAAAAAAAAAGACAGACTTTATGAGTTTCTATTTTGTAGTTGATAATTGAAAGTGATGTGTCTGTCATTGTCTATATTTTATTAGCAAGTTTCAAATTTATATTTTGCGAAACTATTCTTATATACAAACACTAAGAGGCAGTGTACTCGATCAAATGTAGTCAGTGGGGCAAGTACGAGGTCGTTTGTACGAGTAGTGTTGTTTAGACTAACCTAGTGGATTTTACAGATTAATAAGGAGGTTTGATTTTGATTTAATTAAACTAATAAACATGAAAAGTAAATTAAACTAATTAAACTACTAAGGCTGTGATTGATAAAAAGAAAAAGTTTAGCTATTTTACTTCTACTGTATTCATTCAGTTATTCGTTTACTTGTGCAATGATTTAATATAACGCGTTACTCATATAAAAAACACACAGACAAGCATTTTTATCTAAGGTAAACTAAGCCATATCTCTCTCGTACTTAGTTCTATGCATGCAACCTATATCCCTTAAGCAAATTATCGGTCTACTCAGTTATAAGCATGCAATAAATGGTATCAAGTACTCTATGTGATTTATCTACGGTACCCCATTGCTAGTGGTGATACCTACTCTTCTCACCCGCTAGGTTTGTTGAAGAGCACTATACGAACTTAAGTGTTTTAAGCATTATTTGTCTAACCTCGAGTTCCTACTCCTCGAGTCCTAAGAAAAGTCACAAATAAAGCCAGGTCAAGAGTATCGACCATAGTGATACGGATCACCACTAACTCAAATGTTATTCATAAGATGATCTAGAAAATAAACATCTAGTGCTTTAAACAAATAAATGAGTACACTATTTGAAAGATAAACCCATAAACTATCTAAAACAATGCATCAAATCTTTTTAAACGAAATAACATAAACACAATAGTTATAACATGGCTAACACCAAAGGGTGTTAGCCACTAATGTATGTAGAGATACATGAAGTAAATACAAACGATAAAAAAATGAAAATCATAATGAAATCGATATGCATATCAAATGATTAACCTAAGTGTGTTGATTCGGGACCTTGTCCTCTTGATCTTCTCACCTTGGGGACTGAAACTTGGGGTGTTGGAACCTTGGAACTCGGTTGTGGTGTGTGTGGTATATTCAAAACCCATATTAGGGCATGTATTTATAGTGTTCTGTCTGAGGCTCGATATGGCCTATCAAAAGGTCAATGTTTCTTAATTGCTGACAAAGAAAGCATATTCCAAGCATATTATGCGTATCTTTTAAATACAGCGTATTACTGAAGAGTGATATGCCGTATGACTTCAAATCTTTGAAATACTTGGACTGGGGATAAGATCTCAATACGACGTATGGCCAGAGTTTCATACATCATATACCATCATAAGTTGACTTGTGTTTTGAATGTAGAGCTTCCAATACGACGTATTGCCAGAGTTAAATGTGTCATATGTCTTCGTTCATCAATACTTAGTATTCTTCCAAATACCAACACGGTATGTGGCCAGAGTTCATACGCCGTATCCTCTAGCACGCTGCATAGAATTATCAAATAAGCTCCAAAACATGTATTTTTGCATGTCTTTTCTAGTATTACTCCATAATGTAATAAAATTAATTAATGAAGTATCAATTCAGTTATAAACATTCAAAAACTAAAAAATAATCGTGGGATAAATGATTTATAAATATAGCATACATTTAATGCTATCAAAAAGCTCTTGCATATTATTGATTACATGAGATATAATCTTTACACATTAGGTTATATCCATGGTGCATAGAAATTTTGCATCACGAGAGGCCGCCAAATTAAATAATAGGGGCTGTATTTAAAACCGTCACAATATCTAAGCCATACCAGAATCCAAATTTAATAACCCTTTATTGAGCAATAAATGTTTGTTCACATCAATAAGTATTTCAGTACCCGTTCAGACGCACATTATTAATCATCTTCATGCACACTATATTTTGGGGCCTCTATTAGACTAATGTAATGTTACAAAGGCACATCGTATTTTCTAGTCGTGATGTTATATTTTAAGTTTTATACAGTGTAAATCTGCTATTACTTCCCCAACAAAAATAAACATTTTGTGTTTATCGATAGCTTATCATACTGATGTCAAGTGTATTATTTTCAATTGTACCAGAGTAAACACAATTTTTTTATATTAATGATATGTGACCTCTCTTGTTCAAGTGAAAACAATAGGTCATGTTAACTAAATAGAAGCAAGTTAACTCAAACAATGGTCTACCTTTTAGTATAAATCAAAATCAATGGCTCACTTTTTTTTACTTAGATTATCTTTATACATTTTGACGTACTTATTTGTAATTTGTTAGCTCAATTTTGCTTTTAATAATACCGTTGACTTTTCTTAAAAGCGTATCACATACGCTTTTGTGTCACTAAAGCGACATTACTAGTTTAGTCACCAGATGTTTAGTGTACTTAATCAATTGTTTCTTTTTTGAAATGTAATTTTTATTAGACTCTATCAAGTTTCTATAGATAATAGAACAACCAGGTACAATACATTTTTACAAGCCAATTTAGATCATGAATCTAATACCGCACGATCCAACAAAAGGAAAAAACCTATATTTTCTTCTTTCAAAATGTCTTTACTTAGGCCTGATTTTTAAACGCCAAATAACCTAATTAGTTGTTGCATGGCCATATCAAGGCAGATTTTTGCTAAGTTATTAGGTTTTTTGCTAATTAGTTGTTTCTTATGAGTTAGCATATTGTAGTGATCTATTATTCATTGGCTATTAGCGTATACTATTTGGTCATTGAATATTCATTGCATATTTATATATGACTATATTATTTTAAAATGAACCTAGCTGTCACATGTAGTGTACATGAGACTCTCTAAACGCCTATTATTTCTAACCATCTTAATAATGGTGGCAACGAAAAGTGGTGTTTGGAAGCTCGTTGTCAAATCAATACGTACACAGGTTGGAATTCCGGTAGAGGGGGAATCAAAGATACAAAGGTAGGATTTTTTGGATTCATATTTTGAAAGATGTGAAATTAAAATTCTTCAAGATTTATATGCTCTTGTTTTGTATTTTTTTTATCCTAAAAAAAAGTAGGTACACTTAATAGCGAAGCTTTAATGGTCATAGATCCTCAAGTGTTGTTACTGTTTTTAAAGTGCCTCCTATTATTATTAGAAGATTTAACACTAAAGGAAGTAGCATTCATTTTAGTTACAGTAACACTAAAGGATTGAGGAACACTCCTGTGGGACTCCTCGCTAGATACAGTAGTATAAGCATCTTTTACCTTACGGAGTGGATCCATGGTTAAAAGAGTTGTCCTAACATGGTGATAACAATCAAGGCCCATTAAGAACTTCAATAGCTTCATAAGCTACTGATACAAAACCAATTATTTACTAGCATCACAAGAACACTTAACCTCACAAGTACATTTAAAAATTTTAGTCAAATCATCAAATTCTATCCAAAGAGAGTTAAGTCTATGATAATAGTCATCAACAGTATTACCACCTTGTTTGACAGAGTTAATCTTGTGTAACATATTATATATAACAGAACCATCAAATTTATTGTAAGTATCTGATAACTCTTTCCTAATAGAAGCAACATTTTCAGAATAAACATGACCCATATAAACATCTTGAGACACATAATTCAGTATCCAAGTTAAACTATAGCATTACATCTCTCCCATTGAGAAGACAACATATTACTAGTGGCATAAGAACCATTCAAGCAACTACCATCAACAAAACTATGTTTATTTCTAGCTTGAATAGCAAGTTTCATAGCACCGTACCAAAAAGTTTAAATAAAATTAAAACGGTACTAATACTATCATTAGTCTAAATATGCAAAAAATTACCAACTTCTAAGTTATTAATTTAAACATTATTATTTGTACCACTACCACCAGCAACTCTAGTCATGATGAATCACCAAACAAAACAAATAAATATCCAACAAATAGATAACAAAACCAACAAACAAACAAATAAACAAGACAAATAACAAAACAATCAAACAAAATAAACAAATAGCTTACTGACAAATAACAGAACAATCAAACAAACAAATTAACAACCAAATACCCTGCACACCTTCGGTCACAATTAACCACCAATAGATCTCAATCTCACAACTTCCAAGACTACCCAAGAATATAACCTCCAGCAATCTAGACTCAATAACAACAAAATAAAAGACAGAAAAATAAAAACTCACACCCAAGGTCACTAAATACCAAGCCAGGTGAACTGGGAGATGACCAGAGCAAGTTTCCTTGCCACTCATGGTGGTAGGTCAAGATTAACCACGCCGTATGCACCCACTCAACTAAAGTATCAATAACCTTAAAGGATGATGATAACATTTATAGTGCTTTAATAACCGCATCGGAAAACAAATCACAACTACAAATACTCTTGATTCACTTATTCAAGAGTGCAAATGGTCAAGAAAGAGCCCAATTAGATCAAGAACCACCGAATAACAAAGATCCCCAAATCAACAAATTAGGTTTCAAGAAACCCTAACATATCAACCCACAAATCACCATGTCTATACAAAAACAGACTTATTTAAACACAGTCGTTGAATTATAACAACAATTGACCATAACTAAATCAAGAAACCCCTAAAATTTCTAGAAAACCCATAAATCATAGAAATCAAGAACCGCCATATATCAAAGTCGTGGACTCGATACCATGTGAAAACGGTTAAAAACACAACAACAAACAATCTTTTAGCCCAGCCAATCACCCCTTGGTAAATCTTTTATTACTACCGCTAAAGAAGATAAGTCTCCAAACGGATGCTTAGCAAACTTATACAAAAGACCACGATTGTTCCCCAATAAGGATGTTGTCAACCTTACAACAAACACTCTCAAATACTCAACAAATCACAAATGTGTGTAAATAAGAGAGTAAAAAAAAGAGACTACAAGATGATATCTGAAACCTAGCCCAGTTAAGATGTATTTATAGCATCATCTTCCATCCAGATCCTTGGACTTTTAAACTAGTCTGTGACAACTGGCAATTTAGGGAGTCTATTTTAGGTAACCGCATTACGTTAAACTAAACCGAGCTTTGCCTTTATCACTATTTTTATAAACCATGACCTGATTTTATATCGTCTATTGGGTTTTACGGATTATTTCACTATTGAATGAGTTATCGTATGAGTTTTAACTCTATTTGGTAGGCACTATTTGATTCGGCACTAGAAAAGCCTAAAACGAGAAATATTGTAACTTTTAGACCGTAACTCGAAAATTGACAAATAAATAGTCAAAACTCATGGAAAAACATAAATAACGATGTTAGAAATTCGAATGAATGTTGTGGGACACACGGGGGACAATATATGAGCTCGGGAATGGGTAAACGGGATAGTTACGAAAAATTACAACTCCGACCCCCCCCCACCTTTTTCCCTTGGCCGGCGCCCCCCTCCCCCATTTTATTTATTTTTGAGTCCTTGTGTCTAAGTATAAAAGGCCACACCCTCCCTTCATTTGATACTTTTGTTTCTCTCACTAAAAACACACACAACCTCACCTTTCTCTCTCTACTCTCTCTCTCTCCTCAAATAATAAAACCCTAACCCTAAACACCTAACCGGCCGCCGCCACTGTTCCGGCCACCACCGCCACACGACGGCGTGTGACCACCCACCACCACCATCATATCGAAGATCTTTTCATCTTCTTTCTATCCATATATAACACTCTCACTAAAACCTCCATTAACACCTTCAAATCTAAAGATTAAGATTCGGATTTCTAGGGTTTCAAGTGGGTTTTTGCAATTCGTGTTTGGATAAGGTAAAAGAGACATGAATACACCTAGTTTGAGCTTTGAAAAGCCACGAATGGCTTATTAGGGTTTCGACCCTAGGTTGAAATTTGAGGCTTTTGGGTGAAACATGAAATTAAGTCTAATTAACATCTAAATAAACAAGTAGTTAGAGTTTGGTAAGCATGTGGTGTATCAATTTGATAGGTTTATGCATTTTAGGTCTACTTTCATATTTTTGGTTAGAATAGATGATGGATTTTGTGTTTGGTTAACGATTGGAGGTTGATTGATTGTATTAGGATGTTGTGGAATTGATTTGGAAGTGATTTGGTTGGGTTGAGATGGTGTACGAGCCACCAAGGTCACGTACGCATGCCTTGGGTTGCGTACGAGACCCACATGGACCAAGGGTCCGGGTCGGGTCGTTTTGGTAGCCTGTTGGTTGATATAGTTGAGGTTTGGATGAGACACGTGGAGCCGAAAAGCTTCTAAAGCTTGTTTGGTTCATGTGGTCTTAACCGTGACCGTGTCATGACCATTAGGGTCATAACATTGCTTTCGGGTATATTTGGTTGGTTGATTGGTTGGCGAGGTTGATTTGAGATTTATTTGAGTTGGTTTGATATTGAATTGCGCTATTATGACTTTTAAATTGAACTTGATATATATATTGTCAACTTTGAGCTACATCGGTGTTACTTTGAGTTTTTAGTCAATAGTTGACTCCGACAAAGTCGTAACATGGACTTTAGTATAGTTTCGACTATTGATTGATTAAAAGTTGAGAAGTCATGACTCGTGCTTGTGGACTTGAAACGAATAACGATATGAGATTAATATAGGAATTTAATGATATATATATATATATATATATATATATATATATATATATATATATATATATATATATATATATATATGAAAATGCTAATAGACTATGAAATATAAATAATAAAAGGGCTTTTGTACCAAAAATATCGATAACAAGACTTATCTTGTTATTTACTATTTTTAAATGGAAACTAACGACTAAATTGAAAATGTTTTATAATAAATAAGTAATTATGTTTCGAGTACACGTTTATCAAAGGGTGCCAATTATGGGCATTTAATACTAGTTTAAGTATTTATTTGCTTACGTTGTGTGCATGGGTTACGGATAACCTAACATTAATAGTGTTGATCCACGTGGGTAGCGGACTTATTAGGTTGACGAATCTAATAAGAGCCCGCTAGGTACGTTGGGTAACCTTATTAATGGGTGAATTATCCTTATGACTCTTTAGGATACGATTGATTTATGGGATAATAAGCGACACGAGTAAATAAATGAGTTTATCGAGTTGACGAATTCGATAAGGTCTACTATTTATTCCGAAACTTATTGGACTATAGAGCTTATCGCTTAGATGTCTCATGGTGTTGCATTAAGTTATATACTAGTTGTTTGAGTACATTCATAGCATCATATTGAGTCGATACACCCACATGAGGATACCAAACACTAGGATTAAATGGTGAAACGAGACATTTTTGGAAATAACGAAATGGAATACATTGGGGTAGATAACGTTGATTTCAAGAGATATATATATTAAATTTGGTCTACATTAATAGGTTGTGCCGAGTCGATAGTTTTTGTGCCGTGATACCGTTATCTTCTGCCAGTGTTTATTTGTACGTTGATTGCTTGAGGTGAGTTTCATAGCCCCACTTTTATCTACGTTTTGAACTAAATTGGGGTGAGAATCATGCTACTGTTTTTGGACCGTGAAAACTATTTGGATTTGCTTATATGCTTGACTGTTTAGATAGATGTGCGGTGGTTGTTGCCTTAGTCTAGGTTTAACAGTTCCTTGCTAAGAATAGACTTCTGCATCGACCTAGTCCGGGTTTGGCAATTGTTCTAGATTTTGCCATGACAGTGCTGGACTAGAGTCGCGGGGCCCGACTAATCCTTGGATGCGGGATATGATTATGGTTGGTGATCCGGGTAGGATCGGTGTGCAAACGGTATTTATCTATCTTAGGTCTTGCATAGCAAATCAACTCCTACTGGTCCACTATGATTTTGTTGAACTTAAACCTATGAACTCACCAGCGTAAGCTGACCTTTTAGCATGATTTCTCGGGTATTTGAGAGATGTTTGGAATACGTGATCAGTGGAAGCTTGGCAAGAAGGAGGGTTCAAGGATCATTTCTGACTCTCATAAACTTTGGTAACTATTTTATTAAATCATGTTTTGGGTCTAATACTTACACCTTTGGATTAAATGTTTTGAATAACTAAATTTAGGATTGGTTTTGAATGTTAAATGACTATCTTTTGCTATACTTGTGTGCGATACCAATCCAATAGTAACGCCCCAAAAACTTGATTAAGTCTTTCGCTGTACCAAGATTTGGGGGTGTTACATAGTCAAAACTAGAGCAAACCTTGAACTTAGCCTTGAAACATTTTCCTCTTTGACACAAGTAGTCCCTGCATTTATATAACATAAAACTACACGAGACTTTGACCAATTTATAGTTTGACCAGATATATTCGACAGTTGGATGTACTGATATTTATTGAGGGTGGATGTGATTAGAGACATGTTTTATTGCTATAAAACGCAATGCTAAATAGTTTGAACGCAATGTTTTTTCCTTTGTGGTAATAGTGCTACAGATTAGTAAGACACAAAGAATGTTATGTTATGGAATATAAGTAATATTTTAGTTGTTTGTTCTAGCAATTTCTTAAATTTTAGATTTTATTTCACCTGTACGTGTTGCAAAATTGGTGAGTTGTTTTGTAAATATGTTTGAATGAGGAACCTCCTAGTGTCTAAAGTTTGTACCAAGTGACCACACATATGGTCATTACTGGATGTTAATGATGTATTAACGGGTCTGTTATCTTTAACAAAACATTGGCAATTTTAATGTCCACCGTTTTTGGTCACCATATGTTCAATTTAGTTACCACCTTCACTACTTAGTGACTAAACTTAGTGACCGAGGGTATTTTCACAAATATAGTGACAAGTTTATTATGATCATTACTTATTAATGGACTTTAATTTTTTGGTATCTAATAAAAATAGTGACGGAGCATAGTGACGAAAAGTGACCACCCAGATTTTTGTCACTAAATAGTGTCTGTTACCGGTTTTATACTGATGGTGACTATATTCATTTTGTCACTAAATCCTTTTTTTCTTGTAGTGAATCTAAAATATTAAAAATTAATATTATTAATAATAAATAAATAATTAATTAAATAAGTAAATATATGCACATAAGTGCATGGGCATGAAATGTGTTTTTAGAAATGGATAAATATTTTGGCCATTTCATTAGAAATAAAGGCTAAGTAACTATATACATATGATGATTTGAGTGTATAAAGTACTCAATTATAAAAAGAGAATTTCAAATGAAACTAGTATTCATATGCTTGTGACTATCTTGAGTCAAATATTCTTGTTCTCTTATTATTTCCTTGAAGAGCAAATAGTGAAATGGTGTTTCGTGATTGTTGAATTAACGTTCGTGTTTCGTAACTACACAACAACCAATGAAGAGTTTGCGATCGAGTCAAGCGAGGAGTTCAAATATGATGATAGATGTGCAAACTTCGGAACAAGTCACATTGATTGGTACGCCAAAAATGTTAGATTCTTACACCAGTCAAATGTTCTTGGTATTGTGGGGTCGAAGTAGTTCTGTTAGGTGCTTGATTGAAGTTAAGGCGGATCAGGTTCTTAGGGAGAGCATCACTGTTGAGATACCATTACTTAATGGGACAAGTTCTACTATTGAAAAGATTCGGGTTGAATAAAAATGGAAACCGCCTCGGTGTGATACGTGTAAGCTTTTTGGTCATACGTTGCTTGATTGTCCTAAATCTATTCCACCTCCTGCTCAGCCTAAACAGAGTGTTAACGATGGTTTTCAACCTGTCAATAACAAGAATAAGGGTAGGAATGGTGGCCAAAGTGTTCTAGGTATTGGAGGTTTTACTAAACCTTGTGTGGGTCCTAAGTTTAGGTATCAACCTAAAGCGCCTCCTCCTAAACCCAAGAAGGTGGATAATACAAGAAAGAAAGCCACTGAAGTGGCTAGTACGAGTGGGACAAAGATTGCTACATCTAATCCTTTTGCTGCTCTTAATATGATCACTGATGAATGTTGCAGTCCTACTGATGTAGTGGATTCTGGTAGTACAATGGAAGCAAAGGAGGTTGGATCTCTTAAGACCGGTAATGAATCACAAGAATCGCTTGTGAGTGATTCAATGGAAGCTAACAAGGTTGGTCCGACCCTTATTGTTGAGAAAATTTAGGAGGTTGAAAAGCTTCTTATTGATGGGAAAACTACTCTTATTGATGATGATGGTAATCCTATTAAAAAGGTTGAATATCCATGTAATAAAAAGGATTTTCCGTCTACTTCTTCCACTAAGAGGGTTAACCCATTCTCTAAGGTAGGAGAGATTGTTGAATCCGATAGTGATGAAGAGGAGGTTGTGAACACTTTTGATTAGTCAATGAACCTATTTGGTGGTGGTCATGATCGTGGAGATGATTATGATGACTAGGGGGATTAGGTGTACGATCTTCCAGGGAATTTAGATGCTTATTATGACACGTATAGTATCAAGCTCCAAGGCCTTGGTAGAAAGTAATTTTGTTTCCATAGGATTCCAATGTTATCCTTTGAGTAGTGGTTTATTTTCTTGTTTAGAGAATAGGAAGTATCTTGTTATGTTAGATTTCCGCCTATGTAACGGGCTGAGATATGGGATTCACCCATATCCTTTGTACTTAAATATTTTTTGGAGTAATATATTTACCGAGTCTTTGAACTTTAACCCAAAAATTTGGAACAAGTCTTAGGGTCTAGATGCATATATAATCCCAGTACGAATAGAAGGTTAGCGGGCATGGCCTCATGTTCAAGCGCCCACTTACAACCCCAATCCCAGGAGCCATCGTATACGCAAAGAAAAGTTGATTGATTGCTCGAAACTCAAAATAGAGCGACGAGGGAGCAAGTTCGTGCATTGGAGGAGCAAAACAGTGCAACACAACCCGAAGTCGATTCTACCCAAACTTTCTTAATAAGTTCAGGCATAACTATTATATTCCCCCGAATTTAGAGTCTGGGAACACGAATGAGGAATGGCAATTATAGTGAGTAGGATAAGAGATGATTCCCTACCCGTCTATTTGCTATTTTACAAACTCTAAATACAGATAAAGAAATTTGTTGTACTATCAGAGAGAGTAGCTATATCCTTAAAGCCAATTGAGACTAACACAACTCAGAATGTTGATAAACAAATTTTATGTAGAACTGAAAAGAGAGCAGCTGTCTTTTTAAACTCAACAGATCCAACTAAAGGCACAGCTTCGAATACTTAAAAAGACACTTACTGTATCACTAAAGAGAGACCAGCCATATCCTTAAACTTAACAGACCTGACCAAGTACACAGAATTATATACGGAGAAAGAAATTTAATGCACCACCAAAGTGATAGAAGCTGTCACCTCAAGCTAACATAACCCTAAACCTACTTGAACATAAGCCCTTGATTAGGGTCCATTAGGTTTAGGGTTATATTAGCACATTTCTTTACTTTGACACACGTCGGATGGGCTTTAATCATCAGTAATCTTAGTTTCCTCACTGGTTTTATCACCATCATTAGCTTTCAATCGCTACCACATGGACTAACAGGGTTGTTGCTTACTTCTTTACTTTTCCCCCCTTCCGATGGGCTAGGATCATCAGAATTAATCTCCCGTTCTATTTCTTAGAAGCCTTTACATTTTTAAGATTCACTAGAACACAAAGTGGATTTGGCTACTCCCAATAAGTGTGACGATATACATATATTCACACATGATTTTTTGAGTGTGTGTTACTAAAGGTCGCGTGACCGTAGGGTATCTACGGTCACATGTTTGAGTTAGTGTTCGCCTATATTCAAAAACAGTGACCAAAACCTTAACATGTGTGACTAATTAGGTACAACTTAGTTGGATTAATCAGTATTAGTGACCGTAAACACTCTAACGCCACACAAAGCATGCTTTTTTTCTTTTTTCTTTTTTTTGTATATTAAGTCACATACAATTAAGCATAAAGCGGCCAAAAGTGTTAATAAGTGTGACCATATGCTGTTTAAAGTGAAGTAAAAGTGTATTTTGTGAGACTATTGTTCATCAAATGGCCACATGATTTTATATTTGTGTGGCCTTTTGTGACAACTGACAATTTAGGGAATCTATTTTTGGTAACCGCATTACGTTAAACTCAACCGATCTTTTGCCTTTATAACTATTTTTATCGACCATGACTTGATTTGATATTTTTTATTGGTTTTTATGATTAATTTTATTAGTGGATGAGTTACCGTGTGAGTTTTAACTCTTTTTGATAGGCACTATTATATTCGGCATAATAACGTAACTTTTAGACCGTAACTCGAAACTTGACAAATAAATAGTCAAAACTCGTGGAAAAAAACATAAATAAACATAATAGAAAGTCGAATAAACGTCGTGGGACACTCGTAGGACAATAAATGAGCTCGGGAATGGGTAAACGGGATAGTTTACGAAAAATTACGGCTTCGGCCCTCCCACTTCCACCTAGCTGGCGCCCCCTCCCCACCATTTCATTTATTTTGAGGTCCTTATCTCCTAGTATATATATCCCACTCCTAACACATACTACTCTTTCACTCTCTCACTAAAAACACACAAAAACTAACTTTCTCTCTCTTCACTCTCTCTCTACAAACCCTAAACCTAAAAATAAAACCCTAGCCACCACCATAACTGCCGCCCTTCTCCAGAAATTTTCCGGCCAACTTCCAGCGAGTAGTATCTCACCTCCACCACCATTTTGTACATCTCTCTTTCCTCTTTCCATCCATATAAAAATCTCTCACAAAAGCCTACATTAACACCTCCAAATCTTGCAAATACGATTCGTGATTCTAGGGTTTTCATTAAATCTTGTAAATCGGGTTGTAAAAAGGTAAATGGAACATGGGTCAAGCTTGTTTAAGCTATTACAAGCCACGTATGGGTCATATATGGCTCGTACATGGGTCGATTTTTAGGGCTTTTTTTTAAACATTGGATTAAAACTAATTTACACTTAAATAAACATGTAGCTAGTGATTTGGTATCATGTGGTGTATCATATTGTTGGGTTTTTCCATTTTAGGTTTAGTTTCATGAAATGGGTCTAGATTAGTTGTTGGATTTTATGTTTGGATGATAATTGGAGGTTGATTGATTGTGTTTGGTTGTAGTAGAAGCCATTTGGTAGCATTTGGGAGTGTTTGTTGAGGCGTACGAGCCACCAAACCCACGTATGGGTTGTGTATGGTGGCGTACGTAACCCTCATGGACCACGGGTCCGGGTCGGGTTGTTGTGGTAGCTTGTTGGTTGATGTTGTTGGTGTTTGGATGAGACGCATGGAGCCGAAAAGCTTCTAGAGCTTGTTTGGTTCACGTGGTCTTAACCGTGGCCGTGTCATGACCATTAGGGTCATAACATTGGTTTCGGGTATTTTTGGTTGGTTGATTGGTTGGTGAGATTGAATTGGGTTGATTTGAGATTGAAATTATTAGGACTTAATATATAAATTATCAACTTTGAGCAAAGTCGGTGTTACTTTGACTTTTTAGTCAATAGTTGACCCCGACAACGCCGTAATATGGACTTTAGTATAGTTTGGACTATTGATTGATTAAAAGCCGAGAAGTCATGAGTCGTGCTTGTGGACTCGAAACGAATAACGATATGAAACTAATATTGAAATTGACGAAATATATATATATATATATATATATATATATATATATATATATATATATATATATATATATATATATATATATATATATATATATATATATATATATATATGAAAATGTTAATAAACTATGAAACATAAATAATAAAAGGGCTTTTATACCAAAACTATCGATAAAAGGACTTGTCTTGTTATTTACTATTTTAAATGGGAATTAACAACTTAAAATGGAAAGGTTTTCTAATAAATAAGTAATTAATGTTTCAAGTGCACGATTATCGAAATGTGCCAATTATGAGCATTTAATACTATTTTCAACTATTTATTTACTTACGTTGTGTGCATGGGTTACGGATGACCTAACATTAATAGCGTCGATCCACGTGGGTAGCGGACTTATTAGGTTGACGAATCTAATAAGAGCCCGTTAGGTACGTAGGATAACGTTATTAATGGGTGAATTATCCTTATGACTCGTTAGGATGCGACCGGTTTATGGGATAATAAGCGACATAAATAAATAATTGAGTTTATGAGTTGACAAATTCGATAAGGTCTACTGTTTATTCCGAAACTTATTGGACTATAGAGCTTATTGCTTAGATGTCTCATTGTGTTGCATTGAGTCATATTGTGGGTGTTTGAGTGCATTCATCAAATCATATTGAGTCGATACACCGACATGAGGATACCAAATACTAGGACTAAACGGTGAAACAAAACATTTTTGGAGATAAAGAAAAGGAATACATTGGGGTAGATAACGTTGATTTTGGGAAATATATATTAAAATTCATTTACATTAATAGGTTGTGCCGAGTCGATAGTTGTTGTGCCGTGATTAGCTGTTATCTTCTGCTAGTGTTTATTTGTGCGTTGCTTGTTTGAGGTGAGTTTCATAGCCCCACTTTTATCTATGTTTTTAACTAAATAGGGGTGAGAATCATGCTACTATTTTTGGACCTTCTAAACTATTTTGATTTGCTTATGTGCTTGACTGATTAGATAGATATGTGGTAGTTGTTGCCTTAGTCTAGGGTAGCAATCCTAATTGCTATAGCACTTGCCTAGCTAAGTATAGACTTCTACCTCGACCTAGTCTAGGGTTAGCAATCATTCTAGACTTTGCTACGATTGTGCTGGCTAGTGTCGCTAGGGGCCCATTATGATATCGGATATGATATTTGTATGTGATTGATGTGTATCTATCTTAGGTCTCGCATAGCAAATTAACTCCTACAGGTCCACTATTTTAAACTTGAATTTAAACCTATGAACTCACCAGCGTTAGCTGGCCTTTTAGCATGTTTTCTCAGGTAATTAAGTGATGTTTGGAGTACGTGTTGAAGGACATGAGGGTGTAACAGGTGTGGAAGGTGACATGAGTGGAAGGGGTGAAGGACATGAGGGTGTAACTACTGTTTCAGGCGTAGACGCTGACCATGTAAGTGAAAACCTAAGTAAGAACCAACCACCGGCAACTCCTAATGTGGAGAGTTCGCTCGAGCTCAAAACAGGTGGAGGAATCCCCATGCAACTAGGTAACTTGGGGTCCATGAATACGGAGGCTCGGTCGGATGCCATGGTACTTACATCCTACGATTCACCTCTCGGAGTAGGTCATACAGATCGGAGTGATGAGGATAGACGTGAAACTGAACATGAATTGACGGGTAATGATACTTTTGTGCATAATGACAATTCCCAGTGTACACCTCTCGGACCAGTTAACACATGTCAAAGTTGTGAGGATAGAATGGAACTTTTAAAGGAATTGACGGATAAATGTAGCAACATGGAGTCTAAAATGTCTGGTCTTGAGGAATTGACAACCTCTCTAGCTGGAACTATTAAAAGGTTCAAGCACAGGCTGAATGTTTTGGAGAGAATGAGAAGACTAGGGATTGCTGCATATAGAAGAGTCAAAAGGATGGGAAAGAAGGCTAGCTCCTCAAAGGATCAGAGTTTGGAGGATGCATCCAAACCGGGGAGGAGTAAAAGCATAGATTCAGGGGAGGATGTGAATTTCGATGTGGTTTTGGACTTGGATAGTCGTGCTAATCGGGATGGTTATCTGTTGACTGACATGGAAGGAAAAGCTGCAGCGATAAATGATGCTTTGAAAGCTAATTGTGTAGAAAAAGAAAAGGAAGTGGTGCAGGAAACAACCACGCCTATGTTGCTACATCCATGCTTCTAAAGAAGAAGCCACTTCTGGAACCACCTCTAAGGTAATTATAACAACTGTTACTTCAGATATTCTCATTGCTAACACAACCACTGTTACATCACCACCAAGGTTAAAAGAAGCTGAAAAGGAGGTTGGCATTCAACTGCTAAACCTAAAGCAATCTTTACCAATCCCTGAACCTATCGTTGCACCCATTCCTGCTACAATTAAACCTTATGCACCTAAACCCTTGGGAAGTTTGAAGATTGGTGAGCCTGTGAAGTCAGTTGTTGGTCAACCAGATATTGGAAAGGGTAAAGGAATTGCAGAAACAGTTTTGACGTTTAATAGTATAGATGAGCAGGAGGCTTATGATAGAGAAGAAGCTCAAAGAGTACATCTGGAACTAAATGCTGATGTAATTAATAGGGAAAAGAAAAAACAAGAAGATGACGAAGCTTCTCAGAAACTGATTGAAAAATTGAAAAATGAAGAACAAGTGTTCCAAGGATCAGAGGGAGCTGATACTCAAGATGAAGTTGCTGAAAAGAAAAAGCAAGAAGAACTGGAGATTGTAAGCTTTATGGAGGGTAAAAGACTTGATAGGATGGGAGATCAAATTTCCATTGTTCAACCTACAAGTCTTAGAGAAAAGACTCTAGACTTCAGCTATGTACCAACAGATGAAGAGATTTTGTTCTTGATAAAAAATGATCCAGTGATCAAGAAGAAAGCAATTGACCTAGTGGCGGATAAGACTTTAACTGAAGATCAAAGAACGACACAGTTAAAGGACTTTATTCAGATGAAGAACAATCAAGCACTTCAAGATGTTGTTGCTTCAGTCAAGAAAGGCCAGAAGAAATCAAGACAACCAACAAAGGCACAAGTAATTTCAATGATGAAAGATTATTGTTGCAAGGTTGGTGGTTGGAAAAGACATCAATTCAAAGGAATGTCTGATGATAAAGTTGAAAGTATCTACTACAGAGTTCGAAGACAAGATAAAGATTTTATTCCAATGGACTCTGAAGAAGAATCAAGAAGGTATCCCAATTTGAAGAGAAAGGCCAAAGATAGTGAATCTCAGACATCTAAGAAGACAAAGTTTGCTGAAGAACAAGAAGTTCCAACTGAGAAGTTCACTGAAGAACAACTGACTGTGATAATTGTGATAGAAGAAGAAGATTTCTACCCTGAACCACTGCAAGTCAGACATCCTATCATTGATTGGGAAGTATTTATTGCCAGCAATTTTGCTCCAACATGGAAGATTACAAGGCTAGATGGTGAAACTTCATCATTCATTCAGTTTGAAGATCTCATAAAAGCTTTTGACAGAGATGATCTTGACACACTATGGAGGTTAGTTCAAGAAAGGTTTAATGTTGAAGATCCCAAAGATATGAAGGAGATGCAGTTGTGGGTTAATTTTAAAAGGCTCTATGATACAAGTGATGATTTCTGGAAATTCTCATGTTCATGTCCCGGTACTAAATGGTATTATTATGATTCATGTGAAGTTCATCATGTTTCTACAACAAATGGAGTAGATGCATTCATGCTTTCTGAGAAAGAATATCCACGAGAGTGGAACTCTCACCGTGATGCTATGTACAAGCATCGATTTCATGAAGATAGTGAGAAAGTCGAGCATTGTTACTCGGACTTCAAGATCAATGTTCAAGAGCTATTCAAGCATTGAGAAGAAGATGAAGTGTTTGAAAGAATTCCCCAGATCCTTTCAGAAGATGAAGATTGAAGATTGTTACTTGGATGTTTTTGAATGAAGATATCAAGTTTGCGGGAGGATTGTTGGGTTTTTGGTTATGGTTATGAGGATAGAGTGACTGCTCATGGTATACCACTGCTAGTATAAGATTGGAACTACTGCTAGTTTGTTTGAACAATTGGTACTATTCTGTAGGTCGGGTTAAGTTGTAATATTCTAGAAGTGGTGATGGTTGTTAGGATCATCTAGAATACTGCTGGAGTTTGACAAATACTAGAGTTATTGATAACTGATGCTTATGTTTTAGTAGATTGTATTGAAAAAATAATAAATAAAAAATAAAAAAACAAACGAAACATATAAGGATGCAACATTGGCTGATAATGTGTTGAAAAATAACAGTTTAAATACGATCGTGTGAAATATTTAAAATACTGCGTATCATAAAAAAACAACACATAGTGAGATAAGACACTATTTTTTAAGGGATGTGTAATTAAAGTGTTAAACTGAAAGTGGAAGTTGATACTGCCAGTCATGAAGACCGAGCAATAAAAGGTTACAGATGCATGTACAGTCTTTGATTTTAAGTAAACAAGGTCTTGAGCAGGGTTACAAATGCTTGTATGACGGTCACAAAAGTTTTATTGTAAATATGTTAAGATGTATAGGATGGTGCAAAACTAAGCTTTAGCATAATCTGTAGTTATAAGTTCAAAGTTAAGGGATAAGGTCAACAACCTACCATTTATTAGGCAGTTAATGCTTTTAAATGTGGTTAGGTAGAGGCTTTCTTTTATAGTGACCGGCAGTCATAAACAGACGCACATTAAAACTGCTTTTACACACACATATCAGCAAAACCCTAATAAAAATGACTAAAAAAAAGGTAGTGGGTTTTTTGTTTCTGTAAATCTTATTTTTCTAATGCTAAGCTTGGTTTCACGCATCTTTAAAGACTTTGTTTATTTTGCAGATATCATAACAATCTCTTATGATTCAAGCATAACAGTGTCCTCAAGCAGTTCAGATACAATGCAGCCATGTAATCCATGGGCTTCATATTTCCCAAACGCTGAAACCTCTGAAAGTGATTCAAGCTCTATATCCAGCTATTTGTCTACCTACAGCTCAAGTGACTATTCTGACAGACCCGATGTGGTAGCTTACCGCAACATTCTGTTGAAAAGGGCAACGTTTATGAGTTTCGAGGAAAAAAAGGCTTCAGTTAGTGATGCCGAAAGTCGGAACCTCTCGGGTAAAAGGATTCAGGTAATAGGACTTGCAAATAAACAAACATGGGCTGATATAAAAGAGAAGAAATTTGGCATAAATAATCCCTCCACAGTCACAGGAGCGGCTGACAAAGGCAAAGGCAAAGGCAAAGGGAAAAGAAAAATGGCTTACAAATAACATCTGGTTACCTTATCTACTGGTTTGTTGATGTACTAAAACAACTGGAATGGTTGTTATCTGTTTAATCTATAATATGTGCACCTGAAATCTGCTGTGACTATTTGTGCAGATCTTTTAGTATTTATGCATATGCCTTGAGTTAAATAGGTGGAAATGGAAAATTCACTTTTCTGTGTATGTTTACTTTTTTACCTATAAACAAGTAATAAATAACCACAAAGTTTAATAGGATTACCTTTGAAAAAAGGTTCAAGTTTGGATGTTTAACCCACCAAACATGACATTTTTAACAGGACATTTTTTTATAACAATGAACAAAATTTAGGCGACTATAGAAGGAATCTATACCAACGTATTATAGACTACATAATTACAAATCAGACAGACATAAAAAAGAACAATGGATTGTAGAATGGAATTAAAACGTGTGTTAAATAAGCATTAATCGAATAACAACAACGATTCATTATAACATGGATCGAATAACAATAATCGAATTAAAACGTACCATACTTTGCCACATTATTGGAACAAAAAGATTGAGCAATTGAAGGTGGTTTTCTTGTTGTATAAAAATGTAATGAATGGAAATAATCGGTTGCTATGAACATTGTATGCGTTAGGAGCAAGAGAGGTGCCGCACAGCCAGACCGTTTCATTTGTGAAAAGATTAACTAGGAATGCTTTTATGCGAGAAGCAAAAACATCGAGAGTGAAGAAGACGAATGATGAAGACGAGTGAGTATTGGATTTTGAATTTAAATTCACTGTACTTTCACTATTCAAATGTGTACTTTTATGTAACGTAAAATGACCAAAAAAACCCTTTTTAAAAATACGGTTGCCAAATGACTTTTGGTTGCCCAAAAAATAATACCTTACACATACGGGACACTTGTCGCACTGTGGTTGAGTTGCCCAATAACAGCGGTTGCCTTCGGTCTATTTTCAAATTTAAAATAAAAGTGGTCCATAAAGTGATATGCATCAGGGCGCGCGGTCTATTTGTGTCATTTTCCCTTATTATTATTATTATTATTATTATTATTATTATTATTATTATTATTATTATTATTATTATTATTATTATTATTATTATTATTATTATTATTATTATTATTATTATTATTATTATTATTATTATTTAGAAAATCATAGGATTTACAAGAAATTAGTAGGGACCCGAGAAACTAGTTGGGCCCCACTCCTCTAGCAATAGCAAAGCTAATCGTACTAAAAATATGATCAGCAGCACGTGCGCCAATTTCATGAGTCAGCGAGAAACTCCGGATGCGTTTTAGTAAGGTTACCGCCTCCTTCCCAAGTTCTCCAAAGGAAGAGAATGAGAAAGGGAGAAACCTATATCCAATGTCCGCACATTTAGCCTCGTACTTGACACATTTGCGTTGCGCTACTTCGACCACTGCACGACCCGAAATCGACCATATTAGTTTGTGTCCGCACATTTATTTATTATTATTATTATTATTATTATTATTATTATTATTATTATTATTATTATTATTATTATTATTATTATTATTATTATTATTATTATTATATTATTATTATTATTATTATTATTATTATTATTATTATTATTATTTTATTATTTTTTATTATTATTATTATTTTTTAAACATCACTTCATTAGAAACCATAAGGGATATTACAAGAAATTGGTGGGAAACCGGGACACTAGTTGGGCTCCCACTCCTTTCTGAATACAAAAGCTTAGTCTATGAAAGATGAAAGCCCCACTCTTGACATTATTCGAGTGGCTAATGGCAACAGTTTTGATGCGTGAAAGTGTGTCCAATGCTTCCGTGTCAAGCTCCCCAAATGTAGAAAAAGCAAACGGGATGAACTTGTAGCCATTTTCTTCATATTTGGACACATATTTCTTTTTCTTCTTCTCCACCGCGTTATGTAAAGCTACCCTAGGAGCCCACAAATTAGCATCAATACCCGCAAAAGGAGAGATCCCAGTTACATCCAAACAGCGCCCTTGCCTTGGAACCAGTTAAATAATAACAAGTCACGGACGTAATTCTTTACCCTCCTTCGAAAGAAACCCCATTGGGGCCTCCTTTTTCACCATAATCCCAACCTTGGAAGATATGTCGACAAGAATATCACGCACCAGGTTATGTCTAAATTTCACCCCCACTTCAATGGAACAGTGAACTGCATGGTCTCCCCATTGGTCCATACGATGCTTGCAGCTCGGACAAGGACTATCTTCGGAAAACATGGGTATGGTAAGCCTATAACACAGTACCAACCGGGAAGGCGATGGTTCATCCTTTGGCCTAACCCATCAATAGGTATGGTGAATAGGAAGTCTTGTGCATGTGGAGCCCGTGTACAGCTGAGGATAGCCACTTGCCTTGGACTTAACGAATACTTTGAAATAAGATCTTTCTCGATGACACCGAAATAACACTTTTCCAAGAGTTTCATCATATGGGGGGCAGGAGTGTCAGAGGCGATAGAGAACATGTCTTTGTTACAAGCATTGTTAAAATTATCGAGAGCATGCTGAAACGAAGGGCCATGACAGTTAATGCCCGTTTTGACTAAAATCCGGTCCTGCATATCGCTGGTTTGCAAACGAGAGGTAAGGAAAGCATATTGAATAATGCCACTCGCCGCATGGATGCCCAACCCAGCCATCTTGATTGGGAGGGTAGCAAGCCGCCACTGCCAGTCGCCAAAACCTGGCCCGGAAGCTGTGATAATCTTCTCCAAGGAAGCACGTAACATCTGATCAAACCGGACTTGGGCCTCTCGCATGTACAACGGGGAACATGTCCTCAAAGCGTAAGATAATTTCTCAACCCCGTAACAATTACGGAGAAGAAGGAGCTCACATTGGGGGTCATTAAGTTTAAGAATAGCTTCCATTTGCAAGATAGTTTTAGAGACCCTTTTCAAAGCCAGCTCCTGACAAAAGCTTTCATTCAAACTAACGGGACCACCAAGTAGTTTGACACCATCAGCTGGATGAGAGATATTTATAGGAAAAACACCCTCCACCCTGCTTCTGGGGTCCTACATAGGCCAGAAAATTTTAGTCTTATCGACATTCAAAAACAAGCCCCGAGCGGGGCCATCCGTCATAATAATGTCGAGCGCCTTAGCAACCATAAGAGTATCCCGACAATAGTGCCATCGTCAAGATACCAAGCCGGAGAGAGCTCACATGACCTATTAATAGCATGGACTAGGGGTGTGCGAGGCGAATAACAAAGGACCTAGCGGATCCCCTTGTTGCACCCCTTGACAGGACCAAATGATAGAATCATCATAATAAAGTCTAGCGGGCCGGCATAACAAAACTTCGACCGAAGGAGCAATAGAAGGGCATCTCACCTGGTCTCCGGAGAAGGACACTCCTATCAACCGATTGAAAGCGTTGAAAATCCACCAGCAAAGATGGACCCAACATCGTGACCCTTAGCCTCAATAAGTCGATTCACCGAATGAAGAACAGCCTCACAACCGCCCAAAACACCAACTCCAAATTGAAAGTCCTGCAAGTAGGTATTCATAGAGTTGCCAATTGAATAAGAAGCAACCTTCGACACTACGCCAAACTGTGCGGCCACAGCAATAGGTCGTATGCCTCCACCGGCTTAACCAACGGAGTCAGGGGGCACTAGCAATAAATTCCCCTAGTATAGCAGGGCACTTTCCATTAAGAAACAGGTTGACAACCCAGGATGGAACCTAGCGGTCATCGGCAATGGCGACGCAGCCCCTCCAAAATATCCATTAAATGTTGTGCCCTAAGCCCATCTCGACCACATGATGTCTCTTCGAAACTACGATCCTATTCAAAGCCAAGTCCTTATCCACAATAAGTGCATCTTCACCCAGCGGATCCAATGACAAAATTGGTGGTGGGGGCGGTGTTTGGCCTCTAGCTCATGCAAGGTGTCAAATGTAGGGCGACACCGGAGGACGTAAGCACCTTAATGGCAGCGGTGAAGTGTCCGTCCCCCGTTACGTTTACATTGAACCAGGTTAGCAATATCAAGATCTTTGGTTTTCACCATACCACCTAGGGATGAAGTGACCCCAGATAAACGTTCCATTACCAATGCGAACCTGTCTGCAGGATCCTTCCACCGGAGAATAGCCCGCGATATACATTCAAGTTGGCACCGTTCTCGCTCTCCTGAACGTCGTTGGGCTTTGTTGGCTGGCGTGAAGGTGGTCAAAACACAACATGGCAGGATGAGGAGTTGTACCCATACCGATAGATCCCCCGGGTACGCAAGAACCTTATCAAGTGCATTACGAAAAATCTTGGCAAACCCGAGCCGCAGCCTAGGGGGGATGCATTTAACCGTACGTAACTTCTTTAAGAACACTCGGCCCAATACGTTGATATCAAAAACTGACCCGCTCTCCTGTGAAATTGCCACAGGATCGGCCCCTCCCCCAATGTCACCATCAGTGATAGCCGATGCAACGATAGCACCATTTACTGCATCTAATACTGGCGTTTGAGGCGCATTGATGCCATAGATCGCAACTTCATGAAAACTAGGTGCTATGACCACTCCCCCGTCAACATGCTTACAATTTTTACTAAAGGCGTGGGTACAAAAACACACCCCGCAGAGCCAGACTCCCGCCGCATGAAGTGCCTGTTCAAGCGCGGAGAATAAGGAAAAATCCTTCGTAACCCGATCCTTGTATGAAGCTTTTAGAACATCCTTTTTAAAATGGCGTGTGTTCAAATGGTCAATAAAATATTTCTTAGTGAGCCCTTTACCATTTCTCCCACTGCACCCTTCACTACCTTGTAGCGGACAAGAGATTCTATATGCCTCACGATTAGCCATAAGAGCTAGCCAAACCGTAAATTGATTGAACCTTTTTTTTTTTTTTTTTTTTTTGTCCAACTCTCAAATTAAACAAACTTATGCTAAATTAAATCAAAAACCCACGTGACTAGGCCTACCACACCAACAACACAAAAACTAAATGCTAAAAGGGATAAAACATTTCCAGGATATGCGGGACCCACCAAATAAAAACAAGTTGTATACCATGTTGGAACATCAAACTGTCAACACAATTTTGGCTAAGTCGCTACCAAAATTTTCATGAAGGGAACTCGCTTCCTGCAAAAGGCTATCAAACAAAGTACCAAACACAAAATATTGGACAAGTCGCTACCCAAAGAGGGCTATCAAACAAACCGCCTCCAGCGCGCGGCTAGACACCACCTCCTGTCACAAGGAGGAATCCGGCAAGGACACCACACCCACGAACACGGTAACTAGCAGGAAGATCACAAGGCAATATATATGAAACTATATAAGAGAATATAACCAATCCCTGCTAGAACCGTACCCATGGCGAGATCGAGATGATCTAGTGGAAGATGATCAAGGAGATCACCTGGGAGAGACCCGAATCGCCCACAGTCGTTACACCATGGCTATGAGTATAATTATTGTTATTATTATTATTATTATTATTATTATTATTATTATTATTATTATTATTATTATTATTATTATTATTTATTTTTTTAATAATAGTGTATTATTATTATAAATTTTTATATAAAGTTGGATGGGAGTCTAGACACAAGTTCTGTTCCCACTCCTTTACATAAATTTCAAGGTCGTTAGATTGTTTAGGATTAGTACAAAATGGATGTGGCAGCTACATATTAGTCTAGCATATATATTATGTCTCGTAATGGGCTAACCCGAGTATAAACCTGACATAATAAATATGCTAGACTAATACTATCATACTAGTTGTGCTAGATGTATAATTATTGGATTTCTTTTATTTTTTTTTTTTTTAACTCTTGTCTGTATCCTTCTATCATACGCCTACACATGTAAGTGAAATTCTGATTTTGGATTCATACATAGTAACGGGTGGTCTTGTAACACCTGAACAATTCCACACCCGACAAAGAGATGTTCACATTAGGATCTTGGAATAATTCTCCACCCAAAGGAGACACTATAAAAAAGTTGTACTTTAGTGACATAATGAAAAGTGTCATTAAAAGTAAAAAAAAATGTCGCAAAAAATATATTGAAATGTCAAAAAAAGTTAGAAAAAGATGTTACTTGATTTCTTGGGTGTTCTCATAATGACACAAAAAAGTGTAAGGATAATTTTTATTTTATTTTGTGATACATAATTTTCGTAAAAAGTGTCATTAAATCTCAAAATTTTGATTTTTGCTCATATTTTTTAAAAAGATTAATTGAAAGTTAAATTTAATCCACTTTTTTTGTGTCATTAGAACCACAATAACTAAAAGTTTATTTTCTTGTAGTGAGAGATGTTCAGATTAGGATCTTGGAACAATTCGCTGCCCGAACAAGAGAAGTTCACATTAGTATCCTGGAACAATTCACCACCGAGTAATTATAGTGCATACGGATGGCTCTATTCATTAAATTTTAAGTCACATACTCACATACTTGCATGAAACTATGTATATCTGAAAAAAAATGGAAAAATCACAAAGATATATACAGAGATTTATAAACTAACCTGTGAGCTGCCTTCGCCATTATATGAAACTCTTCTTTGATATGAGTTCTCTTCTATGAACTTTCTCACTTCCTTGAGGGACCTCAATATCTTTTTACTGTCTGGATGGTGATCTATACAGATTTTATGTTTTTAGTCAAAATTAAATAATTGATCATCCGAAGTGTATAAAACTTACCTTGTCAACTCTCCCATTCTCATTATTTTCTAGGCGCCTTAGTTTTAAAATTTTCCAGCCTTTTAGATTTGTCAGTAGTTCTTGAGGGTCAAGAGTTCTTTCTCTACCTTGTTTTAACTGTCGAATAATACTATTATATTTAGACATAGTAGAAGTAGTAAGCAAATAAAACAAATGGAAAATTGGAGGTGCAGGTGGTCTTGTCAAAGTTTTTGGCAGATGTTTTATAGGACGGTCAAGTTAAGTAACCCATTTAGTATGGAAATTTTTGCCTAATGAAGGATGGTTATTGGGCCTCCATGTAATATGTAAGGAAAGGTGTGGATGTACAACCATCCCCAAGTATCAGATAAACATAAATATATAGCTAGGTGTAGTGCAAGAAGAAGGGCCTGGATGCACGCTTCCTTGGAGCACAAAGTTTAACTTTGTATAAATAAAAGGATAGAAAAGAAATAAATTAGATTTACCCCCTCGATATTGTTTGATTCAAAGAGCCTCTTTTTCTCTTCTTTGATGAACTATTAACCTGCATCAGGTTATGGTATTGAATCATCTATACATATATATATTGATTAATTCTCTTAAGAACGTGACATTGTCACTAAAGCTAGAAACCTGAAGAATCAAAGTTCCAATTACATATACTCTTAAAAGTTTGATTTGGAATCATCTATACATACATATACTTTAATTTATTTCTTTTCTATCCATACATATACTCTAATTTATTTCTTTTCAAACAATATGTAAGTTTGATTTGAATCATCTATACATACATATACTCTAATTTATTTCTTTTCTATCCTTTTATTTATACAAAGTTAAACTTTGTGCTCCAAGGAAGCGTGCATCCAGGCCCTTCTTCTTGCACTACACCTAGCTATATATTTATGTTTATCTGATACTTGGGGATGGTTGTACATCCACACCTTTCCTTACATATTACATGGAGGCCCAATAACCATCCTTCATTAGGCAAAAATTTCCATACTAAATGGGTTACTTAACTTGACCGTCCTATAAAACATCTGCCAAAAACTTTGACAAGACCATCTGCACCTCCAATTTTCCATTTGTTTTATTCGCTTACTACTTCTACTATGTCTAAATATAATAGTGTTATTCGACAGTTAAAACAAGGTAGAGAAAGAACTCTTGACCCTCAAGAACTACTGACAAATCAAAAAGGCTGGAAAATTTTAAAACTAAGGCGCCTAGAAAATAATGAGAATGGGAGAGTTGACAAGGTGAGTTTTATACACTTCGGATGATCAATTATTTAATTTTGACTAAAAACATAAAATCTGTATAGATCACCATCCAGGCAGTAAAAAGATATTGAGGTCCCTTGACGAGCTCTTTGAGATATTACTTCTTTATTGTTATTTTTCATGATATGGTTAATTAGGTAAGGCGATTGGGCACCATAATTAAATATGCTTGAGGTGCATAAGCACCTAAAATCTTTTATTGTAGGTTGAAACAAATTTAAATCCACATTTTGTGCATCAACAATTCCTTTTTTACATCAAATTTTTTTTAGTATTTAAATCAAAATTTCATTCTATATGACTAAAAAAAATTAATATTTCATAAATAAAAATAAAATTGTGCATTAGAATTTCCTTTTATATGCATTAAAAAATACATAAAACTTCAAAATTATTAAAAATTACATGACAACTTTTTATTCACCGACATCCTCTATTTTCGAAAAATAATTTAGAATTTTTCAAATAATTTTTAATTTTTTCAAGTCTTGCCTCACTTCTCAAGAATATTTGCCTTTTTATTTGATCTCCTCCCAATACTAACAATACTAATGAAATAGACTTTTAAGTTATTTGTATTAAATTAGACAACATAAATCTTTATGTAATTTTGAAAATTTATAACATGTTAAATCTTTCTAAGATTGTCATATATAATGACTATATATGACAATTTGAAAAGCATAATGACAAAACAAAAACGTGGCAGAAAACTAACTTTGGCTCATTTACGACAAGTGAGACATCATACAAATTTTCAAAGATAATGTATCTAGATAAATCACGCGAGAAAAGACATTGTTAAGAGCTTCTATATTTTTATTGACAAATAAGATCCCCCACTTATAATTAATAAGATGTAAACACATTGTTGACGATATAGAGTAAAGACCGGGTTATATTCATGTTACGTGCAAATTTTATTTCATAAGTGCCGCCAAATAAGATAACAAGGGTTGTAATTGAAAACCGCTGCAATATATAAGCTATAACCAAGAACCAAATTTTATAAACCCTTATAACGCAATCAATGTTTGTTCACCTAAGTAAGTATTTCTGCCGTTATTAGGCTCACTGGTAACCATGGTCACTTGCAGTGTATTTTTGGGCCCATTATTTGAGTAATGTAATTTTACAAAGCCACGTTATGTGTTTTAGCCATGATATGGTATTTGTAGTTTTATACATTAAAAAATTAATCATTATTTTTCACGTACAACAACAACTACTAATACACTTATGATGAAGAAATAAGCTGTTGATACTAAACAATGCAAATTAGACGGTATATGTTATATTAATAGGTTTTTCTAATAATTTGTCAAGTGTATTATATTCTGCGTTACTCGCCACTTTTCCTAGATACCTAATTTTCTGATAATAATGGTATGAGGCCTCTCATCTTTAAAAGAAAATGAGAGATCATGCTCACCAATTAAAAGCAACATAGCTTAAAAGACGGTCCGTTCTAGTAAAAAGCAATAGCCCGCATTTTTATTTGATCTCAATAAAGTATTAGTTTATTTGTACGAAAATTACACAAAATAATATTTTATATAATAATAATTAATTTATATATTTTTCTTACGTATAAAACATATTATATCACTCTAAGATTGTCATATATATTGACTAATATATGACAAAACCCAAAAAATGACAAAATGAAATTGTGGCAAAAAACTAAACTTGGACGATGATGTAGTGGAACAAACATAATGCATGTGCTCATTTATACCAAATAAAACATTATACACTTATTAAAAGAAAAACATACTGATATCCAATCAAGAGAAAAAAAAAAAAGAAAAAAAAAAGAGATAAGCTTTTTGAGTTTCTATTTTGTAGTTGATAAATGAAAGTGATGTCTATGTCGTTGCCTATATTTTATTATCAAGTTTTGAATATATATTTTCTCAGGCTATTCTTATTGACAAACACTAACAGACAGTGTACTTGATCAAATGTAGGCAGTGGGGCAAGTACGAGGTCGTTTTTATGAGTAGTGTTGTTAAGACTAACCTAGTGAATTTTACAGATTAATAAGGGTTTGATTTTGATTTAATTAAACTACTAAACAAGAAAAGTAAATTAAACTAATTACACTAATTAAACTACTAAGGTTGTGATTGATAAAAAGAAGAAGTGTTAGCTATGTTACTTCTACTATATTCATTTAGTTATTCGTTTATTTGTGCAATGATTTAATATAACGCATTACTGATATCAGAAACACACAGACAAGATTACTATATTCATTTAGTTAAGTTTAAGGATACGCTTGGTCTCTCTTTAGTACTACAGTAAGTTTCTTTTTCAATATTCGGAGCTGCGTCATTGGTCTGGTCTGCTGAGTTTAAGGAGACACCTAATCTCTCTTCAGTGCTAGAGAAAATTACTTGGTCAATATTCCGAGTTGTGTCCTTGGTTGTCTCTGTTGGGTTTAAAGAGACAACTGCTCTCTCTCCGATGGTAGAACGAATTGCTTTATCAGTATTCAGAGTTTGTAAAATAGAAAATAGATGGTTGGGGAATCATCTCCCATCCTACTCAGTGTAATCGCCGTTCCACATTCGCCTTCCCAGAACCTAAAGTTGGGGGAATAGTTATGCCTGAACTTCTTAAGAAAGTTTGGATAGAATCGACTTAGGCTTATGTTGCACATAAGAGCATGAGCATGAAATGTGTTTTCAGACATGGATAAATATTTTGGCCATTTTCAGTAAGACAAAAAAAGGCTAATTACCTCTTGTATATATGAGGATTTGAGTATATAAAGTACTCAGTTATAAAAAGAGAATTTCTAAATGAAACTATTATTCATATGCTTGTGACTAGTCTGAGTCAAATGTTCCTTTTCTCTTATTATTTCCTTGAAGAACAAATCGTGAAATGGTGTTTCGTGATTGTTGAATTAAAATTCGTGTTTTGAAACAACACAGCTACAAATGTAGAGTTTGCGATCCAGTCAATCGAGCAGTTCAAATCCGATGATAGATGTGCAAACTGTGGAACAAGTCTTATGCTCTAGATGCAGTTATAATCCCGGTACGTGTAGAATGTTGGCGGGCATGGCCTCAAGTTCAAGCGCCGAGTTACAACGCCAATCCCAAGAGCCATCATACAAGCAAAGACGAGTTGATAACTTGCTCGAGACACAAAATAGAGCATGGGGAAGCAAGTTCGTGCATTGGAGGAGCAAACCATGCAACACAAGCCGAAATCAATTCTATTCAAACTTTATTAACAAGTTTAGGCATAACTATTATATTTCCTTGACTTTAGGTTATCGGAACACGAATGAGGAATGGCAATTATAGTGAGTAGGATTGGAGAAGATTCCCCACCTGTCTATTTGCTATTTTAGAACACCACCGGAGAGAGAGCAGTAGTATCCTTAAACCCAAAAGAGAAGACCAAGGACACAACTCAGAATGCTGATAAATAAATTTTCTGTAGCACGAAAGAGTGAGCAGTAGTCTCCTTAAACTCAACTGACCCAACCAAAGGCACAGCGCCGAACACTGAAAAACAAACTGACTGTAGCACTCAAGTGAAACCAGCCATATCCTTAAACTTAACAGACACGACCAAGGACACAAAATCAGATACTGAAGAAAGTTACAGCATCACCAAAGTGTGACCAACTGTCACCTCAAGCTAACATAACCCTAAACCTACTGGACTCTAAGCCCTTGATTAGGGTCCATTAGGTTTACGATTGTATTAGCTCATTTCTTAACTTTGCCCCGCGTCAGATGGGATTTAATCAATAGTACTCTTAGTTACCTCACTGGTTTTACCACCAACATTAGCTTTTCAAGGCGACCACATGGACTAAAGGGGTGTTACTTACTTCTTTACTTTGCCCCGCTTCCTATGGGCTAGGAAAATGGGAATTAATTCCAACCATCTATTTCTTAGAAACCTTTACATTTTTATCAATGTAACAAAAACCTGTCGACTTTTCTATCTTCATTGATCTTGTTACAATAGAAGTTTTGTTTATCAGTATTTGGAGTTGTGTCTTTAGTCCGGTCTGTTGAGTTTAAGGAGACATGTAAAATAGCAAATTTGTTGGTAGATCTTACATAAATCTCAGATACCATGTAAAATAGCAAATTAAGATATTACTGATTTGGTTTTGTGTGTTTACATAATGAGATCTCAGTATGTACTGACAGAAAACATATTCGATAATACCTCGATTTACTATTTATACACGGTATCGGGGCTTTAGGTAAGATCCATCAACAAATTTTCTATTTTAAATGTCTCCTTAAACTCAACAAACCAGACTAAGGACCAAACTCCAAATACTGATACAAAAAACTTTTCTATTGCAACATTATCAGTGAAGACAGAAAAGCCGACACGTCTTCCTTGCAATGATAAAAATGTAAAGGCTTCAAAGAAATTGAAGGTTGGAATTACTTTCGATGATCATAGCCCATCGGAAACGTGGTAAAGTAAAGAAGTAAGCAACACCCTTGTTAGTCCATGTGGTCGCTTTTGTAAAGCGAATGTTGGTGGAAAAACCAGTGAGGCAACTAAGAGTACTGATGATTAAAGCCCATCCAACACAGGGAAAAGTAAAGAAATGAGCTAATATAACCCTAAACCTAATGGACCCTAATGAAAGGGCTTAGGATCCAGTAGGTTTAGAGTTATGTTAGCTTGAGGTGACAACTGCTCTTAATTTGGTTGTAAAGTAACTTTCTTTATTAGTATCTGTTGGAATAAACCTCGACAACAAACCCGATGTATGAGAACGGAACCTAGAACCCCGTAGCGTCGATCAGATCACAAGATTGCAACACCATAAGCGCTAAACCGGCTTTTGATAACAAACTGAAGAAGAACAGAAAATTAAAACCTACAAAGTATAACAAACATATACGCACACGATATACCCTCAACGAACCCTTTATTAAAACCAATAAAGCTTTTACAATTGAGGAAGAAGAATGAATAAAACTAGCATCCCCCCTTATCTCTATTTATAGAGATGAGGGGGTAAAATAACTTGCCTTGCACTCAAACTAACTAATAGATTTATGTCTAACACCTAATAAATCTAATTACAAAAGTACACTTATGTCTACATAATATATGTTTAAGTTTACTACTAATATCTAACAATTTCCACCTTAGGAGTAACACTTAAACATACTTACCGATACTTTCGGCACCTTTATCTTGTCTGGAACCTGGGACGGGGACCACCTTGTTGACTGGGCATTGTACTTGAATTTTTCAAGATTAGCTTCGTCGACTCCTTCACTTTCTTCTTTTTAAGAACTTATTACCCTCGCACCCTTTGACCGTACTCCGTTAGCGACAGTTACCGCAATAATCACGCCCCATACTTTATACCAAAGGTGTACCTTTTTCCTGCCAACTCAAGCAGCCCGTGTTTGTCTTTTCTTCGTTGCTTGTCCTCCAACTTTCTTTGAGCCCTTTGCATCATCATCGTTATTATCTCGAACAACCTGACCGGGTTACGAGGCTCCCTGCGGTTCCATCTCAAACCAAACACGTTCATTAGCGTGTACTCCATGGACTCTGTTTTAACACGGGACCAAGTTGTTTGAACCCAACTTGCTTGTGACCAAGTTGTTTGATACCAACTTGTTTTTGACCAAGTTGTTTGAATCCAACTTGTTTTGAACCTCCATGCTTTGTACACCAAAGTCTTCACTTTGTTTCAAGAGAATTATACACACAGCAGTTCTTTCCCTGATCCCGGTCATCATAACCCGACAACCTTTGATCACCTTGACTTTACAAAGCGCATCTTCCGCAGATAACGGTGCCTTTCCTTTTCAAAAAGTATCCAATGAAATCAAGCTCCTACTTAACCACGGAACATACGACATCTTCCGATTATAAGCTTGAACCATCGTGCAAAGCTGTATCTTCACTTTTCAGTCCCTCTAATAGATTGCATATCTGGTTATCACCTAACCGAACCGAACCACCATCAATATCCTTGAAGTCATACAAAGAAATCCCTCCGGTGTCATATATGATAAGACCCACTTTGAATCCATTACCAATTCACCATCTCATCATTTACCGGACTACCACGAGGGCTTCTCCAGTAGCAAGCGTTACCACTCGTCATCGGAAAGAATCGAGAATCCGGGATCATGCTACCCTTCTTGGCGAACCCACTTGGACTTCTTCATTGGGCGGCTCTCTTGAGATGACCCTCGAATGACATATAGAAGCACTTGAGTTTACCGGTTCCACCTCTTGACTTAAACCGTGAACTTCCACGTAGAGCTTTCCTTGAATGATCGACCCCTCCCGTACATATATAACAACCCGTCACGGTTCTTCTTTTGTGCCTTGGTTCTTCTCTTCAACTCCTTGAATTCCAGTCGCCAAGAACATCTTCCATTGTCAAGGATTCCCTCCCATACAACAATGTCTCCACAAAGTTTTAGTAAGATGATGGCAACGGCGTAAGTAACATAAGTGCTGATCCTCATCCTCAATCGATATCAATATTAAGCCAAATCAAGTATCAACTTATTAAACTTCATCTATATGATCACCCAGTTTGGTACTGGACTCATATAGTATGTGTGCCTTCTTTAGTCTGATCTGTTTTGCTTCTAAGGACTTAGTCATATCTGAGACTAGTCAACTTCGTCCAAATTCTAGCGGTGATTGTTTCCTTGGTAACTTCGGTAAAACCCGTCTCCCAAGCATGGAATCAAAGTACTGTATGCCTTCTTCATCATGCATCTTTTCACACCTTCTATGTCCTCAAAATAATGTCTCTAATGCGATCACATCCCAGTTGTACCATTAAAGCCGCCAGCGTCTTTATTTGCCATAACCCGAAGTCATTCTTCCCATCGAATTTTTCGATGTTAAACCTAGTTATAGAACTAGCCATTCTTCTTTTACCTTGCTAAAACCTTGTCAGTTGTTAACCAACTGCAGGCAAAGCCTCGCATAAGCCGTGTGCAATATTCCCCACTTGTTGCTAAAAATCTTTTCTTTGCAAATCAATTAATTAGAATAAACCCCAAACCCTCGATTTGAACAAAGCAAAACCCGATCGTTAACGAGCCAAGTAAAACCACGATCCCGAGCTGAAACTTGAACCACAAGAATAACCCGCAACAAGAACCTTCAAATAATCGACTTTAAAAAACCTTAAAGTCAAACCTTGAAGTTGATTTTATACATAAAACCAAAAACCCTTGTATTTATTAGATTATCCTTCACTTTCGTTTTGTAGTATACAAAAGCGTCAAAATGTAAGATTACTAATTTAAGATTAAATACAAGTTCCTTAGAAAATAGTACCCCTATATCTTTGTAGTATAGTCTTCACGTGGGTTAGAAAAAAAAAACCAATCACAGGTAACTTTTTTTTTCTTTTCTATTTATTAAAAACCCCCCACGTCACCTTCGTCTTCTTCGTTGAAACACTTGCAACTTGGTAACTTAAACCCCATTACAATCACTTGTGAACTAGTAGCGACTCTTCAAGACCACTACCGAACTTTGTCTACGATACCACTTGTTGGAATAAACCTGAACAACAAACCCGAAGATGTCGAACGGACCTAGAACCGTAAGCGTTCGATCGATCACAAGTTGCAACACCAAACGCTAAACCCGCTTTTGATAACAAACGAAGAAGAACAAGAAGAATTAAAACCTACAAAGTATAACGAACATATACGCACACGACGTGCTTACCCTCAACGAACCCTTTATTAAAACCAATAAAGCTTTTACAATTGAGGGAAGAAAGAATGAATAAAACTAGCATCCCCCCTCATCTCTATTTATAGAGATGAGGGGGTAGAAACCTTAACTTGCCTTGCACTCCAAGCTAACTAATCCTAGTTTATGTCTAACACCTAATCTAATTACAAAGTACACTTAAGTCCCTAATATATGTTTAAGCTTACTACTAATATATAACAGTATCTGATTTTGTGTCCTTAAACCGGTCTGTTAAGTTTAAGGATACGGTTGGTCTTTCTTAACTGATTAACTACGTAAGTATCTTTTAGTATTGGGCGTCGCTTTGGTGGTCTGTTGAGTTTAGGAGACATCTAATCTCTCCTGGTGCTACTTTCTGATAATTACTTAATCAACATCCCGAGATGTCCCCGTTGTTTTCATTTGGGTTTAAAGAGACATCTGCTCTCTCACCGGTGGCAGAACAAATTTCTTTATCAATATTCAAAGTTTGTAAAATAGCAAATATAATGGGTGGAGAATCATCTCCCATCCTACTCATTATAATCATTTGTTCCACATTAGCATTCCCAGAACCTAAAGTTGGGGAATAGTTATACTGAACTTCGAAGAAAGTTTGGATAGATATCGACTTAGGCTTATGTTGCCTAAGAAGAGCACATAAGAGCATGAGCATGAAATGTGTTTTCAGACATGGATAAATATTTTGGCCATTTCAGTAATAAAAAGGCTAAGTACTAGTATATATGATGATTTGAATATAAATTACCGAGTTATAAAAGAGATTTCTAAATGAAACTCATATTCATATGCTTGTGACTAGTCTGAGTCAAATGTTCATTTTCTCTTATTGTTTCCTTGAAGAACAAATGTGAAAATAATGTTTAAATTGATTGTTGAATTAACGTTAGTGTTTTGTAGCAACACAATACAAATGTAGAGTTTGCGATCGGTCAATCGGCGTTCAAATCCGATGATAGATGTGCAAGCTGTGGAACAAGTCTTAGGCTCTGAAGGCGGAGATATAATCCCGGGTAGAATGTTGGCGGAGGCATGGCCTCAGTTCGCGCCGATTGTTACAACCCCAATCCCAAGAGCCATCATACAAGCAAAGAGCGAGTTGATAACTTGCTCGAGGCATAAAAATAGAGCATGGGGCAAGTTACGTGCATTGAGAGAACAAAACCATGCAACACAAGCCGAAATCTATTATATCCAAACTTTCTTAATAAGTTTAGGCATAACTATTATATTTCCCTGACTTTATTGGAACACGAGTGAGGAATGGTAATTATAGTGAGTAGGATGGGAGAAGATTCCCCACCTGTCTATTTGCTATTTCACAAACTCTGAAGAAAAAGAAATTCGTTGCACCTCCGGAGAGAGAGCCGGTGTATCCTTAAACCCAAAAGAGACTACCAAGGACACAACTCAGAATGCTGAAAAATAAATTTTCTGTAGCACTAAAGACAGAGCAGTTGTCTCCTTAAACTCAAAAGACCCGACCAAACGCACAGCTCCAAACACTGAAAAAATATACTGCCTGTAGCACTCAAGTGAAACCAGCCGTATCCTTAAAGTTAACAGACCCGACCAAGGACACAAAATCAGGTACTGATAAAGAAAGTTACTGCACCACCAAAGTGAGACCAGCTGTCACATCAAGCTAACATAACCCTAAACCTACTGGACCCTAAGCCCTTGATTAGAATTCGATTAGGTTTGATTGTTAGCTCATTTCTTAACTTTGCCCAGCGTGGGATGGGATTTAATCAACAGTAAATGTAGTTACCTCTCTGGTTTTACCACCAACATTAGCTTTTCAAACGCGACCACATAGCCTAACAGGGGTGTTGCTTTCTTCTTTACTTTGCCCTGCTTCCGATGGGCTAGGAAAATCGGAATTAATTCCATCTATTTCTTCTAAGCCTTTACATTTTTATCAATGTAACGAAAACCTGTCGACTTTTCTATCTCCATTGATCTTGTTACAATAGAAGTTTTGTTTATCAGTATTTGGGCTGTGTCTTTTAGTCCGGTCTATTGAGTTTAAGGAGACATGTAAAATAGAAAATTTGTTGGTAGATCTTACACAAAGCTCGCATTACCATGTAAAATAGCAAATTTAGATATTACTGATTTGGTTTTGTGTGATTACATAATGAGATCTCATTATGTACTGACAGAAAACATATTCGATAATATCTCGATTTACTTTTATACATGGTATCGGGGTTTTAGGTAAGATCCACCAACAAATTTGCTACTAAATGTCTCTTAAACTCAACGCAGATCGACTGCCAGTCAAATACTGATAAACAAAACTTCTATTGTAACAAGATCAATGAAGAGAGAAAAGCCGACAGGTCATCCTTGCAATGATAAAAATGTAAAGGCTAAAAATGTAAAGGCTTCTATGAAATTGGAAGCTTGGTAAAGTAAAGAAGTAAGCCTTACCCTGTTAGTCTATGTGGCGTTTGGCGAATGTTGGTGGTAAAACCAGTGAGGCAACTAAGAGTACTGATGATTAAAGCCCATCCAACACAGGGAAAAGGAAAGAAATGAGCTAATATAACCCTAAACCTAATGGACCCTAATAAAGGGCTTAGGTTCCAGTAGGTTTAGAGTTATGTTAGCTTGAGGTGACAAAGTAACTTTCTTTATTAGTATCTGATTTGTGTCCTTGAACCGGTCTGTTAAGTTTAAGGATACGGTAGGTCTTTCTTCAGTGCTACTGTAATTTCTTTTCAGTATTCGGAGCTGCGTCTTTGGTCAGGTCGGTTGAGTTTAAGAAGACATCTAATCTCTCTTCAGTGCTACAGATAATTACTTAATCAACATCCTGAGTTGTGTTCCTAGTTGTCTCTGTTGGGTTTAAGGCGAGATATGCTCTCTCACCGGTGGCAGAACAAATTTCTTTATCAGTATTCAAAGTTTGTAAAATAGCAAATATACGGGTGGAGAATCTTCTCCCATACTACTCACTCGAATCGCCATTCCACATTCGCGTTCCCAGAACCAAAATTGTTGTATATCGTGAACTTCTTAAGAAGTTTGGATAGACTCGACTTTGGTTTGTGCTGCACGGTTTCGCTCCTCAAATGCACATACCTGCTCCCTCATTGCTCTATTTGGATACTCGATCAAGTCATCAACTTGTATTTGCTTGTACGATGGCTCTTGAGGTTGGGGTTGTAAGTAAGGAGCGCTTGAGGCCATGCCCCTAACCTTCTACCCATACTAGGATTTATATATGCGTTTAGAGTGAGACTTGTTCACAGTTTTCACATCTATCATCAGATTTGAACTGCTTGACTTATCGCCGAAACTCTCCATTTGTTGCTTTGTAATTAGAAAACAAGAACGTTAATTCAACAATCGCGAAAACCATTTCAGTATTTGTTCTTCAAGGAAATAATAAGAAAACATGAACATTTGTACAGGTCACAAGTATGATTATATTTCATTTAAAACCTCTTTAATAATTTAGTACTTTATCTACTCAAATAATCATATGTATAGGAGTCACTTTTTTTCTTTTTTCTTTTTTTAATTTTTTTTTATTTTAGTGAAATGGCCATAATGTTTATCCTTGTCTAAAAACACATTTCATGCCAATGATATTAGGTACATTTATTTAGTTATTTATTTATTTTTGTATTATTATTATTATTATTATTATTATTATTATTATTATTATTATTATTGTTGTTGTTGTTATTATTATTACTATTATTATTACTATTTTTTTTTAACCATCACTTCATTAGAAAACCAAAAGGATATTATAAGAAGTTGGTGGGAAGCCGAGACACTAGTTGGGCTCCACTCTTCGAATACAAAACTTAGCCTATGAAAATTGAAGCCACACTTTTGACATTATTCAGTAGCTAACAGTAATGATTAACGATCGTGAAAGTGTATCAAAGGCTTCGCATCAAACTCCCGAAAGTAGAAAAGGCAAATGGAACGAACTTGTAGCCATTTTCTTCACATTTGGACATATATTTTTTTTTTTCTTCTTCTCCTCCTGTGTTATGTAAGGCTACCCCGGTGCCCTACAAATATTATTATTATTATTATTATTATTTTATTTTTATTTTGAATAATGTATTATTATTTTAAAATTTTACATAAAGTTGAATGGGAGTCTAGACACAAGTTGTGCTCAGCTCCTTTTATAAATTTCAAGGTCGATTAGATTGTTTAGATTAGTACAAAATGGATGTGGCTGACTATACATTAGTCTAGCAAATGATATTTATTATGTCTAAATTAATGGGCTAAAAGCGAGTATAAACTGACTATAATAAATATGCTGACTAATAATATCATACTAGTTGTGCTAGATGTATAATTATTTGGATTCATACATGGTAACGGGTCTTGTAAACCCTGAACAATTCTACACCCGGAAAAGAGATGTTCACATTAGGATCTTGGAACAATTCTCCACCAGACTAAGAAGACACTATAAAAAAAGTTGTCGCTTTAGTGACATAATGAAAGAGTGGGTTAAAAGTTATATATAAAAAAGTGGCAAAAATGTATAGCAATAAAGGCAAAGTTAGAAAAAGATGTTACTTGATTTTTTGGGTGTTTTTTCTACACTTAAAAAATTGTAAGTAAAAAGTGAAGTCGGTAAAAGTATACTCATAATGACACAAAAAAGTGTAAGGATAATATTTTATTTAATTTTGTGACACGTGTAAAAAGTGTCATTAAATCTTAAAATTTTGATTTTTTGCTCACAATATTTGAAAAGAATAATTGAAAGTTAAATTTAATCCACTTTTTTTGTGTCATTAGAACCACAATAACTAAAAGTTTATTTTCTTGTAGTGAGAGATGTTCAGATTAGGATTTTGGAACAATTCACTGCCCGAAGAAGAGAAGTTCCCGTTAGTATCCTAGAACAATTCACCACCGAGTAACTATAGTGCATACAGATGGCTCTATTCATTAAATTTTAAGTCATATACTCACATACTTGCATGAAACTATGTATATCTGAAAAAAAATGGAAAAATCACAAAGATATATACAGAGATTTATAAACTAACCTGTGAGCTGCCTTCGCCATTATATGAAACTCTTCTTTGATGAGTTCTCTTCTATGAACTTTCTCACTTCCTTGAGGGACCTCAATATCTTTTTACTGTCTGGATGGTGATCTATACAGATTTTATGTTTTTAGTCGCCTTGATAATAAGAAGTATAAAATTAAATAATTGATCATCCGAAGTGGATAAAATTTACCTGGTCAACTCTCCCATTCTCATTATTTTCTAGGCGCCTTAGTTTTAAAATTTTCCAGCCTTTTAGATTTGTCAGTAGTTCTTGAGGGTCAAGAGTTCTTTCTCTACCTTGTTTTAACTGTCGAATAACACTATTATATTTAGACATAGTAGAAGTAGTAAGCAAATAAAACAAATGGAAAATTGGAGGTGCAGGTGGTCTTGTCAAAGTTTTTGGCAGATGTTTTATAGGACGGTCAAGTTAAGTAACCCATTTAGTATGGAAATTTTTTCCTAATGAAGGATGGTTATTGGGCCTCCATGTAATATGTAAGGAAAGGTGTGGATGTACAACCATCCCCAAGTATCAGATAAACATAAATATATAGCTAGGTGCAGTGCAAGAAGAAGGGCCTGGATGCACGCTTCCTTGGAGCACAAAGTTTAACTTTGTATAAATAAAAGGATAGAAAAGAATTAAATTAGATTTACCCCCTTGATATTGTTTGATTCAAAGAGCTCGTCAAGGGTGAATTCCTTTTCTAATATCTCTTGACATTCGGAAGCAGTGCCTCTTTTTCTCTTCTTTGATGAACTATTAACCTGCATCAGGTTATGGTATTGAATCATCTATACATATATATATTGATTAATTCTCTTAAGAACGTGACATTGTCACTAAAGCTAGAAACCTGAAGAATCAAAGTTCCAATTACATATACTCTTAAAAGTTTGATTTGGAAACTTCAATATTTTAAATGAGTGTACGTACTAAGTGAGATATAAGTAAAGGTTGTGAATCGTGTATATAATGTGAATGTTGCCGTTAAGTTGATACGAATCTATTAGCTCGAACAGTTATTATAAGTTAAAAACACACTAACTTAAAGTACTTGATCTCCAAGGTTACCGTTTTCGAATTAAAAAAATATATTATCTGCTTCAATAACGGGAATGGTTTGCCCTTCAAGGCCTTCAATGGCAGCTTCGTGTTCTTGCAAAAACTGCCATGTTATATATCTATCTAAATTTTAGAACAAGCCAAGAAAACTCAACAAAACTATGAAGCAAGAAATCAAATGAAACTTTTAGTACGATCAAATAAGCGTTGAACATAAACCACTGAGGACGTATGCATAAAATGACCATTTTATTACATGGGAAAGGATGGAGACATGACAATAGAACAACAAGGAAACCAAGCTATATATGAATGACATTCCAATGAGGAAAACACAAACACTGAGGTGTTGCGTGGTCAGGACAGCCAAATAGCATATATTGTTTTTGCTAAAATGAAACCATGATTCAAATTTTATTAAAGTTCATATTTCTCTCTTTCTTTAATCTGTTTTGCCTATCATGGATCTAATCAATAAAAACGAATGCAACATCAACTTTGTAATTTTTCTTAATTACCTGAGTACATGATGGTTATTGAACAATCATCTCCATTCCGCCTGTAGATTTTAAAAGTTCTTGGTTAGCGGTTGGGTGCACAATCATTCCGAGTCCTATAGGCTGATTCATTTGGTTGTTTGACATATTTGTTCTAACTGTTTTAAGCCCTAAATCGATATGAGTACTATAATGAGAGAGGAGATATATAGTAAAGAGAGATGTGTGTCACAATGTAGTTTATGTTGGTCGAATTTATAGTCATTAATCATGCATGTAATAATTACAATATCAAATATCTAATCAATGCATTTGAAATCCTGCCTAATGATGTTGTTAATGTATTTCTCATTTTGTTTTAGGACCATCTACAAATTAGGTAATACATTAAATCCAAAGATATCCATCTTGACTATTGTATTAAGTAATTATGTGACTACAAATATAAAATACATCAAATACTTTAGTGTATTTTTTGGTAACTAATTAAATACCTTTACTTTTTCATATTTTTTCATTTTTTTTTTCATGATATGGTTAATTAGGTAAGGCGATTGGGCACCATAATTAAATATGCTTGAGGTGCATAAGCATCTAAAATCTTTTATTGTAAGTTGAAACAAATTTAAATCCACATTTTGTGCATCAACAATTCCTTTTTCACATCAGATTTTTTTTAGTATTTAAATCAAAATTTCATTCTATATGACTAAAAAAAATTAATATTTCATAAATAAAAATAAAATTGTGCATTAGAATTTCCTTTTATATGCATTAAAAAAATACATAAAACTTCAAAATTATAAAAAATTACATGACAACTTTTTATTCACCGACATCCTCTATTTTCGAAAAATAATTTAGAATTTTTGAAATAATTTTTAATTTTTTCAAGTCTTGTTAAACTTCTCAAGAATATTTGCCTTTTTATTTGATCTCCTCCCTATAATAACAATACTAATGAAATAGACTTTTAAGTTATTTGTATTAAATTAGACAACATAAATCTTTATGTAATTTTGAAAATTTATAACATGTTAAATCTTTCTAAGATTGTCATATATAATGACTATTTATGACAATTTGAAAAGCATAATGACAAAACAAAAACGTGGCAGAAAACTAACTTTGGCTCATTTACGACAAGTGAAACGTCATATAAATTTTCAAAGATAATGTATCTAGATAAATCAAGCGAGAAAAGACATTGTTAAGAGCCTCTATATTTTTATTGACAAATAAGATCCCCACTTATAATTAATAAGATGTAAACACATTGTTGACGATATAGAGTCGATATATTATTAAAGACCGGTTTATATTCATGTTACATGCAAATTTTATTTCATAAGTGCCGCCAAATAAGATAACAAGGGTTGTAATTGAAAACCGCTGCAATATATAAGCTATAACCAAGAACCAAATTTTATAAACCCTTATTACGCAATCAATATTTGTTCACCTAAGTAAGTATTTCAGTGCCCGTTATGAGGCACACTGGTAACCATGGTCACTTGCAGTGTATTTTCGGGCCCATTATTTGAGTAATGTAATTTTACAAAGCCACGTTATGTGTTTTAGCCATGATATGGTATTTGTAGTTTTATACATTAAAAAATTAATCATTATTTTTCACGTACAAGAACAACTACTAATACACTTATGATGAAGAAATAAGCTGTTGATACTAAACAATGCAAAATAGACAGTATATGTTATATTAATAGGTTTTACTAATCATTTTTCAAGTGTATTATATTATGCGTTACTCACCACTTTTCCTAGATACCTAATTTTCTGATAATAATTGTATGAGGCCTCTAATCTTTAAAAGAAAATGAGAGATCATGCTGACCAATTAAAAGCAACATAGCTTCAATGATGGTCCTTTCTAGTAAAAAGCAGTAGCCCGCATTTTTATTTGATCTCAATTAAGTATTCGTTTATTTGTACTAAAATTACACAAAATAATATTTTATATAATAATAATTAATTTATGTATTTTTCTTATGTATAAAACATATTATATCACTCTAAGATTGTTATATATATTGACTAATATATGACGAAACCCAAAAAATGACAAAATGAAATTGCGGCAAAAAACTAAAATTGGACGATGATGTAGTGGAACAAAACATAATGCATGTGCTCATTTGTAGCAAATAAAACATTATACACTTATTAAAAGAAAAACATACTGATATCCAATCAAGAGGAAAAAAAAAAGAAAAAAAAAGAGATAAACTTTTTGATTTTCTATTTTGTAGTTGATAAATGAAAGTGATGTCTCTGTCGTTGCCTATATTTTATTATCAAGTTTTAAATATATATTTTGCCAGGCTATTCTTATTGACAAACACTAACAGGCAATGTACTTGATCAAATGTAGTCAGTGGGGCAAGTACGAGGTCGTTTTTACGAGTAGTGTTGTTAAGACTAAGCTAGTAAAATTTACAGATTAATAAGGGGTTTGATTTTGGTTTAATTAAACTACTAAACAAGAAAAGTAAATTAAACTAATTAAACTACTAAGGTTGTGATTGATAAAAAGAAGAAGTGTTAGCAATGTTACTTCTACTATATTCATTTAGTTATTCGTTTACTTGTGCAATGATTTAATATAACGCATTATTGATATCCGAAACACACAGACAAACATTACTATACTTATTTAGTTAAGTTTAAGGATACGCTTGGTCTCTCTTGAGTACTACAGTAAGTTTCTTTTTTCAATATTCGGAGCTGCGTCATTGGTCTGGTCTGCTGAGTTTAAGAAGACACCTAATCTCTCTTCAGTGCTAGAGAAAATTACTTGGTCAATATTTCGAGTTGTGTCCTTGGTTGTCTCTGCTGGGTTTAAAGAAACAACTGCTCTCTCTCTCTCTGATGGTAGAACGAATTGCTTTATCAGTATTGAGAGTTTGTAAAATAGAAAATAGATGGTTGGGGAATCATCTATCCTACTCAGTATAATCGCCGTTCCACATTCGCCTTCCCATAACCTAAAGTTGGGGGAATAGTTATGCCTGAACTTCTTAAGAAAATTTGGATAGAATCGACTTAGGCTTATGTTGCACATAAGAGCATGAGTATGAAATGTTTTTTCAAACATGGATAAATATTTTGGCCATTTCAGTAAGAAAAAAAAAGGCTAATTACCTCCTGTATTTCTAAATGAAACTCATATTGATCATATGCTTGTGACTAGTCTGAGTCAAATGTTCCTTTTCTCTTACGATTTCCATGAAGAACAAATCGTGAAATGGTGTTTAAATTGTTGAATTAACGTTCATGTTTTGTAACAACACAGCTACAAATGTAGAGTTTGCGATCCAGTCAATCGAGCAGTTCAAATCCGATGATAGATGTGCAAACTGTGGAACAAGTCTTAGGCTCCAGACGAAATATACTGCACGCAGTAGAATGGTTACGGGTACATGGCCTCGTTCGCCGAAGTTACAACGCCAATCCCAAGAGCCATCATACAAGCAAAGACGAGTTGATAACTTGCTCGAGACACAAAATAGAGCATGGGAAAGCAAGTTCGGGCATCAGAGCAAAACCATGCAACACGTTTAAATCAATTTATTCAAACTTTATTAACAAGTTTAGGCATAATCTATTGATTTCTTGACTTTAGGTTATCGAACACTAATGATGGATTGGAGTAGGAAGATTCCCCACCTGTCTA